>CM068367.1:896626799-897271799 GCA_034769895.1 Magicicada septendecula
AAATGTATTAGGAAAATGAACGTGTTTCTGAGAAGAATAAACAGAAGGGACAAGCTAATATCGAATGAGGTATTTACAGACACCACACGTCAGTTAATAAATTAACCTTACTTTTTGGCAACGTCGGTCTACATCGTACGTACCGCCAAACGTAGGAACTAAAGGTGATCTGTGGAGATGATTCTGGGAAATGACTTAGAGAACAAAAAGGGTCAGGGTAAGTTAAGATGTTGTGTGAGGGTGAAAGATGTTTTATGTATGCTTTTCTGTAAGTAGATTTTTCAGGAAGTACAACGTGCAGAGAGAAAGACGGAGAGAAAGAGAGCGCGTACCTATGTATGATAAAGTGTCTAAAAAGGAGGATTCCCATGTGAAAACTTCACAGACAGTAGTGGTGGGTGGTCGATTTAAAAGGAGAGACAACTTGCGGTGAAAAAGCAACCTAAGGAGAACAACAGTTGCATAAATACATAACACAAGTGTACACTGTGATTCTTAAGTTGTGCTTAGCATTTACATTTGAGTTCTGAGTACAGACGTTAAAATATAAGCTAATTCGTTTATCTTCAAAACTTTGTCAAAAAAAGTTTGAGTGTCAAAGTGTTCGTTTGATAACCAACAAATCATTTAACCAATACACGTTTCCTATTTAGACTAGTATTCAAAATAACACAATCGAATGTTCCTGTCTTTCAAAACACAGGTAAACGAAAGTGTAAAATATTGTGCAAATATAATTTTCATAATTTGTTAATTATTGTACGGGCTGCAACGCCGTAGTCATTTGAAATCTTTACGCTGATTCATGTTGGTAATGTAACCAGAAGTTTAGGCCTCACCCGTTGAAGCCTTCTTCAGTGAAAGGTATTCAACACTACTGACAAAATGTGCGTCAGTACACGACAGTACTGTGGGAATATTTCAGAAGTCCGCGGCCTTATAGCTCGGATAACAGTTTAAATAATTATGACGCCGGTCGTGGAAACCTAAGAAACAGACTATGATTTAAATATTCATACAACACTCAGACAACTTTTTACAAATTTTTATAAACTCCAAAAGTACACGCATTTATGACGCACGGTGTTTATTTATGATGCATGAAAAGACTACTTTGGGCTTTGAGAAAGAGATCACAACAGACGAGAAAACATGGTCTGTTGGAGAAACATTTAGTTGCCTCTAGAGAGTAATAAACTTGATAGACAACACAGGTTATCTCTAACTGCACTGCGCTCCAGTGACAATGTTGTTACATCCAATCATTTCGTGGCTTTTATTTAAGAATTCAGACAATTTACGTAAATTACACGTTAATTCAGATTTATAAAAGCTGCCTAAGAATATATTTTGATGTAGCGCTTAGACCATTTTCCCTGATTACGGTCTGTTGACGTTTTGATTACGATGACGTCTAAATAATATTTCCACAAACTCAACATAATTAAGTGAAAAGGAAAATAAATTTTTAAAAAGGAATATAGTTATCACAACGTCTTACACTTAAGATGACGTCACTTCTTCCCCAACTACATGTAGTTGTTGAAAGTAAAAATAAATTATATGTGTGTGCGCGCGCGCTTGTGATTGAGTGACATGAACATTTATGTACTGTTTATTTTTGTGCGTTTCATACGCAAGAAAACATTTCGTTTTTTAATTCCATGTTCCTTAAGTAAATGGAAGTATGGTGATGGCAAACAAAATCGTGTTCGAGATTATTGCAGATTCTGACTCAAAACATGAAAAAGTCGTTTTTCGAAAAGTGTGTGTGTGTGTGTGTGTGTGTGTGTGTGTGTGTGTGTGTGTCTGTCTGTGTGTCTGTCTGTCTGTCTGTGAGTCTGTAGATTTTTTTTCTATGGCAAACAATAACAGCCGCAAATTCAAACAGAATCAAATAATTTTTTGCATACAATCCTGATTTGTAGAGTACTCACGACCTATTGTTTTTGGTGAAGATCGGTTGAGGGAAAAGGGTAGTTTACCGGCAGCGGTTTTTTTTATCAAGGGTAATTTTTTTTTTTTTTTGGCAAACGATAACAGCCGCAAATTCAAACAGAATCAAATAATGTTTCGCATACTGCCTGAATTATGGAGTTCTCAAGACCTATTGTTTTTGGTGAAGATCGGTTAAGGGAAAGGGGTAGTTTACCAGCAACGTTTTATGTTTTAACAAGGGTATTTTTTATGGCAAACGATAACAGCCGCAAATTGATACAGAATCAAATAATTTTTTGCATACACCCCTAAATTGTAGAGTTTTCAATACCTATTGTTTTTGGTGAAGATCGGGTAATGGGAAGGGGTAGTTTACCAGCAACGTTTTACGTTTTAACAAGGGTAATTTTTTTATGACGAACGATAACTGCCGCATATTCAAACAGAATCAAATAATTTTTTGCATATATCACTGAATTGTAGAGAACTCAAGGCCTTTTGATTTTGGTGAAGATCGGTTAAGGGGAAGGGGTAGTTTACCTGGAACCTTTTACGTTTTAACAACAGTAAAGTACTTGAAAATTCATTTAAACTTTTTCAAACAATGGTAATTGTTAAAAAAAAAATAAATTTGTTGCCAGGCAATAAAATTATAATTTTTTCATTTTAATGTAAATCATGTATGAGAGAAAATATATCGTTCGTGGCAGGCAAGCATATCTCAGTTATGTAATGTTTACGTTTCCATTTTTTTATTATGACTACCGCAATAAAAAAAAGGCAGGGAAGACACACACACACACAAAATTCGCGTTATTTCTGGCCTCATTCATGTTTATTTTCTTAAATTTGCACGCTTTTTAAATGGAAAGTGCCGAAACCCATACCAACATAACGCGTGGAAGCCGAAAAAGTGTCCAGCGTGGATAGCGATTTGAGCCTGTGGATCGCTGGGCAGTGTAACTGCACGTGTTTACAGAGGAACGATTCATAGACAGACATTTCGTCTTTAAGGAATGAACCCTCTGCAAGATGCTGAGGGTCCGTGAGTGACTTCGGAGCTCTCCTTCTTTTCCGCGTGTTTGTTCTGTGAAACGGACACTGTAGATTCGCAGCTTTACTCTAAGCAACGCTCAATAGGAAATGTTGAAAATTTTTGTCCACGGTGTACCCTCATACACACTAAACTTGCTCTGATGTTTTAATTACGGACATCATAATATTAAATCTTTGGAAACTTGAGCACTACTTAATGGAGACCAGTCATTAATTATACAAGCCGTTAATTTTATGCATATTTTTTATATATATGTGTACAACGTTATCGGCAACAAAGAAGTAGTTTTTGTTAAAATTCCCGGGATATTTGGCCGTAGTCCAATGTTTTCTACAAAACAAGACGTTTCGGCAATGCCATCGACTTCCATCATCAGTGATAATCGAGTGCGATAACGTGAGGTGGTATACGTTAGTGACCACAGTACTGTGGTTAAGGCTGAAGCAGTAAGTAGAAAGAAGTAGTTTCTATGGTAATATTTCATTTCGAAAATGATTTTAAATATAAATCTTAGAATATGGAAGTCATGTATGGTTGTCCATACCGATATTTTCCTATGGAAAACGATAACAGCCGCAAATTCAAACAGAATCAAATAATATTTTGCATACAGCCCTGAATTGTAGAGTTCTCAAGATCTGCTGATTTTGGTGTAGATCGGTTAAGGGAATATGTCGTTTACCTGCAACATTTTATGTTTTAACAAGGATAATTTTTTCTATGACGAACGATAACTGCCGTAAATTCAAACTGAATCAACTACTCTTTTGCATACCTTTTTGAGTTATACAGAACTTAAGGTCTGTTGATTTTGTTGAAGATCGGTTAAGGAAAAGGGGTAGTATACCAGCAATGTTTTATATTTTAACAAGGATATTTACTATATCAAACGATAAGAGCCACTAATTTCAAACATAATCAAATAATGTTTTGCATGCAGCTCTGAATTGTAGAGGACGAAAGGTCTATTGATTTTGGTGAAAATCGGTTAAGGGAAAGGGGTAGTTTACCAGCAACTTTTATGTTTTAACAAGGGTAATTTTTTCTATGACGAACGATAACTGCCGTAAATTCAGAGAAAATCAAATAATTTTTTGCATACATTCCTAGATTTTAGAGAGCTCAAGGCCTGTTGATTTTGGTGAAGATCGGTAAAGGGAAAGGGGAAGTTTACCTGAAACATGTTATGTTGTAACAAGAGAAATGTTTCCATGACGAACGATAACTGCCGCAAATTGAAACAGAATCAAATATTTTTTGCATGCATCCCTGCATTGTAGAGGACTGAAGGTGTATTGATTTTGGTGAAGTTCGGTTTAGAGAAAGGGGTAGTTCACCTGCAGCGTTTTATGTTTTAACAAGAGTAAATTACTTAATTTTGATAAATAAAGTATCTTGATAAGAAGCTCATAATAATCCACTGTAGAAACGTAGATGAAATATCTATAAATGAAGAGGCTAGTTGAACGGGGTGGAGTAATTTTCTATTAATGAAAATTATAGTTGATGAGGGAGGGGAGAATTTTTTATATATGTACTACGTTATCGGCAACAAAGAAGTATTTGTTTGTTGAAATTCCTTCCCGGGCTGTTTAGCCGTAGTCCAATGTTTTCTGCAAAACCAGACTTTTCAGCAGTGCCATCGACTTCCATCTCAGTGAAAATCGAGTGCGAAAACGTGAGGTGGTATACGTTAGTGACCACAGTACTGTGGTTTAAGGCTGAAGCATTAAATAGAAAGAAGTAGTTTCTATGGAAATATTTCATTTCGAATATGATTTTAAATATAATTCTTATAACATGGAAGTCATGTATGGTTCTCCATACCGATATTTCTCTGTTTATTATGTAATATGCCTGAAAAGAGTCTACAACTCAAGGGCCGCTAGCCACTACCACAGTACTGTGACATCTACGTTAGACGAAGCTCAACTTTGCACTGATGATGGATGGCCGTCAATGGCACGGCCAAACATCTGTTAATGTGTGTAGCACTGGACTACGGACAAACAGCCCAGAATCAGAAAATTTTAACAACAGAGTTTACAACTGATTACATAATTTGGATTTCTTGCAATCAAAAATAGTTTAATACTTCATTTTTTTTTTATTAAATTATTGTCTTAAAACAAGTCATTTTGTATTTTGTTATAACAACATTACCATGGTCGATCATAATTGCATTTTGTTGTAACGTCATTTTCATCCGAATAACTGAGAGGCAAACTGTTCTTCTAACGATCATTAGTCACCGAGCTGATTTACCTATTTCCATTCAAAATTTGAACAATACAGTTTTATATTCCGCCTTTCGCTAAACAAGATATCAGGTCATTGTCACTGGAAACCTATTAGTGAAATGCGCAATTATAAATGCACAATTACTTTAAAAATTCACGGGTTCGTTGCCCTACGTGAACTGTATACGACATGGTCAATACACAAATGATAAACAATATACACTTGTAATAGATTATTACACAATATTACAATTAAAAAAACGTACAGGTCGTCTGCATGATTAATTATATCATGAGAAAATGTTAATTATAGGTATATAGCAATTCACTGAAGAACAGAAATGGATGTTTACTTAGTCTGTGTCTAGACTACTTACAGGTCAAATTGAGTGTTATGTAAAATAATATTTAAAACTGTTATTAAATTAAACTCATGTTATTATATAATATAATTTTATAAAAATCTTCCTTTTTTGATATGCATGTTTCTAAAACGTGATATATTCCACATGTGTCATTAAGTGCAATAGAGTCTTTTAAATTCGACAGTATCATACATCAAGGTAGATTAACCACATGCATTATAATTATTATACAATATTAACAATTATGAAGTTACAAACTTTAAGATTCCACTCTGGTCAACGTAATAAATATAATTATATACAGTTTAAACTTCACAGTAATAAATACGAAATATTAATAAAGTAATTAAAAACCAGTTTTATTTTTTAAAGAAACTCTAATAGGCATGTATATTAATTTCATTGTTCTTGTGACATCACAAGAATTGTAAGTATGAATTATGCAATCTAGTTTTAGTTTCATTCAGTTTCTCGTTAGTTTCATATTTGTAGTATTTTTTACTCTTGGTGCTTACATATAGTGAATCTCGTAACTTTACATTAATTTTACATTTTTTGAAGCGATTTCTGGTCTTACTTTCTTAACACCTCTTGACAGCGCCATTGTCGTACTTTACATGCTATTTACTGTGAACTCATACAGGTCTATTTGAATTTACTAACTTCTATTATACGTATCTCTTAGTCAAGAGTTTGTGACATGAAATCTTAGCTCCATGAAAATAAAAACTCCCTTTACTTGTTAAGCGAAATAAGGCGTACATAATAAGATTTCCATTAATAGTTCATTTAATGGATATTAAACCTGCAACTACAAAAGAAAGACTTTTCTTTATTTTGTAATCGACTCGAGCATATCCAGATACCCTGCGCATGAAACGTGAAAAATTTGTTTGCATTGACACTCTCAATTCTTCGCTTACTACTTTCCATGAATTTGTTGCTTCTAATCCAGAGTAACTTTCTATCGATTTTTGGCTACAATCGTACTTGCAATCCTCTGAGTAGTGTGTGTGTGTGTGTGTGTGTGTGTGTGTGTGTGTGTGTGTGTGTGTGTGTGTGTGTGTGTGTGTGTGTGTGTGTGTGTGTGTGTGTGTGTGTGTGTGTGTGTGTGTGTGTGTGTGTGTGTGTGTGTGTGTGTGTGTGTGTGTGTGTGTGTGTGTGTGTGTGTGTGTGTGTGTGTGTGTGTGTGTGTGACCAAAGTCATTTACATTCCTAACAGGTGACCCTTGGGTTCGCAGAAGTATGTCTCCCTTATTGACGCTTAACTTCTAGCGGTTACTGCAATATTTCTGTATTTGATCCATTTTCAGTATATTTTTTATCTCGGTACCAAACTTTTCCAAATTTACAATTAACCTTGTTTCATCGTGTGACTGAGTTAACGTTCTACCAATCTACTTTACAAAATAGCGTCACCTCATCACTTTACTTCTCTGTGCATCCACTGCTTTCTTTGTGGTATGGAAAATTTGTTTTATTATTAACAAATATATTTAGATTGTTTCAGTTTTTTTTTTTCATTAGTTATTATTCTGAAAGGTCGTCCCTTAATAAAACTGTCCTTAAATACCCTTACAATCGCGTATTATGCATTATCAGTGTTTTAAATCATTTACTCACTTATGGGATGTTTTTTTTCTACTCAACATTTCTACTTGATATTTATAACTTATATTAAATATATAAATTTACACTTACCTGGGAGGCATAGGACACCATGTCCATTTTTTTTTAAATGAAGTTTTTACACCATCATTACTTACTGTGTGTGCTTTATTTAGAGGTATATGGCACTATCTCCTACCTTTCATAATAAATGAGATTGACTGGTTTAACAGAACACTATGTGCCTTTCTCCTTAGAGGCAAACAACACCATTTGGACATAGAGTTTTATGCCTCTAAAATCTTTCTCTACTTACAACACTACTCCCACATAGTGTTGTTTGCCTCAAACGTACTCTAGTGGATTTTTTTACAAACAGTGGACATGATTTCTTTTAGCCATCATTGTTACCTATTGGTAAATTGTGAATTCGTGTTGTTTATGTTATATGTCAGTGCAGTATTCTGTTTATTGTATACTATTGTTAAAAGTTTTTTCTTATCCCGAAAAAATGAGTTATATTCCACGTTCACGGGGGGAAAAAATTATGAATTTATTAAATACTAGTGGTCGCCCAGTGGTCGAAATTCGACCGTAATTCATTAAATTTTTAAGTTTGAACGTTATTGAGGTCCTTTTGTCAAAGAGTATACCTCTATAATCATTACATATAATTATTTTGAATTTTGTTCTATTACGTCAGCTGCGAGCGTGTACAAATACGTCATTAGCGTGTGTTGTTTGCCTTAATTCCCTGCAATACCTATGAAATTTGAAATTTAATGTTAGTAACAGTTGAAAAAAAAAATTACAGCTTGTATTCGTATTTATTTTTTGATATAATTCATTGTCAGTTTTAATTTTTTCATGTTATTATTGAATCAAATAAACGCTAATAAAAATGAGACTTCACATTCATAGAAGTATAAGATACATTGTTTTCAATTCCAGTGGATTACATTTCATTTTTGGTAAGGTACAAAATTCGAAAACAGTTTGAAGATTATCTGCTACAAAGCTTATATAATTTTTTAATTTTTTTTCCTATGCATTAATTTTCGAGTTATTTGAAAAATACGAAAGATAGGAAAAATGAGGTTTAGCTTGGCTAAGCCATATTTAAAAACCAATTACGCGTTTTTTGACATTTCCTTGGTTTTTTTTTATTGCCATACTGACCAGGTTTCGCCAAGGCTACACAGTTATTTTGCCTATCTTTTTCGAATTATATAAAATTTAAATAAAAAATTAATACAACAAAAAAATGAAATAAAAAATACGTGCCTCGTATTGTTTCATATATTTTTCATTAAATCAAAAAAACCGGGCGGTTAAAAAAATAAATGTTGTCCAGTGAACTTAAAATAGTTTGAATGTGAATTTAATGATTCAGAACTTCTGTGTAAACGATGTTTTTTGTAAAAACTCTTCCATCATTTGCTAAATGCCCTTGGCCATTATATTCGGAAATATAAAATCTCAAACCATCGAATGATCGAACTCTACTTGCTGCGACGTACAATTGACCATGTGTAAAAACTGGCTGCCTCAATAAAATTCCAATTTTTTCGAATGTTTCATGGACATAAATCCTTGAGACTTATTTATTGTCATCGCAAATGCAGGTATAATTGGAAATTGAGTTCTTTGAAAGTTAAATGGTAAAACAGTACGGGGATATGTTAAATTTATACGTGGAATCAAATTTCTCTTATTGCGTGCGGTTCCAGTTAAAACTTCACAATCAATAGCATTACGATGCATACACTTGATGCGCATTCTTGTTCCATTGACTAATGCTTCCTTTGTATTTAAGTTTCTGATCAGTAAAACGATGTAATTAACTTCCTTTACTAACTTATGTGGTGGCAAACTACTAATAGTCAAAGAATTCAAAAACTCTACTGGATAGTTATTGATTTCATAGTCATCATCACAAATTATTTTATCGTAGCTATGATATGTTTTCTGTTCACATGGTATTCGATTAAGTATATCAGTATTAATAAATTATTAATAATAATATAGTATTAAATTCGATTAAGTACAATCATCATTTTTTGGTGCTAAAATAACTGACTGCAATATGTTATCTGAGAGTATGTTTTCGGAAATATTTCCATGCACCTCAATAATATTATTTTCATCTCCTATTAATTGCTGAGGTATTTCAATAATATTTTCACCAAACTGAGGGAATTGTGGGGCTCCATCGTTACCAATTTTTTTCAAGAATTCGACAAATTCTATTTCACTTGGTAAGGCTCTCATATTTTGAGTAAACGTTACTTAATGAAAATAAACAAATTTATGCCAACTCGTGACACAATTTTCAATTAAAGTTGCACCTGATCCATGTGGGGCAACTGGTAAGATTTGCCGAAAATCACCGCACAGAAGTATCGTTTTCCCTCCAAATGGTTTATGTTTATCATTTTCATCGCATAGATCCTGCAATAATCTATCTATGATTTTCAACACTTGCAGTGGGCACATAGAAATTTCATCAATAATTGTCAATGATGATGAATTTATGTAACGTCCATAGCTACTATTTGCGGTAATATTCGCTACAGAATTTTCCAAAATGGGTATAGGCAACTTAAACACATTGTGTAAAGTTCTACCTCCAAGTAATAGAGTTGAAGCTATGCCACTGAACGCTGTTGCAATGCAACTAAGATTAAGCTAATTTAATTTGTGAATGATTGCTGTTTGTGTGAATGTTTTTCCACAACCTGCATGAGCGGTTAAACAAAAAACATTAGGTCCAGTATCATGATGCAAAACTTCACGAATCACACGATCAATTAAATTACGCTGTTCAATATTTGCAGTTTCATAATGCTCAGAAAACAGAAGCTCTTGTTCTATTGGATCAATAGCATTTGCTTCGTCTGTTCTCTGCGAATACGTGGGAACTTGTAAACCAAGTTCTTGACATGACAAATTATGAACATTCAAAATATCTTCAATTTCTAATAGAGCTGTATTAAAGGATACTTCTTCGCTGTAATCTCTCAAAAAATCTTCACTAAGATATACTTTAAATTCATTCCATAACGCCAATGCATTGGCTGGCACAATTAATGCACAAATGTAACCAAATAAATTTCGCATTTGTTTGGGTGAATGTAATTCTTTTGCTTCATTTAAAGATTTGCGCCATTCATTATCATTTGAAGCAATGCCGCAAGCATGGCACGCTTCAACAAAAGAAGTGTGTATAATTCCACTGTATGTTCTAACATCCTCAAATGATTTTGGACCACAGACATGTAATAAAAGCAATCGTATATGAAAAGTTCGATGTCTTTTGGTGATACTACATATACTGTATGCGTGTAATGATTTTATCACCTCCACGCCTTCTCTTCTTCCATTTTTTCGGGAATCTTCCCACACATAATGCAAAGGAATTTCAATATACTTATATTCATGCGCTGATGGATCTGTTCGATTCAATTCAAAAAATGCTAATAATTTTGTTTGTCTTGTATTTTCAATTGCTTGACTTTCTTGCCCTTCTCGAAAGTAAACATTCTGTCTACGCGGTAAATGAACGTCAAGTCTAACGATGACATGTGATTGAAAATGCATTGGTAATTCATAGATGCGCCATACAGCTTCAGTTGATCCAACGTAACGGCCATGTAAAACATTTTTAACTTCATCAATTTGTATTTCTTGACCTGGTTCATTTCTCTCTGAACCTAATTCAACAGATGCACTGTCATAGCCATTATACACGTATTTATAAATGTATTTAACACTTTTAACTGTAGTGCATACTTCAACATTTATATGGCAATTAAATTTGGCAAGTAAATACGGATTGTATGGTACAACATAAAGATTGTCGAGGCAACTACCGCGAACTTCAGCATTAATACCATTATCACGCCTTCTGTATAATGGATATCCATTTAATGATTCACATGTAAATTCATTAAATCGTTTTGGATAATCTTTTGTGCATTTTCCATCTCTCATACATACAGAATTTGGATTAAGTACACCGCATGGGCCATGCATCATGTGTTTTACAACATATTCATGTAATGTAGGATGTGTTTGAATGTTAGGAATCTTCGCAGATACAACTTTATCAATATCGGTAGCGTTAACAATTTTATCTTGCTCATTTAAAGAGAGTAAAATGTGAGCATGAGGCAATCCTCTCTTTTGAAACTCAATTGTATAAATGAGTGCTTCAACTTTACCGAAGATTTTTTTTAGTGTAAGGCCCTCAATTAATGCTTTCAGTTTGGACTTGAATACACGCACAACAATATCAGGTCGAAAATTAGCTGACTCACCTACACCAATATTGCTAACTATTTCAGGCCAACTTGGATTGCAAGTCATTGTAATAAACAAAGAAGGCTTTCCGAAATGTTGTACAATTGACATTGCATCTAAATAATTCTGATACATACTTCTTGGAGATCCATTGAATGAAGATGGTAAAATTACTCTACGGCCAACATTATTGGAATTGGGGTTCAATTATAAATAATCTGTTAAATTGTTGTAAACTTCAGACCTAAGACTTGTTTGATTTTGTCGAATGAAATGTAACCTTGTGCCCTCTATTCTCACATACATATCAACTATCCTCTGCAGAAATAATTTTTGTGAATGGTGCAAATGCTAAAATCTTCTCTAATTGCATGTCGATAGGCTGCATACTGAAGCATGGTTAATTTATTTCTAGGCGCTCTTGAATTAGATGTTGTTGGTACATTATGAGAAATATTGATATGCCACCCAGTATCACCATTTGGAAAAAGTAATGGATACGCTAAAGGGTCCAATGATGAATCCAAAACAGAGATATTTTTAATGGTACCATTAACTTTTGAAAACGAAACCATATTTCGTTCAAAGGGTGGCTCACCATCAACTGTACTAAATATTACTGCTACATCAGTTTGAACTGCATCATTATAACGGCGTAGATCTAAATCACGATTTACTTTAATGAGCATACAAATTTCTTTATTTTGATTTTCAACTCTCTGACAATGATCTTTCATTGCAATGAATGACCGAACGAAAGGATTAATGCGTTCCAATTCAAGAGAGATTTCGCGCATTATATTGTTATTGCACGTTTGATTATAGTGTTCACGTAATCTATAATTGACAGCAGTGTCAACATCATAAAAATACAATTGTGCATAACATGGTGAGCGACCATATCCAGCAGTCATTGGACCTGATATGTGATAAAAACATCATATATTTTAAAATGATACACTCCACGCGTAACTGTATCCGAAATTTTAGCTTCTGAGCTAACCATAGCAAATGATGAATTGTGTTTACGAATGTTTTCCAAATAATTTTTTGACTTTCTTTTTATTGAAGGTTCATTTGAAGTAAGTCCATCATACAATGATTTAAAGTATTCATTTTGACTTAAGGCCGGTAATATTGCTTTACCCTTATGACAACATGAAGTTGAATGCAGTCCTTTCACCTAAAGTGACCTCAGATTCGAAATGTTTTGCATTGCAAAACCTGCATTGTAAATGCATTAATCCATAATTAAAAGTATTAAAATTTCTTGGAATGACATTCAGTGCGCATTTAAATGTATCCCTCAAAATAATTTCATCATTTTGTATACTATTTACACTATTTAAATTTGCATTTGGTCTATTATCATTTTGACTTTCACGCGAATATATATTCCTTCTTCTTTGTCTCTCACTCCGACCCGTCAATGTTCTATGTCGAGGCATAATGGAAGTAGATGCGAATATCTGAATGTAAAAAAAATATGTAATGAAATTACTGAAACTAAGATTAGACAGGGTTTAATTTAAATATAATAAAATGTACTCACTTTTTTGAAACCACCGATAATAATTAGGCGAGAGTAAGTCAATTCAAATTGCTGCTACAAAATTTTCCTTTTGCAACGTATTTTACGTATTTTATTATATCAATTATTTTATATGTTACCAAATTAAAAAAAGTAATGTCCATCTTCCCTTTCGATAGCAACCCTTCTATTAAGTTTTAACTCTTTTACAGGAACTGAGCCAATGTACGTTGATTGTGGCCCGACTGTTGCACAAAAAATTTCATCTTTGACCACTGATTCAATAAAGTATTATAATTTAGAAGGTACTAGTGGTCAGATGAAAGAAGCATCACATTCACCTCAGGCCAGTATTAGTCATACCGGTATATGCAACCAGCAGTCTGATGTAGAAGTTTTACAGGATGATTTATTTTTAAGCAGTGATGAGGATGATGATGACGATACTGATGCTGACAAGAACTACGTACCATCAAGTGATGAAAGTTCCCTTTCAGATTATGACCTAACATGTAATTTTAACTTTGTTTCTAAAGGCACACTGAATGTAGTATATGATCAGAGTACTGAAAATAAAAATATTTCTAAAAGGCGGGTAAAAAACAAATCTGACATCAAACAGCAAGGGAGAAAAAGAGTGAGAAACACCAATGAATGGTTATATACTAAACGCAAACAAAGTTACGCTGCGGGGAAAGAGTATGTCAGCAAATAAGGTAAGCACGTAATGGCCAGAAAAATTAAACCTGCATGCTCGTGCAGGATGCAATGCAGTTCAAAAATATCAGAAAATTATCGATTAGAAATTTCTAATTTATACTGGGATGGAAAAAAATCCAATGATTTACGAAGGAAATTTGTTAGTTCATGCATAGAAAGCAAAGGTATTGCTCGTTCAAGGAAAAAGATAGTAGTAAGCCAAAGGAGAATTCTTTATTTTACTATTTTAAAATAAATAATGTAAAAGTGAGGGTGTGTAAGGTAATGTTTTTAAACACTCTTTCAATTTCCAACACTGTTGTAAATATTGTAAAGAACATGCAGCAAGGAGGATTACTCAAACCAGATATGAGAGGGAAGCACACTCCAAGTAATACGAGAATCCAGAAGAGGTAATTGATCATGTAATTAGTCACATGTCTTCTTTTCCAGCCTATGCGAGCCACTACTCTAGACAGAGGTCTGGAAAAAATACTTAGGACCAGAACTAACTGTTGTCAAAATGCACGTATTGTTCTTGGAATTCTGTTTTGAAAATAACATCAAGTCTGAACACAGACCAAACATATGGATTTATCGTCATGTGTTCAATACAACGTTTAATTTATCTTTCAAACCACCAGAAGTTGATACATGCGATACATGTGATTCATTCATGGATCAAATGAAGGGTAACATGACCAATTTAGAAAAAGGCCAACTTCGAAAAGATCATGATATACATCTACAAGAATCAAAAACGAGATATGATTTAAAAAGTGACGACACAAAACTTTCCTAAAGTAATCCAAACATAAAGTTCTCTCAGGAGATCTTCAAAAGTGTCTACCTACAGCACTTTTAACAAACAGCATACGTTTTTACAAAAGAAAACTTTGGACACTCAATTATACAATGTACGATTCATTTAATGGATCTTCCCATTGTATGATGTGGGACGAGTCCAAAGGAGGAATGGGAGGCAACGAAATCGCTTTATGTATATTAAAATGGGCTGACCATGTCATTCCACTTTCACCAGTGGAAGAAATAACTATATGGTCCGACAACTGCTATGGGCAGAATAAGAACTTTGCAATTGTAATGTGTTTTTATTTTTATTTTAGTCAAGTATCCTCAAATTAAAATCATTAATCAAAAATTTCTGCTCAAGGGTCACACCCACATGGAGGCTGACACTGTATATGGCGTTATTGAGAGAAATAGGAAAAAAATGAAGGCCATGCCCATTGTAACTCTATGGGACTGGCAGCAGTTTATACGTCACTGTTCCAGTTTATATAACGTACACAACATGGAACTGCAGGGCTCTTTATGGACTTCAAGTCTCTTTACAGTAAAGATGCACCTTTTGTATACAGGAAGTTTGATGTACATAAAGAACGAGTGTTACTTTCACAGAGTGTTCATTTGCAAGTTCGAAAAAAAGATGTTGGTGTGTTGTACTTCAAGACATCTTCTAATGACAGCGATTTCAGAAAATTAGATGTCAGGAGAAAAATAAGAATAAATAAAATTGAATTACCGTCCACTTTAGTAAATGTTCGTGACAGTTTAAAACCAATTTCTACTACCAAATTCAATGATATAATGTCGCTGTTACCTTTTCTCCCAACGGAGAGACATATGTTCTACAAAAACTTAAATAAATTACAATACCTGTCCCAACTACACAGTTGAAGATGAAGATGAAAACTGAAGATGTTGTCTGTTATTGTGTGTTTCTTTTGATTTTGTTCATTTTCATTTATTTTTCTTTAATTGACTATAAGTACATGAGAAATATAACAATTTTTTCTGTGTTTCACTATGAAATATAATATTGAATTTCGACGAAGTCAATAAGAATGTGTTATTTTGTATTAAAGCTAATAAACAAAGTTTATAGTGTTACTGTTTGCGATGTTGATTTTTACCTACCTATGAAGCCAAATGTTTTAAAAAGCTCATTTTTCAGACGTGATGATACTTTATTGTTAACATTGTTTTTTAATAATTAAAAGGTTTCCTGAAAAATTATCAATGTAATTTGTTATAATTTATTTTATTTTGTATTAAGTGAATTTAGTAAATTGTGTTTGTAAATTTTCAAAAAAGTTATATTATACTTTTATTACATTGGTTTAACAAGATTTAAGGATTTTCACTATACGCTTTGTATCTTCTGTGTACATGTGTTTTACATTAAGTGAATCTATTAAATTTCGCTTGAAAAATCAACTAAAAACACTGTTGTTTTTATTTTTTTGAAGAGATAGTATCAACAGTAGAGACGCCTTATGAACTTTTCTTTAGAGGCATAAAACATCATGTCCACTTTTTAATAAAAAAAAAAACTGAACCTAAAAGTCAATGAGCATGTTATAGTAAACCAAGACAATACACTGTATAAGAAAAACCATGACGAAATAACTTTATTTGAGATTGCTGTTGTGAAACAATGAAAAAAGTAAACTTTGAACAGCTCTCTCTGAAAATGTCATATTTGTGACATGGTGTTCTATGCCTTCCTGGTACAGAATTTACACTCTTTTATATGTATACAGCTCTCAACAATTATATATGTTTTTGCAAAAGCCAAATTGTTTCCCGTCACAAAGCTGTCACACTTAAATATTATGTCGCTTGATATTAATAAACTGTGAGGTAATTGTTATGTTATACATAATAGGTAACTTATTTCATGTTATCGATAATATTTAATTTTTTTAATTTGCAAACCTTAACATAGACATTAACAAACTTTTCAACGTAGACAGAAGATGATAGTCTCCAATTAAATATAATTGTTTTTTTTCAGAATGTATGTCATATGTTTTGCAAGAAAATTGTTTCAGTTTTCAGTTTTAGTAAGTCAAATAAACATACTTACGTTCTCCGAAGTAACAATATTAAGTGCTTAGAGACTCTGAGCATAACAATCCAAATTTGTTTAATAGTTATTGGTTTATATACCGGTATTGTACAGAAAATCATCTTACATGTGTTTAGGCTGCTCGTAGTAAAGTATAGTAAAATTTTATTGTGCATTTGATTATTGTTCAAAACTATTTGAAAAACTGTTTTTGAAGAGATTAAAGCCTTTGTTAGAGGGAAGAACCCTGTTGCCGGATCATCAATTTGGATTCAGAGAAAAGCATTCTACTATTGACCAGGTACACAGAATCACCCATGTTATTGAAAAGGCTCTTGAAGGGAAGAACATCTGCTCAGCCGTCTTCCTGGATGTAGCGCAGGCTTTTGATAAGGTCTGGCATCATGGGCTTGAGTACAAGTTACATAGGGATCTCCCAGAGGAATTCTATCTGATACTAAAGTCTTACATCTCAGAAAGATACTTTAGGGTGAAGCATGAGGATGAACATTCAACTTTAAAGAAAATATCCGCGGGAGTTCCCCAAGGGAGCGTATTGGGTCCAATTTTGTATTTGTTATACACGAGAGATTTACCAAACAGTGAGGAAACAACCATTGCGACTTTTGCGGATGATACTGCTGTTCTGGCGGTAGGTAATGATGCCGAGACAGCGGCCAATAAACTGCAAACTTCAATCGCAGAGGTATGGGATTGGACTCGACGCTGGAGGATCAAACTTAATGAAACGAAATCAATACACACCAATTTTACCAACAGAAAAATAGAAATACAAAAAATCTACATTAATGAACAAGAAGTGCCATACTCTAACACTGCTAAGTATTTGGGTATGACTCTGGACGCAAAACTTAAATGGAAGGAGCATGTGAAAAAAAAGAAAGAGGAACTCAACATAAAATTCAGGAAATTGTATTGGCTGTTAGGTAGGAATTCACAACTAACAGTTGAAAACAAATTGCTGTTGTATAAACAAGTGTTGAGACCTGAGTGGACTTATGGTGTACAACTTTGGGGATGCACCAAGAAATCTAACATTCAAATGATCCAAACTTTTCAAAACAAAGTACTTAGGAGTATCGTTGATGCCCCCTGGTATATTAGGAATGTCAATCTGCACAAAGATCTCAAAGTAGAATATGTCAGTGAAATCGTAACAAAATATGCAGTTAACCATGACAGGAGAATTCAGACCCATATAAATCCAGAAATGCTTTGCGTGGTGGAAGAAGCTCCGCACACGTTAAGAAGGCTTAATAGATTGAAGCCCCAAGATTTGGTGACACACTAGTGCATTTAAATCTGTAAAACTCTAAAAAAAATTTGATTATTGTGTGAACGTACGGCACCTGCAGATATTCGTGAACTTGTAAATGTAAATAGTTTAGCTACACTCACTCGCGTGACCATGCGTGTATGAACAAACACAAAGTCACGCACATGCGTTCACACTCTTGCATTATAAAACCATAATTACATAAACGATTCTTTTAAAGTTTAAATGTTACAAAAATTGATTTTAAACAGGAGGTAGATGTCGTCTGGGCAAGTTTCATGTCTCGACACCGGATGTAAGGCAATTAATTACTACCTTCTCATGTAACTACACAGCTGCAGTAAAAGGTGTGAGAAGATTAACTTTTGAAGTTCTGTAACTTTTCTTTTCTAACTTAAATTAGTTTTAGTTGTAAGCAGCATATCTAGTAATTTTCTTCTTTCTACTGTAAACGAAAACACAATTTAACGGTATACGTATTAAAGTGCACTATACAGCTTTCTAATTGACCTCTTTTACATAACGTATCTTGGTTGTTACATATTAACATCACGGAATCCTGAACGTAACGTGATAATCCATCGCTTGATCCAGTAGACGGTCAGAATACATTGATTATGAGAGACGCAATACATTGATTCTTACTCCAGTGTGTAGTAGGATAATTGTTTATTTAAAATTGACAATAACCGATGTGTGAGATGCAGTGCAGCGAAGTCTTTAATTTTCATACCAATAAATTGAAAATGTAAGGTACGTGCTACATAAACGGAAATATTAGATATGAGAGCTTTTTTAGGGGATATATCGAAAGTAAACATTATATATACTGTTCCATATTGACGATTCTTTTGAAAAAATATGTTTATTAGTATGAGACATAAGTTTATAGAATGGTTGTTAACATGTCAAAAGTAGTACATACATTGTAACTTTCATTATGCTTCATATAACTGTATTTTATTTCACCATTTACAGAATATACAATTACTTATCACCCATGTTATGTTTTATACTGTATGATGTATGACAAATATGGCGAAGATATTTTATGAGAACATTCGTCGTATAGCTTGATACATTTCCAAACAAGCATTTAATTGTTCAGTGTGTGTATGGTCACCACGTTTCAATAGTTAATCTTTAAAATATTTTAGATACCTGTTATTCTTTCATGCAACTTACTTTGGTCGCTAAGCACGACGCGTTTCAGGATCAAGGTCCCATCTTAAGGTGATGATCATTCGGGTCGAGCTCGTCAATTCATAAAAACACACATAAAAACACTGAATTCAACAAACACTCATACTGCGCGAGGAGACGATGCGCTTCGTCGAGAAAGTAAACGCGCACGGGCCGTATAAAGGCCAATGCAGAGATAAGTTGGTAGTATTCCTCATGTCTGTGCCAGTTTTTGTATCACAGTATCGAAGAGCGCGTTAGATTTGAACGACACCATATCGTTCAAATGGCACTCCTTCTGTGACCTAGCCGCTTTATATATCTCATAATCTTCTAATGCATTCATATATCGGCCTTTTCTACAATAGTCTATGGGTTTAAGATTAACAGAGAAGTCAGTGTAACTGTGATCAAAATCAATCAGGTGTTGCGTGTAAGTCGATTTACTGTTTATTACATTCTTCATGGGCAGGTGTTCCTTGAACCTCTCTTCGAAACGTCTCCCGGTCTGGCCGATGTAAAACATGTCGCAATCATCACACACAATTTTGTAAACCGCCAGAGCGTCTCTACGCTTCTGTGTATCTTGGGGCGCAGTGCATTTTCAGTGTTATTTTTTGTCCTAAAGATAACTGCGATATTGTATTTCTTAAATTGGTTTCTTATAATGTTATGCAACAAAGATGTGTACTCCACCGATATTTATCTGTCAGTATTATGCACCGCGCTGTTCGGAATTTGAGTTTTGTTCTTGTGCCTGGAGATAAGTTTATCTATTATGTTAGCGTTTTAACCGTTGGATATGGCGATGTGTTTTAAAGTGTTTACTTCATTAATGAAGCAATCTTGCTCTAAGGGTACAGTAAGAAGTCTATGGACATTTCATTGTATGCCGCCATTTTCTGGGACCACGAGTGATACGAATGAGCGTGTATTGTGGTGTTAGTGGTAGTGGGCTTTCTGTACATTTAAAATTTTAAAGAGTCCTGGGATTTAATAACGGTAAGGTGAAGAAAGTTCAGTTGGTTGTTCTCCTCTGTTTCAAGTCTAAATTGTATGCGTTTATTAACACTGTTCAAGTAGTTTTTCAGAAGCTCAATTGGTCTTAATGTGCCATCAAAGACAATAAATGTGTCATCAACATACCTGTAATAGGACACGATGTTTTTACGGTATTTATTACTACTAGAAAATAAGTATTCACTTTCGAAAAAATTAAGATAAAGGTCAGAAAGTATCGCGCTTAGAGGAGGCCATGCTCAGGCCTTCCTTTTGGCTGTAATATGTATCGTTGAAAGTGAAATAATTTATTTATGATCAGATTTTATTTACCACAAATGAATATGACCTGAAATTGATGCTCCAATTCTTAAATAATACTGGAAATATCTGACATATAAACAAGATGTATGGGTTTTAAAGGAACATGGTCAGTTAGATCTAGAATTGTTTTGGACAATAAAATTATAAAACAAGTCTCAGAATTTAACTATTTAGGCTGTAAGCTTTCATATACAAAGGAAGAAGATATTAATTAGGAAATTAATAAATTTAACTAGATAACAGAAACTCCTCAATGTGCTCTGAAACACAGGGCAAGGAAAGAGTCGATAATAAAATTGTACAAATCCATGGCAGCTCCAATCCCTAATTATGGGTCAGAAACGTAGGTAATATCTGTTAGACAAATATCAAGAATTCAGGTTACGGAAATGAAATTTTTGGGTTCCATAGCTGGATACCCAAAAATTAGATATGAAAAGAAACAATCAATTAAGAGAAGAACTGAAATTTGAATAAGTAAATGGAATCATCAATAATTAGAGAGAAAGTTGGAAACAACACATTAACAGAATGGGCAGTGACAGATTCCCCAATGTAGCCTTGTTGTATGAGCCGAAAGGGAAGAGAAGCCTGTGAAGACCCGAAAAGAGATGATCCGACCAGTTTGGAACCGTAACAGACACTCTAAGCCGAGAAGAAGAAGAAGAAGAAGAAGAAGAAGAAGAAGAAGAAGAAGAAGAAGAAGAAGAAGAAGAAGAAGAAGAAGAAGAAGATAAAATTTTTATTTTGAATTAAGGCATTAATATTTAACTTATCCTAATATAGTATGACCCGTCCCACACTTTTCTATGGATCTGAGAATTGTATTTCAACGAAATCTAAGACTAGCCGTATTCGAGCGGCCGAAATAATGTTTCTCAGGTAAGTGGCAAGGTAAACTCTCCAAGATCGTACAAAAAATGAAAGTATACAGTACAACTAATTATTATGCGTACACTAGATTGCCAATATCAGCTAAAATTGCTTGAACATCGCGAATGCAATACATAACTATTGAATTATAAGCCGAAGGACGGAGAGGTGTCTGACGTTCGAACAAACGCTGGAGTGACACGCTTTAGTCTGTCTGCTTGGGATGGAACAAACTATTTTTTATTTAGAATTAACACTGTTGCACTTTATAAAAAAATGTTTCCGATTAGCGCTTTCAAGCTTCATAGCTCACCATCAGATCGGAAATCTTTCAGACCTAATGATTTTCTTTCGATCTGATGATGACTGTGAAGCTTGAAAGCGCTAATCGAAATAATCTTAACATCGAAAATATTTATAAAGACGTGTCGCACATTTGCGGCCGATCGCTGGTGCGTGATCGAAAATGGGAATGGTGAGTTTCCATAGAAACTACTGGTTTGTTGTCAATAACGAACTACACATATAAAACTTCGCTTATGAATGCGACTACATTTAACTTATAATCTGTACATTGGTAAATGAAGAATGAATTCATTGATTGGTGAATGAACATAAATATATATATATATATATATATTTTAGATTTATTGAAGCATTTTCAATGCCTTTATCTGTGCATTGCATTTGTACAATGCCTGTAAATTTTTCTACATTGGTGTGCAACAGTGTTAATTCTGTTTGTGATTATAACCACTAACACAACTTTCTTAATTATATTTTTTTTTTTAATATTTGAAGTAGGTGATGATAAGAACAATTTAGGTTTTAAAATATTTCCTTGTAAACAGGCCTACCACTATTTATATCAAATAATATTTCCTCTGTTTCTCATGAATAATCGAGAATGTATAAACAATATGTAATAGGATATCACGAATGTAATTTGTCATATTCTGTTTTGAACGTGTTCTTACTGCCACTACCTGGCAATGTTTCAGTTTCTACAGCGACACAGTGTAGCTGCTACAACACCCTAAGCAGCGATCGCTAGTGAAGTTTAGCTCACTGGGAAACAGCACGAAGTACTTTCATAGTTTCATACTTTGTTTTATGTTCCTAATAAAAGTCCCTGGCTAGTCCCTAGGAGCAGCGATTATATGACTTGGGGCTACTACAGAAGGGAAATTTGAATTTTTGCTATTTTCTTCTCTAAAATAAATAAAAGTATTTTACAACAAACATCAGTAATTAATAGAAAAAAGGACAGAGAATTATTAATGGTGAACACATTAGAAGACTATTTTGTAAAACAACCTTTTTAAAAAAAAAATATGCCTATATTGTTATATCTCTATAAAAAGGTATTTTTAAATAACTGTAATTATCATATTAAAACATAAGTAATATAAAGTGCTTTGATTTTATATCTGTTGATTGAACAAATTACTGAGTTGAATTTAACTTGAAATCATAATTTTAAAAATAATGAAATATTTATTAATTACATGCTAATTATTCAATATTACAACTGCTCAAAAATAGAATAAAGGACCGAAAAGCAAGGAGAATGTCACTTATAGAGGAAGAAGTTTTAAGGTTAGAACTCCGATTAAGCATAATGTGTGTTGGCCGTAATTTCTAATGAAATAAAACAATTAGCAAAAGAAGTATTGAATCAATAATACATAATTTATATTTTCTGTAAAACGTTAATGGCAAATATACGCAATTGGCTATTTGGTTTGAAAATACATTTCTAGGATACATTGCTTCCCGTAATCAATATTCAGGAAATGAAAACGGTTTCCTGTAATTTTTCATTGTGATATTATAAACAATACATATTAAAATACTTGTAACAATTAAAGAATGCACAACTGAACATCCTGTTATAACTGGAAAGGATTCTTAGAGATAATGTCACAGTGAAACCAGTATCTACCAGTTGATACCCTATCCTTGCAACACTCAGTACCTATATTAGATTCAAATATTCTTGGTTGACTGATTTCATTATTGTTTTTGTAAATGACATTAATTTGTATAAACGAACAGTTCAGAGTTTCTAATTTCTCAGCTTTCTCATATAAAATTTTACAGTGCTACAGCTGTAATTTAAACAGATAATTTCAACCACCACCCACCACATGCACAAATCAAAAAATATACTTTTAGGGAGAAAACTTGTATAACTTTAAACAGTTTTCTAAAATATAAAATTTTATTTACATTCCAGATGGCGATACAAATGTTTTAAATAATTTACCACATAGTCCACAAAACGTTTCATGGCTAGAAGTTATTAAAAATGCATTTACATCAAGCGACTAAAGGTCCCCTCCGTATGAAGTAATAATAACAGTTTTACTGTGTATGGTAATTGATAAATACTCACGTTATTACAGCAAGTGTATATTATAACACAAATAAATATCCTTGTATTGAAGTGTCTATTTATATGAACGTGAAAGTGTGAGTGGCCTTCCGCATAAACGTCAAAACAACTTCCAAGAATGTGTATCAGTAGGACTATAGAAGTTTAAGATTTTCAGGAATTTCGTATAACTTCCCTTCAGAGGAAGCCGTAGAAACTTATGCACCTTTCATGTATGCGAAACTTTTGAAGTACGTTTTCCTTATTTTAGTTTAGTACAATCATATGTCACTATCTGAGTACTTTCATAGACAGAAATGTTGTTGATAATGAACTTATCCATTAATTTCGTCTATGGCGCTATATACGCGTATTTTATGTGATCGTTAAACAAGGTATTAAGCTACTGAAATATCATTTTTACATTTTTGTGGAAATAATGTACTTATAGTACTTGCTTTACAAAATAAATAATCAATACAATTTGTGAATGTGTGATACAATAAAGTGTCTTTTTTAGAATAGAATTTACTGAATATTAAGACTAAAAATTTGCTGCATACATTACATCGATTAGATTTTCTTTCTAATATTCAGGAAAACGTGTAAACACTAAACAATTATTAAACTATTTAGGTATAAACAAAATGTATTTCATTAAAAAATTGTAACATTTAAAATATTGTACTTTTCATGTATTTTGAGTGTACCCAACGATCACAGCGCTCAGAATTGTGCTGGTACTGCTTGCCTGTCACGTATTCAACTTCATTACTTTTATTTTCCTCTTGAGAGTTCCAGTGACTGACAACTAGAGGCGGAAAGAAACAACGCTCTTGGGATAACGACGACTTTCCCACAACTCTTGTCTCATGTTGAGTTCAGGTTATTCACGGTGCAAAATATATTTGCGGCATGTCATATCAGATTATCGAAGCAAGTACTATCCAATGATTATCAGTTAACGCAATTCTATTCAAGTAAACACAGACTTGATGTATTTTTAAAATAGAGCAGCCATTGTTCTAACCATGTTAGTTAATACGTAGTTAAATATAATTAGTACTTGTAGAAGGCATTAATTACATTTGTTTGAAATTAATGTAAATGGTCTTATGCAAATGACCATAAGTCACTCAAGAATCAGTTTGCAGATCAAGTACAAGGAACTAACTTCTTAAATTGTTATTAGAGTTAATAGCAAGATAAATTTTAGCTACAAAAGCGCATTCAGTTTTCGTTGATCTTTAGTGTGTTGCTTGCCAACGTGGGGCATACTTGAAACAGTCTAAATAGAATGTTTATTGTTAGTTTGGCGTTTGGAGTAAACCGACGCTGAATACGGTTTGGTATTTCACAAACCTGATTACTAAATTTTAATGACCAGTAGAGATAACTGTAATTGTACGGTATCCAAACTAACTGATTAAAATCAAAAAAAGGCTCAGGTATCAACAAAAGGCGCAGACGAATATATAATTTTAAATTTCCCAAAGCATGGGTATGCAGAAATGTTAATAAAATTTTAATGTAGTTTATGGCTGCAAAAAATTTGCAATTATTAATAAACTCATTTATTAATAATAACTAAATTAAGCAATTTAAAAAATTTGAAGTTTACATGTCAAACAACATATCACAAACTTAAAATTGTACTCCAACTTCGTCGTGCTTATTTGCTAAACTACTAATTGTCATGTTCTGGACAAGGCCTTTCAGTGTTTCCACTATTTTCAAAGCCTCGTCCAGAACATGTCATTTAATAGTTTAGCAAATAAACACTACAAAGTTGGAATTACAGAAACTGCTAATTCAAATAACAATATTATGGTTAACTTAATTTTTCTCACACCATTTAGAAACAATACAATTTTTAATTCGCATTTAGCGGAAACTTTACAGAATTAGATTAACTTTTGGAAAGGAATTTCCCATTTCAATTTAGGAATAGGATTGGGCACAGGAGAATTTCTACACAAAAAATGTATAGAGTAAATTAATGTTACTCAAATAAAGGCTGAGAAATTTTTGCGATGTAGTTATAATCTTATTTCATCAATCGTATAATCAGTTAAGCCATTGCATAATGATTCAAATAAGATATGTACAACAGAGAAATTAGAAAGAATTGTATATAATTTGTATAAATGTATTAAACTAGCTAAGATCCCCGATCTACGAACAAGTAGTTGTTAGGCTACTTTAGTTTCCATATTATAATACTGTTTATCTTATGGTAAATTAAAGCCCAGACATTGCTGAATCTTATGTTACTCATAAGGAATTTTTGCATTTATAATATCATCTGCCTGAAAAAGGTTAAATATTACCACTTCAGGGTAAGGCTGTGCGCTACTCCACGGTTAATATAGACGACATTTATATATTGTTTAAATGTACATTAACATATTGGACTCCAGGTAAGTGACTTAAAGATTTCTGCAGCAGTTTGTTCTAAATAAAAAATTAAGACAAAACTACATAGTTTTACAGTTTGCCACGCTTTTATTTTTACGTTTACTTGATATTTTGTTTGACGTTGTGCGCGTCAAATACAAAGCTAATTTGAATTGTTAACGTTTACTATCTCAGGGTTTTTTTATTTGTAATAATAATTTATCCATTAGCAGTTATGTAATCACAGAATATAATACTCTATTATTCAATATTACTTGGAAGGTGTTGACAGCTAATTCCAATGATTAATTTAATAGGGTTGTCTTCAATAAATATACAAGACGGGTTTGTCTGTATACTACTATATTTATTATGTTAATGTTAACGATTATTGTTATTGGAATGATAATACTAATTTGATTAACAATTGCTTATCAAGAATTATTTTAATACATTATTTCTATCAATAAAAAAAAAACAATTATAAAAGAAACTAAAATATCTCTTCACACCTCAGTATTCCTTTTTAACTTAATATTACTTTTTAAGAATCATCAAAACATGAATTACTTCTTACAACTAATTACTGATTTAAATATAACGTATAATTTTAAATGGATTCATTTAAATATGGCTGTATATAATTCTCTTTATTTTTTTAACACTCTGATTTTACCATTTATAAGTAAGATTTGAATGAGTACATCCTATATTATGAAATTCTCTATGTGGATTCTTTTGGAGTGACAGACAGGTGATTTAGTAAATAAAATTAATACATAAAAAATTTACTCAGGGTACGTATCCATAAACTACGACGCGTCGTCATTATGGACTCTCCTTCTCTGTTACTTAATTCAGCGTATGTAGATGTAGACGCTCCTTCAATTGCGTTGAACACCGTCTCATCGCGTGCATAACAAATGTGACTCCTACATGAAGTAATTGACAAATATACACTTTCACTATTCACTCCTTCTAATGCTAACCGGTATTTTCCAAATTTAGACTTAGTGGAATTATTGGTTACTATTTACTACTCTTGTTCTCACTTCACAGGTTGTTCTTCATGATAACTTCACTTGATTTTAAGTAAACTATCCGAAATTTTACTTCGAATTTCCGTAAACTTTAGCTCGACTACACGAAGTTTAAGTTAGACTCCTAAGTGTTTCAGTCACTACTCCGAATCATTATAACGGACTTTACCGACTCTCCGTAACTTTTGTTATCGACTTCCGAAATTTTCAGCAAAGACTCCTTGATCTCACCCTCGTTCTGTGTATTTATTACCTCCTCTACTTTTTCCCACTATTTTCTTACTTTTTCCCCACTTAAGTCCTTTTTCCTACTCCAGCTTCGTTCCCATTGGTTCTTCTCTATATTTCTTGAGAAAGTCCCTCCTTGTACTCCCACAAGTTACTCTGCTTCGTGTTGATTGGTTTTGCTTTTTGGATTACCTAGAATTCCCTTCAGGAAACCCGTCTATACTCCTAGCTGCTTTCTGATAGGTGATTTTTGTTCCCACCAATTTCTTGCTCTGGGTTCAACTACCTCTTACTTCAGTATGCTCGCTCCCACGATCACAAATCGCTTCGGGTATTGTTCTACAGTGACATCCTTCTTTCTGTCCAGCGTGCAGCTGCATCTGGTAATTGGTTCCACCCCTGCTGTAGTCTTTTCAATATATTGTGGTCATAACTCCTCTTGGCGTTGTTCATGCCACTTAGCAAGACACCCTTTGTTTCTTACTTCGTTCAATAGCGTGTGTTACGTAAGTCTTCCCACGTGTGCCACCCTTTGTATTGCTAAATGCACCACTCTCCAGGATGTCTCTTGGTGACATACAGTTGTTCCGTTGATTTAGTACGTTAGCCTTTTTCGTACCATTTTCTTAGCAAATTTTCACTGTACTGCGTTCTGGCGATTGTTTGCCTTTCTTTTAGAACAATTCCTTAATTCGACATGCTTCTGGCTGTACTGGTTCACACGCCTCTGTAGTCTTTCTTGGAAAATTTTCTCTCTGCCGAACATCTGCTTTTGTTTAGATTTATGATGCTTTTAGACATCTGTACTTCGACGTTGAAGACTCTACATATATTGTAAATTTCTTCTTTTATTGTTTCACTCATTCGTCACTGTCATTTCACTCGCTGCCAGGTGGTCCCTATCTTTCTTTCAACAAAAAATTTTATTTTTCCTACGTTTTGGCGTTACAAGTTTGCATAACAATTTCATTAAGCAATATTTTGTAAACTCATTTTCAAGGCTTAATGGGCAACAAAAATTACCTAATTAAGAATTATTCTCTAAAAAACTAATATATAACAGATTAAAAATTATTTTAGTTTTAAGAACTTTAATGTCCTGCAATTAAAAAATCTGTAATAAGTTGTAACATTTATATAAATATATGATTATATAAATAAATATGTAGTGTGTAGTCATTACTATAATAAATCAATTAGCACTTAGTTTGCTTTCTGTTACGCCTTCAAATTAATGATAGGAAGCGGCTGCAGTAGTTAGTTAAAGATGTCAAACCCACGTTTGTCCACATCATTTTTGTATGATGTTCTAAATATAATTATTTCACTACTGACTCGGAACTCAAAGTTTTTGATGGGTAAAAACGTAAAAGTTTTACCTTATAACCTGAACCGGTTTTCGCTTTTAAAAAGCTTCTTCAGAGGCTGCTGTTGGGAGCTATGTCCGTCTTGTTGTTGGCGACGATATCGACTTCCGAAATATCGATGTTTTGTGTGTGGGGTGTTATATGTTCGAATAATGCGTGCGATTTGAATGTGTCTATTCTTTTAGGATATCGTTTTTATTTGTTTTCGTGTGTTTGTATATGTCCAATTGTTCTAGAGTGTCTAGTCTTCGGCCTTTTGTGTGTACGTGTAGAATGTCCATGTTATTGTCGATGTTTTTGTATGTGTGGTTTGCTTCAATGAGGTGGTTTGCAAAGGTAGATTCTGTAGTGGAGTGGAGTGTATTTGTGTGTTCAATATATCTTTGTTTGAAGCTACGTCCTGTCTGGCCTATGTAAAACTTGTTGCAATCTGAGTAATTTAGTTTGTAGACACCATGTAGATCGAATTTGTTTTGTGCTTTGTGTGTGTGTTTTAACAACAGACAAAGACAAAAAAACAACAAATTCATAACAATAACATACATTAACAAACAATCTGAAAAAATAGCCCACAAATTCAAAAAAGCAGGATACAAAATCGCTTACACACACTAACATGGGCATTTTACACGTACACACAAAATACCGAAAAGTAGACAGCCTAGAACAATTAAAAGTATACAAACACACGAAAACAAATAAAAACGACTTTCTAAACGAACAGACACAATTCAAATCACACGCATTATTCGAACATATCACACCCCACACGAACAAAATCAATCTTTCGAAAGTCGATATCGTCGCCAACTACAAGACGGACAGTGCTCCCAGCGGCCGCCTCTGAAGAAGCTTTTTAAAAGCAAAAACCGGTTCACGTTATAAGGTAAAACGTTTACGTTTTTATCCATAAAAACCTTTGGGTTCCGAGTAACTAGTGAAATAATTATATTTAGAACATTATACAAAAATGATGTGGACAAACGTGGGTTTCTCGTTAACTAACTACTGCAGCCGCTTCCTATCATTAATTTGAAGGAGTAACAGAAAGCAAACTAAGTGCTAATTGATTTATTATAGTAATGACTACACACTACATATTTATTTATATAATCATATAAATATGATTATAAATATGACACGCCATGGACAACGAAATCCAAGAATTTAATGTTCTTCCTGGAAACTGTCTACTGCGAATTTAAACCTACCTAAAATTTAGTATAATAGATATTTACCATAAATCCGTCGTGCGACTTCGTTTTTCTCGTCTTATTTTGACGCGTTTCGGCAACGAACTGCCATCTTCAGAAATCTTAATCACTCATAGGAGATCGTTAAAAATTAAAAACACTAAAATCATTACGGTAAAAGTGCACTTTTACGACATTGGAAACTCACAGACGCGAACATGAAAGTTTATGTTTCTCGCGTGGACAATATCGATCGACTGCTTTCGCGTGGACAATATCGATCAACTGATTCACTGTTCATATAGCCACTGATAAACCTGTTTTGCTTATTATAGCCCGTATGTACTGTGACATTTCATTTACCGGCGCCCGTGTGCAAGTATTGCCGTGTCGTACAATATGTTATGTGAAAATGTAAGTTTATCATTCAAGACATAATCACTGTTGATTTTGACGGCTTTATATATTTTGTATTCCTCAAGCGCGTCCATGTATTTTCCTTTCCTGCAGCAATGCAAAGGCTGGAAATTTGTCTCAAAATCACTGTAGTTATGATTACATAGTATCAGGTGAATGGCAAAATTAGATGTTGTTTTATGTAATTCCCTTCTGGGAAGATGTTCGTTATATCTTTCTTCAAACGGTCTGCCTGTTTGGCCTATGTAGAACATGTCGCATGAGCTGCAATTCATCTTGTATACGCCGGTTCTTTTTCTTTCTGGTATACTGTTTTTCCGGCTAAGAAGTCTCTGAATGTTGTTATTTGTACGGAAAGTTACAATTACAAATGTAAAATTTTGAGAGCAGGAAAACAAAATAAGTGACCTTGGAACATTAGTTTTTAACACACTTTTTAAAAATTCAACTTAGCAAGCGTCTAGGACCGAGGAGGAACCTGACTTAGAGATTTTATCGTTTTAGGCTTAGTGGATCAGAAGAAATCATGATTATTGAGTGAATGGATTTTAGATTTTGTAGCATTAGTCTTTTTGTTTTAAATATGTAGATATACTAAACAGAAAAGAATACATTGGTGTTCTTGTTCATCCGCATGTGACTGCGTTTAGTTTTACTCGACGTTTTGACAGCTTTCTCCGATATCATCTTAAGGATTTATTTTATTCTGTAAATTTCTTTGGTTCTTCTGATTCGTTCGCGCTCGGCATTGTTGCTAAAGGTTGTCCGCGTGTAGGAAAGATGTTTTAAACATTTTGAAACTGTAAAAATAGTATACGAAGTGACTTTTTTATCTAAATATGCTAGGCATGTTCAGTTTTAAACATAAGTATTGAACATACCCCAGAGATTTAACAACACCAAGTTACAGACCCAGCGACCGCTCAGGCTTACATAAAATACCCTGTTCAGCCTGCATAGATCACAACACGGGAGGTCCATGAAATACAACATCAAGAAGTTAGCGCTGTTGTAACATCACCTAGACAGGGCACGCAAAATCCGAAGACATGGAAATATTAGCCTACACCAACACTCAATACGACGAAAAATCAGAACTCCATAAACGACGACGTTGCCTGAACATAATAGACGAATCGCAAAACGTTCCCCTATTGTGGAAACATATTCTTCGGTTCGGGTCTCGTACATTCGACAGTGGTCCTTACAGTGCGACCGCGTAACAATTAGAAGAATTAAAAAAGCTTGCCAGGAAAAATAAAATATAAGGTGCGCGGAAAAACACCATACACTTGAAGAAGGATGTCAAATAATCACTAACGAAACAAATATCATTGCTAACATCCAAAGGACTAAGAACACTTATACGCGTACAACGAGCTGCGAAAACCTGTACAACTGTACAAACCTACACGAACGCGCGCGCGCACACACACACACACACACACACACACACATCAGTTTATGATTTCAGCTTGCTTTCAGTTGAATGGAAGTGGATCATAATGTATACATTATTTTTGACATGAGGAGTACGAAACTTCTATTACCAGAATGTTCGTAAACTGAAAACAATATCTCGTCGATAGCGATGCAATAACGGATGTTGTGAGTTAACAACACCTCTGCTTTCCTGTCAGAGGGGAGTGCTAAACCACCCCCGCGTACGTGGAATGACAACAGGATCCTTGTGTGATGTTCTGACAATACCTCCCAATTTTCCCACCCACCGTGCTCAGTTAAGTCAAAAAATAATTTACTTTTACGTTGATAACAACAAATTTATGAGAGAAATGTAAAAAATAAACCATCAATGTCTTCTTTAATTTATAACCAGTTGTCTATTATTGTTAAAATTTTAAATACATGAATGTTTATTCACGACGGTTATAGTGACTAACAGATTTATCAGACAAACTTACGTATTCTATAATAGAGGCAGCCTCCAAAATCTGTCTCTTGCTCCTTTATGCTTCAAGGATCCTCTTTCCTTGTGTCTCTGTCTCTGTATCGCTTCCTCTTTAGCTCTGTCTGTAGCTGATTTTGAATTTTGTGTATACTTGCGAGCATCCGGTTTCCAGCTAAGATGTTTAATATGGATGCAAATCTTACTCACATAATTCTTTGGAGAGATACATACACAAAAGTGTACATATTATGCACGCAAATCAATGGAAAATCATTGAGAAAAACTGAGTAAGAAAAATACTATACCAACTTGATTTGGAGTGGCGTAGTTGTTTCTACGAAAAAAACATATTCTTACAAGTTTCATATTTGCTTAACCAAGCGTGACGCCAGATAAAATTCAGTTCTGGACACACACACACACACACACACACACACACACACACACACACACACACACACACACACACACACACACACACACACACACACACACACACACGCACACACGCACACATAATTGTATGTATACTTGTGTGAATTTACAATGCGTTTAGTTCCATTCAAGTAAACTTTAAAACCTAAGTTTCCTGTAGAACAAATATTGCTGATTGCTATAAAAATTTATTTTATGTCGCTAAACTATCTACTAAAGTATGTGTAGCTTTTTAAAATTTGGAAATTCTAACCAGAAGTCATTCCAAAAAAGCAGTTGTGTCGGTGTATTGTCAATGACTACAAAGCATTTTATTCCTGAGTCTGTAACAAACTAAATCAATTGTGTACATTGAACTGTCACAAGATTTCAGCACGTGCAAATAAATTAAAAAGTCGGAATAATCAACTGATCAATAGTGTTCCCACTTATTTCATTATTTTTTGTCACTAAATATTTAAATTACAGCATTTAGGTAATTTCTGAGAGAGACGTTTCTTACTTATAGCTTAATGATTTCAATGATAACTCTGTATGAACAGTATAATAGCAAAACGGTAAGTAGTGTCTACAGTGTAAATTGTTTGTTATAACTAAAACAACATTATTCATAAAAAATTTCAGCAAAAAGTATTTTGACATTTACGAAATTATTTTATAAGAAGTTCTGAACAGTGAAAAATAATTTTTACATTTAGTGTTTATTTGGAAATTATAAAATTTTGTAAAAAGACTCTGTACCGCAACATTTATTATGAATGTATGTACTTAGTATCTTATATTCCGTGACTGAGAAAACAAGCTTTCACATAACTCTATAGGAGTACACTTTTTAATGTCGGTGCCAAGTAACGTTTTGAAATGAGAACTTAGTATGCCTATACGGCACTACGGTGCCCGGCTCACACCCATACACCTCGTGCTCCTAGGGCAGTAAACTGATTCAACGTATAACAAAACAGATGAAACAAAAATGCAGTGTTGCCATTTGATCATTGAGTGCTACAATATTTTACCTTTATAAAAATTACCTAAATGAGGGTAACAGCAAGAAGTCGAGAAAAAAGGTAGATCATAAAACCGTATTTAAAAGGTCCATAGCTGGCGAAGACCAAAAAAAGCTGTTGTGGATGACATACCAAATACAGTTAATATCATACAATTAAAATTTTTGATGGAAGCCTCTGTTAACGATTTAGAACTGTCCGTAAAAAGCCTAAACTAACTGTATGTAACATTGATGAAGAACAAATTTTATATAAAAAAAGTCGATATATGCTACCACAGAAGTAGCAGTTATATGAATAGCCAAGGTAATGCTTCAGGTTATCGTCAATAGTTTACCTCAGTGAATCCACTCCCAACCAAATTAATCATTACTCTACATAATTAAAGGCACTTGAGTAAAAGCTAGTAGGACTGTGTCTTACTATGAAGTGTTATCTGTTTCTACATTATATTGTAGATAATGATAAGTATATTTAACTGCAAATATAAAGCTTACCAACTGGTAAGGTCCATATTTTGTTACCATATAGCTCGTAGTATTTGGTTAGTTCTCTCATTTCTACGTACGTTATTATACGCAAATATTTTAAACTTTCAGTTTCATGTAACTTGAAAGTTCTGTGCATTACAATTAAACCAGCGAAGCGAGGACTCATTTTTAACACGACCGTTTGGTATTCGTCTGTCTATCTGTCTACCTATTTGGGGTGTCTCGTGATAAATTTTGAATCCTTTAATCGATTTACGTGAAACTTAGCATGCGTATCTATACTTTTACTCTACACGTCCCTACTCTGTTTGAAAATTATCCTGACTCCTCCAAATTGGTTGACGAGATCAAAAATACAAGAATGAAACAAGTTGACAAGACTTTTAACCAAAATCTGAATATAACGTTTGGTTTCGAAAATTTAAAAATTTTAGACACCAGAAACCAAAAAACGAGATGCCAAAAAAATTGTAAAAACCATGCCGGGGAGTAGCAGACTAAAAGGGCTTCTAACCCAAATCCATGTATATGTTTGCTCAGAAAGTATTTTAACGCTTTACGGGCAAAAATAAAAGCGAGGTTTTGATAAAATTGTAAACATTAACGTAGGACATCAAATTATGTAGTAATTTATTCAAAACACAGCATTGATATATCTACTAAACTGACAAAGTTAATGTCTGTCAATACGCCGCCTTCAAAAACTTGGTAAGGTGTGTGTGCAAGAAAACGTAACATATTTTCAATTAGCTGGGTCTATATTGTGTTTATTATTAGATATTTTATAGTTCTATAGGTATATACGTAAAAGTTCGACTAAATTTTAGGTTATTGCAGTAGTCGAAAAGTTTAAAGTTAATTGAATTCATAATAATAAAAAATTAATTATGATCTGAGCTTTATAACTATCATTCTTTCCAAAAATGTAGAGAAATGAGTGTTTTAGTCATTTTTCTAACAATTGAAACATTATCTATTGTTGAAACTTATCTAATAATAAATGTAACCTATTCCGTTCGAAGTAATGAATTAGTTCTGCAACTCAGGGAGCGTAGTAGTTAACAAACTGACAAAGAGATAGGTTTGTCAGGAAAATGTCACCGGTCACTAAATTGAATTGTATTCCTGTGAGACTTTTCGAGTTATATCTTGGGTAGGCGTTATTTGGTTTAGGAAGGTTAAAACCATTTAACAAAGAGGACGCCTTTGCGATGAACTTCAAGGATCAGATGACGTATGGCTTTAACGATGTGTTTAAAGGAAAACGTATTACCAAGAGGTGACTGCCATTAACGGAAACGCGCGCGCTCTCCGTGCTTCAATTATTTATTTCTAGCCCCTTTCTTTTTAATATAAAGCTGACAGCATACTTTTGATTGTTCCCGAATATGCAATTTGTGGAGGGGAGCTGAATGTAGAGTGTAGTGGCAGTAAACGTTATACAGTGAGCACACACGCACACACACACACACAATACTGCTAACCTTAAAATTTACGGGTCAAAAACAGCAGGTGGAATACAAAAGATGTAGTTTTAAAATACGTATATGGAAAACTCATTGTCATAGGACTGCAGCGACCACACATAGGCCCTACAAATAATAACGAATACAGATAAATTAAAAAACGAGTAACAGAAACTACAGGAACAATTGGCTATTTGAATCGTTTACTTTGAACTTGAGAAAATTGGAAAGATAAAGAAATTTGACATTCATGCAACTGTTATCAAAAGTACTTCATATTCTATTGGAAGGGAAATATGGCTATCACAAGAGGAGTATTCGGAATATGACAAAACGGAATGAAGACTTATTAAGACACGTTTGGAATAAGTGGCTCCATAATGATTGATTGTGACGGGTGGTATGGATGTTATGATGGGTTTGATGGGTGGTAAAGCGTGTAAAAAAACAAAATAAAATTAAAAAATATCATAAAAGCAAAATAAATTTTAAAATAAAATAAAATAAAAAAGAAGAGATAAAATAAAATAATATAAAAGCATATTTTGCAGTTCTTGACACAGGTATCTAAAACTGACGACCCATAATAAGTGTGATATATGCAATTTCATGGAAACGAAACTAATAAAAGGTAGCTTTCTATCATGAGATACGTAAAATCCATTGTCGTTGATAAACGTTAACTGTGTGTCCTTATCATGCTCGTTAACTTCTCCGATCGAATGAGCAAGTACATAAGGCCGCGTGCAGTACATAATACGAATATTGATTGGATAAAATACATTTATTTAGACTGTTGAGAGTAGTCGTCCTATGTCCGATCATTTACCTGCTCTTAGCCGAGTGCACTTATCCTGTAATATTAGACAGGTGATGGCGTGTTTCAACCCGAGTGCAGTTGTCTTGCGCCCATAAGGAGCTTGGTGTCGGAACGATTGGAGAATTTTAAGCCTTTAGACTTTTGATTTATTAGATTCACATAATTTACGAACACTTTCAAGTGTTGCATCGCCTATGTCTATAATTAAAATTAAATTCTGTTCTAAAGTAAAATCATGAAACGAATTTTTTTACAGTTATTAATTATACAATATAAGCTTGATGGGCATCATTAAAAGTAGTGAACTACACATTTTTTTGCTGCCTCACACACAACAGATCCAGTTATAATCTATCTGAATTCACTCGGCAGTCCAAGATCAAGCAGGACTCTTCCAACACTCTGTTCCTTTACTGTGCTTTGCTGTTCAGATTTATGACGTCATATTTATTTTGTTTATTTACGTTTCTCGCTTCTCATATTTAACTTACACCTATAAACATCTTGACGAGAAAATAAATATCATGGTAGAAAAATAAATGGTGCATAATTATAGGTCGTAATTATGCCACTGACTTACAAAAGTACTTATAAGAGATAATTATTAAATTCAATGCTATGCAATATGGAAATTACGAAATTTCTCTCAAATTCTTTGTGCCACCACATTTGTTATGACTTCATGAAGCCTACTTAATATCTTATGCTACGTGTCTGAAAAAACATGCTTTCACAACAAGCTTATCACTGGGTTTAAATAGTGTCTTGAGATGAAATTATGTGAGTTTTATATGGAACAGTTATGTGAAAGTTCTGAGACAAATTCGCACCTTGAAACGTAGAGGGCCACAAGTGCTAAAAGACACATTTGTGGGAAATCGAGTTTTAAGTTTCAAATGGTCTCTAAAAATTGATAAGCGCATACTCATAAAATATTTTTCATTCATTTTAATAAAATTTAATTCTCTAAATGCTGTTATTAAAATTTTCTGGTTTCCTATGATATATAATTGCTTTTTTGCACTTATAGCCGTCTACAACCAAAAATATATTCAAGAATTGAATTTTGTTTTTATTAAAAGCACCCATAAGTTCTATCACAAAATAGTGCTATCACACATTATCTGTTTTTTCATAATTTTTTAAATGTAATAAATGTAAGCTAACCTTTTGTTTGCCCGGCGCATGTTAAAATGATGGCGCTCTTTTTATTCCCCTACGACATACGTATCCATACATTTTAGGGAGCATAACCGCGTGTGCGACTGTTGTGAAATGCATTATTATAATTAAAGTATTGTTCATGCAATTATGTGATTTCTTAATGCTTGATGCTTTGAAACTGATCTAATGTTTACCATATATTTCAGAAGTCTAAATATTTCCCATTCGTCACTTAGGATTTCTTAGTCACCTCATCACTAATTTGTACTTTATATGCCCTTAATTAATCTATCCTATAATGTATCTATTGGATGCTCTTATAATTATACTAAAATCAAGTAATAAAGCTAAAAAGGAGGCAAATTGTTTGTAAATCAGCTATTAATATAGTTAGACCATGGTATAGTAAGCTACGTGTGCCTTGATCCTCAAGATACATTTCTTTCATCCGTTGTTTGACAACGTCTTACAAGACGTTCTCAGTTTATACAGAACGCGCCAACATTTTGCTATCTTAATCGACTAACACATCAAAAAAGTATATTTTTTAAGTAAAATCTTATTTAATCTACATTGCTTATAACTTAAAAATTGTTACTTTTAAAATCGTGTGTTCACAACTCTTTTGACAACCAGAGGTGTACATAAGACAGAGATCATTCAATCTGATATACATGGAAAAAATTTACAGGCATTGCACAAATGCAATGCACAGAGAAGGGCATTGAAAATGCTTCAATTAATCTAAAAAATATATATATTTATGTTCATTCGCCAATCAATGAATTCATTCTTAATTCACCAATCAATGAATTCATTCTTCATTTACCAATGTACAGATTATAAGTTAAATGTAGTCGCATTCATAAGCGAGGTTTTATATGTGTACTACGTTATTGACAACAAAGAAGTAGTTTCTATGGAAACTCACCGGTTCCCATTTTTGATCACGCACCAGCGATCGGCCGTAAATGTGAGACACGTCCTTATAAACTTTTTCAATGTTAAAATCAGACAGAACATGCCTATTTAACACTCCATTATATACTATATAACATTCCAATATTATTATGTTAAGCGTTTTTTCTAAATTCTGGAAACGTATATGACAAATTACAGTGAATTATAAAGAAAATAAATTATATCTATCACATTACATCATAAAAGTTTTTAAATCACTCCTAAAATAAAAGTTTTTTGATTTCACAGGCTTATAAGAGCTCGATTTCTCGTATTCGCTGATATAGAGCAATATTTTTATCTTTAAAGCTATACTTTTATATGTTTAAAAGACTGCCGTATAATGTAAACTTATTTAATGTTTTCCTGAAATCTTAATTCACATATTTTTTTGAATTCTGCATTACTTTAACCTCACATATCCCATCCCCTATACCATATAACCATTTCTGTAAATTTTACAAATTATTTTATCATTAATTTTTTTTACTAAATATATTACCTACTTCAAATTACATACCAAAATTATTACTATTTTGAACACGTAACAATAATTTAATTGAAGCAAATGTAGTTCAGACATGATTTTAGTTTCCTAAATTTTAATGGAAAGAAAACTATTTTACGTCTTCAGTCTGTAAATTAGACTGCTTGAAATTTAATATTTTGTCTTTCTTAGTAGAACATAACTAGTATTATCTTTTATTACTTATTTATTGTTTTTATTATTGTTATTTATTTTATTATGTATTGCTATTTTTGTCAATATTGTTTCTACTGAAAAGCTTAAGTCTTGTAATAAAACTTTGAGTGTGTGAGTGTTATTCACCACCATCTGTTATGCTATTTATCAATCCCATATTTCAAGATCTATATAACCCGACGGTACTGACGAAGTGAATTTAAGGAAAATTTGCAGAGTTTGAATATACCTAAAATAATGTAATTTGTACATGTGTTTCAAAAGAAACCTTTGGTGTGTTCGAGGCTATATCGAGAGTCAGAAATAACCACATTGGTAAAAGTAATTTACTAATTGAATGCTGGTAAAACCCTGGGATATAATATTTTATCGCTGCGATGAGCAGTTTGATTGCGAGGAATTTCAAAATCTGAAAATTAATCTGACAAAAATATAAGGCAAAAGAAGGAGCTGAAAAGAAAGCCGGGTGTTCTGTGTGAACAAGGGGAAGAGGAAAGGTACAAGCTTCAGAAATACTGAGATGAAAACTTAATTTTCGTATGGTGTTGTTTTCTTTTACTCACAATTTTTAGAAATCCTATAGATTCAAACTTAGTTAAAGTTTATTCAAGGTCACTAAAATATAGGAGTTTGAAATATTTGTACATGTAAATTATTTTACTTTTACCTCTGAAATCTAAATTGATAAAAATAGCAAGTGGTTTCACTTCAAAATTTGTCTTTGCTTTAGAGAATTATAATTGTTCCTTAAAAAAATATAGCTTCATATATGTTTGATTAAATTAATATTTTTGTTCCAACTATGCACTAATATTTAAAGTTTAATTGGAAAAAGTTAATGGTGATACATATTACACTTGATGAGAATAATATACTGTATTTAACATGGTGGAGGATAATAGGTAAAAGTGCTTCTTCAAATATGTTAAGAAAAGCTGTTATTCATTCTCCAAATGACGACTCAGAAATGTTACAAATTGCAACATTATTGAGTAACAAATGCTGAATTCCTAGAATACTAGCTAGCTGATGAAATCTAAATGTAAATGCGTAAAGAGTATAACATGCAGGTATTGAAGCCAGTAATAATCATAAGTTTGTTAGTTTCAATTGTATCTCATTACTCACATATCAGTTGTGCCGCTATTCTAATTGTGGTGTTAACCGAATCGGTTAACTGTATCGTGGAATTACAAAAAGTATTCCGATAATACGAATTTTATTTACTACACACGTGATATGGAGACGGCACCCTTAATGTATAAAATTGAATATATGATTCGTCGATAAAATCTCGTGGGTATTTACTGTATTTTGATTTTACCTTCATGGAGTTGTCTCTCTGTAAGCCTTTATCGTGTCATAACTTTTCCGCCTGCCTATTATTTTACAGCATGATATCATCCACAAGTCTCTTTGCATCATTGCTGAACATATTCTTTACCACTCTTCTAAAACGATTTGAGAATACAATCTTATTCTAACTACACGTATTATATTGCACTTAAAATAATAGATATAATTTTTTAAAAGTTTCATATTATTTTGTAAATACAATATACAGATTAAGAACGTTTTCTCATGAATAAGTACTTCTCCTTTAGCTGTAATTGAAAAAACTGTTACAACATACGAGGATATGTCAGTATTTTTCCACAATGTAGTTGTGTTTTTGTATTGACAATAATATTAGCTTTGTTGGCATTGCCAGTTTAAATACATGCTGAGTAATATACTGAGCAGTTTTTAATTCACTAAGTCAGTTCCATTGTTTCTGCTGTACCGTTAATCATGGCCGTCGCGTTTCCCGTTTTCACCAAAAAAGAGTAGCGTTAACTGATTTGTTTTTTGTGGTGTGAAGGTGCATCAGTGGACAAAATCCATTGATGCATTTCGGTAGAGTATGACACCACTGTTTTCGCGCAACGAAGTGTCTATGAATAGTTTTAAATATTTAAAAACAGTCGCATAAGTGTTATGCACAAAGAAAACCCGTCCATTTTTACAACTGATGACAACAATGAGTGACAAGTTCTGTCAGAGAGAGTAGTGACTAATGTTTAAATAGCAAATCTGCGGGTTAATTACGGTTCTTTTTTCAGATATTCCACAGTTTACTTGGGATTCATGAAGTCTGTTAAAGATGGGTTCCGAAACAACTAAAACATGTTGCACAAATAAAAGCGTTTGACTATATCATATGCCATAAAAATTTGAATACCACTGATAAAGGTCTTGGATAGAAACATCACTGATGACGAATCGTGGATCCATATTCTAGACTCCAAACGGAATAGTATGGTATAGGAATAACCACAATCACCCACCAGTATAACACTGAAGAGCCAATTATCAACAGGAAAAAGTAATGTAACAGTTTTTTGAGACCCACAGTGTTATTACTGCGGCAGTAACAGCAGCGGGATTCAACGATAATAACCCAGGCGCCAGAGACAATTTGAACTCCTAACCTAACACTCAATTAAAAATGGCTAATTTAAACGGATTCTGATAGATATTTCTTAGGAAAATTAAATAAGAAATTGTTGTCATCTCCAGCCCGTGATTTTTATAAAAACAAAAAGTGTTGAAATGGCAGAAAAAATAAGATTTTGCTATTTTCTTCATAAATATTAGTATTTTGAAAACATCACTAAAAAACCTAATTGAAAGAGCACAAAATTTTCAATAAAAACGTACCTTATGATATTTTGCATAGAGCCTGTAGTTTTTGTATAAATTGTTAAAGACAAGACAATTTTTACATTTTTTTATTTCTCTTCAGCGCTAAGAGAACATTTCGTTCTGATGCGAAAAAACTAAAACGAATGAAATTAAGTGAAATAAAAATTTGATATAAGGTGATTTCACTAATTGAATGTTTACTTTTGCGTATGTAACATTTTAATGGTAAATAAATAACATATTTAGGTACAAAATGTTACTTGTACCTTGTTTATGTAGACAGAGGTAGTATGAAATTCAATAGCAATTAAAAATCTTCATCACATTCGTTTGTTGCTTTTTCATTATGTATATTATTAAAGTTTCATAATTAGAAAACTGTTGGACTGTATTTTAAGCTAATAGTTTCAATACATTACTCACAGTTCTGAATATAATATGAGCATATTCAATATTTAATCAAATTTTGGAGTGAAAAAGTAATGATATTTATTTTATAATTAAAATAGTACTATAAAATGATTAGTTTTTGAAGAAAGCTCATATAAAAAACTATTGGACTGTATTTTAATCTAATCGGTTTAATACATTACTTCAGCACAGAATACAATATGCGCACGACACTACCTTCTAAGTTACCATATTTATAATATTTTCTTAATAAACAAAACACTGAAAGTTTTTACACAAAATATTACTTAAGAGTACCGAAATAAACGCAAAAACAGTGGAAGATGTAGAAAGTTATGCTCCAAAATGTGTAGAATGTAACAACTCATACCGTCAATGGCAGTGCGCACCTTTCGCGCAGCTGCCGGCAGCTGTGACCTCGAGTGAACGTTCTTCTACCCATATGTTAAGTGTCTTTCAACCTAATGTATCAGTGCGCTCTGATATAGTCAGCCATCTTCAGAATTGACCCCGTTCCCTTTACCTTACAGACTGCTCTGAAAACCTTTACAAAAACCTGGACATTACAGTGCCCATAGTTATGTAGTAGATTTAAGAGATAGGCTACAAAAAATATAGTAAACGTAGGCACTGCCAACCCTTCTACGACGCAGGTGACGTTAACCTAAGAAGGAGTCGACGGGTGCGGAAATAACAGAATAACAGGATGATGAAATACCAACTTCTATGGCGACATAGGAGGTACCTGAAGATGAAGCTCTCATTGTAGAGAGGCCCGTGTTCATTACTGAGTTGATGGCAGCACCTATATGCTAAAAAGGAAAAAATTAAATACACATAAATAACACTTTGAAATGGAAAGAAAAAACAAAGACGTACTGGATCTACAGGAAACGGAAGAGCTCGGAAAGGAGACGGTAGCTGTTACAGGATCAGAAACATTAACTGAAGAAAATATTACGCAGGATTGGAAACTAACTGGCAATTCAAAATGGAGTCAAAGAAGAGGTGTTTACGAGTGATGGAGGGAGTGCTCTGTAAACGGAAAGAGGACTTCACAGATTCAAACGTAATGGAAATATCAGAAAAGGATTTGCCACTTCGGGTCAAACAGGCTTGCCCTAGTAGACAGGCAACTTGCATGGCTTATTCAAAGTCTACTTCATAGGCGGATGGTACAAGGGCGGCACTGACGTAGTACGGAAACTTCTAATGTTTCCTTGGCACATTAAACTAAGAGATTATTCTCGACGCATTATCCAGAAAGCAGTTGATTTTCCCGGAACCGCGGCGGGTTGTAAATACAGGTTTTAGAAGGAGCAAGCCAGCCAGTTCAATGCAGCGTTTCATATGTATTTAGTGTAAATCGGTAATTGTGAATTATTGTATGCGGACTTCCGCAGTTGGTGACTTGTATGCTACAGTGTTAATTGCGTAGCATTTTTTGTTTGTATATTATCAATCGTAGTCTTTAAGAATTGTTCTATATTAATGCCTTTGTTTACTTAACCTGTAACAGTTCTAAATGTTGAGTTCTCTGTGTTCAGTTATTAGCTGTCACAATTTAAACTCTACGATCGTAACGATCGTCATAACAACAATTGTATACTATCTCTAAGGGCTATAATAGCAGCGCATCCATGTTTGTATGCGTATTAAAACGTCGTTTCTGTCTATGTCAACATCAGTCCGTATATACGTTTTAATAACACTGCTGACTGCGGTTTGAATCATTCGAGATTTACTATTATTTGGAAGCTTCGGTTGCATAGGCTGCAAACAGAACGAATTCTTTATTTATAGTAACTGATATTACTTTTAACTCGCAACACACGAATATACATGGCGTTTAAGCGTACTTTGTACTTTATATTATTTATGTCACTACGACACGGAGACCATAGTAGAGCAAATAAATGCAGCTTCCGTGTTACTATTTCCATACCTTGATTAATCACCAAACAATGTGATGTTTGCATCATTACATCATATAATACATATATAAATGTAATGTGTAAACATAATATATACACACAGTGCATACATTCTCGATAATCACAAAACAATACAGCATTAATCTTTGAAAGTCGTCATGTGTGAAACAAGTGCTTTCTATGAGCTTATAGTGCATTATTTTGGCACTTTATATCTGGATTGCTATTATATTGATGGAGCTTAACTTAATCTAAGTTTCTTTGTTACATCAAAACTGTGCATGTAATTGGTAAGAATTTGATGTCTGCACTAAAATTTAGTAAACTTCGTGAAGGTAATGATTGTTGTTGATTATGAGAATGGTGCATTGTGGATATTATTAAATATTGTTTTGGATACTTGCGCATTTGTGTTGAACGTTGTGCTTTATGTTGATTGTGAGTTGTAAAGAAGTGTTTATTAAATCTTGTTAATGTTTTATTGCTCCTGGTGTCGTTTACTTGGGACCGTAAAATGTCGAAACTCAAGTACGAGCTCCTCTTAGATCAATTAATTCTAGGTTATTGCTTATTTCACTAACCACTCCATTGTATACTATGTTGTAAGTTGTATCTCAATCAAATTAAGTTTAATATTTTCAGAATAAAAATTTTGTAACTGTGTAGCGTACTTGTTATTGTTATTCAAGGTGAGTAAACATTATTATTATTTTTTATTATTATTTACACAGTTGTGAATATCTACCTATATTGTGTTCAAGCTGTTATCTAAAAATAGAGAATAAGACAAATTCTCTGTAAATAGAAAGTAATTTCTAAAAGGAAAAAGCATGTTCAGAAGAGAGTCCGTATCGCGCCATCGGTCTGTTAACTTCAGTCCCATCAATCTTCCAGTTGCTCTTAGAATAATACTCTGATTTACTTTAGATTCTCCTAAATATAAACAAATGAAAATACTTGAATGCATGATTCAGATATCTTGATAAATATTCTTGGTCCCGTAACAAATGAAATCATACAAGAATAAGAATCATGTAAAATTAAAATACAAGAACTGTACTTGAATGATATGAAACTCATCTAAGGTATATAATATTTATTACAACAATAAGTAAAGACTTATACAGTTTTGAGATGTATACGATTACACTTTTAATAGTAACTAAGTTGGTTGTGTATAAAAGTGACTGAATTTCTTAACTATTGCGACAAGCGCTTTAGTCAGATATTTCTATCGGAGTAGCTGCACCAACATGTTCAGTGTATATTAATTTGTATCTACAAAATAATTAAGATACAATAATAAGTTATAAAAAAAAATAACTTTTATGCAATAAAAACAAATAAATGTTAAGCTTGTATAGTATAGGTAAATAAAAGATTAAATAATGTACGTCACTATCACAGCGCCGTTTGTAACATAATAAACATAATTACACCTCAATTTATCACAAAACCAGCAAAATTTCTACTAACGACAGAAGTAATTTTCTAGCGAAAACTATCAGTTTAGACTTTCTATTAAACTATCAGTTGTTTATTATGTAGTTTATTAAGAGCGAAAATTTGAATGATGTATTATATTGTTTTTCCACGGGATTTGGTTCGGATTCATTTGAAGCATGACAATTCTTCTGTTCAGTCAACTTACTCTAGCCTAATCCATATTAAAGGTTTACCTTCTATGTTGTATTTTTATTTTATAGTGAGTATACACTGTATTTTTATTCACATCATACCTTAGAGGGAACGTCACTTGTAATAAATTACGTATAAAAGGCGTCTTTAAAAACGTTTTCAATTTATAAATTTTTACTTTTATACTCATAAGATTTAAAAATATACAACAAAAGATGAAACCTGAAAATAAATAAAGATACAAATGCAAATAATTTTAAGATACGCTAAAATCTATAATTAATTGATAGGTTGCGCATTTAGGTATGGGTTCAAACGTTCCAGTTTTCAAATGTCCCAATTATTTAGTTAAACATGTTCTTAATTTGCTTTCATTATCATGTTGGTAGAGGCTTATGTCATTTATCCATTATTTTTAATATTGCCTGTGTACTCTTGAATGGTCATCTATAGTCAACCTCCCCGACCCATCGACCGAGACATGCTGCACATTAGCGGCGGGGAACCAATGCTCTAGAGACATTAACAAAAATGAAACGTTAAATTAACATTCACTCTTTAGTTTAGTTACTTAACCATACTGCCTTACGTATTACCCATTTATCTACAAATTATAGTGCTTGAAAATTGATAGGAGAAGTTATGCAGAGTGTATACGATTTACGGATGGAGCGGCTAAAGGAAAACATAAGATAATAATTCGTATGTGAAGAGCTCTACTAATATTTATATTCCATTTACAATAAGTAATAAAGTATATTTATATGATGTATATTATATGATATGATACTATAATTATATATTATAATTATTAATGTTAATAATCTAATTCATCCCTTGCAAATTTTAACACCTATAATTGAAATTTCACTGTGTATTATTACTGCCGGTATTTTCTCTATTGTTGTTAACAACAAAATCAATCATACTTGATCACTTGAACAACATCCTGTCAAACACCACCTCATAACCTTACCGTTTTTGGTATTGCAGATATATATACCAATAAAAACAATGTAGAGTTTGTATACCTAATCTCGATTATTGCTGCTAGTAGTCTATCTATGCTAGTGCTAGTTATGTGTGTAAATAAATGTATTTCGGCTCCTCCTCTATATTTGCTAACGGGATAATTAGTTGACATTTTAGAAAGTGGTGAGTTGTAAAGTAATGCAGTTTATCAAGTCGAAAGTGATTTTTAGGCGCAATTTCAGGTGCGTTTTCGTAAACTATTCCTACTTAGATATCGCTACTAGGACTATAGTTTGCGGCATTAATACCTGACTGTTTTTGAAATAAAATTTAAAATAACTATTTTGTTCATATCCTCAGCTTAAACAAAAAAATTCATCATTATTTCCCCAAGCAAAAAATGAAATAAAAAAAAATTAAGTATGGAAAATAATATCATGTAAATTTGTTTTCGTTAGCACACTGCTGGAGACTGTCTATGAAACGTATCATCACAGACTAGAGCATGTTTCTTGGTGTTGCAGTTACCTCGAATGGAATTACTGCTCTTGGTTCTGGTAGTGAACGTGGGTTTTCTATGTAAACTTTCGGTTCCAGATAACCCACAGGGAAAATCACATACCGATAAATTAGGCAAACGGGATAGCCCCGCGATACCTCTACGGAAGAAAATGAGACGACCTGGAAATATCATCCATAGCATTTTCATCGAAGCCCGTGATGTGTAACCAGTTGTTCCGTTTTGTTGTACCCCCAGTTCTGTAAGGTTTATGCGTCTTCTGCAAAGTTCTGCGATAAGGAGGTTTTGCAGCATCAAAATGTACAGGTCTGCGTTCAGTGTACCGGTTTGCGTTCCTCAAAAGAAAAAAAAAACACTGGCCAAAAACCCCGAAATTTGCCACCTCTCACCACTGTTATCTGTTTTGTGCGGAGTAGACGCTCGTAAAGTTGTGATGGATTGGTTACATAGGCCTACCAATAACGTAAGCTCCAACATTTCAGATTCTCCGCCTTCCAACATCGTTTTCGAGACTTGGGCTTTTTTCCTAGGCACGAGGAGTTAGTTGATAGATAACTATCATTTTGTAGAGAAAAGGGTGTAAGTCCAAATAAAGAATACTTTCGACTGTTCGGTCGAAGATGTTCAAAGAAAGGAAATAAAGACACTTAGAACGTCGAGGGCTAGCCTCTATGGTCTGTCTCAGTCCTTCAATGTGTTCAGGGATTTCTACGAATCGTGGCCTTCCTGCTGGTTTTTTATTTGTTGTTATTGCTATCCTTATGTAATTCTCAACAGACAATATCGTGTTCCCAGTAGGCACCCGAGCATAGCAGCCAACGTTGACATGTTGACGAAATCTTTTCTCAGTGGGCACAACCGATTCATGTATAAAAAAACAAGTTTCAACAGTGTAAGCGCGGTGCGTCACGTCTCACAGCTCCATGGCAACTGAATGGCAGTGAGTGAAACTCGAGTCCAAGGTTACTTTACATATTGAGTCTAAAGATTTAAAACTATGAAACCGCTCGGGTAAACTTCGTTAATGTTCGACTGACATTGTTTCTCGTCTACCCCTGCCTCCACCACTTGCATTTATGTGTATGCCATTTACTTTTATCTTATCGGGTTTTACCTATGTGTATAGTGAAAACAGAATTTTTTTAATAATGGATTTTATTGTGAAGGTATAAAGGTACTACGTATTGCACGAAGATGAATAAGAAAGCATAAATAAGAATTAATTTATACATATTGTTTCAGCATTTTCTTGCATCAACAGGAGAGGGGCAATGCTTTGTATAGCAGATACAATCACAAAAACTGCACTCGAACTTCACTCCTGCTAAATATGTTATTCCAAATGCTACACTTGAAAGTAGACGTATCCATCTCGTTTCAAATAAACTTTTGTTTGCTAGATATTCCAGTTAGCACTAAAAATTATTAATCTAAAAGGGATGTTGTCTATTTAGAATTACTGTAGATACTCCCATCCCTTCAGAGCAATAAATATGGGTAGACGGTTATCAACCTTCCGTCTCTTGTATTGTTACTTCAGAAAAATGTGTACTGTGCTTGACACCGACTTACGTTATTAAGGCACTTTCGTCTACGTGAGGGGGAGCATGCGTGCGATACCAAGTATTACAAAAATCAAGTGTTTGTGGTTTACTCAAAATGTTGGTGAATTTGTTATATGTCTGTAGCAATAAGAAATTTTTGCGTGCGCCCGTGCTTTATGTTCAGCATTGTTGACAATAAATGTTAGACTTAACTATCTAAAGTAAGTTGGACTATTACGTACTCCTGCACGCTGCAAATATAACTGTAGGTTTATGTTTTCTTACATAGTGAGACTGTATTTGTGAATGACAGAGGAAGAGAGAGTGACAGGTGAGAGTTATTATTCATATTATTTTGTATAAGCGTTTTCACTTGTATTTGTATTATTGCGATATAAGTAAACGTATGCTTTGTTATTACAGTTAAACTAGTAAATGTAACTAATAATGGTACTGTTACTTTTAAGGTTGTAGTTAATTGAAATATACCTTTCTGTCGAATAATATTATTTCGTTGTTTTACAAAAATTAGATTAAAATCATCTCTCACTAAACCATCTTATTATAACTATTATTTTTGTGTGGGGGGCTGCGTGCACAATAGCATTCTTTTTTTGGTGCGTTCATAAGTATACATTGTTACGAACATTACTGATATAGCTGATATAGCTCGCGCAATCATTTTTGGTAGTAAATGTTCAGTAATTTCTGGTGACTTTATTTGTAAAGTTAATCAAATGCAATTTGGACAGTTAGTTAAATATGTCTTGTCCAAGCTTTGTACAAAAAGTCAATACTGTATGAAAGGTAGTTTTGAAAATATAAATAATTAAAAAAAAAATAAAAAATGAATATATTTATTTACTTTTTACATGATTTCTCTTTTACCTTTTGACACATTTTAATAAATGACATGTCTCGCTCTTTTATACCTCTGTGGCTATGGTGTGAACTATGGAAATTGTTCTAGTAAAATAAATGTTTGATTTAAAAAAATTTTTGTAACACATTTATAAAAAATTTAATTTTTTAGACAAAAAATGTTATAACTTAAAAAATATTCCACTCAATTACCTTATTGTAGTTCAAACTATAGACAAAGGTATTATAAACAAGCCTCAAAAATCTGGTAGGTTTAGTCCACATAGTGTTTAAGATATTTTGTAAAATGTTAAAAAAAAAAACACAATTTTTGGAAATTCAAGGTTAAAGTTTTATTGCACTATTTTACAGAAAAGTAACAGGGTCAGTACCTTTAAAACTCCCCAGCAGCATAAGTTATTCCTTCCTTATCAATTATAATTTATTCTTTTTCAAGTCTGAGCTTTCTTCTAGCTCTTCTGTCTTCTAGGCTTGCCCTGCGAAACCGCTTTTCTGCATCGCACAACCTCCTCACATCAAATTTCTTCAGAGCGTCTTCTGTGTGCTCTCCAGGGACAATATCTAAATATTTAAGGACTCTCATTTTCTACTGACAGCCTTCATTATACAGAAGAGTAGCTTCATTTGCAGCAATTTCTACCACTTTTGTCCCAGCAAAGCCCCTTTTTGGACACAAAGCCCACAGTACGCTATTGAAAGACTCGTTTGCATTCTGAGATTTCCTTTTCAAACATCTTCTTAATAGTTCAGGTGTTGACAGGTCTGAGAATACAGGCTTAATGAGTTCCATTATTGGTATAGGTATTGTGTTTTTGTGTGAAAAAGTCTCAGCTGTATTGTTAGCTAGTGCTTTTTGGTACTTGCACCAAGAATCCAGTCCTTTAGGACAAAATGATGTAGGGGTTTTTCATCTGAGCTAGCCTTGTGGTTCCATACTGCCCATATAGCCATCCTCACACTTGCCAAATCGTTACTATTTCCTCTTATAGCATTTCCATAATGCACAGCCAGCTGATCAATAACAGCATCTGTTAATCGGTTTTTGCCTCCTATAGGTTTACCAACATTCAAAATTACACCTTTGTTTTTGATTTTAATTTCCGGAGCCTTGTGGACAATCTTTTTTGCACATCCCCAACACACTCTTCTTTTGTTATGGACACATCAGGTCCATAAGGCTTGCTTTTATATATATTGAGAAAATTTGATGTATCACCATCACCATATAGTTAGTGTAACGTACCCCATACAGATTTTCCGATCTATGAAATATTTTCTTTATTCCTTCTACTTCCATACTTCCAGCTGACCCAAAGTGATTTCTTTTGCAATTTCCACTTTTCTTTATGTTCTTCATTCCAATTATCATAATAATCATCACCCTTTTTAGGACCTCTCCAACTGCTACAGCCGTGGCAAAAAGGTGATAGAACCGCAGTATCAATAATTTTCCCAGTGTTCGCACCAATTACAGCACACACACCATGAAGAGACGTATGTCTCCTCTTCATCCATGTACCATCACCAGATACAGTTATATCAGTATTGGGATCTGTACCCGTTTCCTGCACTTCTTCAAGAGCAGTCTGTCGCATACTTTCTTCTGAAGCATTTCTAGTTGCTTCTAAAATGTGGTCATTGATAAGGTTATAGGTAGGCAGAGCGACAGGTGCCGGTAAATTCATTATTCCACAGAATTTCTTAATTCCATTCAGGCCTTGCCCAATAGATCTCATAGCATAAACCATTCTTCTGTTCACCTCATAAGTGCAGCTGGTATTTTCAATCACTTTGCTTGTATGAAAATAAGCATCATCACATGGATTACATTTTTTACAATTAATCAAAATCTTTGATCCTAATCCCCGAACACGAGTTTCAGACAGATAAATGTTCCCTCCACACACTTTACAGGCTACACTGTTCAAACCTTGGGATAACATATCTAAATCGATAAGTCTATAGCCTGTAGGCCTATTATTTACTGCACCAGGACCGAGTCTAAATGAGCCTTTGAGGTTAGGTGACACATCTTCCTTGGTTAGTTTTAATTTCTTACCTGAGGCACTTTTATTATTAGTGTCTTTCTTTTTAGTAAATCTATTACCATGGAACTTTCTCTTCTTTGTTCTATTTGCACCTTTTCTATCAATATTTCACTATCCAAATCTTTACAACTACACTTGAAATCAACATAAGCAACAATAGGTACCAGTAACAGCTGTTTGCTGCATAACACATTGAAATCAGCTGTTTGTATAAAATATATTTTGTTGTGCTAAACAAAATTATTTTACAAATGAGGGAATAGAAAAAGCGAAAATAAGCTATGAAAAAATATATTCCAAACGATCTACTGAAACTTCCGAAAATACTCGAAAATTGTCAAATGCATTGCTTTGGTTTTTACCGCATAACTTTCCTAAAAAAGCTCGTTTTCCAATAATTTTTGTAGCAAGTAACTCAGAAAAAACTACTTGACACAAAATATTAAAAATATTAAAAATAATTTTTTTGAAGTTTTTAGCTATATCAGCCCCCTTAATAACAGACAGAAGGGGGTGGATTAAAATATTGCATACGTACAGACGTTTAGAAGTATGTCGGAAATTCCGTAGTAAATTTTTAATACAAAAAACAATTTAACAGCTGCTTGTTTTAGGTAACCGTGTTGTCGTTATCCGTGTGACTAAGAGAGCGAGCGATCCTGTTTGTGTGCGTGTGCGCGTGGTATGCATGTTTGTGTTGATGTGCGTACCGTCCAAGCTATACACATCAAAGTACTCATTTCATGTAGTAATTACGGAAAATGACCCATACGTATCAGTCGTGGGAAAAAGTTTGTTTTCATAGAGATCGAAAAAGTGGCTTGATACTACTACAGTGTAAGATACCTTAAGTAATTTAATATTTTCCTGAAGCAATGTTAGAAAAGCTTGTAGTTTTATGCCGTCAACCCCTTCCGAGTTTACATGGTGTTGTAATTTCACATCAAACGCTTACAGCGCGTGCACTTAATCAGAAATATTACGTTCCCGATTATTTTAATTCAAAGTTGAGTTTTTCTTTATTTATCGCCGGTTGACTATTCTGCTTAGTAAAAAGTAATGATCGGTTTCGTTAAATCTCAAGGCGTGGAAATGTTCTTTCAGCTACAGAAAAACGAACGTATTTAAACACACAAATAAAAGTACAAGCTTTACAACAAATATCAAAATATTATATATTTGAAAAAATATGGGCAACTATGGCCACAAACTACGTTCGGGAGAATTAATGTTTCTAGGTTAGGTGTGTTTGTACAGTGTTTAAGTAAATCACAATTTTAATACAAGAAATAGCGAAAATAATGGTTTTGGTGTTAGTTTTAATAGTTCATGTTCAAAATAAGTTCACCATTTTAATTGGTGAGTGTGAAATCAGTGTTATTAGTGTAATTCACTTTGTCTGTCTTTCTTTATGTGATAACTCAAAAATAGGTTATACTTAACAACTGTTTCTTCATCTCGTGTCCATTTACCATGTTTTGAGTATATTTCGTTTTCTTTGTGTGATTTATCCACTTCAGTAATCCACTTGGAAATGTTGTTGGCTTATTAATAATACTCTATGATGCTATCTCCAGATTGTTTATTAGGTAGTTCGTTTCTATTATTTTTTCTTATAATCTCAAGCTCTATACTTTCTTCAATCTTTCCTCATCCTTGGTCACTAAAGAACTTTCAAATTAATTTTTATTATTTTATTATTTCAAGCTCTGTATTCTCTTCAATCTTTTTTCATCAATGGTTACTAAAGACTTCTTAAATTATTTTTATTATTTTATTATTTCAAGCTCTGTATTCTCTTCAATCTTTTTTCATCAATGGTTACTAAAGACTTCTTAAATTATTTTTATTATTTTATTCTTTCAAGCTCTGTATTCTCTTTAATGTTTACCCATCAATGGTTACTATGGAACTGCTTAAATTATTTGTATTAGTTTATTATTTCAAGCTCTGTATTCTCTTCAATCTTTACCCATCAATGGTTACTATGGAACTTCTTAAATTATTTTTATTAGTTTATTATTTCAAGCTCTGTATTCTCTTCAGTCTTTACTCATCAATGGTTACTATGGAACTTCTTAAATTATTTACCTAAATTTGTTGTTGCTATGGTAAAATACCAAATTTGATAGGTGGACATATGAGATATTTTTATTGAAATACATTATCATTCTGTACAAAATTGTTCAAAATTCTTTAAATAGGTCTAATTCCCTTATACTAAATGTGAATCTAAATCTAATAACATCATTGTCTTGCTTTTAACTTGTACATCAATTTGGAACCAAACAAGGTTACTTTTAGTTCATAAATAATGATTTTACATTTTTACTACTTAATTTTCTTAATAATTAATATTATACTACTTATTTCGAATACATTTTTGTTGTGCAGACTAATATCATTAAACCTATTCATATTACATTCAGTATTTCAATAAACCTTGCTGTTATACTTTAAAATTTACAAGTTTCTAGTTTTTATATATAGGCCTAGCAGCTAACATGTCTGAAATTCTATGCCTACACTTATTCTAACAAATGATCTTTATGTTGTTATTTTAACACCTTCTACATTAACAAATTAACATAATTATTTAAAATACAACATTTATTGTTTTCTGAACCTTACAAAAACAATATAATCTTTTACTTATAGACAAAATACATAATTTCTTTGGTCTACCTTTAATACAACAGATTATGTATTGTCTATTAGTATTAACTTTTACAAATAACTTTATGAACATAAATAATTAACTATTACAACATAACTGAGCAGTTTTAAACAATAATAAATAACATAGTACTTGTTCTTGGATTTCGTTGTCCATGACGTGTCCGTTACTTAACTAAATATCACTATTGTTTGACGACTCGGAACACTAAGTTTTTTATAAGTAAAATCGTAAAGGTTTACCTTACAGCCTAAACCGGCTTTCACCTTTAGAAGGCTTCATCAGAGGCTGCCGTAGGTAGCGCTGTCCGTCTTGTTGTTGGCGACGGGATAATTTTTCAAAAGATCGATGCAGTGTGTGTGTGGTGAGATATGTTCGAATAATGCGTGCGATTTGAATTGTGTCTGTTCGTTTAGGATGTCGTTTTTATTTGTTTTTGTGTGTTTGTATATTTCTAACTGTTCTAGAGTGTCTAGATTTCGGCCTTTTGTGTGTACGTGTAGAATGTTCATGTTATTGTCGATGTTTTTATATGTGTGGTTTGCTTCAATGAGGTGGTTTGCAAAGGTGGATTCTGTAGTGGTGTGGAGTGCCTTTGTGTGTTCAATGTATCTCTGTTTGAAGCTACGTCCTGTCTGGCCTATGTAGAATTTATTGCAATTTGAGCAATTTAGCTTGTATACACCGGGTAGATCGAATTTGTTTTGTGTTTTGTGCGTGCCTTTTGATAGTGTGTATTCTGTTTTGTTAGTAGTTTTGTAAGCGATTCTGTACCCTGCTCTTTTGAATTTGTGGGCACTTTTTTCAGTTTGTTTGTTGATGTATGTTAGTGTTATGAATTTGTTGTTTTCTGTCTTTGTCTGTTGTTTGTTTTGTGTAGGAGTTTACTGACTATTGTTCTGTCATATCCGTTAGATTCTGCTAGATATTTTATCGTGTTTAGTTCGTCTTTGTAGTCTTTTTCATCTAAGGGGATGTTGTTAAGTCTATGTATCATGGTTCTAAAAGCAGCTAGTTTGTGTTGTGTTGGGTGATTGGAGGTGATGTGTATTAGTGTGTCAGTTGTAGTTGGTTTTCTGTATATACTGAATTTGTGCTTGTGTTCTAGTTTTGTGATGGAAAACAAAACTTCAGGGAACAGAACAACATCACAGAACTACAACACGACCCCACCGACAGATACCAAAACTCAGTAAAACAACTAGTCAACAAAGCCAAACACATAATGACAAACAAACAAAAGCCCTACATAAAACAAATCCGACCATCAAGACCTACCCTCCAAGCGCTTCCCAAAATCCATAAAGAAGACATTCCGATCCGCCCCATTATCAACTACCGTAATGCCCCTGCACACAAACTCGCAAAATATCAAGACAAAATTATTAGACAACACACACAAATAGACAACAACATTGCAGTAAAAAACAACACTGACCTAGTAACAAAAATAAAAGACATACACATGCCCCATAATGCCACATTAGCCTCCTTTGACATTAAAAACCTGTACACAAACATCCCCATCTCTGAAACAATCACCATCCTACAAAACAAACTGAAACAAAACAACACACCAGACGAACTTATCAACGAAATAACAGAAACTCTGAACATTATCACAAAACAAAAAACTACTTTACTTATAACAATAAATACTACACACAGAACGATGGCTTATCCATGGGCTCCCCCATATCCAGCATTCTAGCAGAAGTCTTCCTCCAACACTTAGAAAAAACAAAAATATTCACAAACAATGACAGACACTCACATAAAATACTATATTGGCACAGACACGTTGATGACATTCTAATAATATACAGGGGGAACAAAAGACAATGTGAACAGTTACTTACGCACATAAACAAAATACATAAAAACATAACCTTCACTGCCGAATACGAACACAAGAATACCATAAACTTCTTAGAACTTTCCATCACAAAACTAGAACACAAGCACAAATTCAGTATATACGGAAAACCAACTACAACTGACACTAATACACATCACCTCCAATCACCCAACACAACACAAACTAGCTGCTTTTAGAACCATGATACATAGACTTAACAACATCCCCTTAGATGAAAAAGACTACAAAGACGAACTAAACACGATAAAATATCTAGCAGAATCTAACGGATATGACAGAACAATAGTCAGTAAACTCCTACACAAAACAAACAACAGACAAAGACAGAAAACAACAAATTCATAACACTAACATACATCAAAAAACAAACTGAAAAAATTGCCCACAAATTCAAAAAAGCAGAGTACAGAATCGCTTACAAAACTACTAACAAAACAGAACACACACTATCAAAACGCACGCACAAAACACAAAACAAATTCGATCTACCCGGTGTATACAAGCTAAATTGCTCAAATTGCAATAAATTCTACATAGGCCAGACAGGACGTAGCTTCAAACAAAGATACATTGAACACACAAAGGCACTCCACACCACTACAGAATCCACCTTTGCAAACCACCTCATTGAAGCAAACCACACATATAAAAACATCGACAATAACATGAACATTCTACACGTACACACAAAAGGCCGAAAACTAGACACTCTAGAACAATTAGAAATATACAAACACACAAAAACAAATAAAAACGACATCCTAAACGAACAGACACAATTCAAATCGCACACATTATTCGAACACATCTCACCACACACACACAGCATCGATCTTTCGAAAAACTATCCCGTCGCCAACAACAAGACGGACAGCGCTACCTATGGCACCCCCCTGATGAAGCCTTCTAAAGGTGAAAGCCGGTTTAGGCTGTAAGGTAAATCTTTACGATTTTACTTATAAAAAACTTAGTGTTCCGAGTCGTCAAACAATAGTGATATTTAGATAGTACTTGTAAATGACCTATGATTATTTTAAAATCCTTACATACTAATGCAATTTAACATTTTACATTTATCAGCGTTCTCCCCTTGACCTACTGATAATAAACATTTTATTTTATTTATTTGTCACTTTATCACTTCTTATTTTATTATTATTATTATATTGGTTCATTTACCCTTTCTATCATTTCATTACATCTTTATTTACTACTTATTATATAATTCCATACTCTTTAGTTTGTACTTTTATATTGTCATTACAAATTATAATTTACTGGGGATAGGGTATTTGGTCTCGAATATCCCTTCGTTGCTCATTTTATTTTGTTTTTATCTTTCTCCATACCTTACCTAAACATTTGGGTATAGTCAGTCCTAGTCAGAGTCTGTCAAATATAGTCTTTAGTGTTATGTTACCATTCTTTTATTTATTATTGTTTTTTTATTGTACAGCTTGTCATTCATTTATTCTTGCAAATCTTACATGGTTTTATGTCATACCATTTGTCACGTTACAATATATGAATTCTTACCTTCCTACAATGCTGCAAAAATAGAAAATTTCCGGGCACTGATGTGTTGAATTTTGAGCTTATAAAGAAAAGCGCCAGCCTTGCTGCATGACCGTTTACTGAACTTTACTAATCTGTGCTGGACCACTGGTCATATTCTCGAAAATTGACAGATGGCAAATATAGTTCGCCCTATTTAAAAAAGTAGATCGTAATGACTGTGATACCTATTGAGGGGTCAGCCTGATTAACAGATCTTATAACTACTATGTATAATCTATTCTTGCAGAATGACTGAGTTCTCTCAGAGAACTCTCTCCTAACGGAGACTATTCTCTCAGAGATACAGCATGATTTCAGGAAAGACAGATCACGTTCAGATTGCAGCTTCACAGTAGCCGAGGTCATCAAAAAGCACAGAGAATATAAATTACCCATTCCCACATACATACCTTTAGTTGACTTTGGGAAGGTATTTGATAGAGTCAAAAGGGCCAGGCTGTGGTGATTAATGTCAAATACATGATACCGCAACACCTCATTAGAACCGTACAAAGACTACACGTAGAAGGCAAAATCTTAATTGAGACAGAAAGACAGAGAACAATTCCTAATTTAGGCCTGATTAATTGTGGAGTACAAGGGTGCCTATTGCCACTGCCTATTGTTACTTTATATATACGCAACTGGCAAATGAACCTTCCAGAACATTTTATGACTGTAACTCTTCAGTTGACACATTGTTATTTGTTGATGACCAGGTTATCCTGTCGAACTCGGAAAGCGGCTTGCAGACGACTGTAAACTCACTGAATCAAATCTGCAAGGATTTCCGATTACAGATCTCTACATTGAAGACCAAGGTGATCGCTTTTCACGGAGCTGACCCTATACGAGCATAGACTGTTGTAGATGGTACTGTTCTGGAGCAGATCAGTTTTTAGAATATCTAAAGTGTAATGTATATTACATTAAAAACAATGATGTGGTGAAGCAGCTGCACAAGTTCAACCATATGTGTGGCATCACAGTAGAACTCTAAAATCAACAAGGAAAGAAACACGTATCATGTTCTACAAGGTGACGACCCTTCCACTTCTCTATGGGTCTGAGAATTGGAATTGGGCTTTAACGAAGTCCCAGGCCAGTCGTATTTACACGGCCGAAATGAAATTTCTAAGGCACGGGGCAGGGTACAATCTTCAAGATCGCAAAAGAAATGTCAATGTACGGCAGGAGGTGAATATTATGAATATGGACTTGGTAGAATTGTCTAATATTGGCTTAAGTAGTCGGAACATCTTAACCGAATGGATGATTGCCCCAAACAATTATTGAGCCGAAAGCCGAAAGGGGGGAGAGTTATGGGGCGTCCGACGAAGCGCTTAGTCACTTAATCACAGAGTCGCGGTATTCTTCTCCCAGCATAGAGCAAATGCTGCAGACACTATTGACTCGTTAGTGTATTTATTATTGATTACTGACTAATGACAGCACTTGTATTAATTGTTAGGTATTTCTCTAGCCTTCACAGTACAAAGACACGGATGGATTCTCGGAATTAGGCCTACTATTGTCTCTGTTGTCCATAGTATCGATTCTATACATCATTTTTGCCAACTTTGAAAAAAAACATAAATATTGTATTCGGATTCATACTAAACAATAAATGTTGTTTACCGGCAACCATTTACTCGGCTTTTGACACAACGCGAGAAAGAGTTTCAAACTATTCCTGGAATTTTGCTTTGTTCTAGTTCATTATTCAATTTTTGCTTCATTGTCAATATTAGAGTGTTTGTTTGATACACAGTTAATAACTGACTCATAATGCAATATGTAATTAATTTAGATACATTTATTATCGCGTGTCTTTTATATAAAAATGTTTTGATTAGCTTACGTCTCAGATTTTTCCACCGTGTATAAAACACATTTAATATATATAAACTACAGATTCCATAGTGCATTCCAAATTACCGTTATTGATATGGTACTGACTTATAAATATATACAACCTTTAAAACAGTTTTATAACGTACCAAAGAAACAAACATAAAGAAAGTATTTGAAATTTATGTATAGCATGAAACTACAGAACGCTTTTAACAACAGTACAGTGCACCCTACTTTTCACTCTCATAAATAGGATTAACATAAATTGCTACAAATATGAAATGTTGATAAGTACGTGCATTTCATTGTGTGAAATTTTATGAAAGCGTTTTCCATAAAATTACAGGAAACTACACTCATATTTCATAAAAGCGAAATACGCATATTAATTTACGACCACATCGTTGTGAATGTGTATCATACGTTTTATAAATATAATAAAACCATGGGTAGTAACAAAATTAATGTCCTCATTAGGACGTGAATATGATAGATACTATGCACATAGATGTAAAGTATATACAGAATAATTAGCATAATGCGTAAATACTGAAATACCAATATTACAGTGTCACTATTTCACTTTATAGAAAGAAGATTCTATTTTCCTAGTAACTCATGATATAGAATTATCTTGCTTACAAGATTTTAAAAGGTTTTAATCTTTTTTGAGGTAAATTGGCTGATTTAATTACCCAGAAACTATACTTGAAACAGTCTTAATTCAAGGCATTTATGAAAGAAAGTGGTAATTTACTTTCATGAGTTAACAAAAAATGTCTTTAATGTTAAGTATTACTGACTTGCTGGACTGAATAAATTAATATCACAAGGGTTAATATAGGCCTAAGTGGCATTAAAATGCTTAATACTTTATTCTAGTATACACATCAATAACGTAAAATCAAATTATTTTGTAACCCAAATTGTCTAAATATCCAGTATATAATTTTCCCCCAGTATACAATTAAATACCCCAGTATATAATTTTCAAGCTGTTTCTAAGTCTGATTGAATTTATAAAGCATTAATAAACATATGATATTTTAAAATAATTTTTGGGATGCCGCCCTACAATAACTGTAAGAGAAAGTGTTGTTTAATTACATCAATGAAAGGAACAATTTTTGTGTGACTTAAAATAATTGCCACTGACGATAGTTTTCCAGACACCGATGATGTTGTGTGTACGTAGCTCACTAACTAGAATTGCGTAATTCTAGAAATATTCAATTTTTACAGTGTATTAGACATTTACCAGTTTTGTCAAACATGAAACTCTTTAGCTGACAACGTTTTGTTTAGTAAAGGCCGCTCATGGACCTTTAATTGAAAAGAAAACATAGGATGATGTAATCGTGCGGAGACATAAATTCGCCAAAAAAGAGCGGAACAGCTGAGAGGGAGAACCAAAGTAACGACAAGATATGAAGTCAGCATACACAGTGTTAGGTAATAAGGCCAAGAAATTTTATTAGTGTGGCTATAAAACTATAAAGTAACACATGAAATAAACTGCACTGACGAGTGCACTGAAACACAGAGAGCACACTGTACTTCGATACTTGAAAAATAGTCAATTCCACAGAAATAAAATTATTAAAACTTAGTAAAAAGCAAGGTTGCATCAGTAAAAGGTTGCCTGACGCAGAGATTACGCGCGGGGTAAGGCCAAGTACTGACAGTGACAAGTTTTCACCTGGCCTTACGTAACACACAGATTACACAAAGGTTAGTTATGATACTACTACCAATGAATAGGCCCACTACATGCAAATTGTAATTAGATTGGCGACTAGTTCACAAATTTACTTAGACATATAACCTAATTCGAACATCTTTCTTACTATTTAGAGTTAAGGCAATGAAAAAACTTAAATATCATCAACGTATTGGTGTAACCCTAGACTCAATAAAAAGTGAACAGTCCATATGTAGACTGCGTAACCTGTAGGACTTGCTTATTTAATACATAAATATAATTTTTTCATGTCAGTACTATTAAACAGTAACTATAGTCAATTTTATTTGTTTAGTGTATATTATTATTCCCTTCCGAGAAAGGAAAAACTCAAAAAGAATTAGATAGTGCTTAATGGGATATTAATATTTATACCTTCCATAATATTAATATGATTTTTAAAAGCTGTACGAAACGCAACATGATCTCGACATACTAATTTGGTAGATTTTAAAATGTACTGGATTAATACCATTACATTCACAAATTATATTACGCACAATATATTTTTTATCTACTTGTTACAAACTAATTGTTATTTATACATACTGTATTATACGTTTTTATGGATTATATTGTTATATTACATATTAAATTCCTGACATACTTTCGCTACTGTTCAAACTGTTTTCATACACTCCACAAAAATGAAAATATATTTTGAGGAGCGCTTATGGCGATTATGCTATAATCTTGACACGAAGCACGAATAATGAGTATATCGTTTTCTGGTATACCTGCGGGAACGGAAATCATTAATGATAAAATTACATGCACTTAGAGACAGTTTAATGCTTTAAAATTGTATGTAATAATACATTCACATTTAATACAACAATTGTTGTTTACAGGTGCAGTGCATTGTGATGATAGACAATGCACTAAATGAAGATATTATGCATACGAGCGGTTGTCATAAACATCTGAAAGATCAATGATGTCCGACTGGCAGCCCAGAACAACTTTTTATCCTACCCCTGACCTTGTCTTCGAAAACCAATTTAATAGTTACTCTATTTACTTGAATAAGTAAATGAATAATTAAATAATATTCTAACTATAAACGATCTTGCAAGAAAAACCTATGAAGATATTATGCATACGAGCGGTTGTCATAAACATCTGAAAGATCAATGATGTCCGACTGGCAGCCCAGAACAACTTTTTATCCTACCCCTGACCTTGTCTTCGAAAACCAATTTAATAATTACTCTATTTACTTGAATAAGTAAATGAATAATTAAATAATATTTTAACTGTAAACGATCTTGCAAGAAAAACCTATGAAAGAATTTTTCACTGACAAACCTACAGCAGATCTTACTTTGTTTAATGGAAAGTGTATTTACTCTAGTACTCTTTTACTTCCACCCTTTTACGAGACCCATTCTATTTCCTCCCATCCAGCGGCTAGACAAAACAAACGCTTTGGTCTGATATTTTGTTCTCATTTCGTAGTCAGTCGCATCTATTGTTCCAGTTACGTTTAATAGTTTTCTGCTATAATTGTATCATTTATTGGTCGATCCCATCCTACAGCCCAGGTAAGAAACCGGGTCGGATTTCTTTAAGCTACAACTACTTGACGAACGATTTCCAAATCTGCGAAATTTTGGACTGTAAATGACGGCGATCTTTGGAAGTACGTACATTTGTGAAAACTTGCTCTCCACAATTGGACAGTAGTGTGGTAATTTTCGCATTCATAGGTTGGCTAATCTGTACGGTACGCTTTCAAATCGTTCTTATCATGTTTTTACAACTAGGCCTATACAGTTCCACGAGCCTTGGCTGGCAGCGGACGTCATTACGTTTGCTGCCTGATTCTGTCTTTTTCATTTTCTTGTTGTCGCGACAATTATTTAGGCCTTAGGCCTCAACGTTTTTCAATGTAGCTGAGTGGCACACATTTGTGCCTCATCAAAATGTAGCTTCATTTACAAATCGGTTTCTTCAAAATTAATCTTCAGAATTAGCCAATCTTAGTACTATGAGTTGAGTGTAAAAAGGGAAACTTAATAAATGTATTAATACAGTCCACTATCTTTATCATTCTGCATCCTGGCGATAACACACCAAGCTTCATTCTTTCTGATGGAAAAATCTTAGAGCACACGTGCCGACATTCAACACATTTTTATTTGGTCCACTTGGACCGAATCTCAAAATAACATTTTTGGTCCTCACGTGACGGATCATTCTTCTTATTAACATTTTTTTTGGTCCCACGGGCCGCATCTTAACAACAATGAAGCTAATTAAGAAACATATCAGAAGTCACCTCATAGATTTTCCTCTGCTTCACTTGCTGAGAAAAGCAACAACTGAGTTCGATGTAGACATTGCTTCAGACTCGACTAAAATTTTGTAAAGTAGTGTCTGTATGTACCAGTATTTTTGTATGGTTCAACAACGTGTGTTCCGGTGAAAAATATAGAATACAGGCATCGGTGACGATATTCTTGCCATCTGCTCTAGGCTTCATACAAAGAGACAGATTTTACAAGAACAGATATGGAAAGAATGTAACACATATGTAATGTTACATATAATGTTACACATATGCACATATGCAAATTCATAATACCCAAGGTAGAATTGTGGAAAACAAAGAGACATGGATTGCACGTGTCTATTGAATGCCGGATGGCAGGTTGCCCAAGGAATTTGAGTAAGGAAGGATAGGATGATTTAGGAAGTGTTGATGAAGTGGATATATTTCCTTTACGACTAGAGTAGGTGATTTGTTTATTTCCAGATAAAAGAAAAAGAAAAAGAAGAATCGTATATATTAGAAATGGAAACAGTTATTTAAACTACAGGATGGACCAAAAACCAGTCAATCTTCCATGTTTCCTGGGATGAATAATTCTTAGCCTTTACTCTGTGCCGTATTTTAAACTTGGCTTCTTCTTTACCAGAATTCTTTCTATATTAGGTAACACATTTAACCTTGTACTATATGTTACTCCATACCAAAGAAAGCTACGATTTTCTCAGCTGAATCATCTTTTCCTGCAAACACCGGCTCGTCTACCATAGGAATGTGCTATAAAAATATGTAACTGTACAGACGGGGGTGACAGGGCTCGGAGGTTGGGAAGGGACATTTGACTTATAGCTTGCTTGCGGGGGTGTGTGTGGACAGTGGGGCGGGTGGGGGTGTGATGAGTTTGTTTTATTCTGGTTGTTATTTCCGATCTGACGATGAGCTGACAAGCTTGAAAGGGCTAATCGGAATAATTTGTCTATAGAGGTGTGCACAGTGATAATTCTGTTTCTTCTATTTTTGTTATCAAATAATTCTTATCCCAGATTTCTTTGCTGATAGTACTATCGTACTACCCGCAGAAATTAAGACATTTCCAATTTTTCAACTTTTTCAATCGACAATATAGCGGTTCCGGATTCAGAATTATTAAATTTAATAGTTATCCTATCTTCGTTTAGTCTGTTTCACTTTTCTATATTCTTTTCTATTTGGCATAATAACACATATACCAAACAAAGGCACCATAATGAACATTTGGGAAAATTTACAAATATACAAACATAAAACACAAAACAAACTAATACCTGAACAAATACAAATCAATACTAAACATAACACAATATTCAAAGCACTCAACATTAAAAAAACACAAAAAAACTAACACACACACCACAATCACACACAATAAAACCAATTTGAAGTACCAGAAGCCAACAGGAAGCCACAATAATAATAGTCAACCAACACATATTTATGTCACCAGACACAAAAACCGGAAGGCTGAGGACGGGTACAAGATGGTACCCGAAACATGTTCCTAATAAGAAAAAAATATCTTGAGGTAAATTCATTATAAATATTAAATGTAATATATATATATATATATAGGCTATATATTGCGACAGTACAACCATTTACGGTACTGTATATTGCCAAAATAATTAAAATAAATAATAAAAATAAATAAATATTGATTGATAAACATGATTCAGATTGCAAGCTGGATTGTTTAAAATATAGGGAACCGTTCAAGCACGTACACGCCAGTGGCGAAGCGTCCATATATGTGGTGTATGCGGCGCATACAATTTAAAATTGTATGTAAAATCGTATAAAGTTTTGTAATTAATTTTAAATTATTTGAGACGTAAAAGTCTGTCATCTCAAAAGCCAAAACTTAATCTTCACTTGAGCGATATAACGACAGTTAATAAAGCATTAACTGTTTACAACCAGGCGCACAGTATGCGTTGTAGCTAACGAATACATTCTCTCGATAGCGATCATTAACCAATGCAGCAGATTTTCATCCCACTGTCTGTGAATAGCTGTAACGCTATGCATTACTGTTTCTGCATATACAGTGCTTAGTGCGTACGTAGACCGTGTCGTTTAAGTTTTTTAATTATGAGTTCGTTTGTAGTAGAGCCTGTGGCGGGAACATCATCGTCGTTTGTAGCTGAGTGCAATTGTGTAATCGAAAGTTTATTTATACAGCCATTCAGTAGTAGAAGTTTTACAGATAAACTGAACCTTATTTCTAGCGGTAGACCAACCCCATTAATTCCAACGTTAACGTCAGAAACAAAAAAAATTATACTCGACATTTAAAGGAACAGTATTATGAATTAAAACTTGGCTTTGCGGCTGTAGAAAAACTTCAAAATTATACTGTTGGCCATGCATTCTTTTTTCAACTGAAAAAAATGTCTGGACAAATTAAGCAGTTTCTGATTTGAACAATTTGTTTAATTTACAAAACGCCATGAGATTTCACAGAGTCATGTTGCTTCCCTTCTTGCTTTAAAACAGTTCGGTACAACCAGAATTGAATATGCCCTTAGTGAACAATTCAAAATTAACATCAAACAGCACAATGGCATGCTAAAACAAAACCGGTACATCCTTCATTGTCTGATTGACGTACCGTAGTGTGTTTTTTGGCTGAAAATAAACTCCCATTTCTTGGACATAACGAATCTGTGGCATCGTCAAACGAGGAAATTATGTAGGGCTGTTAAATTTGTTACGAAATTACGACGGAATGTTAGACAACCACCTTAAAAACTCTACAGTCTTTTCTGGTTTATCTAGCGATATTCAAAATGACTTGGTTAACTCCATTTCTCAAGTCTTATTAACAGAAATAAAAAATGAAGTAAAAGAAAGTCCCTTTCTAGCCATAATAATGGACGAAACAACAGATATTACAAATACGTGCCAGGTGTCAACTGTGTTTCGTTACGTCGATACGTCCGGAGCCGTTCAGGAAAGTTTTATCGGTTTTAGCGATTTTAGTGACGATCGTACAGCTAACGCGTTGGCAAATTACGTATTTAATGTCCTGACTGGATACGACTGTGAAGAAAAATTAGTTGCACATACGTACGGTGGTGCTGCTGTTATGTTTGGTGAACATGGAGGGTTACATGCCCTGGTCAAAAGTAAGTGCAGCCATGCAATATTTATCCATTGTTATGCTCATAAAATGAACTTGGTCTGGAAAAATTCAGTAGATCATATTAAAGAATGTAAAATATTTTTTAGCACTTATCCGGTTTAGCTTAATTTTTTCAAAATCATCCAGACGAACTCACGCACTTGATCAAGAAATAAAGAAGCGATTTCCATCAGTTGCACCTACTAGATGTAACTACAACAGCAGACTAGTGGCCACTATAATAGAACACAAGGCTGATATCATAAGTCTCTTCGAGTCTATGATTGAGAACGGAGTTAAGTGGGACAACGAAATTTATACTGGAGCAATAGGTTTTCTTGCTACTCTTCAAGATTTTGACTTCATATTTTTACTTCATCTCTTCGGTTCAATACTACCACAGGCGGACTCCATATTCGAAATTTTGCAGAAAAATTTCTGAAATCAGTTTTTGTATGAAACGCATTGAAGACTTTGATAAATATCTTAATAATTTAAGGAATAACTACAACAAATTCTGGAGTGACCGGAATGAAATTCAGAATATTCTAACAGGGAGGTGGGACAAGCCTACAAGCACTCACAGAAGTAAAAGATTACGTATTGATAACATGTTGGATTTGGAAACCTCTTATCGTAGGGTGTATTATGAAATTATTGATTCAGTAAAATGTAGACTTAATCAGAGGTTTGCAGATATAAGTCAACTCGATTTTATCGCTCTACTAGAATCAGTCACAACGTTTTCCAGAATTTTCTAAAAAGTCTCCAGAAGAGCATTTCGAATCTCTAAAACGCTTGTATGACCAGTATTTTGATTTTCCGTTACTAAGGAGTGAGCTTTCTGTAGTTTATTCAAATGAGCAGTTTTATAAAAATAGTGTTAGTGACTTGTCAAAGTACTTAACATCAGCAGATCTGAGTGACACCATTCCTCAAGTGTGGAGGCTTGTAAACCTTATAATGAGAATTCCAGTTACAAGCTCTTCAACAGAAAGATCGTTTTCAGCCTTGAAGAGAATAAAAATATATTTGCGTAACTCGCAAACTGAACACAGGCGTCTATTAGTGTTATCTATTGAAAAACCGCTTCTTTGGAACTGAAACTAATTCTGCTTTTTACGATACGGCTGTTGACTTATTCGCTGAAAAAACCAGGCGCATAGAACTAACGTTTAAAAAATAACTGCTACAATTAACGCATAGTAATTAACGATAATGTGAACACTAAATTATTGTGAGCCGTTACAACGAATGAATTAGTGTCGTTGTGGACGATTTTAATTACCATTGTGAATCTGTATTGTTTACATCTGACATATTAAACAGCAGATACAAGATACTATGAATAATTTTAAATAAATAATTGTGCAGTGTGTTTATTTATGGATTCTGTGGCTGTATGTGATTAAAGCAAGTGGAAATAACAGATGAATCGATACCACCTGACGCCACTCAACGTACTGGTAAGTTCCTAATACAGTCTGCTTGATTTACTAAAACAATTTATATAATTAATGTTTTAGTGGATGGTTAGTGAGGACCGGTCAATAATACAAATTTTAGCTATTTTGCGTCGAAGTTTCGACAACATTTATTGTCATCTTCAGGACCAGTGTATGAAATACAATAGAAATATCAAACATGACGAAACAATTAAATATTTGGGTGAACGTGTTGGTGTATGTGAGTGTGCGTGTGTGTATGTATGTATCATTTTATATGTGAAGACTTATGATAGTTGTTTACATCTTCAAATTATCTTTAAGATAATTTGCTTGAATAGCAAAATAGCTAAAATTTGTATTATTGACCTATCCTCACTAACCATCCACAAAAACATTCATTGATTGACGGTCACTTAAAATTTAAGGATTTAATTAAGATTTCTCATACTATAATTTTCTTGTTTTCTTAAAGATAATTTGAAGATGTAAACAACTATCATAAGTCTTTACATATAAAATGATACATACATACGCACACGGACACTCACATACACCAACACGTTCACCCAAATATTTAATTGTTTCGTTATGTTTGATATTTCTATTGTATTTCATACACAGGTCCTGAAGATGACAATAAATATTGTCGAAATGTCGACGAAAAATAGCTAAATTTTGTATTATTGACCGATCCTCACTAAAACATACACTGATTGACGGTCACTAAAAATGTAAGTATTTATATAATTAATATTACTATATTGGTCTCTATTATAAAAAGGAAAATTGTAATACTTACTCTTTTCTCATCTGTTGTTAATACTGTTGACCGGGTTTGATTATCATACGGAGAGAGAGAAGGAGTTTTTATTTGTTGATGGCCGAGATAGGTATAACCGCATTCACATTCTAAAAATTCACGCCTTGCCACTGGTACACGCATATCTGGCCCACCTGTCGCTAGCGTTGTGTACATGTTATTTTGTTTGTGTGTGTGTAGCCTGTCCGTTCCTGAACAGTAACCATCCTTTTTCAAATATTAATAGATTTTATGTTTTATTTTAATTATAAGAAAAATATGTACGATATTCTAAAACGAAAGACACCAGAGGGTGTAGAAAATAAAGGTGAACAAAAGGTTAAAAGACCGTGACAAAGTGACGGAAAGTGCAATTACTATAAGTAAAAAGTGAATAGCTCTTTTTATAATTACAATAAAAAAGTGTAAATTACGTATAGTAAACATACAAAAATTAGCGATCGATTGAGCATCGTGTAGTGTGACACAGACTTCGTAATTCGCGAAGATAGGCGAAATTAGTGAATTGAACCATAGTGGGGGTAAAGACGCTTCAACAAACTCTGACAAGATGAAAATTGTTCAGACTTGAGCTTTTGCACGACCTGGCTATAAATACCAGGTCGCGCTAATAACGTTCCTTCTTTGATATTCAACCGTTGCCGTAGGAGGCTATATCAGTCAACTACGTGATCGTAAATCTACAGGAAGCGTTACCTGACGACTTGTGAGGCAGAAGAGAGGTTCGATGGACACACCTACAACCCATGATGTGAGCAGAGCGAACGTCAACTAAGAAAGACAAGCAGTGGAAGCCTGGAAGAGGACCAGAGGACGCGAGGACATGAAAGACTGGAGCAAGGACTGAAAGAGGATCGAAGGACAGGAATGACTGGACCCGAGGACCGGAAGAGGACACACTGAATTTGCCACATCAAACGAGGTGATAACAAACCATAATAACAAATAGACAATTGAAAGACAATATTGAAACTACAATGAAAGACATTCCAACTGTTGCTAATAGAATTTAAATTGTACATATAATGTAAAGTCTTATTGTAATTTAGAATAATGTCTCATGTTGAGACAGTAATATTGGAATAACTTAAATGCTATGAGAGAGTAATGCTTGTTTTTTAAATTGAAGTAAAGTAGAATAATTAGTAGAGTCTTTATTTGCTAAAAGAATAAATTTTAAAAGAGAATTAAAGCCATGTAAAAAATTAAAGAAATAATTGAAACAAAAGTAAATTTATTGTGAATTGATAAGCAATTGCAAAGATGGCCACACTAAATGAGTAAGCCGACAGCAGAAATATTCTTTGTCTTATTAATAATTAACAGAATATTTTTAAAATAAATATTTCTTTTAGGGCGTTGAGTGCAATTTGATTTCCAACCTCCGTGGTATACAGGAAATACATTTTTCCTTTGGCCATAGTCGCCGTGTTTAGCATTGTTCTCACCCTCGTGTGAACAACGTCTGCATTCACCGTGTAATTCACTTCTTCATACGTTGAGAATGTTATTCGATGAGCTGACCAGACGAATTCTCTCTTAAATTCTCTCTCTCTTCTCTCCGCAAGTTCCATTATTCTCTCGTCATGAATGCGTTCCATACTAGCAGTTTGTATGCGGCCTATATACACAGTTGAACATTTTTTTGTGCGTCGTTTATGATAATCTCTGTAGTTTTTATAATTATAGTCACAATTATTGTTTCTATAATTATTGCTCGTTTGGTACTTGCCGTGCGTATTCTTGTCGCACATGTGGTGTTTTAACTGTTTTACACGTATTTTTTCTTACGTGTTTTAATACTGTGTGTGTACCCTGCTAATTGGATATTCTTGCTACCCAGGTACGATTGTTTAATTTTTATTTTGCATTTTTCCTAATGGTAATTACCTCTCTAGAATTATCATTATTTATTACTAACGTCTGTTCTTTGTTGCTTTCAATTATTATGGTTTGTTCATATATTATTTCACATATTTTTTCAGTTTGTTTATCAATTATTTGACATATATTTCTGTTTGTTTTCTGCAATATTCTTCTAATATGGTTCGCATCATCTTTGCGATCGCCTGTTCCATACTAATACTTCCTGGTGCTGCCATAATGAATATGATGTATTTAAATTTATTTTTTAAAATTTATTACTATTGTACAACCGTCCACTACTGTTATTGATTTATTTGTTTATTTTTATTAGTGATTATTATTATTACTCTTGTTGCAATTACACCTGTTATCATAGAAAATCTATTGGTGGGCGCCAGTTGTGTCACTAAACACAACAAAATAACATACAAAAGTATTTATACATACACATCAATTATTATACATACAAACCTAGGCACACTTTTAACAATAGAGCGTACACTTATTTATTAAATGTAGGCGTGTCGTGCCCCACGTTGGGCGCCAATTTATAACAAGACAAATATCGAAACCAAATATAAATTAATTTATGTTGTGCCAAAATGTATATAACATTACTGGTAAAGTGTACCAATTAATGGGGTTTGGGTGTAATGGTAATAAGAGTAGTCATTGATTGAATTGTAACGAGTTTTCATAATTTTATTTTTAAATCACAAGCGTGTTTAAAAAATCTCATTTACTTCGCCATAAATATCCATTATTGTTTCCGTAAACGTTAAATTGTTGCAGTACATTTATCATAAAATAAATCTTATTTTCTATAGTAACAAAGGTATATTTTAAATGTTTATTTGTTATCTTAAATCTCGACTGCTCAGTCTGACTGTGTGCTTTACTGCAGTTTTGTTTTATTTTCTTTATATAACTTCCAACTACGTTACTTTATGCATTGCATACATCTTAATCATTGATTGCTTTACAAACTTTAAATAAAATTTAAATTCATTAAATTAATTGTTAATCATGAAAGAAAATATTTATTGAATTTAATTTGGATTCTCTTATCTCTATATCTACATTTTACATAACTTTTATTTATTTTTAAATTTCAAAGTGTCTTTTCAATGCCTTCAGTTTCTCATTTACAAATTATAAATTGATTATTTGTCACCTCGATTCTGTAGATCGTAGCCATGTTCTTCGTTGATCCGTAGGTCCTCTTCTGATGGAGTTCCCTGCACGTTCCCCCGGTTCCACTTATCGTCCTCCAGTTACTCGTCCCTTATGGTTGCTGTAGTGTAGAGGCAAATGTTGCTCTGCATCAGGTGCTGTTGCTGTACCAGACGCCTCTGCTGTTCAACATAGTGTTCCTCTGCATGACGTAACCTCGTAGCTTGTTTTGAGTGACGGACGTTTGTGTGTAGACATCGTCAAGTACGTTCTATAATCGTATTCGTAACCAGACTAACAGTTAATGTTTGATACTTATATGAACATAGCGTCCATCCGCCTTTACTGTTCAATTAAGAAAATTTAAAATTCGCGTCGATACTGGACATAGCGTCCCGCCGCTACTGAAGACTGATTGAAAAGAACTTGGCTTCTTCCGTGCCCTTATGTATATTCGAGCATCGTACCGCACCTGTTGGGACAGAATTCTGCTTGTCAGAAATTGTTTGGAGGCGTCACTTCCCCCACTATCGTCCAATTTCATATTTTCGCACATTTCTGCCAATGGCAATGTCTACTGTACACTACAGGGTGCTCTAACGATGGATAATTTAATTACACATGTTCAATGTAACTACCATCGTAATCGCATAATTCGTGTACTTACTACGCTCTTAAAATCGCACAGAATTCGCACTGCACGTCTTTTCACGCCGTTTTATCACTACATAATATGTGTATTAATTTTATACATATTTATAAGTCTTTGAATTTGTCTACCATTTATGGTTTTCTTATAATTAAATAAAAACTATAATTTAACACCTATTTAGAGTGAGACTGCAAACTTTCATGCTCGAACCGGCCTCACTCACAAACAGTATTTACTACGCGTGATCGTGCAGGTCGGTTCCTGCATAGACATGAAACATGTCTATATGCCCTATTTGTAACATCAACTCAGCTTTCAATCTCAGATCTGCTTATTTATTACATATTTATTAATTAATTTAAATATTTATATAATCTATTACATGCACAGTACAGCATATGATTGTACTGTCGCAATATATATATATATATATATATAGACTTAGCGCCGCATAATTTCTTCATCACACGCCAATTTTTACCCAGGGTATCTAAAACAAATTTGAGGAACTTGTATAAGTACATCTTTAGGTGAAGAAGTTATTTTGCCCAAGTTATGGTGTGTCAGCGTACGAAAAACTTATACAAATTTTTATACATCGTATTTTTGCTGTACGCTGCAGCCAGACAACCTGTTCGATATATACAAATGTATATAATGAAATATGGGTAGTTAGTCGGCCATATTGGCATTCGTAATAATTATTCTATAAAATTTGTAACATGTGTAAAAAAGACAGACACTACAGAGGAAAGTGTGTTTTTATTCTGTTTAGTTGGTATAACGAAATATTGGACCTGCCATAATTTATTCTGTTTAGTCGTCTCGTGCGGTAATTCGTTGAGTTTTCTAACGTGTGTGGGACAGAATTTTGTAATTCGTATGAAGTGTTTGTGATTGCAAGTCGAAGTAAAAATATGTTGGAGGCGCTAGGAATAATAATGAAAGGTAAGATGATCATTTATTTAGTGTATGTTGTCCGTTGTTTGTAGGAAATTAGCTGTTAGGTTATGTATGAATGTCTCGATTACTTTGGGTTGTACACTAGGCCTACCGGTTGTTATAGACCCAACTATACATAATATCACTGTGTTCTGTCCAAAATTTAATAATGGAGCAAATTAGCATTCTAATTTAATTAATACAATATACCTAGGCTAACGCCATGCGTTCTTATGGGAGTAAAAATTTAATTTTTTGTCTCCGTAAATAGGTTCGACCGCCGTTTAAAATTATTTTTCTCGTGTTTATATAACATAGAAGAATATAATAAAAATATATCAGCGCAATATCAGCATTGTTGAGAATCTTCATAATTACCCAAGGGGTAATTAACTAATTTTTAAAAAAAGTCCCTGTAAGGCACTGAAGCAATTTAATTAAATAAAGTTTCTTTATTATAGATACTCCTGTAAGTCTGACAATTATTTTGTCTACTCTAGCCTACCTATATATGTGTAATGTATCCAATTTGTAAATCATTTTATTCGTAAAATGTGGTCCTACCTAACACAAGATGGTACGCCTTACTATAATATATTTAATTTGAACTCTGCTCGTATTTAACTAGTTACAAATTTTATTTAATTCTTCAGTCCAGCTATATTACTCTAAATATACTTTCAAATTCAGCATTTTTCATAAAATTCATAAAAGAAATACGTTAGGTTATGTTTCATGTCTAGATTACTTTGTCGAACACGTATCTGTTATAGAACCAACTATGCCTAATAGCACTGTGTTCTGCCCAAAATTTAATAATTGAGCAAGTTAGCATTCTAATTTAATTAATACAATTTTATTTTTTCATTATTAGCGGGCCAATTTATACAAAAACAAAAATTCTGGAGTTTTGTATTGTAGTGTTTTAGGGTAAATAGAATTGCCATAATAAATTTAATACAGTAGGCGTATTGTTTTGATTGTGAAACAAAAATCATTTGTTTGATGTTTTAATTCAGTTCACTTATCCCCAATAAGTAAAAACCTTTACAAAGGTGCATAAGGTATTATCATTTGCTTTAAAAAATTGAATTCCAAAATAATACAAAGACTATTTAAATTAGATTTGTTCCTTTACTGCATTAATAAAACCTGTCATATACGCGTCACCTTATGCTACATAAATATCAAACACACTTAGTTAGTTAGTGATTAATTATGTTAACAAAACTAGCAAACTAGCAGGGCATTAGCCGATTAACTTACAGCGGAATAGCCTGTAAGCCTAACCTAACTCTGAAATAAAATGAATTACTTTTAGGAAAAAATCAAAATTTGTTTGTGTTATGTAGGCTTGGGTGTTAAGTATAATAGGCTAAGTTCTTTATCACAGTAAATTGTCTCTAGCTCCAGATACTTGCATGTCTACATCAATTGTCATATTTTACTTTTCAGATGACTGTGAAAGTAGGCCTAGGAGACGTACAGCAAAAAAAGGTACATATAGTTTTAATTGTTATTTATATTCAGTGTATAAAAGCACCCCTTAACTCTAATCAACTAAAAATATAAAATTAATTAACCCATTTTTGAAAAAGACCCTGTGAGGGAACTGACTCCAGTTAAATGAAATATGTATTCTGTATTAAATGCTTATTCTGTATAAATATCAAGTTACTGATACCTTTACACAGAATAATTTAATTTAGATTAAGTCTGGCCTATGATAATATAACTGATTTAGCTAAACTTACTGCGGATTAGCCTGTAAGCCTAACCTAACTCTGAAATAAAATTAATTACTTTTAGAAAAAGATCAAAAGTTTATAGGCCTGGGTGTTAAGTATAATAGACTAAGTTCTGTATCACAGTTGAATTATCTTTAGCTCCAGAACTTACACCAATAGTGCATGTCTACATATATTTTCATACTTTACTTTCATATTTGACTGGGAACGTAGTAAGTTCAGTGTTAATTTGTTCATGTTACCTTATATTTGGTGTATAAAATCACCCCTTAAACTCTAGTTAACTTAAAACTAAGATTAATTAACTGATTTTTAAAAAAAGTCCATGTGAGGGCACTGACCGCAATATAATTAAATATTTTTGCTTTATTATAGATACTCCTGTAAGTCTGACAATTATTTTGTCTACTCTAAAAAAATTCCATTTATTACTTTTATTGTGATTCATGTATGAACATTACATAATTTTAATTTTCTTACAGATGTAAGACGGGCTCTGTTTCCGGAATGCGATCGATTTTCACAAGATTGTTTCAGACACACACAAGTGTCTGATCAAGTAAGTTTGAGTGGTAGATTAGGCCTGAAATTTATGCTAAATTTTGTTCGTAAATTCTGCCTAAATTTTTTGCCAGTAATTTAATCTATGGCTTTGATATGAAGTATAAAATGCCTGAAGACAAGTACTAAGCCTTGAGTTCCTACTGAGTACACCCATTAGCCTATAGAAATATCAGCTAGACTGCGTACGTTTTCAATTGTAAAAATGAAATAGGCCTACCTATATTTGTGTAATGTATCCAATTTGTAAGTCATTTTATTCGTAAAATGAGGTCCTACCTAACACAAGATGGTAGGCCTTACCATATTATATTTAATTTGTACTCTGCTCGTATTTAACTAGTTAACATATTTTATTTTATTCTTCAGTCCCACTATATTACTCTAAATATACTTTCAAATTCAGGATTTTTCAGAGAAACGTAATTAATTAAATAAGATATGACTTAATAAGTTAAGGTTAATTTTAACACCTAATATAACAAAATTTATAATATAGGCCTATGGCTACTGTAATACGGAAGCAAACTGTTGTAATATTTTGTACACATAGTTACTTTCATAACATCGAGTCCATTAAATTGTAATTTATTTGACATAAAAATTTTATTTTAACACAGCTCTGCTTTAAAAATTAAGGACTAACATTTGTCAGGTAAAAGAAAAAGTGAAAAGAGAATTTGAACTGTGACTTCTTTAATTTTTGAGTTAAAAAGCTTTTTAATCTCGATTAAATTTTATAATATTAACTTGCAGACAGAAAAGGTTTTGCTGGTGACTAAAGAAAGCATCGTTCTTTTATCTTATGTAAAATTTATTATTGCATGCAAGTCTGATTAAAGCTCACTAAACTAAAATTATCACTGCTTACAGCAGCAGGTTCTTAAACCCGATAATTGATGTAGGCCTATAGTGTTATTTTTATTTAATTTCTTATTATCTGTATTTATAATCTGTAACTTAATGTGTAGAATTGTATTTATATTGTTTAACCTCCTAAATGATACTCAACTAATATCACATGAAATTTTAAAAAATTAGTATCTTAATATTCTAAATTTTATGGGGTGTGTTATACTTAATAGTAGATTTAAATGATACGGAGTATGGATGAATTATCCGTAATGTATTTGCTAGTTATAATACCGTTATAATCAGGATTATATTATTCAATGTTAATCATTTGAACAGTTTTTGTTTTTCGAGTTTGTGTGATTATATTAGAAATCTTTTTCAGGAATCTTCAGTGCAGGGATGTAACCAAGCAATAGTGACTTGAGTTCATTTAAATTAAAATAGATTACTATAAAATAACTACTAGATTATGCTGTAAATTTAATTTTTTTTAGAAATTTACACAAAATCCATTAACTTTTTGTAAATTCATAGTGCTAACCTACAAATATTGTGCTAGGTTAAGAAAATAAATTATTCTCTTAATTATTAGCTTAATATTATTATAATTATTAACTTAGTGAACAATTATGTATGAGTTTTGTAATGATCTTTCAGGTTCCTCCTGAACTTTCCAGAATTGACTGGGAAAAAATGACTATTATTGCACCATCAGTAGTATCGACATCAGATGATATTGATGTGGAAAACATATGAAGTGGAGAAGGTAATATAATCAAAGCAATTTAGCCTATAGATAATTAAAAATTTTTTTTTTCTGTTTGTGAATTTTGTAACATTAGCATATTTGATTTAATGTTTGTTTCATATGTAGTGTTAGGTTTACCTAAATTATCTTTACTTGACAAACTAGACTTGTATAGGTACTTTAAATCAATTAAGAAAATCAGCTTTGAATGTAGCACAATTAATTCATACCATATTTCATTAATGTTTTGTTTTCAAAGCATTTTTTTGTTTGGGTGTTAGCCTATTTAATTTGTGTTATGGCAAAGTTAATTTTCTGCATCAGGAATGTCCTATTTCATTGAGCAAGCTTTATAGGAGATTTTGAAGTTTGTGATAAAATAGCCATTAATGATTGTTTTGTCTTGTTAATGACAACAATATAAAGTTATTAACAGTCCCATTTACATTTTAAATGAGAAAATTTAGTAACATAGTAGTTGGAATCATTTTTAATTAGTAGTATTATGTGTCAATGCTTTCAAATCAGGGGCTTCCTTTGGAAAGTATAATCATATGATAATTTTAAGATAAGTATTGTTAGAAGCTCTAAATAAGTTTGTTTATATTATTTTTTATATAAAGAGTTTTGGAAGCTGCTGGAAAACAAAAGTTCTTAATAAAGTACATAATTAGTTTAATAACATTATTTCCCATAAAATTGCAATTATTTCATTTAGTAATTTGCACTTTTGTTGATACTGGCAATGATAATTATTTTTCTCTGTTAGCTAAAATTCTTTCTTTGTTACAGAGTCCATTGTTGTAGAAGCTCTTATATCGCCAGATGATTGTGCAAAATTTATAAGTTTGGAGGTAAATTTCTCCTTATAGAACTGCTGTATTCTTATATAGTTATCTCTCTCTGACCTCTATTTTGCACTATGAGGTGTACACTTATTTCCATTCTTATTTGGTATTCTTTTATCTCTTTCTACTATTATTTAGTTACAATAGTTTAATCATAGTAGTCTCTTTATAATTGGTTTAGTGTTTTTTGTACACTGGTCTGTCCCTTAGTGTATATCATTGACTAACATTACTTACACCTAGTGTCACATGACAGGTGTTCTTAATTACGATTATAATACATTATGTCCTTTCTTATAATATTCTTATACTATTACAATAGTGGCATTACACCTTACTTGTGGTATAGACATTAACCTTTTACTTCTATTTGGTATTATAAAGTGGTTTTGTTCACGTTTTACTTAGTGAATCCCCTTTTGGTCGGTTTTGGTTCACTTTATTTACTTAAATTCTTATTTAAAATCCATTTTGGGTATCTTATATTGGTACCTGTAGAAAGCTTATCAGTTCTTCTTGGTTTAAGGCACAAAACATTTTGGTTTAGGTAGGCTTTTCCTACTGATAGATGTGAATTTAGGTGAAATTTGTACCAACAATGTGTATGTTAGGTTGATACAAATTTACATTCTTTTAACCTTATTTTCTCAAGTTTGGTTTTATTAATGATAACTAATAACTCTTTAGTTATTGCCTTTTCTTATCTTACATGATTGTTTGACTATTTGAGTAATATTTGTTATTATGAGACAATTTTAATACTTCTTTATGTTACATGGGTGCTATGCATAACATGTTACTATGCTTTTATTCACAGCTTCTATTCAGTTAACAGTCTAGTTACTTTCATTCTTTTATAACATATCTTGTCCTATACATTTATAATATTATCTGTTGTATATTGTACAGGAATGGGTTTCCTCTCCTTAAAACCCCACTGTTGTGTTTGTCAATTTGTACATACACCTATGCCAATATGTTTTGAATTATTTTAATTATGTAAATCTCGGAGATATTTGGAGTTGTGGGATGTATTGATGTAAGTAATTAATTATTAACTTAGCTCTCTAAAAACTATCAGTGTTTCTGTACCTGTAACTTAAATAATTAATGAGTTATTTTATAATTCCGTTCAACCCTATTATACCTTGAAGAGAATTCTGTCTAATTTTGTATTTTTACTCTCTCTCTTTGGTGTCAGATAATTCCGCTATAAGCGCTGTAGTATCGGCTCAACGAAACTTATAGGTTATTTCAATGTTTATGTTAACCAATTATTCTATACTTATTCAGTTACTTTTTTATTCCTAGCTCATTAAACCATACTCCAAATAACAAGATTTTGCCAATATATAAAGGTTCTTTATTTGTTTACTTCTTTAACATTGAATAATATATGTTCTAATTAACATATGCTTGAGCTATAGATTGTATGAATCGATTGTTGATTATTCTGATACTTTATTTAAATTTAGTTATATAGTGTGTTTTAATTTGTAATTAATTTAATTCAGGGTGTGAAGGTTCTTGTAACTGTGGGGAAGATTAAAAATACATAGATAAGAATGCAAGATTTACAAATTTAAAGTGTTGTGTAGTTAGTATGATTAATATAATAATAATTTACCAGACTACAACGAAGCCAATCGTGTAGGCGGTTGATTGATAAATTTACTGTTCTGGACAATTATGCCGTACGATTTTCTTTCTTCGATTTAATAGAATGGAATTCTTCTCCTGTCCACTTCGGAATTACAGCTGCCTGGATTGGTTTACAGCCCGATTGATGCTTCTTCTGCAACGCCAGGATCCAAATACGTTCTTCTCTTGGTTGAAGCAATTAGTGTTGTTCCGTGTTTTTGAAAGGTTATAACTTCTGGTGTAGTGAATATTATTAATTGTGATACTGTTAATTCTTTCTATTTGGTTTAATATATCATCAATTCCCTTCGGATATGGGACAGTTCAAGTTCTTCCTTGTATAATCCAGTTATTTATTCTCTATTGTGATTTCATACTGTAGTGTTATTTGGATTAAACTGTACTGGTGATAGTCATAAACATTGTCATTAGGATTTTGTGTTTTATAATCGTGTCTGATGATTTAAAATATTCCGATTAAATAGATAATTCTTGGGTTTTTTAATCTCATCACATTCAGATAATCAAAGCAATTATTGTCAAATTAACAACTTCCTCTTCTTCTGTCGTCCCTAGCAACACACGACTTCTTCCTTCCACATGTTTTGAATATAGTGTTTATTTCATATATTTTTTGTCTATTCCTTATCAATTTGCTATCCTATCGGAATGTAACTTTACCGATAGTTGGTTTATTATTTTCTACACATATTCTGCTGGTTTTTTGATATAAGCCGGTTTTTTTCCTTTTTTTATATTTAATCCACTTTCGATATTAAATGTTATTAATCGATATCATGGCATTATGGTATTATCATAATTTGTATAAATTTTATTATATATCATTATTAATTTAATGTTTTTTCTAGCTCTTCAAATCGTATTCATTAATTATTATTAATTGATGTACCTAACCTTTATGTTATGAGTGGTTATATAGTGGTTTTGGCTGTTAGGCCTTTTATTGTAAACAGATCTACCTGTGTTTATAACTGGTACACATCTATAGCCCCTTTTACATAAATTCATACATATAATTAAATCTTAACTATTAACATTTACATAAACAATTATTTTTTCCATATCTAATAACAATTTTATCTTGACCTATGGATCACATATAAGAAAATTCAAATCTATTAACGTTAATTAGCTGCTTCACACTTCATCTACAACAGTCATTGAATAATACATCTTGTTTCATTATCTTTCATTAACTCAACACATATTTGGTATAACATAACATAAACTTTATCATAACATTTGTTGTCACAAAATAATACCTCTTAACTCAAAATTCTTATTTGCTATTAGTAAATTATTGTTTCATTTTTTGTTTGTTTTTCATTAAACATATATCATCAACTATTGTCTAACTTACAGGTTCGGTTATTCTTGTTAATATTACCTTGCATCCTTATTTACCTGTATCTATGATTATAAATATAATTATTAGATCTTTGTTCTATCATGGGGTTAAATATTGACTTGTTTATTATTCTGTGAACCTTGTTTTTATGTAACTTGAGTGCTAGCATTTCTGTTGCGTTACAATATTGGTCATCTCAGTTAGTCAGTTCTTGTCCATCTCTTCAATCTGTAAGTTGTTCAGTCATTGCATATACGGGTAAGATGTTCTATAGTTGACTGGCTCTTGGAATCTATATTTTATACCATGGTTGTTAGGTGTCTTTCTCGTAGTATGTTTCTTCCTTGTCTTCATTGGTTCCTTACTGACCGAAAACTATTGGGTTGTTGGTTCCTGTGGTACAACCATTGTTCGGTGCATCTTCTTTTTCTTATAATGTTATTTCACTTGTTAGTTACCATTAGTTTTATTAACTCTTATTGTTGTGAGTTTATCCTTGGTGATGAGTAGCTCATGTAGTTTCATGCTTGGCCTTTTAGAAGAAACACTTGGTTTGTCTCTTTCACTCAATTATTGACATGTGTTAATATTTTGGGTTACTGAAATATTTGGGCTCATATGTCTCGTTACAATATTAACTGGTTGTAGGCATATAAACTTATACACTGTTGTGAGAATTGTACAAAAGTACCTTTAAGCTAATTTCAAAACACAACATTTCAGAATTAATGACATTTTTTTCACTTTATAGGCTATGTCATACCAAAAGAAAATGTACAGGTCACTTTCAACAACAGTTGACAACAGCTGACTGAATATTATCCGATGACAAAATACTAAACAGACGGGAGATAGTCACACCAACCAACCATTTTGTATATAGTCTTTAAAATGAGATTTTTTTGCTTGTACACGGAAAACCTGGATCACTGTATTAAGATATATATTTTAGATATGTAGGTCAATTTATTAATTTTGAGCTATTAATTTAGCTAGTGCTAAGCTTTAAAACACAGTTATTTGTATGAAAGAAAAGTACAATTTTGTAGGCCAAGTAATAAATCCAACTATGATTCTGAAAAATTGTCACGGGTAGGAAAATAAAAATAATAATAATTCACCGATCTGAATGACGTTTTACAGAATCGTGATAAACATAAAATTACTTTTGATAGTGATCCCATGCTCATCCCAAGTTGAAACTTTCAGAATATGTAGAGGAAAACAATATCTTTCACATATATTTTTTTGAGAATTTTAAAAATACAGTTTTTCAAAATTCAGTAAATGCAATAATGATGTGTTTATAAAAAATATATATATTTTCAACTAATTATGTTTTATATCATATGAAAGCCCTTTAAAAGAGCTTTCAAATGAACTCGATGTCATTGTTCTAGCTTAATTAGAACACAAGTTGTGAACAAATCAATATTGTTGCGCAAGTCAAAAATTTTATTTATTTTTTTCATTTTTGAGCACCCATTACTCAGTAACCTTTCGTCAGAAAAATGTGAAAAAATTGATTTGTGTTACTATTTATGAATACTACATGCATACTTAATTTCAAATAAATCTAAGAGGGTCAGGTTGTAGCACTTGTTGATTTGACACGGAATATCTCTTAAATGTAACTTGAAGTTTTCATTTTGTTGTAAACATACCAGTCTAGTTTTTCTATTTATAGTTTATGCTTTTTTTTTTTAATAATTTCAACTAATTGAACCCCTAATCAATCCTACACTCCCTCGCAGAAAAACCTATATTTAGTTCATTTATATTGTCATCTGAGTTTAGTTATGTTTGATGTAATAAATAAAATGTTTATTTCATCAAAGGTGTTTTCACTTTTTGTAATTATGTTCTTGTAAATAAATATTCTATGTACTTTATGAATGTAATCTTATAGTTACTGATAAAGTAACAAAGCCCAAATGTCTGTGTGGTATTTTTGTTGTAATAATATTTGTCTGATATGTATTATTTTTGCAATGTTTTTATGTATCTTCTATGAAGAAATAATTTGTTCATTATCCTTAATAATTATTAATTATTGATACCTTAGAATTGAAACTGTTTTGTATAAATTTTGTAATAAAAATCAATGTACTTGTAAGTCTTTTTTTATCAATAACCTATTGAAAATAACACATTCCTTGTGCAATGCAAGTAGGCCTACCAAATACCTACCAAAAATGTATATCCCCAATTTTTGATAGAATATTTGATTTTTGTTGCCATCAGAATTTTACTTTGATTTTACTTTCATGTTCCATAAGGAAATGGAAGTATGGTGATGGCAAAAAAAATCGTGTTAGAGATTTTTGCAGATTCTGATTATACTACCCTCAAAACATGAAAAAAAGTAATTTATCGAAAAGTGTCTGTCTAGATTTTTTATGGCAAACGATAAGAGCCGCAAATTCAAACAGAATCAAATAATTTTTTGCATACAGCCCTGAATTGTAGAGTATTCAAGACCTATTGTTTTTTGTGAAGATCGGTTAAGATAAAGGGGTAGTTTACCTGCAATATTTTATGTTGTAACAAGAGAAATTTTTCCATGACGAACGATAACTGCCGTAAATTCAAACAGAATCAGATATTTTTTTACATATGTGCCCGAGTTATAGAGGACTCAAGGCCTATTGATTTTGGTGAAGATCGGTTACGGGGAAAGGGTAGTTTACCAGAAACATTTTTTTGTTGTAACGTAATAGTTTACCTGATAATTTTTTGTATATATGTACTACGTTATTGACAACAAAGAAGCAGTTTGTTTTTAAAATTCCTTCCCGGCCTGTTTGGCCGTAGACCAATGTTTTCTGCAAAACCAGACGTTTCGCCAGTGCCATCGACTTCCATCATCAGTGAAAATCAAGTGCGATAACGTGAGGTGGTATACGTTAGTGCCCACAGTAAGTGGCTGAAGCAGTAAGTAGAAAGAAGTAGTTTCAATGGAAATATTTCATTTCGAAAATGATTTTAAATATAAATCTTAGAACATGGAAGTCGTGTATGATTCTCCATACCAATATTTTGTTCTTAAGTGTGCTATTAAGTATTAGGAATCTTCTCCATGTCAAGGTATAGGATTACAGCCTGTTTTGCCTTCACTGAAGGCACCTCTTTTCCTTTCCAATTTTATTACAATCTGAGAAATGAAGCCAAATAGATTTTCATCAACGTTGGTCTAGTAACAAAAAAAGTTTCATTCTTAAGCGCACAATATTATAATTTCCCTTTCATCCCGGAAAAAAGACTGTATTAAGCTACTATCATACTTGTCTAGTCTACACTATTTAATGGGTATATTATAGGTTTCACAAAAATTGATTATCTTACACATGGTTTTAATATATCACTAAACTTTGTGAAAAGTCTGAGTGAAAAGAATTATATACACAACGGTTGATGTTAATACAGGTCTTAATTCGTTTCAAAATTTATAGATAAATAAAAAATTAAAATTATCACATATATTGTGTGGTGTATAAAATAAATTGTAATAATCCTTTCTAATATTACTTAAGCCATAATATCCGAAGTTGGACCGTTCCTTTATTCTTCTGTAGCCTCCTACATTCTTGCATATCTGCTGTCATATTCGCGTCTCACAGTCATAGTTGACAGTACGCTATAATATTATACCTTTTTTTGCGTTGTCTGAGACTTGTCTCAGAGGATAAGACTCAGGCTGATCTGGGGCAAGCACCCTTCCGCCGATTGGAGATTTAGAGGAGTCGCACGCCAGCGCAGCGCGGACCGGTGGCGAAGTAGGTGGAGGCATTCAGGATAGAGTGTAGTGTATGGATGTGTATTTGTGTGTTTACGTAGTGTGCAGAGCCAAATGGGTGATGGTAGAGCCATAATAAAAGTATAAATCAAACGACAGCCAAGACGAGGTCGAGTAACGCAGGACGTCAAAGCTGGAGGGAGGTGTCAGAGAGGCGTCAAGGTAAGGCGGGGAGGCACAAAGGAGAGGGATAAAGACCGGATAGGTAGATAGGAAAATTTAAGATGTTAAGTTATCAAGAAGGAAGCCAGGTGTAGTAAGTATGACGAAGAGACTTAATTATTTCTATTTCTCCGTTGGCGGGGGTTTCTGGGGGGAGGTCCATCGGGAATGGTGAGGAGACGGTTTATGACAAAGGAAGGTCTGCGGTAGTTACAGGTAGTATTAATATTATACAATACCTCCTTCACATTTAAGTTGAGGAATTCCAATCAGCCTTCCGTTGCGTTACTTCTCTCTTGAGCCCTTGATATAATTCGTTGCCTGCTCTTTATTGCAGCTGTAATATCTCCTTCGTTTTATAATTCGTAACGTTAAATATTCTTCCTCACCCTGGAATTTTCCATTCTCTTTTACTAATTTCTTTTCACTTCATAAGACTTTTCTATACAAAAGCAAGTATATAAAAAAGTTATAAGGTCGGGGATTAGCAACCAAACGGCATTGTTTAAAAACATTTATCTACAAGTTTCTTTTCTATAGTTCATCGTACACACCCTTGCGAGATAAAAATAACTACACGGTAGTTTCTTTCGCAATTTTTCGCATTATTTTGAGACAATCGACTGGTGATTTAGAGATAAATACTTAATATTAATGGGGTCTCATACATTTTATATTATATCTGTTTTCTATCCTACTGATAGAATTAGAAAAACGGTAACTATCTCTCTTTTCCTTTTAAAAGCACAATACATATTAATTTACCAAGTAGCAGTTTCCTTCTTCATTTAAAATTTCTATCAAATCTACTGTATATTGGACAAAACAGAAGGGGAAACATACGTGCTTACAAGGTAGTGTAAACATCCTGTAATGCTGTCAAATCAAAATACAAAGGAAGGGGAAGTGAATACTGTAATGAGTAGCCCCTACATTCATATTTATGCAGGTGTAGGTGATGATTAAGGCCCGGATTTTTATGTAATTACATATTTGAATGCTGAGTGCACATTTACACGGAAAAGCCAGATATCGGCGAATCATACCAATAGGTGTCTTATCCGCGAGTTTAATTTTATATATTTTTACATATTTTGTTCATATTACATATTTCACTCCATCTTACATATTTCTACATACTTTACTATACTTTACTTCAATTTGAAAATTGAAATGGCAAAAAATAGTTAGGCCTATAACAACATTACTCAGATGCGCAAATGTGCAATTAATCAGAATCAGGACCAATTAAATTTATTACAAGAAAAAGCAAAATATTGCATCTGTTGCAATTGCACACATAGATTCTACTTTCAAGAAGTAAAATTTTTTACGAGCTCAAGCGACAAGTAAGGCATTTTGCACGGGATGTTAGATGAGAATGGTATGCGCGGCCCCACTCATTTACGTTTTGTTCGCACGTTCAGCGGGCTCGGTGGGGAAAGAACGTGCTGTCCGCGGTAAATAAATACTCTTCGCAGATCTTGCAATTCTCGCAACGGATTCCATCTACCTAAACAAACAAATATCTATATAACTCTATGCTATTGTAGGGCACAATGTGATTTTTGACGCCAGTATTATCGACGCTCTCGGAGTGTAAGCCTACACGTAAATAACAATCTGGCGTGCAGTGTGGTGTGTTGAAGTTATTGTCAAGTCAGTGTTTTGTCTTTCGCCTACACTTCTGCGCTTGCTTGTTTCTTGCCTTGGCGGATTCTCGTTGTTGGACAAAAGACGTCTTAAATAATATATTGTGCGGTATTGTTCAACGCAAGTTTTTAAGAGTTTTAAATACAAATATCCTTGTTTTATCATGGCACCGACCGCATCATCTTTGTCATCTAAGTTAAAATCATGGGTACAGATTGACAGTGCTTTTACAACTGACGATAAAGCTGTATTTTGCCAAGTTTGTTATGGCCAAATGGTGTTAAAGAAGAGAAGGTACTGCTGTTGTATACAGATGCAGCAGCATACATGTTAAAAGCAGGTAATTCTCTAAATGTGTTTTACCCCAACCTACTACATGTTACATGCCTGGCTCATGGATTGCATCGAGTAGCTGAAACTGTCAGAGACCTTTTCCCCGAAGTAAATACATTAATATCAGCAACAAAAAAGGTGTTCTTGAAAGCTCCTTACCGTATCCAGTGCTACAAACAAAGGCTACCTGACACACCTCTGCCTCCAGAACCCGTAATTACAAGATGGGGAACCTGGATCGAAGCCGTAAATTTCTACAGTGACAACTTTGAAGCTGTGAAGTATGTGGTGGAAACATTATCTCCCGATTCTGCAGTGTCAGCGAGCGAATCCTTGTCTGCATTCAACAACTCTAAGGTGATATGTTCAGTTTCGTACATCAAAACGCATTTCAGTTGTATCAAGAAACTGGAGACTGCAGGTCTGACTCTCCAAGAGGCCATAGGAATAGTTGAAGAAGCAGTTAACAAGTTAAATGCTGTGCAGGGTGAAGTCGGTGACAAAGTTTCTACTAAATTAAATGCTGTGCTGAATAGAAACCCTGGTTACTCAACTTTACATACCATTTATCGCATATGTAACGGCGAAACTGTAGAATCGATTGAGAATATTCTTCCAAGTACGATTCCTCTATATAAACATGCGCCGGTGACGACATGTGATGTCGAGAGATCCTTTTCTATATATAAAAACATACTCTCAGACCGAAGACAGTCCATGTCAACAGACAATATAGAAAAGTATTTAATAATTAATTGTGCAACTAAACAGTGGAAAAAAAACTTACATGGACACTTTATTCTTATGCAGAGTTATAGTAGAGTTTTATATATATATATACAATATAGATTTTCAAGTCAAAAATCTACCTTTAATTTTATAGTAATTTCAACTCTCCTAATAAAATACTTTGTTAAATAGTTAATAATTCTCAATTTTTTACTTTATACTCATGTCCTATACTACAGAAATCCATAGGTAAAATACTTTGTTGTTGTTAATTTTATAATATCAAGGTTTCTTTTTTAATTCTGTTTTCTAAAATATGTTTTCATAAATTTTCTAAAGTACAATAAACAATTGAAAAGTAATTCATTTCTTATGCATGCTGTCTTATTGTAAACTCTTCAACAAAGAGTTGAACTTTCAGATACTGTGTATTCTGAGGGTTAACTTATTTTCTGTAACAGAAGTGGTAATCTAACTGGTGATTAGTGTCAGCCCCGAACTTGATTAGTATTTTATGGATTACATTGACTTTGCTCAAAATATATTTGCATGTTTTGAAAGTGATTTTAAAAAGTTTAAAATGAAGCACCTATTATTTTCAAAACCTTTCAAAGAGGGCACTGTTATGTTCTCGTAAAATGTAAATTATATTGTTGATGTGAAAGTATTTTAATACTACATATTTCTTAAATATTACATATTTACCTACATATTTTCCTTATTTTTCCTACATATTTATGTACATAAAGGGAGGCTGTGCGCTGCGCCGTACGCTAGACAGAGAGGGTATAATAGCAACTATCTCGCTCTACTTTCGTCAGTGAAACACGCGGCGGATGAGTAAATTTTAGTCGATTAATTTTTGCAGTTCAACCTGCGATAACTTCAAAACCAATAAATATACAGCAATTCTGAAAACTGCATTGTGTTCAGTAATTAAATCTCTATAAGTAGCCAAAATCTCAATTAATATAATTAACAATTACAGAAGATACACAGAAGAAGAACGTGTTTTTTTAGACGTTTCTATTGGTTTAGCATTTGCATTTGTACACTGTACTCTTTAAAATACAAAAAGTAAAATTGGTTAAAAAGTTTTACTTACAGTACGCCTACATCCGTTTTTGAAAAAGTTTGTGATTCGGCTGCTTCTTCAATGCACACGTTTTTTGGAAGCCATGAAGCCAAATTGAGTCGACCTAACGCCGCTGCCCCAGACAAAATAAAGTATTTCAATTGTAAAAACTTAAATATTCAAAAATAGTGAACCATATCGCAGAATGACGTAAGTGTAGTGAAGAAAAAGTGGTGATCAGCCAAAACATCAAGAGTAGTATCTTTACATCCCTAACCATTTCGCTAACCAAAATTGCAAAAATTAGTTTGGAGATACGTCCGGATATGGGAGGTTCCGGATATCACAGGTCCGGATGTGACAGGTTGTACTGTATTTACCTTATAACAATTCCCCCTAAATAAAAGGGAAATCCCCAAATTCATATTTCGAAGCCACCTGTTGTAGATAAAACGGTATTTATCTTGGATACATACGTTTAATCTCATACAAACGTTTTTATGTGTGTTCCCATCAGCACCGACACACCTGTACAGGCTTCTCCATATTTTTCTACACCTGTCCAAATATGACTATACTGATTACAATAGTAATTTCTTCTACGGTTTGTTTATGACCATAAGATATGTCTTTATAGTTCCTTTTAAATACCATTATTTTCTGCTCATTCGTACAAAACTTTTAATTGTTGAATGTGCCAATTCTGATAATCTTTGCCAAACCCAAATTTTAATGTTATACGGCGTCACCTTATTATGTAACAAACAAAATTAGAACAAATCACTGTTATTTTAGCAGTAGCTTTTTTAAGGAGCCCAGAGTAGGCCTATACCTACCCGACACGCACACATTTGAAGTATCAGTATTTTGTCTTGGAGTTCACTCTCCCAGCTGAGATACCCATGTTTTTAGGGACCAGGAACTCGCATTTGAACTTCTATCATCAGCTACATAATGTAAATCCTAGATAAATGTACAAGCCTATGCTCTAAAAGCCTAAGCTATGATACCCACAATCATCTACGTTTTACTAAAATAATGGTTGCAAGTTAAATTTTTTGATTCATGTTGATGCTTTTGTCTCGAAGAAACCAGGTAAATTAATCTGCTTTTCGTATCCGGCCGACGATGGTGTGCTCCCACTTACGAACAGTGGCACTTGCAACTCGTTTCACTTGCGAACACTCAAGTAGATAAGATACGTAATTAATTTTTGATACGTGAGAGTACCTCCCACTTGCGAACACACAAACAACGATGTATGTACATCCACCCTGTATTGTGTTTATGTTTTTATAATTCGTTAAATGTATTTTTTGTTACCAACTACGTTTACCAAGTTACAATTTTTATAAAACTCACACACACACACACACTTGCATAGCCGCTCCCTCACTCTCTCTCTCTCTCTCTCTCCTCTCTCTCTCTCTCTCTCTCTCTCTCTCTCTCTCTCTCTCTCTCTCTCTTTCTCTCTCTCTCTCTCTAAATTAAAAAGGAAGGTTATTTTTTATTTATTTTTATTAGTCAACTTGTAGAACGGACGACGTGATCTTGAGAAACATCCCAACTTCAGAATCTTTTTCATATCTTTTAGTTTATCCAATTCAGTATACTTTTTCGTCCTTTTCATAGCTTAAAAATTTCACTCCATCGTTACATCGTGTTCTGAATACATTTCTCTGCCTCAGATTATAAACATTTGATAATGTTTTTTATTCTTGGATGTGGTCTTCCAACGTGGCTGTTTAGTTTCTGATGCGTGCTTGTACGGTATTATTCATTGTATGACGTCGGAAGTAGCAGTTCCGTAACTCCTGTGGCACTAATCATTGTCTAGCTATTGTTCTACGAAACAATTAAAGAATTAATCGAGTTTCTCTTCCTCTGGAACTTGACCATGGATATACTACCAGCCACATTCTACATCTTTTCGAAGGAAAGCAAGTGTAGCACACATTAGGATTTTTGTGCTCCCTAAGTCATTTGAATGTGTATACTCGTGCAAAGTGACTACTGCAGCTTTTGAATTTTCCATTCATGAAAAATTACTTTTAATCTTTCAAACTCTCTTTTCTATTGATTTAACCAAAAATCGGGAGCTTAGCTTGCACAACGTCTTCGCCCGGACGGAAACTACTCTCGCCAATTTTCAAACCGGGACAATTGACAAACTGGCCGGGACCCCGGGATCAGGTCGTCAAACCGGGACAATCCCGGTCAAACCGGGACGTATGGTAAGCCTATTTATACATGTATTTATCGGTTTTCAATATTGATGTGAGCATTGTACTGTAGAATTAGGAAGCGATTGTATTGAACGAATCACGATTATCAAATGATATACGGTATTCCTTTTAGTTCAACAATTCCGTCATCTCGTCTCCGGTACTTTGGAAAACCATTGTTATTTTCAATAGTTTAACGTAAAATGTTGCTCGGTTATTATGTGTACATATTCCATCAATCATGCAAGGAACATTAGGATTACGAGCTTTACAAGATCCATGTATCATTCGAGATAACAATTTTATGAATCCTTGGAAAAGTGATACGGCACAAAACTTAGGATAAGCAAGAGGTAGTGTATTAACTTTTTAAATTGTATATTATTATTATTTTTATTATGTTTTTACTATAAAATATTCATATTATTTTAATATGATTTTCTGGAACACGTTTGGTGGAAACGTAAAACCGGCCAGCTGATAAATAAGAGGTTGCGAGTTCAGACGTAGATGTGTATATATGTGTCAGCCAAAACAGTGTTTTGTAAACGTACACGTCTGTCATTACAACATTAAGAATGTTATTTGACCTTGAGTAGGTACTCATGTTGACGGGAATGAGAAATCTTGTGGTGTTAGCGCTGAATAGACACAACACGGGGGGGCCATTCCGGCTTCCCGCGCTAACCTAGCGATCAGCTGTTTTTGCCGCGTGACGTCCGACTGGTGGAAGAAATACGCGCGAGTCTTGATTTACCATGCAATCTTACCTGAGACAATGTCCTACTTAGCATCTCTCTGCTGTTTACACGAAATATTAACAATAATTGTAATGAGCTATTCATATAGAAAAAGGATTAAACAACAAGATTAAATGGTGTGCGGCAAGAAATAATGGTAAAATCTATTTCTACATTTAATAGAAAAGTAAGCAAGTCTGTCCACATATAACATTGACAAAATGGCACAAGATGTAAAATTAAGTCGGAATTTTTTATTATTCGTTAATTTTATATTAATAGAATTATTTCGATTGTTATTAATTTACTTAGAAACCTCAGATGATACTGATATTTTTCAGTGAAACGTGCGTCAGGTGTTAAAAAGAATATACGAAATTATATTACTTGCAGAAGAAACAAATTGAAAACATCACAAATTTTATATATATATATATATAATATGCCTGCGTGGGTGGGTGCGCGTACGTGCACACGCGTGCGCGCATGAGTGCGTGTATAAACATTTCTATGTAGTATAATATATTTGAAACAAGCTTCCAATTATTATAATTATAATCAATATCATAATCATTTTCTTTATCTACATTTTCTACATTCTACATTATCTACATTGAAATTTATTGACATTTAAAAGATACATTAAATATACTGTATTGAAAGGGACACTGTGCGCTGCGCCGTACGCTAGACAGAGAGGGTATAATAGCAACTATCTCGCTCTACTTTCGTCAGTGAAACACGCGGCGGATGAGTAAATTTTAGTCGATCCATTTTTACAGTTCAACCTGCGATAACTTCAAAACCAATAAATATACAGCAATTCTGAAAACTGCATTGTGTTCAGTAATTAAATCTCTATAAGTAGCCAAAATCTCAATTAATATAATTAACAATTACAGAAGATACACGGAAGAAGAACGTGTTTTTTTAGACGTTTCTATTGGTTTAGCATTTGCATTTGTACACTGTACTCTTAACTACATATTATACTAATGTACAATGAAGATATACTTATTATATCTTTATTTAGTATATAGTTATTTACGTGTCAAGAAAAGAACGTGTGAATACAGTGATCACAACATTTTATACCTTATATGTTTTCTGTCATTGAATGATTAACCCACTTTTTAATAACAGCGTTGAAAAATAGTTGATTACGTCTTTCAAAGATTATTTTTACTACGGTACTGAAATTAAAAATAACTAAGATCGTATACAGGAATTAAACGTAGGCGACTGGAAGCAGTAATTGTATAAACAGCCGAGACACACCACCTGCTAATATTGCAGGAATTGCTTACGTTCAGTAGACTTGGCAACGTTGTGACCTTCGTGACTTTATATACATTTTGTGGCAACACTGTGCATATTTTTCATCACTAAAAGCTAAACCGATATCCGTGATAAAATAGTAATGCATTTTTTTACACGTGTGAGTCGTTTGTAACGATTATGTTAACAGGGTAATTATTATTCAACTTTTTTCAACAAACTATCTTGAAACGGATATATATTTTTACGGTTTTTTATGCTGATTACGAATATGTAAGAATAAAATGTCTAAGCTTACTCGTAACTTTTATATATGGGGTCTCAAAAAGATGAACTTCTCTGGTCAGAACTTGCATGTTTAGCTAATGATGGATAAACGTGATTATATATATATATATATATTACATAAACTTTTCGATTGATTTCTTGAAAATGTATTTGTTTTTAAGCAATGAAATCTCCACGAAACGGTAAGCCTAGTTCGACATCTGTCATGTACAGGTCATGTATAAATATGGTAGAAAATATATAACTTTACGTGTAGCGTATAAATTAGAAAATAACATCTGATTACACCAGCGCGCGCACACATACACACACAACATATTCCCTTAGCGCATAGTGACAATGGTATTGTTCTGCATACGTTTTAAAGAGCAAATGTCAAAATGCTTTGAGCAAACGTCAAATTATTCCTAGTTTAAGTTCACAGAATTAAATTTGTAGGAAAAGAATTTTGCTTAGAATATTCAAAAATATGTTCGAAATGAATATGAAAAGTTTATGTTAACAACTCACTTTTTTTTTTTTAATTGCCAAAGGAATTTATCCTAGTGTACCTACATTGAAGGTTATTCCAGACTTTTTGGACAAATTACAATACCAATATAAATGTTAAATTTAATTTTGTTTAAAAGACATATAATTTTAAGTATACAGCTTGGATTTCGATTGCTTTTCGCATAGGTTTTTGGAACATATAAAGGCATATGTGAATATTGTGTAAAAATGTAAGTAGCATAACCTCCACCTCTTGAGATTTCTGTAGATTCTTCTGTACATCACTTTTAGTCCTGGACTGATGGGTAGTAAACCATCAAAATGACAAATGATAACTACTAGTTGGGTTGACTTCATTTACAAGTGATAAGCTGCATTTGATAACCGCATCCGTAAGAACTGAAACTGTTCACGGCATTTGGCACTCTGATTGGCGCAGACACGTAGTCTTACTATTTTAAGAACACGCTGCTACATTAAAGCGCTCAGAAAGTGACACCTTTTCCCAGGTAGTTACAGTGCATTGCTTATAAGTTATATTAGTTACAATACATGAATAATGATAGTAATAGCAAAACTGTAAATTTAAATTAAATCAAAGAGGATACTGTTAGATTGTACAATCTACTAGATTTCAGTGGAGTATCCCTACGATGTACTAAAGTAAGATAGTATTCCAGAAATAGAAATAAAACTTTATTTATGCACATAAAGTTTGTGCTTTGGGGGTGTTATGTGATATGTTGTGAAGTATTTTCTCGTCCCATGTGTAAGTGGGTAATGAAGTTTGTGTCAAGTAGGTCACAGCCATCACGTAAATATACACAGCTAGTTCCTCAACCAAGGTTCTAAGCTGAAGTGATATTGTTTCAGTCACGTAGGGAAGGAGTAACCATTTCGCAGAGAACATTTTAAATGGTAGCTCACGCTGATTAACCTAATTGTCATATTGACTATACTCTTTTTGAGTAACACAAAGCTGACAATTTTTGACATTACTACAGGGTCTCGTGGCTTGGACTTTCATATAACTTGCATACTTCTATTGCGCATTTACTGTGTCTGAGAAAATAAAAATGTATTTTTTCATTTAATTAGCCAAAGAAAATCTTCTTTTTATAAACAATGCTATTCAGTTAGGTTCCACTTCCTAAAATCATCATTATCTGCATGTTGATAATAGTCTCGAAACGTGCCTGCTAGGTATTCTACTACAACTTTTAAAATAATAAAATTTTTACGAATTCATTCAGTAGCAATTTGTGTAAACATGTAACTTACCTTCACCTCAGAAGTTGCGTTGTTGACATGCTTCTGTAAATCTCTTTCAGTCCTGCACTGATGGTAGTAGACCATCAGAATGACAACTATTCCATTGGTTGAGTGGCAACTTAAGACTATTCAGAACTATTCTTCTTTGGACTATTTAGAATTATATTTAAATATACTTTTGAATGTAATGATACATATCTGCGTTATATAATAAAACGGTTTAAAAAGTGTCTTTTGCTTAAAGTATATTTTCAAACAATACTCAAAATCAATATTTCCACACCTAATGGTATTTATTTTATTAATGTATAAATAACAAGTGTACTTTTGATACATGAAATCTGCATGTAGCAGGAAAATGAGTAAAATAACTTTTACTTATTTTATGGACTTATTTGACAAAAATTCTAACCAATTTGAGGAACCAAGCTTGAAAATGTTTTATAATATGAGCAAAATAGTTTTTAATAAAATAAAACTTAATATTAAAAGTTAAATAATAAATATTAAATAAACTTAAATTTAACTTCTATCAGCAACTTTATATAGGAAAACTATAAAAATATTATACATAATCAGTTAATGTCGCGTATAATGTATGCTTCGTGTAAAATGTTGTACTTTTAAAAAGCATTCTGAATTAAAAAATAAATTAAAACATTGCTGAATTCGTAATGAAATGATTGAATTACGAGAAGCATATACATTTGGTAATAATTTGGTTTCAGCTTCAAGTAGGATAAACAAATGTTAAAATTGGTAACTCTGGCTGATACGCGGGGACAAGAAATAACCTCTCAGTCGTTCAGAAACCAGCATACATTGTTGTTTGTTTTGCAAGAAGCAAATGTAAATTCAAGCGTGAAAGAACGCATTAAATTTCATACGAAAAAACGTGAAATCACCAGAAGATTCTACATTAAATATCAGTGTTGGTACTCCACATAGCTGTATCATTAATAATGTTCTTTATCGGAAAGCATACGCACATTGGATTCCGGGAATGCTGACGGACGTACACTAGCAAACACGTGTGCAGGTGGCGAATTCACTTTTGACACAATATAAAAAAAGAAGGATTGTTTAAAACTTGTTGCCACTACTGTCACTATTTGTTATCACTAAGCCGGGGTACACCATTTTACTCAAGAAACCTAAAGAACATCGATGCAAGGACAGCATCCTTTATTCTCCGAACGAAAATCAAAGTAAAAACCAATTTTCCAGAAAGAAAAATATGTCATCATTTTTGGAATATGAGAGCCGTCATACACATTGTTTTCCAAACAGAACAAAGCGTAACTATAAACGCCAAGTATAAACTCCAAGTGGCCATCAGAAATGAGCATAAAATTCCCAACGATCTGTTTTTTTGTTACTGGATAATGCGCCTCCTCATATCGCCATTCATTCGATGGCTAGGCCTATAATTCAAAAACTAAAGTAGACCATTCTCTTCCATTCGCCCTAAATACATAAATAGCTAAATTCTAAATTAATATGAAATAAGAATTAATTCGTTGTTTAAATTTATTATGTTGTAACGCCCGGGTCTGTGGCTTTCAAAGTGGAAGCTCCACTCGTGCGGGCGGGAATGTTGGGCAGTGGCTTGTTGTTGGTAAGCGAATTTTTTAAAACTAGTTTGTTTATTATGATCAAAGCAACAATTTAATTTTATCATTTCATATTTTTAACAAAAACCTCTATTGAATGTATATTAAAATAAAATTAAAAAGTGGACCATTCTCTTTAATTCGCGCTTTATAGTCCGGAACTCGTCCCTCTGTGTTTATCTTGTTTCTACCTTTAAGAGAAGTGGAAGAGTAAAAAAGTCAAGTTCAAATGAAGAAGTTATCGAAATTGTTTGAGAGTGGGTGTGTCTTCTGCCAGAAGAACTTTTTTCTCGAGGCATACATAAGCCACCGGATAGATGGAGATTATAGATAGATAGATGCTTTGGAAAAGAGGGAGGTTGTATTGAAATATGTCTATATATAAATTACTACCTTTATATTACTATTTGAAGAAATAATAAATTACGATTTAAATTTCAATGCACCTTGTATTAAGAAGAAAAGATGATAGGATAATACATTAAACACAGTCATATGAACACGAAAATTATAAGACTTTTTTAAAATGAATATTAAGAAATATCGTAATATTAAGAAGGTTTTGAATATTAAAAACATACACATATGTGTTCAAAACTAATAATATGCAATTCATATAATTTTTACGCGAGCATGATATGTGTAAGTACATTTAAATGTCCATATATGCAGAAAAGTTTTCCTAAACGGGAAAAAGCAGAAATTAAAAAGTAGCAAGGACGTTATTTCTTCTAAGAATTAGCAGTCCCTTCAAGATCAACGAAGTGGTAGTGTTCACTCTGACTTCAATGTCTAGTAAAATACGTGACTAAGCGTATCCATATTCTTTATTGATTTCCTATTTTTATGGTTTTACGAATTTCAGTATTTTTAATCATTCCTGTTGTTTCTTGTAACTAATTATTTTATTTTATTACATTTTTTCAATAAACGTTTTACAATTTCTTATTTCTCCTACTCGGGGTTAGGTTTAAATGTAAGCACACTTACATAGATAACTTCTTTCTGATAATGGGAAGAGAATGTAGGTCAGAAAGCATAAGGGAACAGAATATTTTCTTCCTAGTCTTGGAACGAATCCTTCATTAGATAACACATATATATTTACAAACTAACATAGTAAAATAACATAGTAAAATGCAGAAAATAGATTATTCCTTATCCTGCAAAATTTATACTTAAACTGGACCTAACTAATTGACATTAGAATAGGAAATGTATATTAACGCCAATTACAGAAAAAGTTACCATGTTACAGAAAGTGAATACAACCAGAAAAACCATATTTCTCGTAGTCTTGCTTCCAATTTACGCATGCATCACTCACTCCGGGTGTAACATACAGACTCAGCGTGTTCTATTCCCACATGCCATTTTACGTTTCCTTAAACATCGCCGCGTCCTATCCAACAGAATCCCTTTCGAAATAATGTCAGAATCCCTTCAGTACTTAGTTTCAGTCCCATCAGCTTTCTTGTTTACAACTTCAACTTTTTTTCCACTACAGTTATTAACCAATTTAAATGCCGAATATGTATTCTGAAAATTTTGAAAAGAAGTTTTTATAATGGTAGTGTGTGTGTAGGCGCGCGTGCGCGCGCGCGTTACGTTTTTTTACAACTTTTGGAAAGCGTAGAGCGTAGTTTTCAGTCTAACTCTTAACAGTAAAATTTAGAACAATGCATATTTGCGATAAGTGTAACAACGCATATCAAATAAAATAATAAAGCAAATGATTTGTTTGAGCTTTGGAATTTTATACTTCAAAACATTACAAAAATATTTATGTAAGATTTAGGAAAGAAAAATAAGTTAAAAATATATTTTATTTATTATTGATTTTATCATTTAAATAAATAAAGACATCCAGATGTGCCTGAATATACACTTTGTTATGTAACTAGTCTTCTATGTTACTGAATTTAGTAGTTGGTCATTTTTAAAAAAGGTGGGTTGTGAATTACTTTGTTACTGTATCTGTGAAGAAGAACTGAAGCGATATGTGTAGAGAAGTAAGAGTAAATTTCATGATGGTTACGTGTTTGTTTCACTATATCTAGAGACTATTTGCTTTCTACTTTTTGAACAAACGATTTTATTTACATTTGTGGGACCTCCAAGAATCGATGAGTGTGTGTTTGTGTGTGTAAAGAAGGAAACGACATAAAACAGTTTCACCAACCATAAGAAATTAGCAACATACGTGGATTCCAAAACAACAAATTAACTATAAAAAGTACAAAATTGAGTATACAAATTATTCTCTTGTACACAAAATACTCTGCTTCGATCACAACGGTTTATATGTGGACCACACGAACCAAACAGTTAGAAGAAATTAACAGGCGTGTAAAGTAACATTTTAGTGTCCATGTTTTAGTCTTTTTCTATAAAGAGACTTACAACACGTGGATACAGGGAGTGGTTGAAACTAATATGCACTAGCTATAGAAAGCTAGTTTTTAAGCAATAGAAACACAATATTCAATCCAAGATTTTTGTATGGGAAAATAACCGTTCAAATAAAAATTACAAGTGTCTCGCGGCTTTCTTTTACAAACACAATGAAGTGGCGCACCTAATTCCTGGAAATATGAAGACGAATCAGTTCTAACTGAAGTTTTATTGCAAAAACTCTAGCCAGCGTTTTTCAAGAAGTTCTGTTTTCATGTTAAGGCGGGGCAACACAACAAGGTAAGGAGCATAAACACTGCAGGGACCAAGTTCTGAGAGCTCCTTCCCTACAAATGAAAGATTCAATTTTCTACACTATGATTTAGAGTTAGTTTTCTTTTATAGGCAGAAAGATCCTTATCGTCTTTTGTTATCAGCATTTTAATATTTTCGAGTTTTAATAATATTTGATTTTAAATACGTTTTAGTCCTTTAAACAATTAAATCACGTTTTTTACTTCGTCCAATATCTTTGAGCATTCATTCGTTTCTTCTCACCTTTCTGTGAGTCATCTGGAAAGAAATTACATATCGTCAAAAAGCTTGCACAATATCGAACATCTGTTTTTGAGCATACCTGTATGTACGATATTAGGAGGGCTGAATGAATTACCTGATAAACAGCGTACACACAACATAAAGATAATTGGCACTTATGAAATGACCGATCTCAAGTGAACACAGATCTATAAATAACACAAAAACAGAGTCTGTAATAAGCAAAACGTTGGATCGTGAAGAAATTATTATTCTATTCACGTTCAGTTCTCAGTTATATTTCCAATTAAGAGAATGCAGATTTTACACATCCCTAGCTTTTGTTTGTAATTGCAGTACATAACAAGGTTCAGTGTATTTCACTTTCGTATGGCATATAAATACAAAGTTTGCATGGTTCTAAAGCATCGCCAAATATAAGAGTCGAGTTGTTCGTTTTTCATGTCACCAATTATTTTTGAGAGAGAGCTGTTATAGTATATTACAAAATAGACAGAGATTTGTACGCAAAAATGTATAAATTATATTCTTTCTGTCTTCACAACTTTATTGTTGTTTTTAATATTAATTAAGGAACAAACAAACGCAATTTTTCGTATTCAAACAAATGCTGGCGTTCAGTCTAGACAGTACAAAATAGAAAAGGAAATCATCTACCCGTTGACAAAATGACAATTGGGCGATAACTACTTACATATATGCTTATTAATTTACATAAAAGTAACAACCTATTTGTATCTAATCGGAGTGTTTAACCTCTATTGGTTATCTTTAAAGTAGCTGACACATTTCCATTCAAACCAAATGCATTTTAGCGTATCAGTTGTACCCGATACTGTAAAACCAAATTAGAATAATTACCAGGGATGTTAATGTTACTTACTTTATCAAATTTCGTAATACTTTACCATGATAAATAAATCCATGAAAAACGGTTATATATGTTTCATGACACGTTAACTTCACCATGTATGTTATAATAGTTTCTACATATACTCCTGTGTACAATTTTTCTATAAAAATAACACGCTCTTTCTTTATAAACATTAAAGCATTTGAATTTTACATCAGGCTACAGAAGAAAAAATTCTGACTTTAAATATCCTTGAATATTTTATGAAACTTTGGGTCAGATGATCGGAGGATAGGGTTTATAAATAACGCTTTTTTGGATCATTAAATTCCCAGAGTAGTAGGTTTTAATTCACAGCAAATAGTTTTAAAAAGATGGTAAAAATTATTTACGTACTACAGTACTAGGGCCAAGAGATTTAAAACCCACAATAATAACATTACCAGTGATAGCTGTAACATGTGGTGTAATAGTTCTTGTAGTAGCAGTAGTAACAGCAATAACTTTCGTTACACTAATTGTCGTAATATAAACTCAACATCCACCATTGTTATCTTTATACGTTTTTGGTTTGTGGGAGATGAAGAGAGAGAGAGAGAGAGAGAGAGAGAGAGAGAGAGAGAGAGAGAGAGAGCACACACGAACATTTTATAATCACTTTTCCGACCATAATCCAAAATTCCAGTATACAAATGTTACGATTCACACAACACAAATTTTCAGCTTAATGTAATTAAATTAAATTGTTGTTAGAGACAATATTATTCATTTCTGTAACAAAAGAATTTAATTTCTACCGGCGAATTTAATTTCTACCGGCGAATTTAATTTTTCCATGAATATTTTGCACGCAGGGTAATAACTGAAAAGCGTTCCTATTGTTTGTAATTTATGTTTCTACATTTACTTGTACAGTACCCACATCATTTGCTATTGCTGTCTCGAAATGTTGAGCCAACTCAGACAACTTTGAGATTGTACCGTACACACCAACTGTAACATACATAATGTAAATTATTATATCCTGTAAATACTACTTGCGAAAAGAAAATATTTGAAAGATGGAAAAATTTGTTTAATTACATTTTCTGTCTTGAATGTTCTGTATCCACTCAGTACATTCTGAACTTCGCATTGAACATTACCTGTTTATAATTATTTTAGTTTTTGTTTAAATGAATTATGTGTTCAATCATTTCCTTTATAGTAGAATTTTATCTAAACCTTTAACGTAGCTGTTTAGTGTCATCATTTTTTCATTCTTCTTGTTTAATTTAATAAGATAAGTTTTCTACCTGAAAACGTTCATAATCTTAAATTTAACAAATAACAAATAGTAGCGCTTCTGACTATTTTAAGTAATAAGCCTACAAACTTATATAGAGATACATACTCTATTTTTCATTGTTTATGAAAGGCATTTCTGTACTTAGACCGTACAGGTAGTTTTGTCCCATGTCTGCAATAGTAAAATAAATTCACACACATACACGTAGTTTAAAAATGTTATGTACTAAAATACGCCTGTATGAAATTAAAAGAAATCTGGTAGAGTGGAATGATAACTGACAGGTATGCACTGTTCTTTTGTTAACGGAGTGGGTAGTAGTTACTGGATAAAGAAATCATAAACTCATAAATACATATGTCTGGTACATTCTCATAGGTAAAAGAGAAACATTGAAATGTTATCCGCACTGTAAACGTACTTTTAACTTCCTGGTATACGTTAATATAGAAACTTACACTCTGTAATTTACGATTCATAGTGAAGTTTTAGAAGGCGGAGTATCTCACTGAAAGAGACTGCATTTTGTGTGGCATTAGTTGTACTGTGAATTCGGCTTATCGTCGAGTTAATCAAACCCTATCCACTTAATGCTGGGGCCACACATCAGTCTGGCTGAATTAGGAGGGCCTCAGTCAGTATTACTGTGGATGTAACTTAAACACATACAACACCCCTTCCAAACGTGCAGCTCATAACTGAATGTAGTTACATGCAAACTGGAAATCCAATTTGTCCGTGGTGTGGTTTTTAGCTGGACCACGGCTAGAGGATGTACTTGACCCTGAACACGATTCTTCTGACTTCTATCTTATGCTAGGCTAATTTAACAAGTTAATTATCGGTTACCCCCGCTCTAAATATAACATATTATGACTATTTTGGTTCTGTACTATTCACTGTAATTACACATACACACAGTATCCAATACAATTTCGTATGTATAAGTCAATGTCATTAAAGTGGTTTTCCAAGAACGTCATGTGCACTTTTATTATATTATGTGCGGTTTTAGTTACAGAGGAATTCTTAATCTATGCTAGTTTTTTAAGTTTTTAATTTAAATTCACTATTGTTGTACATCGCATCAAAGTAACACTAATAAATTGTGATTCAACTATAAATTTTCATTCATTTTAAAAATACACAGGTAAAAAGGGACATGTACAACATCTACGTAGAAGTAAAGTTAATGTATATCTCATAAAATAATTAATACAGTATTATCTTTGGCATATGAAAAAGCTTTTCCTTTATAAGCGTTATTTTATTTTTTTGTTTACGCTGTATAATACTTTTTTAAATATTAAATATTAAAAAGAGCGAATTTGTATAAAATTATTATTTTTAAATGAAACGTGTCTATTTTTGAATGTAAAAGCCAAGGTTAAAGTGTCACTTGGTTTCCATGAACATTAGGCTACTGTTTCTTTAGCGTATTAGCCAGAGCGTAACAAATATGTTGAGTGTAGTGGTAACAAGAGAAACATATAGACAACGGCGTATAATATATTGTCTGCATAAGGCTGAGTAAGCTAAGTTAGAAACCACTTAATCCGCTGCAAACGTTTAGCGCCGACATTACTTGATCATATAACATTGTCAGAACCAACAACCGCGCCCATATTTTACACCTCTATTGTTTCCACAAACAGCCCAAAGTTTTCCACTGGTTTACAATACGGTTTCTCTGAACTGATCGTGCTCACTTAATTTTTGTGACAATATATTTAGTATTCATTGTCACCGTGATGATGAGGATTACTGGCATTTAATTACAGTAAGATTAAAAACAAAACAATATAATAATGGGTACCCCCTTTTTCAATATCTAACGTTATTTTACAAGTTGTGTTTTAATCGACGAAGCAAGAAACACGCTTCCTGTGTGTAGTAAGTAAGTTGAAGATGCACCAAATTTCAATAAATGAAATTTTTAAGTAACCGAAGACTATATTTTATATGGTGTTTTAAAACAGTATAGCTATAGGCCTGTGCACGGATTAATATTTAAGGGTTATTACTTCCCTATACAGTACCTACGTGCGAAAGGTCTCTCATACTCAAGATGCATATATGCATAAGTAAGCTACTGTTGATTGTGTGTCGATGAGTATTAACAGACTTGTCAATAGTAATTCTTGTTACATCTATTTCTTTGGGTAATAGCTACGTTTAAGCTGAATATTGTTACGATGATGACACTGGTGATGAAGTACCAATTTCTGTAACGACACAAGACATGATTGGAAAAAATACAATGTTTATCGGGGAGAAGCTCTTCCTAGTTCCTGAGTTAAAGGAAGCGCCCGGTGGAAACGTCGCTGAAGAGGACGTTACGCAAAAGGTTGTTGACGACAACCAAACTGAATAGGAAGGCCCTTACACTGTTACAAAGGGAATCAGTACTGCTGTGTCAAATTAATGTATGAGGTTGTGTTAGTGGTTATAGTCAAACAAAAATTACACTGTTTCACACTATAAAACTAGAAAATTTCCGGTTATCAGGAAGCTTCACAGCTCACTATCAAGTCGGAAATATAAAAGGTCCGTTTTTCTGATCTGATGATGAGCTGTGTAGCTTGAAATTACTAATCGAGAACTTTTCTATAGTGGTGTGCAACAGTATAATTTCTGTCAAGTTAAATTTGTTTAACAATAAGTGTCACCTTATTACAGTTTTGTACTAATTAACAGAATGATCACCTCGCCGCCGCAATGATAACATTCTTTAATCCGCACTTTAATAACACGCCACCTTTAACTGAACTAGCCGTTCCGAAATCCAGTACTTTTACTTCCGCCGCCTTGGAATGTAGCGAGGTACCGAGCTGGATGCTGTACAGTAGTCAAATAAACGACTGGAAGGGGCATTGTCATCTCGCACGGCCTAGAACGTAATTCTGCCGTGTAGAATGATCACCAAACTTCTGAGACAATATCGTGCTCCGCCTAGGTGTGCTGACAATCACGTACGCGCCCAGCGAAGTGGTCCTACTAATTTCATTTTATTTCAGCGTAATACTGTCTCCTGATTGATCCTGTTCGTCCTGAAATGGCAAACCGCCTCTCCAGTAATACTTATCCAGGCCGTCTGGATGGACGACCAAGGAGAGCAGGAAGGCTAAAAAAAATTATTTTTTGAATTTTGAATTTTTTGCTGAAATCTGTCCTCTTTTAGAACATGTAATTATTATTTTCATGTGAGGTGTGTAAGGTATTGCAAATAACAAAATAATGAACCTATGTCAGACGTCTGAATAAACGTCAACAGAGCTTCGCAGAGGTTTGTCCGGAAACACTTTATATAACAAAGATGTGAAACTCTAACTATGATATTTCATTTGTGTATGTTGGCAGCGCTTAGCCATTTTATACCAGCGGTTTGAAAATAGCTGTTTTGTTTGTAGCTTTGGTTGTATAGAACTTATGTAAAGATTATGTGAGTGTTTACTGTCTTGTGATTTTGCTTTGTGGTTTTTGTAAAAATATATTTATATTACAAACATGCCTAGAGCAAAGGTATCATATAAAATTAAAGAAATTTTAACGTTAACCGGTTTGTGGTAAAAAATGTAGTGATTGTGTCGAAGCCCACCCCTAGAAATCCTGTTGACATTGTTTCTCTCAGTTACCTTAAAACATTCCTCCAAATGCAAAAAAAATATTCTGTTATGATACTAATAGAATTTTGAGTGCTCAGCGAGTGGGTTATCAGTTACAATATTGAATGTTCCCTTTGTTTATAATGTACAAAATAGTTGTAGAAACTCTGCAGTATCTAATAGTGGTAAGTTTGTTGTAAATGTAAAGTTTGCTTACGCAATGAGAACTACTGACAAGGGATTGAGCGCCAGTAAAGTTTCTGATCATTGATGGACTTTTACCTTCACTTCAACAAAAATTTAGAAAATATAGTAAAATTCTACTTACAGGTGTATAGTCTTGTGCTCAAGATACCATGGTAAAGGCTACCCAAGAAGCTGTAACTGAAAATAGTGGCAATAATCACCTAGCAGTTGCCTTAGATGGTTCCTGGCAAAAGCGAGGCCATACATCAGTAAATGGATGTGTAAGTGTCATACGTTTTGATACTGGAAAGGTTCTGGATGTAGCAATGATGTTAAAGAACTCTCTAGTGTTTACTGTCTCTAAAAACGCTGAAGGTTTTAGCTATTTTTAACAAATCAGGGCTGAAACTCTGCAAGAAATCGGTGGGTACTCTTCAGGATCTCGATATCGTGGGACTGAAAAAGGCAGAAAAAACTGCAGAAAGTGTCACAAAAGAAGTTAGGCAAGCTAGAAGAAGCAAAAAAAAATCTGCTTGAATACTAAGATTTACAGACTGACGAGCTGGGCTTTACAGGCTATGAAGCAGGGCTGTTTTAAATACAAATCTCAGTGTCAAAGGGGAGTCAAACTTTAAAGCTCATTTGTCGAAAATAGACATTTTTCTCGATAAAGGTACATTCTCCTCAGGAACTATTAACGATAGAAACTTGAAATTTTGTACACCTACTTCTTCATATATCCTGAGCATCTGGTAGCAGAATTATTACTGTAATGACGTTCAGTCTGGTGATACAAAATTATATATAAAACATGGGGTTTTTATTGCTTTAAATAAATAATTTTAAAATCCCTCTTTTTGTTTAAACTTAATAATTCTGCTACCACCTTTAAAGGCACAACAAATTTGGTATATGTATCTTTAAATATTTCTTAGGAACGAGTACCTGAACATATCTAAATCTATTCAAGTTTTACGTACCGAGTCACTTTATGGTTAATATAATTAAATTACCTTATTCGGTCCACCTTAGTGACACTAGCTTCTTTCGTTCAATGAGACGTTTCGGGATGAAATCCCATCTTCAGATACACAATATCAATTCAAAACGTAAATGTATAACACATTTTGTGGTTATGTCATAATTTAAAATAAATGAGGAGTCTATAAAATGAAATGCGATAATTGTGCATCATTCTACATTGGCCAATCCGGCAGAGATTTTTATACAAGATTTTTAGAGCATATTCCTAAAACAAATAATAATAATTCCAGTTTTGCACAACATTTAATAACAAAAGGTCATAATTATACTAGTTTCGAAAACAATTTCGTAGCGTTACATACTTGCAAGAAAGGTAGATTAATGGATAGCCTAGAGGAGTTCGAAATATATAAAGCTACAAAAAACGCTACAACCAAAAAGAATATATTAAATGATCAAATGAACTTCGGATCTAATAACCTGTTAGACACTGCTATACGGTTAAATGATAATTATAGCCAGTCGTAAGGAAATCGCGGTGCAGCGTGCATGCATGCGAGCGCTCCAAGCGATTCAGTTGTTACGTTTTGTATATTTTATTTAAAAGATTTTAAACATTTTAAATTATGACATAACCACAAAATGTGGTATACATTTACGTTTTGAATTGATATTGTGTATCTGAAGATAGGATTTCATCCCGAAACGCGTCATTGAACGAAAGAAGCTAGTGTCACTAAGGTGGGCCGAATAAGGTAATTTAATTATATTGAACATATCTAATTTAACATGGGTGGGATATGGCCTTACCGCTCCCCTTAAAGTTTCTTCTTCTGATAGTTCCTATCCGTTTCGGATGTTGGATATCATACAGGCTATTTTAACTTTCTACACTGCTGTACGGAACAAGTCAGTTGTATTCATGCCAAACCAGGTCCTTAAATTTCTCAGCCATGAAATTCTTGGTCGCCCAACTCCTCTCTTTCCAAGTACTTTTCCCTGTAGTATGGACTGGAATAGGCCTATGTAAAATCTATGTCCACCCCTTAAAGTTTGGGAGGTCAAAATGTTCGAATAAATTTGATACCGTGAATAATCTTCTGCAGTTTGAAATGTTGTGTATAATATTAATCTGTCTTCCAGTTTCATTAAAAAATGGACGAACTACTTTACTGCACAGTTTTTGGGAAGAAAATTATTTTTTAGCAGGAGTTAATTACAAATTGCCCAGAATGAAAGTATCTTATAATTACCTATATTAGCCTGTCCAAATCTTACTTCAACAATTCAACAAAGCTATTTGTTGTTTTATTAGAAGTAAGATACAGTCCTTGTAAAATTCAGGTACAGTTGATATATTATGAACTGGATATACAGCTCTTTGTTACATGTGATTTTTCGTTCCCTGTATGTGTGTGTGTGTGTAAACACCATGCAAAATTACCACATATCCTCACACTTTTTTTAATTGCTAATTCTAATCAGTCAGGTTTAGTTATATCATTTTATAAGTCAATATCGAATACCGATTCTGCATAAAATAGCACTTTGTTCAATGGGAAATATGTGTAAACAATACTACTACTGACGTCTCACTGTGTGTCTGTGTGTGTGTGCGCGCGCTTCTTTTGTTTGTCCTCTGTCAGCCTGTGTGTCAGTCTCTCTCTCTCTCTCTCTCTCAATCACACTGTCTCCCTCTTCTTGTCGGTACACGTACCAAGAAATAAACTTCAAGTAACAATACCTTCATATTTTATCTTTAATCTGAATGTTTACTTGTAATCCGCTTCTAAATTTAACAATGGTTTGCAAAATTCCAGTCGCAGTCAGAAACCTACGCACTAAACACGAGTGTTCCCATGTGAACACACAATAAGTGTTTGTGCGCGTGTGTGAGGGAGGAGGGTGTCTGGACCATATTCAGTTTCAGCGATTATATTACAGTGGCGCCAAGGATCGGAAATGGTTTAGAGGACTGCATGTTAATCACATTTCTGTAATGAAATGTGTAGCCATAAAATGAATTTAGTAGAAATTATTATTTACTTTAAATCATGTTGCAAACGCTCACACTCAACAGCAAATTTATAACTTGTATACAGATAAATAAACTCTCACGATTCTGTACAGAAAAAAAACTGTAATTGTCTCCTCCTCTACATTATATCCCCCCCCCCACACACACACACTCATTTTCACTTTGACACAATTCTAATCCAGAGACATTAAAAACGGCAAGAAAATCTTATTAACAACACAAACATTACACAATTAAGATTTAAGAACATACGAAAGTGTAATGATAGGCATAGATGAATCTAAAAGGTGAAGTAAAATTAAAAATTGTTATGTTTAGTAAATAATATTAAAAGAAACGATAAACCAATGCGTTATTATTTTGAACAAGAATTTAAATTTTTAAGCTTACATTATGATCTTTTCTACTATCTTCTCTTTCCAGGGAACGGGATAATTTTGCAGGTGACGAACACTACTTTCCTTTTAGTAGGGATGCTTCATCTTTGGTAAAGAAAAGAAACATTTATCAGTCCTTGTAAAGTTGTTTTACTACTTTGTGCATAAAATAACCTTTTTTTTGTTTGGATTCTACTTTATAATATTTTCACTTGTTTTATATAATAAAGTACATTTTTTATTTAATTCAGTTGCTTCAATCTTAACTTCCTAAACACTAGGCTTCGACGTTAACGGTATCGTATTACAGTAGAGTCCCGATTATTAGATTTCTGGATTATTCGTGGTACCGTTATCTATATCTAACTTTTATTAGTATACACATATTCTTAGCACATTTCATAAGTAAATCCCTAATCTTTTTGGTTTTTAAGTTAATGTACAGAAATGTATTGTGTCCTCCACAATCCAATTCCAACATCGAACTGTCTTTGCAAAGGATTCGGCTACGTTAAACCGGTGGGCGGGAGGCTACAAACATATGTTGCTTAGATGAAAGTGGCGAGGAGCAGGCGACAAAACATAGCGGCCTCGCGGCCTCGGATAGTAAGACGTCGGGAAAGTCGGGAAACCTTGCATATTGGACCTTCGCATTTCACTCACCAACTCTTTTTGTCTTTTATGTTTTTTTTTAACGTAAAACAATCCGATAACTTCTCCTTATCACACTCCTAATCTCGCCTATACAATTTCTCTTCGACTCCACAGTTTTACCTTGACATTGCTTTGAAAATTTATGTTCATTGCGTGTGTGTATATAGTGATGTACGTGTAAGTTAATATGTCGTTGCCGGAGAAAAGAATGCGGTTGGTAGTTTCGTTAGAAACGCAACTGGCGTCCTTAAAAAACTGGACCAAGGGCAATCTATTAAAAATATAGCACATCGGTGTTGGTGAAGTAACATTAGGAGGCTGTAAACGAAATCGTGACAAACTTGAATGTTGGGGTGTCTAACGCTTCAACACAAAGTAAACAAATGTTAGAAGAATGTTGAATAGCAGACCAGATTTCGAACTGTGACGAAAGCGGGCAGCAAACAGAATTCAAGAACCTAATTTAATTTTATTATAAAGATGGAAAGACATCGCAGCAAGGAAAGTGTAAATGCTGCACTACTCAGAACCAGACAATGTTGTATTCACTCTGAGTTTTCTTAGTTTGATACTGTATTCACTTATTCATAATTAGGCTAAATTCTTTCTCTTAATGTCCTTTGTGTTCTTCTGCATTTATTTTAAACTGAATACTTACTAGTTTATGAAATTTCAAATGTATATCATTTTATTAACCAGTAAACAAGTAAACTAATAAAAATGTTTTTCGTTTCTCAATTATCCGAGGTAGTTGTGGTTCATATTAACTCGAATAATCAAGACTTCATTGTAGAAAACTGAAGTAGACTGAATGCTATATACTCTTAACGTATTTTTCATTAATTCATAATTTCTAGAGTGTGCAGCCAACTTTCACTCAATGTTACTGTTATGCTCGTGACCTGTTGTTACAGCATGATAGTGTAGATATCAAAGCTTGAGTTAAGTAGGCTATCTAATGAGGCCTGATAATAAGGCTATCTAAAATAAGTTACTTATTCCGAAAGATGTTGTTATTTACATTTTTGGTTTATTATATATTTTCTATGAAATCCATTACTTCTCTTTTATTATTTAGAATTTTGGCATTGTTTTTTTATTGCTGCCTTTTGTGTAGTTGGAGAGCCGATTGTCTGAAAACATATTCAAAGGAACTTAGGCATTTGGTCATCTCCAGACACTAGAATATTTAGAAAGAGGCCTTGCTTGTCCTAACAAAATGGTTCCTCTATCTTCACATCTTACCGGAAGTCGTTATTTTATCCATAAGTTGTACTCAGTCTAAAGAAGTACGTTTCCTACAATTTGACATTTTTTCTATAGGCCTATCTATAAACAATATACATCCATCTTTGTAATGCTGTCTGTTATGTCAAGGTACACACCTAGATTCTCCCCTTTCTTCCAAATAACTGCGTTTACCATTAAAGAGCGTATAATGGTACTGACAGTGAAAATGACAGTAGTATTTCTTTATAGATAGCCGAGTATGCATTTAGAAAAATATTCTGTTTTTGAGAGTCCGTAAGTGCTTCTGCGCTGGAAGTTTAACTACGTCTACTGTCAGTACATTCTGCATTCAGGTTTTTCTTGGAAAAGACTTGTTTCACATTTTAAATATAAAGTGACGTATACAAAAGTCTTTACAAGAACGATGACATGTTGACAGGAATGGTGTTAAATCACAATTTTTAAACCAAATTCTATATGTACGATATAAAACAATCAATCTTCTTGAAATGTTGCTTTTCAATTCCAATTATTACTACATAACTCACTAATACATTATAAATCATTTAAACATGATATATCTTGAAGTACTTTGTGCTTTTTGTGTGATACTATAAGTACTGGAATACAATGTATCCACTTTATGGTAAAACATATTAGAAATTTAATAATTATAATGTATAAACTTTCTCGTAAAAAGCTGTTTACATTTTAAAATAAAACTCAAACTTGTTATTCCAGAGAATGCTAGACCTAAGAAGAATACTTTCAAAGGGTTAGAGCGCACAAAAGAAAAGACTATTTCAAAAGTCATGGAAAGACTCCATTAAACTTTTGTCTTTATTTTTTAATAATACTATGCATTTATTGTTAAGTAAAAATTATTAATTTATAAATTTTTTAAATTTGCACTATCAAAATTACTATAATGAAAGAATAGAAAACTATAATGTAGACTATAATAAGTATTCAGCAAATAACAAATCATCGATAATTAAAGTTCTAAAATTGAAGAAGATTTCAGGAATGTAGATGTTTGTAGCAGGGAGATCAGAATAGAAGTGTCGATATGGGCTGCAAATTTGACGGTAATAATTGAAAATAAAGTATTTTTCACACATGCCCTAAAACGTTCACAAGTGGAATTAATTGTAATTATATTTTAGAGTGATTAAATATGCTAATCAAATTTAACCCAATTCATTTTATTACAAACATTTTAACTAGAATTCAAATTTACTATGAACCACTGTTAGATGATTAAACTCGTATACAAATTAATACTCACGGAAGTTTTACAATAAATCGTGCCTATATTTATATAAATATTTATACTTTTATATATAATAATTTACTGGTAACAAATAATTATATTACCAATTATTTTAATATAAATACAATTTTTAATATAGACCTATATTATAATTAAAATCTTAAATATTATTAATCACAAAAAATTAAATGGTGTCTAAGGAGAATGCATATACCTCGTATTGATGATCTCGGACGGTATAAGAAACGTTAGGAACGCGAAATGTCAGCGATCTACCCTGTGCGCTCAGAAATGCCAAAGATTTCACTTTTTAGAGCATTCAGTAGAAATTGTAAGTATACTATCTTTAATTTATTAGTAGATAGCGTTTTTGGCATTCAAATCGAAGATAATAACATTATATCATAATATTCCAACAAGAGACAGAATTAACTATTTAAGGTTTTGTGTGTGTGTATGTGTATGTGCGTGCGCTCGCGCGCATATGTGCGTGTGTGAGTGTTGTGTGTGTGGGCGGACGGATGATTCAGCCTTGTTGTGTACATTATTGTACAATTGTAGCAGTTAATTCTAGTGCCTTTATTGGGGGGGGGGGGGAATGATCACTGTGGGGAATGTCTACGATGGGTGGAATAACGTTTGTGCTGATCAAGGCAGACTTTTACGATACACGAAAATTATACGAGAAATGAGATTAAGAAAGCTTGCCTTGTTTTGGCAAGCAATGTTTTGTACACTTGAGTTATTTACATGCGGCTCTAATTGTTGGTTAACAATTGGTTAAGCCACTATAAAACCTCGTATATCTTGTTTGCAGTGTTTGTATTTTTCGAAACAATCTCAGCTGCTTTTTCACGTTTTAGTCTGGTGACTATCAAAATTCTTCATTCCTGTAAAATACTTCTGCAAACATACACCGATATCACAGTATTCATCATGTCTATTCCTTCACTGCTATTATTATTCATTTCCGGACTGATAATAACTGCATTGCTGCCGATGTATTTGGAATAAACATGTAAATGGTTTTTCATAATAACGCTTGTCTCAAATATTCGATATTCGTTATGAAATTTGTATTTGATATCAACATGTCAACTCGGCACTGTTGTATTAAAAAAATTTTATGTTTATGAAGTCGTAAAGTCCGCGCTTAAATTCGTATTCTTAATTGCTATACAAATGGTCGTGACAACACGTGTAAAATAAAATTATTAACTTTATGTAAAAGGCGGATCACGTAAAAACGGTTTCGTTCCGTAGCACATAGCTTAATCTAATAATGTAATATCTTTAGAGGTTACAAACCATATATATTTTTATTGCGCTAATATTATTTTATAATTTAATTCAGGATTGTCTGTTTTGGTCAAGTAAAGTAGTTATATTATTAGTTATATCTGAAAAGAGGTATGAAAGTTTAATAATATTATATTATCATAATATTATATTATGAAAGTCTCATAAGAATAGGAATTCAGACAAGCGGCTTGCAAGTTAATTAAAATTGATAGAAAAATTTAAGAGGTGACGAGAGAAGCCACTGCAGGAAATTGGAGTTTTTACTCAAACAGCAGTAGTTAGTGCTTTGATAAACACCTTCTCTGCTCACCTTGACTGAAAAAAGACTTCCTAACAGAGTGAAAATGCTATTAAGTCTTGACGTAAAACAATTTATCGTTATTGTCATAATGGTTCTAGGCTTGCGCTCGTGCTGTATTGCTCACAACAACCCTAACTATGCTCATGCATACGCTTATAAACGTTCTCACACTAATATTAACAATCATTAAAAAGTTTGCAATGCAATAAGTATGGAGTGTCTGATTCCTTACGTCCCAGACGTGTACTCTGTATAATTCGAACGTACGCATTACGCGTATCATTTATACAACGTATAAATACAACGTATATACAACGTATACTCTGTATACAACGTATGGGGAATTGGTGTCTTCCAGATGACTTACAAAATTTAATAGAACAAAGATTTATAATTGCTTTAGAAAATACAGATATTATAAAGAAATGGAACACACTCGCATTCATAATGAATGAAAACACATAAACAGAAAACTGAATAGTTTGACTGGTTGAAACACATTTATTCTTAGCTTACAATGCACATGCCATTCATTCGATGGCTTTAGAAGATAACGTAATAGCCTGTATTTTCTCTTAAATAAATATATATTTATTTGTATATATACTATATGATACATACTTGTAGAATGCTATTATTTAGGCCTATACCTATATAATAATACTAATAAAAATAATCGTCGTCGTCATCGTCATCATAATGATTATTACGAATTACGCCTACTAAAATAATAGTGAATATTAATAAGTAAAGGTTTAATAAATTTACTGAAGATTCCCGTTTCTTTAGTTTTAACAATTACAGTACTATTTTCAATCTTGAAAACACCTTCCTAAACCAATTCTCAAAATTTTCTTGATTTTTTTTGGCGGCACTTTTATTTAAGTCTATTGATAAAGTCAACTTCAACAAAACCAATTTCAACCTACCAGTATGGCGAATTATAAGAAAAATCCATTTTTCTGACGATGCTCTATTCTCACTTCAGTAGCTTAGCTTAGAAGGTAAGCTTACGGCACTCTAAGCGGCAGGTGCAACAACTTTTCTTTCATTATATTTGCCAATCCGAGATAGGAGTCCATGTTGAGTGCACGTCGTATACTGTATTTGGGTAATTTGTAAATAAAAGAAATTTGTACCATTAGATGATCTTTTTTTTCTTACAATACACGCTAGCTCTCAGGTGTTAAAATTTACAGGATGTAACAAAACATAATTAGTACAGAGTCTAAATGTTGTGCACTTTTGTGTAGTACATTGAAGTTCATTTTCTTACTTTTGGTACACGTTCGTTTTATAAACCGACATGTGATTAATCTGAACGGTCTGTGCCTTTATAATATTCATTGCACTTTTTATATTTTACAATAATTTTATTACCTGTGTCAAATATTTTGATACCTATATTTGGCATCTTATAAAACACTGAAGAGTCAAGAAAATCTAGCATACAATTTTGGTTTAGGTGTCTCAATACAAAGATCATGACCAGGAGAAAATTAAATCTTTTGTATCCTCAACCTGGCTGAGAACTGTTTCCATAAAAATCTTTGTTGTAACAGCATTATGCAAATGGGACCTGGTAGAACTAATCATATGGCGAATGATACTGTATTGCAAAATCTAATCCGTCGAGAAACATATTAAAGCTGATGTTTGGCTTTACAATTTCATAAATGCGTACATAATTAGATACCTTTCTGTCCAGAGTAAATACACACTCACAAAGTGTCTCAGAATACTGTAGATCGTAATATTTGCAAAATTACAAAATTAAACTGGAATCTTACAAAAGGAAACCTTATTTTAGAAACACAAATAGTTTCTGGAAAGCAACAGATGACAAATTATCATAGACTGACTAAAACGTGAACCACGTAGGCCTATACTTCAGGCAACGACAAATCATAACGTCTGCTGACTCAAGAATTAGGTATACATGAGCGCAAGCAAGAACTGGTTTCTTCCAGTTTTTACAAAGACCAGAGGAAAGGCAGTATACAAAAAAATTAATTTAAAGGTACTGTTCAGTCAGTACCAAGACACCCTAAATCTACGAACATTGCTAAAAAGCATTGCTTTTGTTAGGTCGTGTTCCTACAGTCCACAAAATGAAAAAAAAGCGTTCATAATAATAACAGAGTTACCTGTACAGCCCTGATACAATACAAAATATCACACTTTTATCAACAATATCAAAACGTAGAGGTAACGGCGGTTATGTCACTTTATATAATATTATTTCTAAATTATCGAAAAAACCTGAAACTAGCTGAAAGTTTCAATTTTATGCAGTAACCGAGCTACTGACTATAATTTTAGACTATATTGATTTTTATTTTTATTTTAAATCTTAGTGATTTTGAAATCTTCCGTCTTCTAGGTTGATGTACGATTGTGATGATTAGTCTCACTGCAATGCAAACCTTCACACACACACACACAACGAGCGTTCTACTTTATTTAAAAATTTGAAATATGCTCTGAACCGAAAGAAACCAACAAATAGTTGTTTAAGTTCAAGGTTTTCTAATGCGAAGCAATGCTATCCGCTTTCAATAGGTACATTTCTGGGCACATAGGCACATTTCGTTTTTGAGATTGCAAATATGTTGATTTTAAATACGAGTTGATTTTAATGCTAGTATCTCGCAGCATTATTACATTAATAGTTTAAGAAACGAGAGGCAAATATACGTTTGTTCCGAAGTAAATATTTTGGAATAAGGAGATATAATTCAGATTCAAAATTACAGAAGAGCGGTTAGCCAAATACTTGTTTAATGATTCGATATTTGTTGGTTTGTAATAACGTATTTACGACAGACTTTGTCCTACACTGCGCACTATATCAGGTATGATATAAAAAAATATATTTAGTTGAAAATCGCCATTAGTTCGTTTGTTTCAAGTTTAGCAGCTTGTTATCAGATCTTTAACATATCTGCAATGTTACAAGCATATCGCGGGCTATCTATAACATGTTTTTAATATAACAGCTGTTTTGTATTCTATTCCTTTGTTTTAGTCCAGCATATTACAATTTTGTCGTGTTTACTTGCTAAACTGCTACTTGCCATGTTCCAGACAAAGCCTTTCAGAGTTTTCACCATTTTCAAGTCCACGAAAAACCACTGAAAGGGCTTGTCCGGAACATGACAAGTAGTAGTTTAGCAAGTAAACACGACAAAGTTGGAATTACAGAGACTGCTAATTCAAATAACAAGATGAACAAAGTCCAGCTGTACAGTTGTGCATATTTATTTTTTTTTAGTTTATTTTTATTCTCTGTGACTTATAAAAATAAATATTAATATAATACTTTTTCAAATTTTAATAAATTCCGAATTATGAAGTAACTAGTTTTTTAAAATTCGAGTTTTTAAAAATTAACTACAAACTTTGGGTTTGTATTATATTTGACACAGCGTGCATTTAGTACTGTTTCGTATAGGTTAGGTTGCCATAGTGTTTTATGTTACATTTTGTTTTCTCACGTGTACAAACATTTCAGCATAAGTGAAGTAAATGCAAAAACAGCGCTATCAGAGAAAGAAACAGAAAATTATATTAAAAACAACAATATAATATATAATAATATATATGATATACATACTGTATATTAATATGAACATATATTAATAATTAGTGATGCTTTTGAACCTTCTGATGTAAAAATATTCCTGGGGAAGATTTTGATATCGACAGTTGCTTATATATTTTGACAATGATGCTGAATTTTCTGGAAATCAAGAATTGGTAATAGTAATGTAAAGGATACTGAAGACAGTGTTGAAATATGTGACAGAGATGGTAGTGTTTATTTAAATGTAGAAATCATTGGTCAGGTAAGAAAAGATGATACAGTATTTTTTCCATATCGGCCATCTAAGGACCACATGCTAATTTCAATTCTTTACTCTTTGTTCTTTTATTTTTTTCCCAATATTCTTTCATCTTCTCACTGTGTCTCTTTTTCCTATCTTCAGTCCACTTTGAACCTACGTTTATCTCTCTCCTACCCTGGACTCCTTCCATTTTTAACACTTTTGCCTGAAAATCTTTTCTTTCAGTTGCTTCTTCTGCGTGTATATTAGTCTACTTTCTTCTAAATCCTTTTGGACTTCGTTAATCCAACTTGATGTTGACTTCTTCCCCCACAGATATTTGAAGATTTGCTTTGTCAACCTATTGTCGTCCATTCTATATAAATGTCCAAGAAATAATAGTCTTCTTTTTCTCATTGTTCCTGTTATATTTTATATACTTTGATATATTTCAACATTACTTCTTAATTTCCAAACTTCTGGAGTTTACGTGGATAATTTCCTAATAATTCGTCTTTCCAATATTTCTAGTTTGTCTAAATTATAATTCAATGCTAGACATTCACTTGCATATAGGCATTCTGGCTTCACTACTGTACTGTAATGCCTTATTTTCGCATTTTTAGATATGCACTTTTTATTGTAAATATCTTTAGTTTTACCATATGCCCTTTCCATCTTATGAATCCTTTCTTCTATAGCAGATTTTTCCAAGCCATTCTCTTGAATTATATCTCCTAGATACTTAAATTTTCTAACTCTCTCTATTCGACCAATATCTGTTACGAGGAATTTTGACGCGTTTTTAATGTTAGTGAGAAATTTGTTTTTTTTCTACAGAAATTCTTAAGCCTGTTCTACTGGCTATGTCCTCTAAAAAATTAACTTGTGTTACTGCAGATGTCAGATGTTCAGAAACTATAGCAAAGTCATCTGCGAATGCCAAACAGTTTATTTCAATACGGTTGTTCCTTCTTCCCAACATGATTGGTGATATTTTGCATTCCTTTAATTTTTCATTCCAAATTCTCACTACGTTTTCCAGGACACAGTTAAAAAGAATTGGGGATAAATCATCACCCTGTCTTACACCTGTGATGATACAGTATTATTTATTGAAAAATTTAAAAAGCTGGTGTGGTAAAACAAAAACATAGTTTTAAAAAATGAAATTGTTCAGTTTGAAGGCTACACTGCATTTTCTACAAATTTTTAAGATTTCAGGACCCCCTACCAATACTTAACATCGTTTTTTGATGATTATTTAGTTGCCAAACTAGTTTAAGAATCAAATTTGCTTTGTAGCTCACAGAACGACCTTGCAAAACCATTTAATGTAAGAAATCGTGAGCTTAAAAGATTTTAAGGTACCATTATTTACATCTCAGTTGTTCACTATTATCCAAATTTAAGACTTTACTGGTAACAGACAACAGGTTTCAGCCAAAAATAGAAGACTATGAGTCTCAAACAATTAACAAAAATAAGGTTTTGTTAACGACAACTCCAAATTACAACATAAAGATGATCCTGCTGGTTTGCTTACGACAAACCAATACCAATTATTGATGCAGTAAATAACACAATTGAAAATATTCCATACAAACGGTTTTTATTAGTAGAAGAATAGCTATGGTTTAATAAAGCTTGGCACTACAGACACTACTTGAAACAACATATGCCCTTAAAACATCAGACGTGAAGCTTTAAATATGCATATTAAGTGAATTTATTGGCTGTGCATAAGCATTTGAAATATGTACTGGGTCAGAAAACTAACACCACAAAGTCATCCTAATATAGGAGAGGCAGAAATGTTGTTGTGGTTTATGCAGGAATCTGCTAATCAATTTTTCAGAGTTCACTTTGATAACACTTATGCTACCATTTCGTTCGTTACCTATTTAACAAAAAGAGGAATTTATTGTCTAGGTATTATAAGAATGAATAGATATCGTAACAGTAAGTTCCCTTAGGAAAAATATTTTAACAAATTAGGTTGTAAATTTAATAATAAATTTATATTGAAATGAGTGATAAATTTAATAAATTTTGTCAATAGTATTGAAGAATTTTCTAATTTATGCATTTTTGAAATCGATTCTGAATAATTCAGTTTTGGAATTTAATAATTATTTTTAAATAATATGTTCATTTCCTTAATTCCATGTCTAATAATTTTTAATAATATACTTGTGTTTATAAATGCAGTTTGTTAAACAACGTGTATTGTTCTAACCAGTTAAAAATATGCTAGCTTGGTAGACCACATAAATTTAGGCATAATGTGTGCACTTAATCGAAAAGATCAGATGCATATCTACTATTACAATGATAGCCGCAATATTATTGTATTTATTTGATTTTAATTTCTTCTATCGTGACTTCAGTAAGTAGATTAATACGTTTGTAGTTATAGTATTTTATGAATCGAGTTAAAAATCTTACCTGTATGGCATAATTGATTTAATTTTTGTAACCATGTTGCGCTGTAAGCTTATTTTATCAAAGTTATTGGCAGTGAGTCATTATCTCTGTTTAGGTAACGTGATCGTTGAAGGATATTTCATATTAATCTCCTTTAGTCTGTTTTAGTTGGTTCCTTGTGGAGTTAAAACAATTGTTTAATGGGACTTAATTTCGTTACCAACGTGCTCATACTTTTAGAACGTTTAACTAAAACAAAAGACCAACTTTTGAGAATGACAAAGAACACAGGTTTAATTACTGGAACCTTGAAACTCTGGACTACAATTTCATAAAATATGTTAGTCCAAAGGCACTTAACTGGACTAAACGTTCTTATTTCACAATGGTCTGAGCTTGCAGTTGTGGTATTGACCGTGATTACAACTTAATTTTAAATATGGAGCTAGCACTTTAAAGCTTATAGTATATAAATTTTGTGTTAAAAATCTTAATTAATTTTACAAAGTTTGTATTAAAAAATATAGCGTGCAGCGACCTATGGAACCAGTTAGTGAACAGAATGAGATTGTAGAACCCGATAGGTTCTAATAAACTTTAGGTTTCTGAAAGAGCACTCAGGATTCAGGAAAATAACAACGTATGGAAGAATAGATTCAAGAAATACGTTAACGTATTTACATTAAAGTTGGTGATAGATAATTTAATCTTGAAACCTGCATAGTGTTTACTGACTTCATTGTGGCGAGGCGTCCATGTAACCGCTGTTGCCGGCGGCAACAGTACAAGGAATGAAAGAAAAGAAAATTAATTGTATCACGGAGTAAATACTTTAGTTATTGATTAATTTGAAATGCGAACATGATTAGTAAGGAATCTTGAAGAAAAGCATAACATTGCTTTTGAACTGCTGGGAGCTTGAACCATCATTTTAACCTTGTGTTGCCGGCTCAGATATTGGCGACTTTGTACATCGTATGGTCATTGACCTCGTAGTAGTTGACACTGCAGGGACTAAGGGAAGGGGACACATTCGTGCGTCTAGTGTATTGCCGTAGAATAAACCGGGAAAACGCTCAGTTAGCAGCTATCTTGGTTTTCGTGTGCACCTATTTCCGTTTTGTTCGTTTAGTTTTGTGTTTCTCTATTCATTTTTAATTCGATTATTTGTGTTCTGATTTATTCTGTGTAAGTATAATGGAGTCAGATTACTTGAACCGGGACCATCTTCTTCTACCACCGAATTATACGTAGAAAATATACTAAAAGTATTTTGACTCTAAAAAACATATTTCATACTAAAAAAATATCAAATTTATTTTTACGTTAAGTTTTAGGCCTAACACAACCGGCAACAGCTGTTATGTACATACGCCACGCCATTAGACTACATCAAGGCTTTTGATAATGTAAAATGAAATAAATTATGGAGTATCGTGGACAGAAAAGAAATAACTATTAGATATTGTAAGAAGAAAAATACCGAAATCATGGTAAGAACTAAATAAGGTGGCACCCTTAAGGAAGTGATGAATAGAGGTGCCAGATAAGGGTGTAGCGTATCACCGACGGTTTCTAATGTAAATGAAATTGTAAAACTAGAAAACTTACAAGCGCACGTGTGCGTGTGTGTGTATGAGGGGAAAAGAGTCAAAGAGACAAAGAGAGAGCGAGAGAGAGAGTAAGAGAGTGAGAGGGAGAGAGAAAGTTCAGTTGTTATTAATTTTACTGAGAGAAAAGTCAGAATAGTTTAGGTCTGCCACCGGCCCTATAATTACGAGTTTCAGTCTTTTGCTGTGAGGTCATTTTAAATATAAATATAAATACACACATACCACACACTCACACACACGCACATACACGTACACACAAAGAGATATAGAGAGTTCAGGGAGGATAAAGTTCTGTTTCACGAAGTGACAGTAGAAAATAAGAAAGAAAGTCATAGAAGCATAGGTCTGAAAATGATTGTTGTCGAGTTATGGCCTGCTGAAAATTTTGCCTATGTTTTTGTTTCGATGGTGAAATGACAGAAGACGAAAATTTTGGGAATTAAAAATTGTAAGTCAAAATTAGTAGTTCCATATGCTGATTGACCTGAGATAAATACAAGTCGGATTGCATAAAAATGGGTTGCAGTACTGTATTACTATTAGTTTCTGTGAAGAACGCTGAAAAGTGTCAAAAATTGAAGCTGGAAAGTGTACTTGGTGAAATTAATGAAGTGTTGCATTATAGTGCACATAGTAAATTCAGGTTTACAACTACAGGCGTTTGAATAATTTTTCGTATGAACTACTTATTTTAGCGCTGTTGCACACCACTATAGAAAAAATTATTCCGATTAGCGCTTTCAAGCTTCTCAGCTCATCGTCAGATCGGTATTTGAGCTGATCTGACGTACCGATCTGACGATGAGCTGAGAAGCTTGAAAGCTCTAATCGGAATAATTTTTCTATAGTGGTGTGCAACTGTGATAATTCTGTTTGTGATTTTAACCCCTAACACAACTTTCTTCATTATACTTCTTTTAGGCCTAAATAAGGCTATATCATCATCGATACACATACGAAACTTTACTTTTACGTTTATATAACGTGCCTATACATAAAATCGCTGCATCATAAAGCTGCTGTCTGTACGTACTTTCTGTTTCCCCCCTCTAGTGAACAGAAACGTTAAAGTGAAATTAGACTGTGATAGATTGCTACACTTATTTGTTTCGCAAGCTAAACTAAATTGTAAACCGTGTGTGAAGTGAATTCGAATTTTCTCTTTGTTGTTTCAGTTGTGTGAATGCGTGTATTCAGAAAATAATAATATGCTGTATTTGCCCGGCGAATACGAGTACAAGCGATATTTCACGGTTTTCATAATAATCTTTGATGGAAAAAGAAGAAAAACGGTATCTGCGAGTGAGCTCGTGTGAAGGTGTGTGTTATGTTTAAAGAAACTATAGAACTTTAGTTTAGTAAAAATATTACATTCTGTTTCGTAATTTACCGAGAAAGCAAGTACGTCATTTGGGAAGGGAATAAAAGAGACTAAAATTAAAGGAAGACAGCAACTGTGAAACTGAAACATTGTCCTTCATACTTATTTTCTGTCGCTACACTAGCAGGACTTTTTGTAACTTTTCTTATGAATAAAGAAAGTTCTTTGTTCTTTATATGCGACAATTGGTGACATAATCACCATTATCGTTTGTCAGATATTTAAGTATGCTATAAACTGACAGTACAAAATTAATTTTTTCTCTGCAGCCAATTTTTGTCTGAACTTAGCTGCTCATTATAATAAAACACATAGGATTTATAATATTTTCAATATTAATTGCTGTTTTTCTTGTGTTCTTATACGAGATTCTCTTATCTTAGATCATCAATTACCTACAAACTACCACGCAACCGCTTCTTAGATTTCCCAACACTCTTTCTGCTAAACTGTTTGCTATCCCACATAATCTTCAGTAACCTGTTCTGTTCTGTCCTTGTTATATATATATATATATAGTCCACATCCGTCTTTTTACATTGTCCGTTACATTGAATCTAGTACTCTTTTAATTATTATATTGTGTCACTTTTATATTGTGGATATCTTTTATTATATCCATTATTATACACATCTATTATCTATTATTATTCTTTATTTTTTCATACGTATTCTCTCTCTACAATTATTCTTAGAATTATCTTTTCTGTCTCTTGCACATGTCTTTATGTTTCAAATTTTTGATTGATAAATAGTATCAAGAAAATTATAAATATTATTTAATGTACCAGGTAGCTGATCAGTAAACTCAGAAACGACTAAATACCAGAAAAAAATTTCAAGCAAATATCTTTAGCACGTTCCGAGATAATGGGATCCGAGATGCATTGAGTTACATATAACTATTTAGAGGTGGTGCGAATACAAAATGTAAATTGTTAAGATGACTCACACTAGCCACAGGAGATGGAACTAAGTTCAGTTTATATCACTGTTTGTTTCAAAACTCCTTCAAATTTACCTGCACGATTAAGTTGCAGAACGTAAATTTTATTACTTAAAACAAGCACTGGACCATAACGAAAAGAGGAAAGAGTCTTGAAGTTTGGAGTTAATTAAATTAAAAAGAAGTCTTAAGTTTAATAATTGAAATCTTGTCTTTTTTGTATTGCTGTAACGTACAGGCCTAGTACATAAATTTGTAATCCTAAAATGGAGACTAGAGGAAATCTTCCAACATGAAAAATTAAAAGAACTTTTAAATTAAAATTAAATGTTTCCTGAAAAGATTAAGTACATAAAAATATATGAAACTTTTTGTAGTAAATCTTTGTTTTAATAAATATACAATCACTAATGGTCCTGTTAAATATTGTTTTAATAAATGTATATTAAGCATTATAGGAGGTTGTTGTTATTTAACAAAACACGAGTTTCATGGTGTCAAGTGCGATGATAATTTTGCCTGTGTGGTGAATATGACACTTTCGCCATCTATTGTGTCGAGTACACATGGGTTGCCTTTGTTGCCATGGTGCCTCTCCTAACAAAGAAGTGTCGTTACTGAAATAGTTGCACCCGACAGTTTTATTGCAAGGGTTCAGTGTACATACAACGACGTGCACGCTCTTTCTCTCTCCATCCCTCACACACACACACACACACACACACACACACACACACACACACACACAATTGTTTGCACAAGTAATGGCATTTACAATGTAGATTAATAATACAAAAAATATTAGCAAATAATAATAAATAAAGTTATAAAGTTAAAGTGCAGCCAAGGGTGATATTATGTAAGTTGAAAGCATAGAAACCTACCATTCACTGAGCAAAATTGGCTTTTTATATGCTTTGAGTTTCCTAGAACTCACTGCGTACCTACGGGATAAGACAACTGAACAATCAATCATCCTACAATTATACTAATAACTCGGCCAATGCACATGCCTCTGTTATTTAATCTGTGCGGTTGTTTAGAAGTGGCTTGTGTCTGTAGTCTGTATTGCTGTTTTAGTGGTAATAGCTTACGAATTTTAACTTTTCTGTGTAAACCTTCTTCTCCGAATTAAAATTAACTTATCTGAATATATGAAGAGAACAAAAATAAATTTACAATGCAGTCACAACTATAGTTTCCGAAATACAATTAAGAAATTGTATTATTAAACATGACTACCAAGCGTTAAAGCAAACTAGTACGTCTTAACGGATTTTGGTATAAATATTTTGCTAAAAAGGTGTTGCATGTGTTTTTCACTTCTTTGCATACAACTTCAACTTTAAATATGCCCGAAACCTAATAGTATATTTAACATACTACATAGTATATTACATACTATCATTATTACCACAAAAAATTCGTATAACCTTTATAAAAATATATTTTCTTAGTAGAGAATTGTCTAATTAAGTAAATCTTAGGATTGATTTTAAATCTTTCAGTTACTACAATAGTAAACGATAATTACGGAACACGTCGCTAATGCACGCAAGCCTCCATAAAGCAAATGTTATTAACTGACAGTGTAAACGGGTAACCAAACATTTCACAAAAGTATTCAACACTGCAAAGTACTGCTGAATGCTACATTGTTCACAGTCTTTCATGTTATACAGTAGAACCTCGATAAATGACATCTCAGGGGAATTGGGATATTCGAGTTATCGAACATTTCGAGATATTAAAGTTGGAGTAGGATTACTAAAATTCGAATCACAGAGGTTCGTGTATAGTGGAATATACAGTATAGCATCGCCGTAAACTGACGCTCAGTTAGGGTGTTTGACGCCACCCATATAGTTTACTACGGCTCTGAACATATGTCCTGTTATTGTTAAATAAAAGTCTTGCAAAATCGATATGGAATTTTGTGATTAAATAAAGCTAAAACGTATTAGAAATTGTGTATTTTCTTTCACCATTTGTAATAATTAATAAAAAAATACAACAATATTTATTGATAAGACGCCGGATATATTAAAAATGCAATCTGATGTTATCAAACCAAAGTTTACAATAAAAACAAAAATTATGTACTTTAATATAGGCTACTTATTTATTTACTCTAACTGCTACTGTTCATTCCATAGGTGAATATGTAAATGCAAGAGGGTTAGTTGGGTTTAATGTTTAACAAGAAACTGAATCACTCATCCTTTCTACTGTGGAAACACGCCACTTTCAACTTATAGAGTGTAGGCGGGTAACTTCATCTTACAAAGGCTATTTAATAAAACTTTGAGTTGTAGAGGTCCGCATATAGGCCTACATTACGTCCAGTTACAGAGGTTCAGTGGCATGCACAGGAAGTGACAAAATTTCGAGTTATCAAGGTTTCTTTTAAAATATATTCGACTTACAAAATTCATGGAGTCAAGGAGTAAAAGAAAATGAATGAACAGAATCTGAAGTATATTTTCCGATTCATATTATTTACTTTGTTTTATTTATTTACGTTAACTAACAGATATGTCAAGCAGTTGATTAGAAATACCAATCACAAAATCATAATTGTGAAAAATATATAATAACAAAGTTTATAAAATTATCCGGTACCTTAACTGCTGAAACAATAAGTTGAGCACAAAGGCAGAAACACGTATCGATTAAAGCCTTGACCCGTCTATAATTAATATTAGTCCCTTGGCAGGCGCTCAAATACGTTACACGTCCCTGACTTTTATTTGATCCTTCAAGTAGCCTATTTACTACTGCACTTACACGTCGCCTAACAAAAATATTATTAATCAGAATGATCACCGTTGCACACCACTATATAAAAATTATCCCAATTAGCGCTTTCAAGCTTCACAGCCCATCGTCAGATTGGAATAGACAGGAAATATGTGAAACCCCTTCACCCCTCTCCCCCACCCTGCTCACACACAACAAGCTATAATATAAATGACCCTTCCCCACCCCCTAAACCCTGTCCCACCATCTGTAGAGTTACATATTTTTTCTAGCAAATTCCTTGTGTTTCAGTGTTGTGTGTGTGTGTGTGTGTGTGTGTGTGTGTGTGTGTGTGCATCCTTTTAAACTACCCTCTTCCTCACCACACACGTGGGTCAGTCATACACCCTTATTTTAAAACATCCAATTAGTACTATGCAAAATAATTCTTAATCTTATCTATCTGTCCTCTATCATTTACTTCTTAATCATGATATAAAATATTTCTTCATTAGGGGGTGGGGAAGGGTCATTTATATTATAGCTTGTTGTGTGTGAGCAGGGTGGGGGAGAGGGGTGAAGGGGTTTCACATATTTCCTGTCTATTCCAATCTGACGATGGGCTGTGAAGCTTGAAAGGGCTAATTGGGATAATTTTTATATAGTGGTGTGCAACTGTGATCATTCTGATTGTGATTTCAACCACTAACACAAATTTCTTCATTAAAAATATTATTGAGATACCTTAACACTTCGTTTCTGTACAAAATTTAATTAAAATTAAATTCGTTTTCAAGATTAAAATTTAGTATTTCAATTTGTCGACGAGAAATAAGGAAATATTTTAATTCAGGTAATATTTATATTTTTAATATTAATAAAAAATAAATAATAAATAAATTGTATGCGTTGTTAAATTTTTTGCACAAAACGGTAGATATTTTTATAAAACCTAGTGGCGTATTTAATGAGTTTTAAATTACACGTTTTCGTTATTATTATTATTATTATTATTATTATTATTATTATTACTACTACTAAAACTTATCACTTATGTGAGCTGCTACCTCACCCCTAACGAGACCATCCACGAATTTCGTGAGAAAGTGGATAAATTGGAAGACACGATTCGTGAGATGGAAGCACCCTGCGTGGTCGCTGGAGACTTCAACGCCAAAGCGGTGGAGTGGGGAATGCCTGCGACATGCACCAGGGGACGGTACGTGTTAGAGATGGCAGCAAGAGTCGGGCTCGCAGTGGCCAATGTGGGCGGTGTCTCAACTTTTAGAAGACCTGGTTACGCCGAGACAATCCCGGACATTACTTTGGTGTCCGACGCATTGGCGCACAGCGTCATGAACTGGCAGGTGCTGGAAGACTATAATGGTAGTGATCACCAGTATATCGCTTTCACCCTGCGGAGAGTTCAGCATTCGCCCATAGCTGAACCTAGCCGAACACCTGGCTGGAACGTGTCCAAACTGGACGTGGAGTTGTTGCAGGATGTCATCGCGATCGGAAAGGAGGCTGTGATGAACAGCTTGGGCCGACAGAGGAAGTCGTCGGTGCGACAATGCGCCTCATACGGAATGCCTGCGATGTGTCTATGCCCAGAAGACCGAGACTCCGCGGGGGTAAAACAGTGGCGTACTGGTGGACAGACGATATTGCTGACCTCAGGAGATGTTGCTTGCGCTCGCGTCGCATGGCGACTAGAAACAGACGAAGAAACGAGACTGCAGCAGCCGAAGCGCAAGACGAATATCGGCTCGCCAGGAAAAGACTGAAGGAGGCCATCAACAGAACCAAGCGGCTCAAGTGGGAGACCCTCAGGAATGATCTAGATTCTGATCCCTGGGTCTGGGGTACAGGCTTGTAATGAGCAGGCTTGGAGCCCGGCCTCGTAGCCCAAGGATGGACGAAAATCGGATGCGCTTCATCGTGGACGGTCTATTTCCTCGTCACCCACTGAGGGATCGTGAGGAGTATCCAGGCCCATTGGAAGACGTCCCGATCTTCAGCGAGGACGAGCTATCACTAGCTGTTAGCTCTCTGCGCAACAAGAAGGCACCAGGGCCGGATGGTATACCTGCGGAAGTGCTGAGGGTGGTCGCTAGATCCTGCCCCCAGGTGCTACTCAATATGTATAACCGTTGCCTCAAAGACGGAGTCTTCCCGAAGAGGTGGAAGATCCAGAGACTAGTCTTAGTCGGCAAAGGGAAGGGCGGCCCGAATTCCCCGTCGGCATACAGACCTCTTTGAATGCTGGACACGGCGGTGAAACTACTGGAACGTCTACTCAGGCCTCGCCTAGTAGAGGCAATTCGGGATGCAGGAGATCTGTCAGCGAGGCAGTACGGGTTCAGAACGGCCAGATCCACCATTGGAGCCATACAGGAGATCTTGAATGCCGTCCAGGTGGCCCAGCGGGGTAATCACTTCTCCAGAAGGATGGTGCTACTCGCTACACTGGACGTACGCAACGCCTTTAATTCGGGCAGGTGGACAGACTTGCTAGCTGCTCTGGAGGACGTCTTTCAAGCGCCGGACTACCTGCTCCGGATAATACGAAGTTACTTGAGGGACAGGGAGCTCCGGTACGACACAGCAGATGGGCCACGCAGCAGAGAGATAACAGGAGGCGTAGCTCAAGGCTCTATCTTGGGCCCCGACCTGTGGAATGCCTTCTATGATGGAATCCTCCGGATGGAGATGCCAGATGATACCTTTCTGGTAGCATATGCTGATGACGTGGCTGCCGTGATCACCGCGAGAGACGCAGAGGAGGCGCAGCGCATGCTGAACCAGGTCATGCGCAGGGTCCGCAACTGGATGGACGAACACGATCTGAGCCTTGCGACGGAGAAGACAGAGATTGTGCTGCTCACTCGTCAACGTATGCCCACAATCACACAGTTCGTGGTGGGGGAAAAGGCGATAATATCAAAGCCAGCGGTGAAGTATCTAGGGGTGCACCTGGATACTAAGCTTTCCTACTGGGAGCAAATTCGATGTTCCTCGGAGAAAGCCGCTAAGGTCGTTGCTGTGCTAAGCAGACTAATGGCAAATGTCGGAGGCCCAGCTGCAGGAAGACGGCGACTGCTGATGTCGGTGACAAACTCGATTCTGCTCTACGGATGCGAGGTCTGGGCCGACGCACTGAAGCAAGAAAAATACCGCAAGCAGATGGCCGCGGTACAACGAAGAGGAGCACTTCGGATTGCAAGCTCCTACAGAACGGTGTCGGAACCAGCAGTGTTGGTCGTCGCTGGAGTAATGCCAATAGATCTGATGGCTGAGGAGAGAAGGAGGGTCTACACAACCAAGGAAGACTTGGGGTTTGTAGAAGCAAGAGCAGTGGCCAGGGCACACTCCATGCGGAGCTGGCAACTACGATGGGAGCAGGAGAGTCGAGCTAGGTGGACAGCGAGGCTGATTGGGAACCTCCCTGAATGGGTGGACAGAACGCACGGCGAGGTAGATTATTACCTTACTCAATACCTGACAGGGCATGGTTATTTCTGTGCATACCTGCGAAGGATGGGTAAGATGGAGGATCCGTCGTGCGTGTATGGCGACTCATCGATGAGCGTCATGGTGACGCTCATCATACTTTTTTCGAGTGTCAACGGTGGGTGCTGGAGAGGCGAGGGCTCGAATCGGAGATTGGCCCCATGACGCCTGATAACATCATAGGCGTCATGCTCAATAGCAAAGAGAACTGGGACATGGTTGTGACCTTCGTGAGGATGGTCCTGCGGCAAAAGAAGCCTGAACTGGACCGTCTCACAGGTCGATGATATAGATAAAGCTGTAGAAGCCTTGTAGGCAAAATACGAGGTGCCACCCTGAAGCCATACGAATAGTTGTTCCAGGGGGGGTTCCCTGCCTGTAACGTGGAGGTTTTTTGGTGGGTCCGAGTCCCACACACCGGGAGACCAGTCGGGTGTCTCCTGATGGTGCATAATGCATTTTTCCTACCCCGAAAAAAAAAAAAAATAAAATAACTACTAAAACTTGTGCGTTAATTTTGAAATCTAATAATTAATTTTTATAAAAGATCCTAATATTAGTAACTAAAATCTACTCACCCACTCTTTCTCTAAGTTCTGTTAAGTTAAAATGAAAACTGGAATCCATTACATTCAAGCCACATGCATTTCATTTAACCTTTCATGATAAAATAATTTTACAACGACAGTAGAGGGAAAATGCCGGTTCAAACCCACAAAGGAATGCCGCCTTCTTAAAAAACAATAAAAAAACACTAAAAAACATGATCTCAGAGATGACGCCGCCACCGCTGGACCCGCAGCATCCCGATGGACCACAGCACCGCGAATTTCCGCGAATAAATTTTTTTATTTTTTTTATTTTATTTTTTTATTTTTTTATTAAATTGATTTGGTGGGATGATGTTCAATGGACCACCAGCATCCGTGAATATAATTTTTTATTTTTTTAAGAAAGCTGATTTGCATATCAGTGGGTGGTGGTGGGTGGGAGGTTTTTTTATTTCATATCAGTGGGTGGGGGGGTGGTTCCAACTCGAAGCATTATAGTGTATACTAAAATATATGATCAGGTGTACCAACCTTTGCATGAGTTCAAATTTGTCGTGTGTTATAATGTATATTAAATCTATATGATCAGGTGTACCAACCTCTGTAGTATTATTATAGTGTATAGATATTTTATATGAGCAGGTTTGTCAACATTTTCTGTGGCGGGGGGAGGGAAATTCAAATATGTGTTATATTGTGTATGTATAGAGCAGATCTGTCAACATTTTTTTTCTCTTCTGTGGTGGGAAATTCAAACTATATGATCATAATTGGTACTCTCTCTCGCTCTCTCACACGTTGTGTATGTCTCTCTCTCTCACTCTCTCTTGTTGTCAAACCGTTCTCCTCTCTCTCTGTGGTCAGTACCGAGCGCATGTATATGAAATTAGAAAGTTTATATTTATTCGACAAATATTAACGTCCTCTCTCTCTCTCTCTCTCTCTCTCTCTCTCTCTCTCTCTCTCTCTCTCTCTCTCTCTCTCACTTTCACACGTTTCAACTATGCAAGGTTCAATACCCTTTCTCCTGTCTCCCTCTCGTACATTGAGTAGTCAGTGTGATGAATAAATAAGTTTAGCACTATCTCTCTTTCGTTGTCAAAACGTCGTCTTCATTTTTCAATGTATTAAATAATTAATTAATAGTTTATAATGCAGTCAGTGTGATTGATCCTTGTTAGAAATATATATATTTGGCGTCAATGAACTACTTACCTGTTATGTTGTTACAGACAATACTTCTGTTTTAAGGTTGCAGTTTACACACACACACATAGGTTCAGTAGTGTATAGCGAAATAAATTAAAATTATACACACACATGAAAACGGCGGCTGAAATTCATACAAATCTTCTGATGTAACAGTTCACAAAAAATAAATTAATTGTACACATGTTCAGAGGTGTAGAGTGAAATAAAATAAAGTCATAATTTGTTTAAATGATTAAATATATTTTAACATTCACAATATAAAATTCACAATTAAATAAATACATTATAAAATTGATTTTTTTTTTTTTTTCGAAAGTTTATATATAATTGTGTGTCGTACTTGTAGAAGAAGCAACCTGCAACATAACAATACAACAACAACATTAAAATCATGTTAAATATCACACACACACAGATGCACACGCAACGCGCGCACATACAGACGCATACGTAACGTAACCAAACACGCAACGCGCCCACACACAGACGCAAACGCAACGTAATCATACACATACATACAACGTGTACACGTTTGGGTTACACCACACGCGCACGCACACACACATATGCACACGCACACTAGGTTCAGAGGCGTATAGTGAAATAAATTAAAAATCCATTCACCAAAACTTTGTAAATTAGAATCTGCATTACATTCAAACATACGTACACACACACACACACACACACACACACACAATGATAAAAAATTGTTTATTAAAAGTAGTTTGTTACCTTAACGAGGTACGATTTCCATATGTACTGTTTGATTCCTCATGCCTCGAAACACGAGATGTAGGTCGCTGGGGCTTATATGACGGAGCTCTTCATCTGTAAAGACGCAAGCATACCTCTTAGGTAGATATACACGATAGCGTAGCTCACCATCTTCCAACGTTACAAGCACAGACTTCCCATATCTTGTGTCCACATGCACCATGTTAACAATCGGATACTGCTTGTTCAATGTTAATTCTGCACACCGTTTGTACTCAATAGCAGAAACTGCATTGAATTTTGTGATAAACGACATTATTTATGAGAAGTGAAGACGTCTGTATCAAACTAGATGGAACTAAACAATGACTACAAAGAAGACTAGTGAAAGTAATGGTGGTGGTGGTGATGTGGTCATCAGGAAAGTTCACGTTCATCGCCCGAAGCTTTGCATGTACATACACACAGGCAGAATTAGCGCTGTTACAAAATATATATATTAGGAAAGTCAAGCCCACAGACTACTAGAAATAGTTATCGTTTGAAAAAAAAAGAAACCGCACATTACGAACTAATATCGTTACAATAATAATAATACATAAACTTACGTTTACGGTCGTCCAAACTGAAGTATGGAGTGACAATAACTATAGATATCACAGTAAGAATTTTTGTTGTTGTTTTTAACAGGTGATGTTTTTCATCCCCCTGAAGCTTTGTATGCAGAATTATGACTGTTACATAATATATATTAGGAAAGTCGACAGAAATAGTTATCGCCTGCAGCAAGAATTTTTGTTGTTGTTGTTTTTAACAGGTGGTGTTTTTGCATGTACATACATGCAGAATTATGGCTGTTACATAATATATATTAGGAAAGTCGACAGAAATAGTTATCGCCTGCAGCAAGAATTTTTGTTGTTGTTTTTAACAGATGGTGTTTTTCATCCCCTGAAGCTTTGCATGTACATACATGCAGAATTATGGCTGTTACATAATATATATTAGGAAAGTCGACAGAAATAGTTATCGCCTGCAGCCATATACAAGTTTACCTAATGAAATTAACAATGCTATGAGACACTTACATTAAAAATGTTTGTATAACAGAAAAATCATTAATTATCCACTCTCTAAGTGCGTGCACATTATGGTTTGTACATAGTGTAGAAGAAGAATTGCAATGTGTAAGACATAACGCCCCAGGAATGTCTTTTGGTACGTCTTTTGGGCAACCAATGTCATCAAGATTTATTATATGATAATGAATTATTTTCGATTCTAAAAAACGTTTTTTCTCAAGACCCTTCACAAACACATATTTATATATGTTCGTATACGTTGTTAACACTGAAACAAGATTGTCGTACGGTGTCTCTCCTTCATCCCATCTTAGCCCATGATAGTTTGTCGTTAACCAGCAGTTGGTTCTAGTGTATTTCGAATTCGTAACGACTGTAGCAGGCGGGGCGAAAATCCAATGTCTGTATGCAAAACGTGTTACGTCCATAACCGACAACTCCTTTACTATATAATTGCCGTTGTCATCATAAAAGCAGTGAAAGTCAATTATTACAGCAGCGTTTTCCATTATAAAAAAAAAAAAAAAAAAAAAAAAAAAAAAAAAAAAAAAAAAAAAAAAAACCACACATTACAAACTAATATTTATAAACACAAAGATCGTTACAATAATAATACACAAACTTACGTTTACTGTCGTCCGAACTGAAGCGTGGAGAGAGAATAACTATCGATATCACAGTGAGAATTCTTTTTGTTTTTAACAGATGGAATTTTAGCAGGAGGGGGAGCAGAGTCGCCGTCGGCAATTAATTTGGCACGTACGTGAGATTTTAATAAAACAATTATCAGTTTTAAATAATAATTTTCGGAAACAACCCCCGACTTAAAAAAAAATATAGTTTACCTTGTGGTATAAAATTCAAACTATTAAATTGTCTCTCTCACACACATTCTGATTACTATACAACTAATTGCATGTATGTTCAGATGGTTCTACCGAAATAAACCATTGTGTGTGTGTGTGTGTATGTGTGTGTGTGTGTATGTATTCGCTAAATCCGCCTTTCACTTTCTAATATGACACATGACATTCATTAATTGCACCCACCGCAAGTAATTATGGATTAGAAAGTATTCACGTCCAAACAAACACCGGCTTTCCCCTACCACCGGAGACCAATATATACTCAACAAATTTAACGATAAATTCTCATTTGACCTGCTTGCGTGCACTGACAAATCTATCACGACATTTTTAATAGTTGGAAGACTGTATTATTGTGCAATCGCAGTATACACAAGTTTCTGTGTGTAGTCAACATACAATAGTTTTGGTGAGTATAATTTATTGTATGTACAGATTTTATTGAAACGTAAAAATTATTTGCATTATTTAATACATGTATGTGTATGTTCAAATCACAATTTATGAAATATATTCTTACCGTATTTTTTTAATTACACTTCTAATTGAAGATATATATATTTTAATTTAATACATGTGTGTGTAAGCGTATGCGTATGATCAAATTACAATTTTCTGAATATATTCTTAACGTACTTTTATTCTTAACGCACTTTTAATTGAAGATATATATTTGAATTTAATACAATTTTCTGAAATATATTCTTACTGTACCTTTTATATTACACTTCTAATTGAAGATATATATTTTTAGGTATAACTGAATTTTATCTGATTCACACTGACTGCTTGCGTGCGTTGATAAATCTATCTCAACAGTTTTTTTAATAGTTGAAAGACTGCTTGAATTATTGTACGTCTCAGTATACACAAGTTCCTGTGTGTGTAGTCAACATTCGTTAGTTTGGTAAGCATAATTTATCAAGTACATTATTTATTGATTTAATACATGTATGTGTATGTGTGTGTGTGTGTGTGTGTATGATCAAATTATTATTATCATCTGAAACAGAACAGTATATATAGATTCGAGTGGTATGTAAGACACTGTTATATGTTACTAAAATCATATGTAATTGGACCTAACATGATCCATGCTAACGTATGCGTTCGTTAGGTGTACGTGTGCATCTGTGTGTGCGTACGTTGCGTATGCGTCTGTGTGCGTCTGTGTGTGTGTGTTCGTGTGTGTGTGTGTGTGTGTGTGTGTGTGTGTGTGTGTGTGTGTGTGTGTAAGCGTATGCGTATGATCAAATTACAATTTTCTGAATATATTCTTAACGTACTTTTATTCTTAACGCACTTTTAATTGAAGATATATATTTGAATTTAATACAATTTTCTGAAATATATTCTTACTGTACCTTTTATACACTTCTAATTGAAGATATATATATTTTTAGGTATAACTGAATTTTATCGGATTTCACACTGACTGCTTGCGTGCGTTGATAAATCTATCTCAGCAGTTTTTTAATAGTTGAAAAACTGCTTGAATTATTGTGCGTCTCAGTATACACAAGTTCCTGTGTGTGTATTCAACATACGTTAGTTTGGTAAGCATAATTTATCAAGTGCATTATTTATTGATTTAATACATGTGTGTGTGTGTGTGTGTGTGTGTGTGTGTGTGTGTGTGTGTGTGTGTGTGTGTGTGTGTGATCAAATTATTATTATTATCTGAAACAGAACAGTATATATAGATTCGAGTGGTATGTAAGACGCTGTTATATGTTACTAAAATCATAACAAATATTTTAATTCTAAGCATATTTATTGGCGTACATGTATTATGTAAATCATCTCTTTTTCAGTCATCTACGTAAATGCATTTGAATTATTTGCGCATGCGCATAACAGCTTTTTAGTACAGTTGCACACACACACACACACACACACACACACACCTCGCCACTCACTTGCAACAACGTCTTACTTATCACACGTTCATGCCCTACAAATTGATATATATAAATCGTTTAAGATACACTAACATAATACCAGCGTTATAACAGTACCTTTTGTTTTTCAGTATTCATTCATTCTCACTCTCTCTTGAAGATCATGGCTAACCTTCAGCAGGAACGTGGGGAGGAGCAGACTGAACAAGGTAAAAAAAAAAAAAAAAAAAAAAAAAGTTCACAGTTAAGAAATTATTTTTGTAATTATGTAGTGTGCAAACTTGCTGATGCGAATTAACGTTTGAGTCATACTATGTCTATTGGTGTGTGTATGAAAAGTCTCACTCTTAACATCGTTTAGAAATTGACATGTAGATGAAAATTTTTCATGTTCCTTCATAGGTTTGTCACCTTCTTTCCAATCAACTAATTCAATTCCACAACAAAAGCATTTAACTCTATCGTCTACGAATGAGATACTATGTCCACAAACATCGAAATTTCTAGGGTAGAAGTAGAACCCCGCAAACGCTAACTCGTCGGGGCTGATAAACGTCACTTCCCAATACTTGAATGATTTTATTCTTTCACTTTCAATACTAAAATCAGGAGTAGCCGACATCTTCACGGTTTGTAATAAACTGACATATTACCCCGACGAGTGTTATTTATTTACTACAAACATGAATTTGTGTGTACACGTTATTTATCATTCCTATTGGTTACTAATACTCATGTTTCTATTGTTTCAGTTGTGACTCGGTTTTATATCGAGAGGAACAGTAGTGTCCGAGGGTGCATCACAACCTTCGACTACATTCCAGTGAACGTCAACAAGTCGGATCATGACATAGTATTCGTAATGACTGAGGCACGTCCTTTATTGCTTGAGGATATTCAGGCAGAGCAGGCACGTTTACGCAATATCAAGTGGCATATTGCGTGCAGGATACGTTTTACCAAAACCGTGGTAGATGGTGACAGTGGTGAGGAGAAAGAGGTAACGAAAGACGCCGTCTTCCACGGACGTTGTCGCACGTTGCTCGCGGACGACAGCGACGAGTTGAATTGTCTACTCGATGAATCCTACGATAAAATCTTCAATAGCATATCTAATTTTACCCGTGACGGGAGCGGATGGTCGGTGGATGCTGTACTGAAGCTGGAACTGGTTGTTGGACGGTACCAGCCTCTAGCAGCGTCCTCCTACCTTCCAACCCCGCGAAAACTCTCACACACCAGGGCAGTAGTCAACATCAAGAACCCCCACGATGAAATGTGTTTTCTGTGGTCTGTTCTAGCCCACATACACCCTCAAGAACGTCATAGAGACCGTGCTTCAAAATACATCCCATTCATAAACACATTAAATATGTCCGGTATCGAGTACCCTGTTTCGTTAAAGTCCATTTCCAAATTTGAAGCACAGAATCCTAACATTTCTATAAACGTTTTCGGCTATGATATAGAAGACAATATCAAAAATGAATCAAAAAATGAGGTTTACCCTCTGAGAATTACCCCGAATAAGGACAGGTCGCATCACGTTAATCTTTTGCTTCTGACCGATACGAATAGCCGAAAACATTACTGTCTTATCAGTAACATGAGTAGATTGTTATTTTCCCTAACAAAACACGGTCATAAATCATTTTACTGCGACTACTGCCTGCATCGTTTCACCACAGAACATGGTCTGTCCGATCATCTCCCCTACTGCACACCTTACGGCGAGCAGAAGACCAAAATGCCCACGGAGGAGGAGAAGTTTATGTCCTTTAAAAATTACGCGCACTGTCTTAAAGTACCCTTCACCGTCTACGCCGACTTCGAGTCCCTCATCACTCCGCTTCAATCGTGTTCACCTGGTAACGACGTCCCGACGACAGTGCACGAGTTAGGTGACTTCTACTCCGTCGATAGCAGCGGTGCCCGTCAGAAAATAAGTTCTCCTCCTGTATCGTCCACATCATACGAAGCGATGCATATCCCGTCAGGTTTCTCCTATGCTATCGTCGATCATACGCACAGCCTTTGGAGAGAGGCTAAAGTTTATCGGGGTGAAAACGTTGTAGACACGTTCTTCTCGTGGTTGTTGAAAGACGCCGAGGATATGATGAAGGTGGTACGACATAACGTACAATTAATTATGTCCGATGATGACAATGTTGCGTTCACTAACGCCACCGTTTGTCATTTGTGTGAGCGCCCTTTGACAGACGATGACAAGGTACGCAATCATTGCCATCTTACGGGGAAATTCTTGGGAGCAGCCCATAATAGCTGTAATCTGAGTTACAAGATGCCTCGTCATATCCCCGTCTTCTTTCACAACCTTCGTGGCTACGACTGTCACCATTTAATGCAGGGTTTAGGGAAATATAAGGACGAACGCGTATCCTGCATCGCGACATCCAGTGAGCGTTACGTGTCGTTCTCCCTGGGTCCCTTGCGTTTCGTAGACTCCTTTCAATTTCTTAATCGCTCTCTGGACACACTCGTTACCAATCTGTCCGCGTCCGGGAGCCAATTTCCTTTGCTTAGAGAGGAAATGCTTAGACGGGGTTTCGATGAACAGACCAATCTGCTCGTACGCAAGGGGGTATACCCATACGCTTACGTTGACATTATTGATCGGTTCAACGAAACAAGTCTACCCGCTCGTGAACACTTTGATAACCGGTTGATGGAATCATCTATTTCGGACGCAGATTACGAGCACGCGCAAAACGTGTGGAGTGCATTCAATCTGCGTACGTTTGGAGATTACCATGATTTGTATTTGTTGACAGACGTAATGCTGCTGGCCGATGTCTTTGAAAGTTTCCGAGACATGGCCTTACGCGATTACTGCTTGGACCCATGTCATTTTTACTCGCTTCCCGGACTCGCTTGGAACGCGATGCTAAAAATGACCGGGGTCGAATTAGAACTGTTGACAGAAATAAATATGCATCTGTACGTCGAGTCTGGGATCCGCGGAGGCTGCGCGATGATATCCAACCGTCATGCAGTCGCTAACAATCCTCTGATTCCAGACCATTACGATGTTTCGAAACCGACCTCCTTCATTCTGTATACAGACTGTAACAATTTATACGGTGCAGCCATGTCGCAACCACTCCCTTACGCAGACTTCCGATGGCTCGATCGTAACGAAATCGAGTCCTTGGACGTACGTACTGTGAGTGATGATGCTGACATCGGGTACATACTTGAAGTCGACCTACACTATCCTAATACCTTACACGACCTGCATTCCGACTACCCGCTTGCACCTGTGCGCCAGCGCATAACACACGATATCCTTTCTCCCTTTTCCAAACGTTTACACGAGAGTATATACAGATCATCGTATAACGAATCAGGGTCATCCGTAGAGAAGTTGTTAACAACTTTGGAGGACAAACAAAATTACGTTCTCCATTATCGAAATTTGAAATTGTATTTAAGTCTTGGTTTAGAGCTGAAAGCGACTCATAGGGTGTTGTGTTTTAAGCAAAGCGCTTGGTTGAAACCGTTTATCGATTTCAACACCCGCAAGAGGCAAGCAGCCGTCAACAGCTTTGAAAAAGACCTTTTCAAACTGATGAACAACGCCGTATACGGTAAGTCGCTGGAGAACGTACGGAAACATATAGACTTTGAACTAGTCTCGAATGAACGACGGCTTCAAAAACTAGTTTCCACACCCAGGCTAAAACGTATGATTCGTTATACGAACGATCTGGTGTGGCTTTCACTCCGTAAAAAATCCATTGTTCTTTCTCGTCCCGTGTATGTCGGCTTCACGGTGCTTGATGTTAGCAAAACAATAATGTACGACTTTCATTATCGTTATGCTGTCGCCAAGTACGGCCGCAACGTTAAATTGTTAATGACTGATACAGACAGTCTGATGTATCATATTCAAACATCAGACTTGTATGCAGATATGAAGAAGGACTTGCACGTTTTTGACACCTCGGATTACCCCACGTCTCATCCTTGTTATAGCCTTAAGAACAAAAAGGTTGTCGGACTGTTTAAGGATGAAACGTGTGGTCGTCCTATTAGAGAATTCGTAGGTCTCAGAGCGAAATGTTATTCGTTCCTTGTGGCCAACGAAGATTCTAGCAATGTGGGTCAAAAACGTGTATGTAAAGGTGTGCCTCGAGTTGCTATTAAGAGGAGTCTGCGACACGATATGTATCGCAAGTGTCTCACTGATCATTGTCCGTTTTCTGTCAGTGCGCTGTGTTTACGTAGCGATCATCATACGTTGTACACGATGCGTGTAAATAAGCAAGCGTTGTCACCGTATGATGATAAGCGTTATATATTAGACAATGGTCGTGATACCCTTGCGTACGGACATTATCGGATACATGCCGACGACGATGACGACTCTGCTCCTCCACCTGCTAAAATTCCCCGTTACACCACTGGTTAACAACAAAAATTCTTACTGTGATATATATAGTTATTGCCACTCCACACTTCAGTTCGGACGGCAGTAAACGTAAGTTTATGTATTATTATTATTATTGTAACGATATTTGTGTTTATACATATTAGTTCGTAATGTGTGGTTTCTTTTTTTCAGGTGATAACTATTTCTAGTAGTCTGTGGGCTTTCCTACTATATATATATATATATTTTGTAACATGTGTGTGATATTTAACATGATTTTAATGTTGTTGTTGTATTGTTATGTTGCAGGTTGCTTCTTCTACAAGTACGACACACAATTATATATAAACTTTCGAAAAAATATCAATTTTATAATGTATTTATTTAATTGTGAATTTTATATTGTGAATGTTAAAATATATTTAATCATTTAAACAAATTATGACTTTATTTTATTTCACTCTACACCTCTGAACATGTGTACAATTAATTTATTTTTTGTGAACTGTTACATCAGAAGATTTGTATGAATTTCAGCCGCCGTTTTCATGTGTGTGTATAATTTTAATTTATTTCGCTATACACTACTGAACCTATGTGTGTGTGTGTAAACTGCAACCTTAAAACAGAAGTATTGTCTGTAACAACATAACAGGTAAGTAGTTCATTGACACCAAATATATATATTTCTAACAAGGATCAATCACACTGACTGCATTATAAACTATTAATTAATTATTTAATACATTGAAAAATGAAGACGACGTTTTGACAACGAAAGAGAGATAGTGCTAAACTTATTTATTCATCACACCAACTACTCAATGTACGAGAGGGAGACAGGAGAAAGGGTATGGAACCTTGCATAGTTGAAACGTGTGAAAGTGAGAGAGAGAGAGAGAGAGAGAGAGAGAGAGAGAGGACGTTAATATTTGTCGAATAAATATAAACTTTCTAATTTCATATACATGCGCTCGGTACTGACCACAGAGAGAGAGGAGAACGGTTTGACAACAAGAGAGAGTGAGAGAGAGAGACATACACAACGTGTGAGAGAGCGAGAGAGAGTACCAATTATGATCATATAGTTTGAATTTCCCACCACAGAAGAGAAAAAAAATGTTGACAGATCTGCTCTATACATACACAATATAACACATATTTGAATTTCCCTCCCCCCGCCACAGAAAATGTTGACAAACCTGCTCATATAAAATATCTATACACTATAATAATACTACAGAGGTTGGTACACCTGATCATATAGATTTAATATACATTATAACACACGACAAATTTGAACTCATGCAAAGGTTGGTACACCTGATCATATATTTTAGTATACACTATAATGCTTCGAGTTGGAACCACCCCCCCACCCTCTGATATGAAATAAAAAAATCTCCCACCCACCACCACCCACTGATATGCAAATCAGCTTTCTTAAAAAAATAAAAAATTATATTCACGGATGCTGGTGGTCCATTGAACATCATCCCACCAAATCAATTTAATTAAAAAATAAAAAAATAAAATAAAAAAAATAAAAAAATTTATTCGCGGAAATTCGCGGTGCTGTGGTCCATCGGGATGCTGCGGGTCCAGCGGTGGCGGCGTCATCTCTGAGATCATGTTTTTTAGTGTTTTTTTATTGTTTTTTAAGAAGGCGGCATTCCTTTGTGGGCTTGAACCGGCATTTTCCCTCTACTAACGACGTTTTTTGTGGATAGTCTACAATTATTAACAGTGAGAACGTTAATTTGGGTAATCTATTTACGTATCTACATGGGTTTTTTCATTCACGGAACTAATTCAAATTTTTATATGCAGGACTTTGTCAGTGTCAGTGCGGCAGGCAACAATAGAAAATAAAAGTAGAAAGGCAGTAGAAAATAAAAGTAACCAATCCGTTCTGACTAATTTTAATAAGAATTCAAGCAACCCTATGTGTAATATGGGAAAACTTAATAAATTTGTTCTTAAGGTTACTATTTAAACTCCGGATTACTGCGACTTACTTTTTTCCAAGTAGGAGTGCGGTCAGTGTAATTACTGAATTGTTGTGTGTAATTCATGTGTAGACTATAGCCTAATGAGTGTTATGAACCCTTGTGTTGTAAATATAGACATAAGCCAGACTGGACCCTTTACGCCTACAAAAAACCTCTCACATTTGAAAACAAAGTAAAGGAATAATTTATAACGTTTACGGCTATTTTTATTTAAGGTCTCAAACATTAGTTGAGTCAAGTGTGTTTTAATTGAAGAAAGATCTGAATAAGTGTCAAAACTAACGAGTGAAGGTTGTGGTTACAGTAGAACACGAAACATGTAAATATTTTCATTCCCCCTGAAAAAAATAACAAAATCAAATCTAAAGTTACGTAGTTATCTGACTTCAATATAGTTATAACATAATGCTTATTTATGGATTTTTATGATCCAAACTAAGGACAAATATCCAACTGTGGAAAAAAATCGACGGAAAATGATAGAGCACTTTTGTTGAAAGTGTGACATTGGTTAGGAGTATTTTTAAAAATATAGGGTTTTCGTTAAAAAAATGAATTCTGGACGACAACATTTCTTGCAAGGTTTGATACAGCTCAAGAACGAGTAAAGTTTCACGTAAAATGCAGAAAATAAAAATGTGAGTAATAAGGTACCAATTTTGTATTTGGATGAAAGCCAAATTTCTCAAAATCTCTCTCCCAAATTCATTTGTTTTGGCATCATTCTACAATGGAAGGCAGTTTAAAGGTGCCTACTGGGAAGGGATGAATAATAGTTACTTTTCATGATGGATCCAAGAAGACAAGGTTTTGAACGGAAGTAAATTGACTTTATTGTACGTCGTCTTCTTTTGAGACGCATGCAACTTCGTCTTCTTTTTAGATGAATGTAAGAGTTTTAAAAGAATGGTTTAAAAACCAGGTACCCCATTTATTAGAAGAACCTTCTATTCTAATCATGGACATTGCTACCTATCATTTAGTACAAATAAATAAGCCCCTAACTATATCCCCTACTAAACTTGAATTTCAAAACTGGTTTTGTTCAAAACACATTCCGTTTTCGGCAGTGTAAGATCATAGTTGAACTTATAACCGAAAGTGAACTTATAGCGGTCGAAAAGTGTATAAACTGGATGAAATTACTTTTCTCCTCCTGTATAATTCGTTTTTCCCCCTATCACTTCCAGTAAAACTGCATTGAATTAATATGGGCTCAAGTAGAACGATAAGTTGCCAATCAAAACTAAACTTTTAAAGTAAAAGATGTCTTTCATTTGGCAAATCAGGCTTTAGATGGCATAACACCAAAAGACTGGAAAGATGTGTCCTTCATGTTCAGAAAATAATGCTGGACGACTTTAATAGAGAAGTGGCTACGGGTGAAGTAATTTAAGATTTCATAATAAATTTATCTGAAAAGAGTGACAGTATAATTGTGATACAAATATACGTGTTGTAAGAAGTGATTTACATATTTGTGCAATTAATTTATTAAAGAATATAAAATAACATGGATTCAGCACATGTATATAATGGAAGAAAGTAGAATACCGAAGATAGCGAAAGATTACAACCCTAGAGGCTGAAGAAAAGTTGGTAAGCCTAAGAAAAGGTAGACTGTGGAATAGGAACAGGCTGCTAAAGATACCTAAAATATATTACTATTATCGTCATCATCATCATCATTATCATCGTACATAATATGTGTGTTTTTGTTTTTAAGATTATGTTACTGTTGTTCGATATTACGTAGTTTGTTTTATTGGTCTGCTCATTTATGAATTTTACTGACCTGATTAGTGAAAACAACGCCTTTATTTCACACGACTCCATATAGAATGATTTGGTGGCTCTGGACAAAATTAACTTTTGTCTATTCGTGAAATATGGTTATTTATAGCTAATGACTTTCTTCAAAAGTTCAGAATTTTTAACACATAAAATCCCTTACAGTTTAACATACAGGCTTTCCACAGATACTAAAAATTAATACAAAATCAATTGATTGTTAATAACTATCATGAAGAACCAACGGGAAAGGAAATATATAATAATTATATATTAGTCAACAAATGTATTAAGGAAATAATCATAAGTTGAATGAAATGATGGCATTTTATTAAAAATAGTTGTAGAGACTAACTTTATGAGTGTTGAATATTGTAACGTAACAGAAATGCGGTCCTCGACGTTACATAAATAAAATATTAAAATTAGAATAGGGAAGAAAATATTTTAATTTTCCACACTTATAAAAAGGTCAGAAAATAAACTCATAATTGTTTAAAAGTAATAAGAATGCAAGGTAATAATAATAATAAAAGATAAGCATGTAATAATGATAATAGTGATAAACCTCAAGGTTCAGTGAGAGGTAAATAAAAAACATTGATAAATATTGTAAGAAAGAAAAACTAATATTGACTATTTCAGAGTAATTGATGTTGTTAAAATAGATAAGAATGAGTAAATAATGTACGTTCTAAGTAACTCAAAAATAATTGTTATCAATTGTATGATGTTATGTTATTATCATGACTGTGATGTTATAGTTTGTGTTTTCATGTGAAAGTTTTCTTGTTGATAGAATATCAAGTAATTAAGTAATATGTATTATTCATTTACTGTTGTAGAACTGTGGTTGAACTCAGTTATTTAGTATTAATTAATTTCATTTTTATGTGTTATCTATAGGTCAAGATAAAGTTGTTGTTAGATATTATAAAGATAATTATTTGTACACATGTACGTAGATAAAAGTTGATTATAATTGTAAACTTGGATAAAAAGGCTATAATTGTTAACAAGTTAAATTCAGAAGTAGATCAAGATATAATAATAGGCCTACCAGCCAATAACATTATATAATAAATCAGATCAGAAAGGTTAGGTAAGGAAATTAGTAACAAATACTAAATATAATTCAATGAGTTAGTAGATATTAATAATAATTAATAATAAATAATAAACACACTCAAACTAAACAAATTATGGTAATGTCATAGTGCAATGATACAGATAGATAATGTTTGGTAACGGAAAAATAATATTTATTAAAAGAAACAGACTAAGAGTGATAAACCGGCAAAATATATAGGAATTAGTAAACAAGCTATAAATAAGATTATATTCTGATACAATGAAAGTTTAGTAAGGAATTATTTTGATGAGTGGAAGAATATTATATGAAATGATTACAACATAACACAATATCGAATAAGAATAAAAAAGGTTGTTGCTATGGACGACAAGCTGGATATAATTTGTTGATTTGATTATTGAATTTAGTGACATGAACGAGAAGAGTTTAACTAAGAGAGATGTTCAATGAAAAACTGAATTAATTTGGAATACTAAATACATCAAACGTTACAATAAATGAATGACAAATTGCAATAGTTTGGGTCAAATAACCATTAACCAAATTGTCTAATTGGATAGTATAAAACGATAATAAGTAACTAAAATTAAAGGAAGAACTTGGATTGCCCAATTTCGGATCATGAACAGAATGTTAAATTAATGAAGTAATAAAACCAGATAAATAACTACCTGCTTAAATATTTAATCCTCTAAAACAAATGAAACTAAAATAACCACCAAATCACATTGGAACTTGCAATTTACACCTTCCAATAGAAAAACGTATTTGGATTCGGAGTTCGTCGAAGCACGTTACCACAAACTTGAACATTGGTGAACAAAAGGAGCGGTAATTCTGCAACACCCAAGGACCAAGGAGTCCACTTTTATTACAACTTTGGAGACAAGACGGAAGAAGATCATCTCATCTGCTTTCGCTACTGAACCTACCACTAAGAGAGGTTAGACGTGAACAGCCTCCTCAAGCTGCGATGTCCAGCGGACGGTAAAACTTCAATTACTTAAATAATATTTAATAAAATAAAAACTTTATATTGTAATACCTTGTATTCCTATTGATGTATTTTCTGATCTTCCCAACAGTTGAAAGAACCTTCACGCCCTGTATTTAAAATAATTATAAAAAACCATAACTGAATTTAATATAAAATCTTGTACCGATCGATAATCGATTAATTCAGACTTATAGCCTTTTCGTATCTAAAGTAAGAACAATCTTGTTGGATATTAAATAGTAAAACACTAATAAAGGATCATTACAGAATTTCAATACATTCTCATTTATGTATGATTTAATGGAGAGTGAATAAGAAATAAACAGATAGAGAGTATAACCAATAATCACCGTACGCTGTGGGTTAACCTACAAAATTCCCTTGTCTGGGAACCACAGCGCTAGTCGCGGACTTCTCAGGTATTAAAGAGAGGAGAATTCCATACAAAATTTCTCTCATTCTCTTCAAGGCAGAATAGGTTTGAGCTGAATTTTCGAATAACACCCTACCTACGTAAGTTTTACTCACACCAACACCCTTATATTAAATAGAAGGATAAGGTAGATATAATTAACAACACCATGACAACTAATAAATTAAAATTCAATATAAATTGGTATATTAATTAATTAGAATAGAGAAGAGAAACAGAGACGTACGTACTCGGTAAGTTATAATATACACATTAGGGACTTTAATGTTACACACTCTTGTAGAATGACATGTACACTAAGACACAAGTATGTGCGCAGTAAGTAGCCTATGCGTACTTCAGTTTAACAGAAAATATCTTAATAACTGTTGGTTAGAGTTTAATGCAATAAAATTAAAATGTGTATGTGTATCGTCGATATCTTCAGCCATTCTCTATTACACTAAACAAGTATTGACTTTTTGTTAGTACACACTTTTACATAGTCAACGTTACAGAACGGGCGAGAGAAGCACGTTGCGGAGGTTTGGCAATGCTGTACACTTCATGCAAAGTTCACCAAGCTCGTAAGTATATGATTTCTACTCTGGTTACATATCTCAGTAATTGCTAGGACATTTCATTCTCAACATCTCTACCTCTCATTGTAACGTGTATATTATAATCACTTTTCCATTTTACACTAACTTCATAAGCCTCCATCTTATGACTTGTAAAGGAGGAACCAAACTAAAAGGACAAAACCTAACCGACGTAAACTAGGAGGAACCGACCTAAACTAATCTAACTTAACCTAACCTAACAAAATTATTGGACGGGAGTGATTACTGGCACAAAATAAAAAGGACAGAACTGAAACCTCATTGCAGTTTGTAACAGGAACTTTTCTACTAGTTGCGACAAATTCGGTCAATTGCGACCAAAGTGAAAGTGCGGGGCGCAATTGACCTCTGATAAGAATAGGTAAAAAGTTCGTTTTGTCGTAAGCGACGGAGACAGCCCAAGTACTATTTTATTTAATAAAAAAACAACAAAAATATATTAGTCGTATGCAAACACGATTTTTTATTCATTGCATTATGACTCCAAAAAATGTTTATGATTGAGATTTATGGTAAGACGTGTAGATTGTTGGTTTTACACTCATTTGCCAATTTCACTGCTGTTGCAGACACTGAAAAAACGATAAACAATTTTTAAGACTGTAAAGCTTAATAATAACTATAAATTCATTACATGATATTAAAATATGCTAATATAATTTAATGGTCACTAGACATTTTGTGATGGTTTTATCTACAAGCAATTACCCTAAATTCATTTTTAGGTCTGATATCCGCATCAGGAAGCAATAAAATTATTCGCAAAACTTTATTACACGTGTAATAAAACACATGTTTTATGGTACGTCTAAAAGTTTTATTTTTATTGACTTTACTGAATAATTGCGTTTTCTCTTTTGGCTATATACTTGTCTACAGTTTTACATTCATACGCAATTTCGCCAGTCCCAAGTCCGAGAATAAATTTAATTGGCTCTTTTTCATGCAATTCAAGAATTGCAGAAACATTATAAAAATTGTTTTAGCAGATGTTTATATAGTCCTATTTGCAGTTCTAATCAGGTGGTTAAAATTGATTGGCTACAATTGTTTGATTCTATTGTCTAAGCACTTTCTCCGTATAATAAGTAGCCTACTTTACAAGTTCAAACTGATATTATCTGTTTCAACACTATTGTTATTTGGAAAACTGGATTCTACATACTGATCACATTGACACGTATCTCATCTTATATAACGAAATTTTTTTGAGATTGTGGTGATCTATACTGGCTTTGTATCTCTAATAATTATTTTTTCCACACACAAGTAGCGACTACATTTTTAAGTTGTAAAATACAGTTTTACAGTGAAAAAAAAAACTTTCACTACAAAATAGACAGAAAAGTTTGTATTACAATTGCCTGCTACAAATGTATGCTTTATATTTTTCCCAAAATAGAAATATTAAGTTGACTTGTCACGCACGAAAATATGTTCTAAGAACTTATTTTATGCTTATTTTTGTAGTTGACACCACTTATGTGTAAAAACAAAAACTCGTGTTCAGTCAAAACTTAAACTTATTTTTGACAACAATTTTGTAAACAAATTTATTCATCTGCACCCTCTTGGTTTACATGTAACATGTCTTCTGAAATGGACATTAACCTTCTTCAACTCTTCCTTTTCTTTCATTCTACTCTAGGTACTTATAAACCTTTTATTTATTTCTGCTGTAGGAGAATTTAGGCACACTCAGCTGCTGTTGATTTAGACTGTTACTTTTGCTGTAACACTCAGAATTTAGGCATACCTAAAATCGCATAAAAGAGAGGTATATACAACAACAACAAAATATTTAAAATATCTATACAATTATTTTTATAAACAAATTTTATTAAATGATATTAAAACTTTCTGTTAAATAATCATATTTAATTTGAATTTTACTGCAAGTACTTACCTTTTATATAAAAAGAAATCAAAAGATAAACACCCATATTAGATTGAAATGATGAACAAGAAACAACACGTTTGAAAAGAAGGATCTAAGGAATGAGTGGACTAGCTATATTAAATTTTTGTTTGAAGATAATCGTAAAACTGTGATGGAAAATTAAAATTATTAAATAGGATCGTAGGATTAAATCTAATGTTGAAAGGCTATAAAACAAATGAAAAAACAAATCTCCAGTGGCAGATTAAAAACCAGTTGAAAAGCTCAAACTCTTTGATGAGAAAAGCATGTTGATCTTAACCACGTTTCTTAGTGCTAAACTTAGACCTGGTCATTTTCCACAAGAGTGGCTCAATTCCTCATTTATTCGTATCTCGAAGAAAAACAATGTTAAAATGTGTAAAGATCAAAGATTAAGTCGTTTGATGAGTCATCCATAAGCCGCATAAATACTAAATGTGAAGACTATATGGGAAACCTCTTTGTTTAGACCCCGTGTTGTAAAGATGTCACAAAATGCAAAACCCAGTATATATATGTTTCATAGATTATGGAAAAGCCTTCGAAAGAGTTCAGCACCAAAACTCATCGAAGCATTGCAATAAATCGAACTAGACTGACAAAGAAAGAGACTTTAAACCAACTTAATCAACATGCCACTGTAGATCTCATCTTAAGTGAAACAGAACAAATGTCTATTAAAAGCAGAGTGTGACAAAGTTGTGTAATGTCTCCAACTTTTTTTTAATATTTAAAATGAGAACATCTTTGCAAAAGCTATCTGTACACAAGCCTGGCTCAGATAAGATAGGAGGCAATTAGTAATGTCCGTTACGCGGATTACACCATAGCATTAGCAGAATCCAACGGACCGAATCCAACTAACTTCTGATTATGGGCGCTGTTATGTGAGAAAGTAAAACATGGGAACTTGAAGTTAATGTTAATAAAACTGAAAATGTTGTAAATAAAATGGATGTAGGGCCAATTCAACTTTACGTAGACAAATCCTTATTTTCGTAATGACCAACAATCAATAAATTTTTGTTTGTTGTTTGGAAAGGACAGGAATACTGCCTAGGCGAAGACTGGATTCAAACATTTAGGAAACCTAGGTGAATCTATTGGCCGCCATGAAATTACTGTGAATCGTCTTCGTTCATCATTGTGTATTGTTGCGTTAGATGGCCAACTTAAATCAGTGATATCGGCTCACAATCAGTAGGTTAAACGCAATAGAGATTTTCTTAGGAGGGTAATACTGTTTGATATCTCGGTAAATAAGAACGGATACGATGAAATGGAAAAGACAGTTAATTGAGGTAATTACGTAGAACGTCTCAAGTACACAGCAGAATATAATCCTCTTCTTGCGGAACATTTACTGTATTTGAGAAGCTGTCTAATCCCATTGAAGCGATTAGCTCAGTTCTTTTAGTGACTATAAAAAACGAAACAACAGGTACAATTTGTAACTGTATTAGTCGATGAAACGCGAGATATTTCAAATGAAGCATAGTTCTCCATATTTTTGTATTATGCGTATAATGGTGAAGTAAAAGAGAGATTTTTAGGAATCAATGACGTACGTTGTGATCGACATGCCCAGGCTGTTGCAACGCTCGTTCCCCATTGCTGACTGAATTTGAATGCAGTGCAAACTAGTGGCTCAAGCCTACGATGGTGCAGCAACAATGAGGAAATTTTAATTCTTATAGAATTAATAATTAAAAGAACTAATCTGCAAGTTATCTTTGTCCATATCAATAAGAGACTAACAGACTTTTAAAGGATGAAGACATTCTTCATTGTGGGAGGGAATACCTGCGAAAATTATTAAAAAGCATGGGATTTAAGTGGAAATGGTGTCAGTCATCCCGTAAGATTTTAATGGAAAAACCGAAAAATGTTGCATGGAGAGCTAGATACTTAAGAGAGATCAGACAACACAGGTATAATAAAAGAAATGTAGTTTACCTCGACGAAACCTGTATTCATTCCACACAATCTGTTCCATCTTTTTGGCAATCCGAAACAGAAATTGGAAGTGCTAAAGCGACCGGTAAGGGGCGTAGGTTAATTATAATACATGCAGGTGGGGAATGTGGGTTTGTTAAAAACGCTCTTCTGATTTTTCAGTCACAACAAAAAGTGGGGATTATCATGATGACATGAACTATGAGAATTTTTCTAAATGAGTTCGAAACATGTTAATTCCGAATTTGCCTCCCAATTCTGTCGTTGTTATGGATAATGCAAGTTATCACAGTGTGTAAGAGAACAAAATGCCGACCTCGTCATCTATTAAACAGTCTATTATGGATTGGCTTAGGCATAACAATGTTCCAGTCCAAGAACCGATAACTAAGGCAGAGCTGCTGTTACTGGTTAAATATGTGCAAACCGAACAGCCGACTTATAGGATAGATAAACTGTTCGTTGATGCCGGTCACACAGTTGTGCGTTTGCCACCGTATCATCCTGATTTGTCGCCTATCGAACTTGTTTGGGGTGACGTAAAAGGTAGGCTCTGTGAGTGCCTGTCTGAATCCTTAGAAGTGAAACGGAAACTTTGTGAAAAGTTGTTTTTAGAATACTCAGTTGATAAGTGGAAGAAGTGTTGTGACCATGTAATTAAAATTGAAAATGAGTACTGGAAAAATGACAATTTAATGGATGAAGCTGTCGACGAACTGATTATTTCTATAAATGGAGAATCATCTGATTCAGATTTCAGCAGTTCGGAGTCGGAAACAAGCACTACTGATATAGAATAATTGGGTTGTCGGTACTGAACGGGGCCGTAGTCGTCCGCTTACATGCTCGTACACTTCACTTCAAGAATGGTTACTTTTATGGCCACTAAAAAGGTGCATCTATTGTTAAGAGGGTTTTACAGTAGATCTATTGCGGCGGCCCCATCCAGCGGATTGAGTGGCATTTTCCGTTGCATGTAAATTTAGTTGGCTCAAAAACATTTATTTTATTAACATTATGTCATATATTAATGATAATATTTTCGTTATATAGTAATAATAATAATAATTATTATTATTCAAATATTATATATTATATGTATTATATAATATTATATAGTAATAATTCAAAAACATTTATTTTATTATTATAATATTAATAGCGCACGGTTATATATAACATTATGTAATATATTAATGTAAATATTAATACAGTTTTATAATAGTAATAGTAATAATAATAATGATGATCATGATTATTCATAGGCCTAATTTAACACAAAATAATTATTTCATTTTTTTGATAAGAGAAATTTAATTTTGTTAACACCAAAGAATTCACTATTTTATTGTTAGAGAATATTCAGTTATTTTATTCCAAAATGCATATACGTTTATGACTGTCTAGGTTTACAGTATTCCAAGTGCTCAGATTATCCATTATATGCTGCTGGTTACTCAGTATTATTCTGACGCAGTGGCATAACTACGAGGGAGAATCAAGGGTGTCAATTCCTTCCTCCAATGCTACTACCAGTGTCAGCCAAGATCAATAATCACTTAACCAGGTTAATCACAATAATCACAATATTCCTGAGTTAGCTCCGTGTGTTAAAGTAGGGATTATGCATAACTATAGACATAAAGTATAAGGGTTTCGGTACTGGATGGGGCGGTAACCGTCCCACTACTCCTACATTCAGCATTACTATTTTTGCTCATAAGTGCAACACGTGAGATACTATAGGAATCACGAGCAGCTATTTTTGTATTTAAAGTTCATAATCACATTCAAAGTTTCAAGAGTTTATATTATTTTCTGTGTTGTATTTTAAAAGTATTAATTCTTTGAGAAATTACGTGTGGGACAACGGAATAAGGAAATGTATGACAGACTGAAACATTACACGCAACAGGATTGAATGTTTGAAGTGTGGGGTAAAATGTATCTCAACAAAGGTTTTAATAAAAATGTGGTATACAGGTGCGGGACAAACCAATGTACATCAAAAAAGAATCTGCGAGCGAGACAATACGTTCTTGGCATAGGGCGGAATCCAACAGAACCCGTGTAGTGCGTTTTATTTGCGTGGATTTTTAAGTAGCCGATTCCTATAATTACAAAAGAAACCGAATTAAATACGAAAAGGACAAGAAAATTAATTTCCGAGTTTCGGAAATTATTAATTATATTTTTGTCACAGAACAGTACAAAAATTGGTGGTGTTGGTCACACAGTGGTAATAGACGAAAGAGCGTTCCACAAGAGAAAGTGTAACGGGAATCGACTGGTGAAGATTCGGTGGGTAATCGGAGAGATACAGAAGGAGTAAAAAATTCTTCCTGAAAGATGTAAATAAACGGGATTTTAACGCTTTGTTGGATGTAACTGAGAAAAACGTTTAGTCTGGAACTACTATAATTACGAACATGTGGAGGAGCTACAATTCTCTACAAAGTAAAGATTGTACTCATTTGCGAGTTAGCAGTCGCTGAACTCAGTATACTGCAGTGACATGAACATTCATACACAGAACATAAAGAGCCAATGGTCAAAAATGAAAAAAAGACATGAGGCGACAGGTAGGAAGGATCCCGGTGAGGTCCTTTGAAAGATGTCGCAGTCTGTGTAATAATGTTATGTGAACAAAATTAAATTTCTCTTATAAAAAAAATGACAGAAATATTTTAGTTCTAAATTAGGCCTATAAGTAAATAATAATCATCATTATCATTATTAATAGTAATAATAATAATTATTAACAATGAAATAATAATAATAATAAAAATAATAGTAATAACAATAATAATAATAATTATTATTATTATTACTATATAACGAAAATATTATCATTAATATATGACATAATGTTAATAAAATAAATGTTTTTGAGCCAACTAAAGTTACATGCAACGGAAAATGCCACTCAATCCGCTGGACGGAGCCGCCACAATAGATCTACTGGAAAACCCTCTTAACAATAGATGCACCTTTTTAGTGGCCATAAAAGTAACCATTCTTGAAGTGAAGGGTACGAGCATGTAAGCGGACGACTACGGCCCCGTTCAGTACCGACAACCCGAATAATTAACTGACAACAGTTTAAAGGTATGTAGAATTTAATATTTATTTCATAGATAACGAAATAGAATACAATATTTATGTATTATTTTAGACGACATTTTAAATTAACAACTTGCAAATAACGCAACGAATTGACAATACTGAGACATAGCGAGCAAGTGAGTGAGTGAGTCCACAACTGTCAGTCAGGTGGTGGTGGAGTGACTGTTTGAACGGATGGAGGGGAAGATGCGCGAAGCTTTCTGACCGAAGGTTCTTATGTGCATGGTCTGTATATAGTGCAGAACTTACTGTACAAACAGCAATGAGTTTTTCAAATATTTCGGAGATTAAAATGCTAATTCTTGAAGTTTTTCGCATAGAATACGATGGCACTATAGCTCTTGATGCTTACTTTGTAAAAATGTATGTGAGACATTAAACCTATAGGTAACTTCTAGCAGGATAGCAGTTATTTTAATATCTAAAACTAAAATTGGTAATAGCTCTTTTGAAAGGCACGTAACGGTAGTAATTTCCGCAGAGAAACGGGAAAATTTTAAATTGATGTTGGCAGCCCTGTAGATGTAGCAGAAGTGAAACTGTCTGTCTAGCAGTAACGGACATTTAGTAGTTACCATGGAGCAGTGGAGCGGTGAAGAGCGTGCGGTCGCCGTAAGGGCGTTTTACCGACATGGTGACAGTTTGACAGCTGCACAACGAGAGTTTCGGCGCCACTATCAGATCCCGCCCCGCGGTCAAGTTCCTTCGTTACACGCAATCGAAACGTGGGTTCGTAATTTTGAAGAGACTGGTTCAGCTTTGAAGAAAAAGCCTAGTTGGGGTGTACGGCCTGTACGTACCCCTGAAAACATTGATGCCGTGCGAGCTGCCATCTTAAGGAGTCCTCGTCGTTCGGTGCGAAAAATTGGCTCATCATTGCAGCTCGGACTTCGGAGCGTTCAAAGAATACTCCATGAACTTCAATTTCATCCGTAAAAACTTCAGATTTTGCAACAACTGAATCCTAATGATTGTGAATTGCGCCTGCAAATTTGTGAACAATTGTTGGCTAAAATCAATGGGGATGCTAACTTCATTCAAAATCTTTGGATGTCCGATGAAGCCCATTTTCACTTAAGTGGCCACGTGAATAAGCAGAACTTCCGTTACTGGGCTCAAGGAAACCCTGCTCAGCTTCACCAGCGTCCATTACACAGTACCAAAGTTACCGTATTGGGTGCAGTGTCGTGTCATGGGGTGATAGGCCCTTACTTTTGTGAAGATGAACGAGGCACTGCTGTCACTGTGACGTCTGAAATTTATGTCAACATGCTAGAGACATTTTGGCTCCAAGACTCCATACTTTTCCAAATCTTGACATTCAGCACACCTGGTTTCAACAGGATGGAGCCACCTCACACACTGCCAGACAGTCTATGGCAGCATGTTTGGGGATCGCATAACTTCAAGGAATGCTAACATCATATTGTTAATGGAATAAATCCGCTTATAGTCCAAGCCACGTATTTTATAATCAACTAAACGCTTTGTAACTCACCGTCTGTGGCTTAAGTAAATGTCTTTATACAATTGACATGTTTCGGGACACTTGTCCCATCATCAGAATATTTAAAAAAGTCTCTTCATACCATCATACGATGGCATAGTCGTCAATATATTAAAAATATTAAAATCCACATAACACAAAACACAATTACACTACACAAAGTACGCACACAACAATTTTCGGTGTACACCACACGGTAACCGACAGCGCACTGATTCATATTTGACTCGTGTCGCGACAATATCGCAACGCAGTATCATACAGGACATTAGATTTAAAGTTCAGCTGATCATTTAAAACATGTGGCCTGGTAACAGGATTATTATACGCTCTATATATCTCAAACTCCTCAAGGGCGTTCATGTAACGTCCTTTATTACAAAAGTGAAGGGGTATCAAGTTGGTATGAAAATTAGTATAGTTGTGATTTTCATCAATAAGATGTTTAGCAAATTTAGATTTCACATTTCCTGTGTTATGAAAATAAGTGGGTGGCTTATGTTCAACAAACCTCTTGAGAAAACCACGGCCCGTTTGGCCCACATAGAGAGCATCACAACTATTACATATTATTCGTATTGTTTAAATTAGCAGCCATCCTTACAATTTCTTTTATGAATTTGCTAACTGCTATAATTTTTTATTGTTCGACTAAGCTTTTCGTCATTACTGACATTATGTCAGTAACTGATATGTCAGTACTGACGAAAAGCTTAGTCGAACAATAAAAAATTATAGCAGTTAGCAAATTCATAAAAGAAATTATTACATATTAATTTATAGATCCCTGTTTTCTTTTCAATGACGGTTGGTTCCCGAGTACGAAGGCTATTTAAAATATTATTTGTAGTCTTATATGATGGTATGAAGAGACTTTTTTAAATATTCTGATGATGGGACAAGTGTCCCGAAACATGTTAATTGTATAAAGACATTTACTTAAGCCACAGACGGTGAGTTACATAGCGTTTAGTTGATTATAAAATACGTGGCTTGGACTATAAGCGGATTTATTCCATTAACAATATGAATATTGTAAGTCGAGCAAATATAGTACGTAATTTTCAGAATATTAAGATCCAGCTTCATAAGACCATTTTACATATCAGATTTAATAAAACTTGTCTGAAGAATAATATTACACCTAATTACGCTCGTATAAAATTTAAATGCTCATCCTTTGCTGATATAAAAACTAAAAGGCACGCAGAATTGTACAGAATTAAAGAAGAATTAAAATCGTTATACAAGAAAAAATCCCATCTCAATTCAAGATTATACAGAGTACATTTGCAATTACTTAATGACGTACACCCGGCCTTGCTTGATAACTATCTTGATTTCATAAACAATGACATACAGCGAATTATTTATCAAATGAGTAGCAAGCAAACAAGCAAATTCCAAAGGTTATTAGAGAGACAACAGCAGGAAGCCAACAACATTGCCTGTAAACATAAATTTTTACAGGATTGCAGAACTTAACATCAATAGATCTAACTAAAGAAGAATCTAATTTGTTGAAAAAGGGCTTAAATTATAATTTACTTCGTTCAAAATCTAACTTCTACCATAAACATATTGGTGCTGAAATTATAAATGCTGAAGCTGTGGTCAAAGCAATAGAAGACCAGAAGGTCCAAGATGGGGCGCGGATTTTAATCAATAATTAGCTCAGTAATATCATAAGAAACCAGAATACTAATACTTATTCTTCGGTTCCGTGCACTTTTAATAATTATAATAAAGAACGCAATATCTTAACGGGTTTAAAGCGCAAACTGTCAGACAACTGTGCTCTCGTAACCAAGGCTGACAAAGGCAACACTGTTGTCATTATGGACAATAGTGATTATACTGATAAGATACGGAACTTTATCGCTAACAACAACATTGAGAAATTAAACTCCGACCCTACTGAACAATACGTCAAGTGTCTAAATCGGGGCATAAATAAGAGTGTGCATTTGTTTGATGAGCGAATTAGACGATCGTTAAAGCCCATCAATTCAAGGGCACCCACATTGACAGGGTTACCAAAATTACATAAGACTGGTGTTCTGATAAGACCGTTAATTAACTTCACTACCGCACCTGGTTATAAAACAGCTAAGAAATTGGTAAACGTCATTAAAAGCAACATAAACATAGTTAAAAGTCACAGTATAACCAATAATATCGATTTTGTCAATAAAGTGAAGGATCTAAAGATCGAACCTCATCATAAGCTGGTTTCGTTTTATATTGTTAATTTATATACGAATATACCGGTTGCTGATACCTCACAAATTTTGAGAAATAACCTCGTTAATACTAATAAATTGAATGTTGAAAGTATTAATGAATTGATGGATCTTTTGGAGGTGATTCTTAACCAGAATTATTTCACGCATGACAAGCAATTCTTTAGCCAACATGATGGTGTGGCAATGGGTTCTCCACTCTCTGGCCTCCTTGCTGAAGTGTACTTAAACCATTTCGAAAACTCCTTTATTTTTTCCAATAGTGTGTACAATGACAACATAATATTTTATGGCCGGTATGTTGACGACACCTTTTTGATCTATAAAGGCACACATAGACAAATAGATAGGCTACACACATATTTAAACAGTATTAATAACAATACACAGTATACACTGGAGCACGAGGACAGTGGAAAATTAAATTTTCTTGATTTGACGGTCACCAGAAATATTAATAAATTGGAGTTTAATATTTATAGGAAACCCACTACAACTGACACTATAATACACGCCACATCTTATCATCCGGTATCGCAGAAAATGGCTGCTTTCCACAGCATGGTTAACCGCCTCTTATCATTGCCCCTCAGCGACAAGGATTATCAAGACGAACTAAATACAATTAAACATATTGCGGTCACCAATGGCTACAAAAAAGCGGTAGTAAATAATATCCTTAAAAAACATATGAGACGAAAAAACGCAAACACGCTAAGGGCACCTGGGGACAGTGTGTATAAATACATTTCTATACCATACATGAGCTTTCTACCTAGAATTCTGTCTTCTGTTTTAAACAAGTAAAACATTGTTGTCACATATAAGACTACAAATAACATTTTAAATAGCCTTCGTACTCGGGAACCAACCGTCATTGAAAAGAAAACAGGGATCTATAAATTAATATGTAATCGTTGTGATGCTTTTTATGTGGGCCAAACGGGCCGTGGTTTTCTCAAGAGGTTTGTTGAACATAAGCCACCCACTTATTTTCATAACACAGGAAATGTAAAATCTAAATTCGCTAAACATCTTATTGATGAAAATCACAACTATACTAATTTTCATACCAACTTGATACCCCTTCACTTTTGTAATAAAGGACGTTACATGAACGCCCTTGAGGAGTTTGAGATATATAGAGCGTATAATAATCCTGTTACCAGGCCACATGTTTTAATGATCAGCTGAACTTTAAATCTAATGTCCTGTATGATACTGCGTTGCGATATTGTCGCGACACGAGTCAAATATGAACCAGTGCGCTGTCGGTTACCGTGTGGTGTACACCGAAAATTGTTGTGTGCGTACTTTGTGTAGTGTAATTGTGTTTGTGTTATGTGGATTTTAATATTTTTAATATATTGACGACTATGCCATCGTGTGATGGTATGAAGAGACTTTTTTAAATATTCTGATGATGGGACAAGTGTCCCGAAACATGTCAATTGTATAAAGACATTTACTTAAGCCACAGACGGTGAGTTACATAGCGTTTAGTTGATTAATGCTAACATCGCTTGGCCGCCCCTATCTCCAGACCTTTCAGTCTGTGACTTCTTTTATGGGGACATCTGAAGAGCATCGTGTACCAGATTAGACCAAGAACCCGTGCTCAGCTTGAGACACAGTTTGCAGAGGAAATCGCCAAAATCTCAGGTGACACATTGCGCCGCGCTATGCAAAACCTACAGAAACGACTTACTGAATGTGTACGGCAAAATGGGCAGCATTTAACTGATGTAATTTTTAAGAAGTGATGCCTAATGTAATTTCCAGTCTTATAGAACATATTTTGAGCCTCAAATAAAGTTTTGTAACGTTCCTTCTTTTTTTCTAATTATTTCAAATTTTCCCGTTTCCCTGCGCCACCCTGAATAACGCAAACAACACATACCAACAGTTCTGCGCGGTCGTGACGTGGCAATTTACTTACGTTCATCATTTGCGATCTGACACTTTCCTTATCTGCTCTACGATGTGGCAATCAGATGTTTTTATGTATAAAGCGTTGTGGAAATTTACATCCACGCCTCCGCCCCACAGTATCATATGCTGCGACAATAGACAAACAAACGTACCATATAAACAAGACGTTTACAAAAGTCTATCTACAACAAGAACCGACAAATTCATGAGATGCATAACAGCAAACACTGCGTTGAGATTGGATAGTTATAATAAATACTTCGTGGACAATGTGTCGCAAAAGTTACATGTAATGAATCTTTAGGCCTATTCATTAATAACTAAGCACCTGATAATAATTAGTTCATTAAGAATTTACAAGTGCTTATCAATCTACACGTTTGTGTAGCTGTACGAATTATTATAACACAGAAGTGAAATAAACACGTAGACATATAAATATTAAAGTATTGTATGGACCACATACGCTAATAGATACACGTACACGATACACATTCAGAACGGTCATTATCAAATTACAACAAACCGCATTCGCCTGGTACGTAATTTGATAGTAACAGATATAACCCAATTGATGTTAACTGTTATAGTGTTACGGCATAAATTGTTCTGATTATACTATTACACCAAGTTAGTAATTTCGCCTGCCGATCGTTATCTTTTACAACAAAACCTAATCGATAATTAATGGTATTGTTGTGTCATTATATAAACAACACCAGGGCGCTAGCGGGTTACACAGAGTATGATGCATGTTTTTTGTAAGAATACAATTTTCTACAATTTCATTTGAATAAAATGGATGCAATAATTTATTTGAAGTTCCAACGTACACGAACTTACAGTACAAACTATGTCGTCGTCGTCTTCTTCATCATCTTCACAGCTTGATCCGTGGCCTGGTGTTTTCTGTAGGCTTCTGTTTTTTCAGCACAAGCTAGACATGTCTACACCTTGAGGCTTGTATATGAATGTCTGTTTAGTTCGCTGGTATTTGGTCTTCCTGGTTACTTAACGGAACCACTCTTGACGATTATCTTCTACTCTGTTATTTAGAAATTAAATTTGTTAATTACCTCTAATAAACTGAACACAAAACTTAAAATATCATTTCACGAGAGTAATTATAGAATCGTTTCTGTACGTTTAGAAACAAAGAGAAAATCTTTTAAACCAATTATTGAAAAAATTGTAAATTAAATACAGAAAAGGCAGAAAACACAAACACGGGATAAACGGACATCAATTTTAATGACAAAGACAAGAGATAGATTTAAAATATTTTGTAGTGTTTTATGAAGACAAAAGAAACAAAAATGGCATTTAGACCATACACTTATCGCTCAAGTGAAACTTCCCTTAACAAAAAAACTTCTTGTGTGGTTTTCCTATTCCTCTTAATGTTGAGTTCTTTTGGTTTTTAGGAGGAATCCAGTAAGAAGGAATAGGCATTTTGGGGAATAAGGTTAAGACGCAAACTAAAGATGCTGTTTTGTTGACATTTCAATAAAATGCCAATAGTGGCCAACCAGCACCACGAGCACCAATTAGTAGGGTGGTAACATAAAAAGATTAATTTTGAAGGAAACTAATGTTAACAAATTATTTTTAACTAATTATAAGTATAACACTACCGACTCGGTTGTGTCATACTTATAATTAGTTAATCAGCGGACATGTCAAGGACGACAAAAGCCAAGAAATTATTTTTTATGTAAGTAGTTTTATTATAGAACTGTGACGTCACGGAGAACGTTCGGTTGTGTATACTTGTGCAATTCATTATCAATCAAAGTTACAGGAGATCGCATTTTTAAAGAACTAAAAACGTATACAAAATTATGGGTTAGAGTGAAGAAAACTAGAGAGTATGATACGTCAATCATAGCTATAACAACTAATGCGAGTGTAAGATTATATCAATATATTGGTGGTATTTTACTTATACATCCTTATTTGGCAGGAAAATAGTTAAATACCCCTACATATTTGCTCTAAAGATTTTGACGTAGCTTTTCATCATGAAACAGTAGTATAGTATATAAACAAAATCTGAATCCTTGTGGTCAACGACGAGAATTTCAAAATCTGTCACCAGGTGATATCAAAGAAAAGGTCTAATTACATTTTCACTATAATTATCGAGCTAATTTTAGTAGTAATAGCACATCCGTAAACGTAATAATAATAAAAAATAAGAAATACAATGTTACTATAAAAAAAATGATAATGGGTGCATGGGACGCTTAATTTTCACAGCCACAGAAGTGGCGTATTGCACAAAAAGACATTGACGCCACTACTCATATAAATTGTAAGTGATGCAGTAGATTCAAATAATATGTTTTCTATTATTTTGAATGTTCATCACTACTTTTTTCACAGCACTTAATAATCAAACACACTATTCGACACAACAAAACACAACGCATACAACAATTCAGAATCCCGCGCCAACCCCCTTCCAACTCCACACCCCCACACACAACCAGTCACCTAAAAAAACCGTTACAAATTACCGACTACTTGACACATTCCGTACTCAAACCTCACTGAAGAAGGAGAATACAACTCCGAAACGGCGTTTTGAGGGAATATCAACAAGTTAGTTTCACAAGTGAAAGTACCATTAAATAATAAATAATAAATATTTTTTCATAGAACACAGTTGTTTGGTAATGCGTTTTCCTTGTAAATTGTTCTATTTATATTACTGCTGCTACAACTAACTTATTGAACTAGAGAACCGAGTTCTCACGTTTAACTGGACTGTTTGCCATTTTTCTGTCTACTTGTCTTTATATTTAGAAGCTGTATCACTAAAGTTAAATCTTTCTGGTACCCTTTTCATTTATGGAATCAATTTTTTTTATTTTTTTTAAATATCGGCCTACTTTGTAGTTTTATTTCCAATTCAGATAAATATAATTTTGCATATTTATGTTACACTAATGTATAAATGAACAATTATTGACATTTACGTAGATTTTTAATTTAATACACAACGAAATATGTTTTATACTATTTTACTTCAAAAAGACAAGGAAGTGATTTACGTATTTTAATTAACTCTGTGGTTAATTATTTACTGTGTATGTTAATGAATCTGTGTATTTTAATTAACTCGTATAATAATTGCCTATTTTTTATGTACATTGTCGTTTATTTCCTCTTCCGTTGTACGCCATCCATTTTGTCATCCGACAATTCAAATTCATTTGCACGCCATCACTGATTTCACTTGATACCTCGCCATCTTCAAGTTGTATAATAAGCTGGTCCACTTCATCGTTTAGTATCTCATCTTCTTCTTTCTTTTTCTTTAGTTTCCCTTATCTCTTTTCTTACGTGCTGAACGAATTTTTTACATCACTCTGTTAGTCACTTGTAAAGTAACTTGTTCGATCTCTGTCATTGTAAAACGTTTATTTTCTTTAGCAACGTAATTTATTTGATAATAATCAAAGCAATTCTATTGGGTTGATGTGGCAATTATATGGTTGTAGACGGATCACTTTATGTCTATGACACTTATCTAGCTCATCTATGATGTATTTTTTTGGATACTGGTTTTCCTCAACTAAAAGTAGAAGAGCTCTTTTGTCAATGAGGAATCCAGCTAGATGAATACATGTTCCTTCCGAGAAGTGGTAGTAGGTGTTTATCAAATCTCGCAATGTGAAAAGGCGTATTGTCCACAGCAATTGTACCGCTAGGATTCGCGTTTGGAAGAAGGTGAGTTTTTAACAATTTTTAGAACACGTATTGATCCGTTCCTCATGATAATCCCCAGTATTCCTTAAATGAAAAATCAAGAGTGTATTATTTATGATTCTACCTGATGTTACTGCGTAGTGTAAAACAAAACGCCCTACTTTTCATGTGGGTCGTGTAGTGTTGCTTCTGTAGTTTTGTCAGTCCATTCTTTTACTTACATGATGGCCAGCACACCCACGTTTCAGCTAATCACACTACATACATCAGTTGCTGTTTCAAAATTTGTTGAATGAATACGAACCAAAGTGAAACAATATCACTCCTTTGTAAAAGAAATTTATTCCTACTTATTGTTTTATGTTTAAAATCTATGGTCATGGAAAACTTCAGAAGACAAGAATAAGATCCTCCAAAAGGTTGAATTTTCTTCAAAACAAAAGGTGTTTAGGTACAGTTATACTGTTCTTTTGTAAAACGAAGAAATGTGTCTCTGTACAGCATCTTGTTGAAGCGTGTCAATATATGTACCTGGAGCTCGCCTAGGGCTAGATTTTAGTTGCAATTATTATTAATAATCATAAATGGTAATTATGTTAATTTAATCCAGGTGGTAATTATGTTTGAAATTAGAGATTGAAAGCAACCCTTGAAACTGTACACTTGTTCACGTTCACCACATCTATCTCGCACTCTATCAAACGAAATAAGCGGAGGGTTTTGTTCCACAATATTATTTAAAAATTTTCCAGATACTATTATTTCTTTTTGTCTGAGAGTGAACGGCATTCTTCAGCCAACGAGCGAGGCTATCCGTGCAGGATTAGTCCTTGGTCGTCGTCTTTGAGAAATCGCAGAATGGTAGTATTGAAAAGAACTTTTTGAGATAGTACTAAAAAATACTCATAAACACTTACGAGTAAGCGTATCGCGTACTATACAGACAAAGTGTACCCTCACTGAATGCTGACTGACAAGTGTTTCGTAACACGTAGAACTAGAGTTGGCGACGCTACGGAGTAAGTAGGAGTCACGTGATCACGTTTAAGTTTACTGTTGGCTATTCCCCCGCTTCAAATAATCTGCTCACCACAATTCCAGGATGCATCTACTAATATTAAGATTATACCAATGTAATTTCCAGCTCCATTGCTAATATGTGTGCGGACAACAGTTTATGTGCTGCAATTTCATAGTATCCGCATCACAGGTATTGTGAAAAAGACTACTTTTTGTTAAGGACTTGATAGTATAGTATAGACACAGAAACACTAGTCCAGGACTAAGCAAATAAGAGTTGAGCAAAAAGTAAGGAAAAATTGGGTTTATGGCATTCTTTAAATATGTGTAGTTTCTTTGTAAATTGCTGTAACTGTTTTCTTAATTCTTCTTGTGTCAGTGATTTGCATTACGTCACGTACGACCATTCCTTTTTGTTTGTCTTCTCTATGTTTGGGTACTAGGCCTATGCCACCAAGTGTAGTACTATTATATTTTAATACTACAAATTTTCTGTTAATTTGTCTTGTAATTTTATACGCTTTGTTTCTACTCGTATATGTCGTAGTAACGATACCGTTATAGCACTCCAAGGAAGGGGCATGAGTAACAGAAACTAGTATGCGTTACCATGAAAGAAAACCCAGCTCTTTGCTCAGTAGTAAATGTGTAAATTTAGAAAAGCCGTGATTTATTCACAGTTACCTCCGAATATCTCAGATAGATACTAAGTCGTATTAAACAAATTATTTCGTTGTTGTTAACTTCTTTGAACTAATCCTGAAGTAACCTCAAACACAGTCCCACAATATGAAGTAACCAGGATAAGAATCTCAAGTAAATGTATTTACAAACATTCGTATGTTCTATTTGCTAGCAAATCGTATACACTATGTTAGTTAAAAGTTATTAAAAACCTGAATCTTTGTAATCATTTGAAGGCATGATAATTTTAAAACACGGAGTTTATTTTCAAATATTAACGTAACACAGTAATTGACGAAAACTGTGTCTATCCGTTCGCTACTAATAACAGTACATTAATCTTTTACACAAGCTTAGTAAATCCGCCAGATTACTTCAGATTTGCCAATTACAGTTCGACCTGGATTTTAGATGGCGCGCACCATGTTACAACTAATTAGCCTATTACCGATGTGAATTTTAATCTCTGTTACATACTGGAAATTTATTCCAGTTACACTAAGGCCTTTAAAAATACCGTTGCTAACAATATTTTTAATTGGACGTTTCTAAGTCTATGTAATAAATTTTTACGTACATATAAGTTATCATACTTTTAAATTAATTTTTTCTCTCGCATCACATAATTTATATTAATGTTTTTACTTTTTCAAAGAGAGATACGTACGCATTTGTTGAGAGGATATACATGTTTTTTATATAATTCAGTTTGGTTTAAACTTAGAATTCAAAATTTGAATTCTTAGTTTTCAAAGTTTGAATTTACGTGAGTGTTTTATCATGGAAAATCTATTTACATTAGCTATACTTCTTTGAAAGTACATATGTGTTTACCCGCAGGTAACGAAAACTGAAATTTTTCGTGTTAGGTAAACACTAATTACTTTAAGCTTTCTAGGGATACTTCAGAATATTATATCTTAACGGTATCAGGTGCGCTTACACAGTAACAAATACACAGCACAGCGGCGTTATGGCAACGTTTGTGACAGCACTCATTGCACATCACTATATGAAGCAAATAACAAACTATATTCACAAACTGTCTAGTCTATAGTGGAAACCTAATTTCAACAGTATGTTGTCAAGGTTTTGTTTTAATCGTAGGCCTATAATACCAGACAATTTCCATACGCTCACAAGTCACATTAATAATGTGTCATTCCACCATTCCACCATGACAAATCACAATCCACGTTGTCACGGGGACCACGTATGCATGCGTAATGTGCGGTTTGCATCTAAACGTAACTGCTCATAGAGCGACTCTGTGGATACCCTTGCAATGTAGACTACTACAGGTACTTCTTTCTGACAAGATTTTTGAGAATTAACACAGAACTTTAACTGTTTTATATCGAGTTTCATACATTTACTTTCAAGATACTCATTGCACTGCACACTTTGAATATTGCACTAGCCCTCTTTTCTAGATACGGTAATTTTACATCATGTTTTCTTGTTAATATTCAGTCCTTTTCTCTAAATCTAAAAGTTTAGTTATTTAAGGGGCAGAAAAATGATTTCTTATCTAATTATTTCATCAGGCTCTCTGCATCTGAGTCTACACGTTTGTAGTTTTAATGTTTTATTAAAACAATGTCACACAATCTGGTTTTAAAAGTAATTTTATACACTTACGTACGTATAAAGTGAATAAATAAATTACATACTGGTATTGGTATGTATATATATACATATATATATATATATGCTTCTATTATATCTGATTACATAATTTAAATAATCTAACAGATTTGCGTGTATGTGTGTGCTTCAGATATTGGAAGAGGATGTACTGACAAAGTATTAGTTACTTATAAATTGATGATTATTAATATTTTACTGACGCAGTTATTTAAAAAATTGTAATTCATGTTGTATATCCGTAGGGGATTATACAGTGCCCCAATCATTTTTAAGTTTTATTCTACACCAAGCTGTCACTGCATTTCATTTCTATGCAATACAGACAAGGCCTCCCTCCCTTTCTCTCTCTCCCCCTCTCTCTTTTTCTCTCTCTCTCTCGATTTTCAACAATCTGGTCTACAAAGACCGAAAACTTGCAACGATCGGTTTAAAGTGATGTATTGTAGAATAAAAATGCTAATTGGGGATATTAGAGGATGACTGAAAGAATGAAAAGTTTGGATAGTGGACAGCAGTTTGACTAGATTTCTCGGTTTCGGGAGTGGCTGACGTGTAGTTTGCCGATTTGGGTGAAATTGGACGGAGAGTAGGGGTGCAACTAGCAGACCACTGTACCGATTGATCTAGACGTTCGTTTAAGAGCTGAGAGATGCGAAGGCTACGTACAGGCATACATAGGGGTCTAAGTGTTTATCTTGTGTTAGATTTTTTTAAAAATACAACTTGATATGTATGTATTTCAAACGTTTTTGTTCGGAAGGAGCGGTTATGGTACTGACAATACAAATTGATGTCAACATGAAAACTGCTAACAATAAATATATGAACGAGATTTATATTGTTACGAGTGTCGCATTGTCCGTAATCTTAAGATAAGTTATTAAACTTATAGACTAATATAGAAATCAATATTCACTGTTCTGATTAAAGCTTCTAACAATCAATAACCCCATATTAGAATAATTCTGGAGCGGTCGTGGCGCAGTGGAGAGCGTGTGCCACTGCTACGCTGTCGGCGCGGTTTCGATTCCCGCCGGGGCCATCTGATTTAGATACAACCGTTCCCCCTCGCAAGGCGATGGCAAATCAGCGAGAAATATCCTGCCTAGTATAAAGCCTTCGCAACTATGCCGTTTGGATCCGGCGTTAAACTGTAGATCCGATATACCTGTGAGAGACTCCGTAACACACGCACCACGGGTATATGCGGGGAGGGTACATAGCAGTCGAAAGACTGAAGGACCCTATAACAATACTTCTCCTACTTGTAGCCTAAAATTTTCAATATTCAAATAACACTATACTCAACTAAGAATAAACTTTACCAAGTTAATAGTTACAGCAATCTTGAAAAAAAAATTAAATGCTGGTGCATTCAATATAACCGCTTTGAAATTAAAGCACATTTTGTTTGTCAACTCCTATCCAGTGCGTTTGAGCCGCCGGTATAATTCGAAGAAAAACTCGAATAGATGTCTTACTACCCCAGGCTAATTAATGTTGACAAGCCCTATAGTGCTCTACGTTAGTTGGAAATGTCTCGGGCGTGCAGCATTATAGTCAATTTTGTCTGGTAATTCCGAACGCTCCCGGAAGATTGCGTTAGTTTCCCACTCAGAACTACACAGGAAGCATCACATAAGGTGCCCCATTTTATTTACAGGACATGAACTTTACAGTATGATAGACGAAACATCTACTTTATAGTTTACCGGTTAGAAGTTTGTATACGTATTACATTCCAATGAAAAGTTAACATTTATCACCAATGAAAGTTGAGACTTACTTGTCATGGTTTATCAAGTATAATTTTATCGTAGTTTATACTAATATTTTTGTAAAATTAGTAGTTATCGAAAATTATTCCACGACCCAGTTACACGGTTCTGTAACTTCTTGAAATTTTGGTTAGTATCATTATAGCACACACACACACACACACATACACGTCTCTCAGCATTAGTGGCACAAGTTCATACACACGTACAAGTGGCAACGTCAAAGTTAAACACGCTACAACATAGATCTTTTACCTCTGATTTTGACAATTTTATTAATTTTTGTATACACACCAACTTATTATGGATACACTCGATATCCATTGTTGTGGCAACCGTGCCACGCTTATTATAATTCGTGAACTCCATACACACGTTGCCACAATACGTTCGTATTCATGTCGTGTGTATACAGCGTTGCCAATTTTCTTCTGGCAAAGCGCGCCAAAACTGACTCATAGCAGCAAGACACTTGCAACTTGTTTACGCGGCTGATACTATGTTGTTGACAGTCTACAAGAATTTTTTTCTCATTGTCATGCGGGTCTTTGCTTAGTTTGCGTGGTATAACCATTACGCTTACTTTTCTTAAATTTTTTCCAACGAATAAGAGCAAATGTTTTAAAATATTCTGAACATTACTGATTAATAAGCGCATTGTGTTTTGCATATTTTTATTTATTATTTAATCTTGTATTAAATATAACAAAAGCTTATATTGTAAAGTACAAACGAAGAACGTATTTTAGTGGAAAGGGTGCAATTATTTCAAATTATTGTTTAGTTAGAGTGTCAATGACAACTATATTTTTAGATAGTTTTCCGTATAAAAAAGTCTGTGCAATTTTTGAATAATATAATGACAATTGTGTTTTTGTCCCCGTTGTTTTATTATTACAACGCTAATACAGAAAAATATTCTCATGATTGAAAATTCAGTGGTACAACGACAGTAGCTTACCGGAAATTTACACTTTAGTTTAGATTCTTTAAGTTATATGCGATTTTCAGATGAAGAGCGTAAAATTTTGTAACTAACTGGTGGTTTGGTGGGGCAATACCGTCAATTTATTGAGAATGTTTAAAGTTATTTCAATGAAATGAGACACAAATTTATTAAGAATTCCTTTCATTTAATATTTCAATAAACTCAGAAACAAACTTTATTCCCACCAGTTTTGCGCTGTTAGTCGTCGGTGATAAAAGTAGCCTAGGTGGTTGCGTCGTTCTTTAACAGTATTTCTGTGTATACGACGTTCTTTGTATATGCCGTATCACCATCTTGGCATAGATCGAGTCTACACTGCAGTAGGCCTACTCTGTCAAAATCCCCTGAAAGTAAACACAGCTCAGCTCTGGTTGATCAGGTTGCAGTTGTCGTTTAACGGACAATCAATAATTCGGGTTTGAGTTTCTAAACATATTATTTTATTTTATTTAATTTATAAACTTATTATTTGAAATAATTTTCATTATTTCCATCCAATTAATTTTGCAAACTATATGGTTAACAACTGAATATTTCTTGCATATAAATCTGCTGGGAATATTAAAAATATTTCCATCATGCTGTGTTTCCATCACAGGAAAAGTTCTGTTCCCCAATCGAAGTTTCCACTCCACAAATTGTTGTTAATTAGCACTGACACACATATTTTAGGTCAAATACTATATGGTCATAAAGGTCAAAGTTTTGTTTGTTTGTCCCGCCTTTGGGACTAACGTTAAGACCTGTCTAAACTCTCCACTAAAAGTATCACTTTTCCATCCGTCTGAACTATACTTAATAATGGATGTCTCGAAGTATACACCGAACTATACACTTCATTATGTTTCGAAGTAAATGATCCATACTGCTACTGCAGAGATCGTTGACATCTCATCAATTAAAATAACTGACTCTTCGTGTAGAACTGTAGCGTTTCCTGACATAGCCTTAATGGAAGAAACTGAAGAAGGCAACACTGGAACAAGAAGATCAAATAACTAATGGAGTATAATTCCTGCAGCCAAGAATTGCACAGGTTTGCATGTCCATTTTGTTGCTAATGCTAAATGAGCCTGTTCACTAACAATATTCAGAATATTTGCGAATACGTAGGTCATGCTACGTTCTGCTGGGGCTTCTAAGAATAACAGCTTCTCAATTGTCTCGCCTGCTATGGCCCACATAATTTTAATTACAACTAATTTCTGTTTTTCATTTAATTTGCTATGTATATTAGCACCATGACTGGCCTCTTCATTCACATTGCGTACAGGGTTAATAAGCATTGGATTATTTGGTATTGGCAAGCCGATGTTCCTTCACTCCAAACCATTACTTCTTACAATGTAATCTATATCCTGCAATGCTGCATTTCCTTCAAGGGCCTGCGTATCGTCTACATTAGTATTTTGATAATCGTTTACACTTGAAAAGGTAATGTTGGTTTGTAGAAGTAGCACATTAATGAGAACAACTCTCGTAGTTGACACGACATGTACAGTATGTGCTCTGCATTTCCTCCCAACATTTGTGCCAATCTGTGTCAATTTCAAGTAACCCACATGCAAGAGCCGCTCCTTTGTATGGCTTATAAGTTGCGTATGTATTGCTGTAGCTGCGTGGACATGCGAGTGATGTTCCTCCTTTAATATGAAGTAGTAACATACGTATGTAAAATCTGTTATGATCGTTTGGTGCGACAGTGTACATTCTCCCTATCATTTTGCAACCATCTCTCTTTCCTGGAATCCATTTATTATCAGCGAATCCATAAAGTCCTGAAATACCAGTATACAGGAATTGACAAGCACAGGGATCGCATTGATTAAAATCAAACCATGATTTCATCGATGTTGTGCGTTTTGTTGCAGGTCCTTGGATTGCATTCTCATCCCCTGCCCTAATACACATTATAATATCCATCTTCAAGCACAGCTAAGCGAACGATTGTATGTGAGTGATCATGCATTTATTTTGAATGAAGGCACAGAATATCTGATGAGAGCTAAAGTATGGCATATTCGCGTATGTTATAGTTACAACATATCCAGTTAATGATCGTCACTGACGCTTCTTACGAATTGCATACATGTTGAGTCACATTATTTATACATGTATTGGAATAGGTTTTCAATATTGATGTGAGCATTGTACTGTAGAATTAGGAAGTGATTGTAGAGAACGAATCACGATTATCAAATGATATATTCCTTTTACTTCAACAATTCCGTCATCTCCTCTCCGGTACTTTGGATAACCATTGTTATTTTCAGTAGTTTAATGTAAAACGTTGCTCGGTTATTATGTGTACACATTCCATCAATCATGAAAGGAATATTAGGATTACGAGCTCTACAAGATCCATGTATCATAGTCGAGATAACAATTTTATGAATCCTTGGAAAACTGACTGGGTCAGGTATTTCTCCGCACACAACTTAGGATAAGCATGAGGTAGTGTATTAATCACGTTTCTGGGATTCAATAATAAATATATAAATAATAAATATGTGTAGGATAACAACTGCTCACAATGAGTGATTTTTTAGTAAATCATTTTTATCACTAGTTGAGTTTATAACAAACACTCCAGAAACCTATCACGACGATCGGCAGATTTTTCATTTTCACCAAGTTAAGAAGTTATATCTGTCCATTTCGGATTGCAGGTCATAGTTAAAAACCTGTCCAGTTTTCCAGATTTGCGTACTGTACGATCGCCATCAGATCCTGGTACCGAAGAGTCATGTTACGTAGTCTGCTCCTTCATGTTCGATAACCTCGGCCGTGTAGTGCGTAAGGATTATTAGCTAGAAAGCTGCCAGGATTGTAAGTAACGAGTGTTGAAACTCTTCGTTTTCATTACGAACAATACGTATGTCATATTCTGCCAAAGAATAAGGTTTGTCGCCAGCAAGTGGTAAATAATCGGAAATATATCTGTGAATCTGTCCCTAAATTTTTAAGGAGTAGAAACCTGTACCAGGGATATGATTTTCGTGACCAAAAAGTAAGAGAATGCTCTCACACTATTATATTTCCGGATGGTTTGGACAAAATTAATGCTGTTAAGAAGCAATTCTTTCAGTTGCGTACTTACCTGAGTTCTGGAAGGGAATTAGGCCGTTATGACATTAGGAATTGGAATAACTGACTCGTTAACGAAACGCAAGGAATGACAGTAAAATCATTAAATATTAATTCCATTCAGACAGTGCTTAAATGTGGTAGATTCTTCCAATAAAAGATTAATGAAAGACAGATGGGCGTACGATGTACCTGCCCCGCGATAACACTCAATACGTGTGTATAGAAATTCCTTCGTTCAAATTCATTACGAAAATCACTGTCGCGTTTTGCTCACGTAACAGTACTCATCGCAAATAGTGTACACACAAGCCGACTCTATGTGAATATGTGAATCTGCCAACAGACAGATGGCAATGTACTGTAATTCTCCCTCCCGCTCGATCGTCTCAGTATATACAATCCAGTACTTTACTTTTAAAAGAATTTGAAGCACAAAATGGAACTGTACAAAACTTATTTTTATATATTAAATACATATATATATATAAATAATATTTAAAATTTATATTTACTTTACCTCAAAATGTTATTTTTCCCTTATTTGGAACATGTTTCGTTACCCTTAGTGTTCCCATCATAAGCCTCCTAATTTTGAAAATTGTGGAGTACCTGTGTGCTGGTTGGCGGTTGTTATGACTTCCCGTTGGTTTTTGGTTTTTCAATAAATATTAAATATATTATATACATCAAGAAATAGACTGTAGCAAAAAGTGTCAGCCATGGCACGATGTTAATTAAAACAGTAAATTAAAAATAAATAACTATTGTATGTATTTTTTATTTCCCAGTTAAAGGATTGTCGAATTAGATAAACTGAAGTATTGATTTAGTAAAATACAGTACGGTTTTAAGTAAAAAAATATATGATTTTCTTTTTGAGAGACAAGGTTGAATTTTCGTATTGTTTTTTATGAATCATCGTGTCAAAAACATGTCAAGCATGTACAGCTGCTTGGTGACTGATCATACTAAGCAAATGAAATATCTTGGCTTCATAATAGACAGTAATCTCTCATGGAAATGTTTTATTTGTAGCCTGAAGAAATAGTTATATACATTCTTACGAAAATTCTATTTGTTACGAGATTTTTGTCCCGAAATAACTATTCCTCGATAACATCCAGACAAGTCCTGTGATCAATTCACGGCCGTGTAACTGGTTAGTTCGAATTGCTTACTACAATTTGTCATGTATAAAAGTTTTCGTACTGATGACTAACAAAATTGTTGCATGAAGGTATGCAGCAATTGTTGTCAGATGTGGTATTATCAAGGAGAACTATGTAATAACAGAGATCAGCTGCCTTGTGTATACTATGCACACAAGCCAGTTGAAGACATAATACGCAGTCCTGTTCGAATAAACAAACTCGTATTCATTCTTTTCCGGTCTTGGATATGTAGTCACAACTGTTATGTGAATATAATCACCAGACAAGTTGAACAAAAGAAGACAATGCTTTATGTCCGCGTAAAAACGAGTGATATTTGAAAGTAATAATGTGCATTTTAGATAATTTATTTACATTTTCTGATAAACCTAATTTTCATTATTAAATTATACGTAACAGTATAACAAGCATTTAAATTACTACTCCTACTTTATTATATATTTACACAAATATATGCATGACAATCAGAAGCCTCTGATTTAATAACTTATTTAATTACGCAGCACTTTCCGAAACTGTATCTATGCGCCAATCAGATTATACCTTTAGTGAGACAAGATAACAGTTTTGAGTACACGTTGCCGCTGTGTAGTCACAATTAGTATTCATGAATCCCAGCTTTAAGTGAATCGGCCTATCGTGTCGTCGTCATTTTGCTGTCGGTATAGTCGTCGTTTAATGATGTACAGTAACATGACAACAACGTAACTACACACATAAATAAATAACCATTGCTCCCGACTGCCATCCTTTTGACCGAGGGTGTATTAGATTTTTAACCGTTTACACATAGGCCTACACAATGATCTTTTTCTTTCTTATTTGGCAATGAAAGTACTGTAATTGATAATTAAGTTCTTTATTTGGGATCAGATTGTAATTTCGTGTAGACCTATTTACGTTTTTGAGATTCCAAAAACACATGTTAGAGTAGAAACACAAGGAAGGAAGAATACCAGGCAGCCCAAGAAGTAGCTGCAGAGAGAGTATAGACTCGGAACTGAAAGGGGCCTTGAGACCACTGCGATAGGTGATTGGACATTGGACATCAGACAATGATGTAGTCTAATACGTATTTTATTTGTGTGTGTGATATATATATATATATATATATATATATATATATATATAGAGAGAGAGAGAGAGAGAGAGAGATAGAGAGAAAGTGCGTGTGTCTTCGGCGGGAGGGGGAGAAAGGAACGTTGAAAAACTCTTATGTTATGAATGCTTAAGCTTACAAATTGTTATTATTATTATTTTTTTACTATAAAATGTTCATATTATTTTAACATAACGCGATTTTCTGGAACATGTTTTGTGGAAACGTAAAAACAGACAGCTGATGTACAGTTGCATGAGTTCGGACGTAGATGTGTATATATGTGTCAGCCCAAACAGGTAGTATGTTTTGTAAACATACACGCTGTGCCATTAAAACATTAAGAATTTTATTTGACCTTGAGTAGAGAGTCCTGTTGGAGGGATTCTGATGAATGAGAAATCTTGTCTCTGTGCTGGAGACCTGTGATGTTACGCTGAATAGACAACACATTATCACTCTACACAGCAGTGGCTGACGTGTATTAACCATTTCTGAGTTCGCGATACCACAACTCAGATTAAACTGTGCACAATGTTTGTAGAAAAGACGGACGTGTGTGACGTAAACGCCAGTTTGCAAAATGCATCATCGTTCCCGCCAGATATGTAATCACGTTTCTCGTTTATCTTGTCTCAGCCAAATAAACATTACTATGAGTTTACCATATTCCAGTGTCCTTCATATTTCATAAACACTTGAGAAAATAAAGAGTGAGAGAAAGTGAGAGAGGGCGTGGGTGAGAGAGAGGGGGGAGTGAGAGAGAGAGAGAGTGAGCAGGAAAGTGTGAGAGAGGTATACAGACAGAGGGGAGCTGTATACATTTTTTACCATACTTCATTTAGTTTAGAAGTCACATGACATAATTTGTATAAAACATCAATTAAACGCGCTGCCAGAACGTCGCATCCTATATATAATGCGACTCAATACGTCACGTTTGTACAGTTCTCATAAGTTCCTTTTTGATAACTACTATATTACTTTTTTGTAATATTTACTTGAGTACGAGCATTAACACACAATTTGCGTACAAAAGTAATTAAATGCGGTTATTTAACAGAATACGAAATTCCTTAAATGATTATAAAATACACATTATAAGATATAATATAACTATTATGAACATGTAGCCATCATTAATTAGTAACCTGATACGAGGCACAAGTAGGCCTACATAGACTTATACCTAGCAACATCAGCGCTCACATTACAGGCCTACTTAGTACTTAAATGAACGATTATAACGCGATGTAACACATTTATTATAAATTATGAAGTATTATAAAATATAAAGTGCCCTGAGATTGTGTGTCATTTGCGATGAAAGAAGACCTTCGCTTTAAACTAAGGGATAAAAGGGAAACGAAAAAACTTGAATTAACATTCATTCATCAGCGTTGTGCACATCCGTATCTTACTGAAATGGAATACAAAAGTGTTAATAATTTTCGGTGTTTCATTAAAAAAAAAGGGTATCAGAAAATGTGTTTGAGACTAAAATATTCTTCCGTTATCAATACAATGTGTAAAGTGTGATGGTAATATGTTAACAAATGTAAAAGGATAAAGAAACGTTACCTTCAGATGTGGTAGAAGGAATTGCAGAGCTACAAAAAACATACATGCTTACACTTTTTCGGAATAGCGCGTGTTCCTGCATTATCTGTATTGTGTGTGTACTTGGATTTTGAAATATCAAATTTCAGTCATTTCAAAACAGATCGACATAAACAGGAAAACTACGCAAAAATTAATAAACGAATTCAGGGAGATCCTTACTGTCTGGTTGATAGATAACAGCTCAAAAATTGGCGGCCCGGGAGATACTGAAATTGATGAAAGTGCGTTTGCTTAAGGAAGTACAACAGAGGCCGAATAACAAAAACTCGGTGGGTACTTGAGAGCATTTGCAGGAGAATAAAGAAATTGTTCCTATAGGTGGTGGATAAACGTGATGCAAACTCACTAAATTGTGTAATTTTAAATAATATGGAACCAGGAACCACTATAGTTGCAGATATGTGGCACGGGTACAACTCGCGAGTACCCATACATACCCAAATGTATGGGTATATAGGCCTACTTCTGTCTGTGAACCATTCGCTTAATCTTGTATGTCCTCGCAATTCTGCTGTTCACACACAAACGATCGAGAACTAATGGTCTAAAGTTAAGCGTGATATGCGGAGAAGAGTCAGCAGAATGTCTATTAGTATATTTCAGATGTATTTGATTGAATATATTTGGAGAAAAGTGTTTTTCTGCAGAAGAATGGTTTAATAAATTTTTAGCGGCTATTGATTATTTTTACACGCAATTTTTAAATTGAATGTACAGTAATTTGTGGTCAATAAATTTAGCTATAGTACAAGTAAATTAGAAAAAATCTAAAAAAAAATAAAATAAAAATAGATGTAAAGCAGGTATCCGACGACTTCTAGTACCCTCAACCCAAAACATTTTAATATTGTGTGTGTGTCTCTCTCTTTCCCTGCCTGCGTCTCGCGTCATCTTGCTATTTAATCTCTAACACAAATAGAACTAATATAATACAAACTTTTATCCTATCTCACAACCCTCTGTCTTCCTCCTCTCCGTCTGTCTCTAACACAAGAAGTAATTATTATTATGTACATTTTTGCACATTTGATCGCTCTCCTTTCTTCTATCTCTCTCTCTTTCTCCCCTTCTTTATATCTCTTACTAATAAAAATATAAATCTTATTACCAAAAAAATACGTACAGTAGCTTTCTGCCATTGTCTGTGTATCTGACTCTTGACTCCCATTTAGCTCTCTCTCTCTCTCTCTCTCTCTCTCTCTCTCTCTCTCTCTCTCTCCTAATCTCTTAATTACGCACTTTTATCCTTTTACTATTTCTCTCTCTCCCTCCTCTCTCACTCTTTATCTCCATCTATCTACCTATCTATCTGTCTGTCTGTCTGTCTATCTATCTATCTATCTATCTATTTACCAATCTCAATCCCAAACAGAACTATAGACTATTAACAACTACAGAACTACAAACTAAAATTATAAAATTTTGTTAACCGCAAAAAAGATACAAATAAATGTTTTATAGCATTACTTCGAAATACTGTATGTATAATGATGAATATTGACAAAAAATATAACTGATTATATTTGTTATATAACTAGTATATGTTTATTACGTTTGGCATTACATTTATTACTTTTGACTGCCAATTGCATAAGAAATTTCTCTAGTAAATGAGATCAACGTTACATTATCGCTCGGTGTCGATGCATGTGAGAAAATATTAACATCCTCGTTAATTACGTTATTTGGTCCGACGAGAAGTGGTCAATTTTTACATAATTCGAAAGGCCAGTACGCTACGTTGGCATGCTTCGTAAAACAAAATAATTATATTACCACGGTTAATAGAATTGGATAGTGAAGTTTAAAAATTGTTGATAAATATTTGACACTACTAGTTAAAATTATGATGTAAAGGTAGCGGGTGAACGAAGGAACAAAAATAACTGCCAGGTCATTCGCCTGCAGTTAGTCACTCTTTCATAAAAACAAATAAGCGTCAACGAAAACTGTGCAATACCCGTGGTTGAAAACTGGCAAACGTCGCTGGAAGCAAAAACGGCGAAATTCGAAAAAGTATACATTTCAGATGCTTAATTGTTGGAAAACTGAAAAGACGCCCTATTGTCGTAATTATGAAAAGATGCCATAATGACAGCGTTTTGTACAAAAAAAATTGTTTGCTTATTATAAGAGTATGTTGAAATATAAAATGCAAAACAAATAACATATTCACAAGAACATAATGTTACAATAAAATTTCAATATACTCTTCGTTTTCAGGTAGACGCCAAAACGTATACATTTTGAAAACACGCCATTTTGATACATTTTTATAGAAAAATGTATACACACAAACACACACACACACACACACACACATATATATATACCATTTATAAACATAAAACATATAAATCATATAGCCTTATATAAAAAACAGCTTTTATAAACAATAGATTTTAAATTTGTATAACTATTTCTTTGCACATTCTGTTCCTGAAGATGATAGTAATGTATAATAAAACTGTTGAAACAGTGTAATAAATAGTAAAAAACATATTCTTGTTGAAACAAAATATTATTTATTTTTTAATGTAAAACTATAAATCTGGTGTTTATGTTTGACATAATGATATGTTCAACACTACAGGGTATCTCCGTACTGTGAAATATGATAGCTATTTTATATTTAATTAAACTTGATACTTTAAGAAAAACTGTATTTTTACCGAGGTCCTGGAAATATGACCTGAAGAATGAGCCACTTCCGAAGGTCGTACGAAGTACATAACTTCCGCAAATTTGTGTCCCTTACTGAACTATAGCCTATATGTAGATTTCCAAAAAAGTAAATTCTAAAAACAAACGCTGGAATATCTTGAATGTACCCATGGTTGAAACTTTCAACATCAGAAGTATCAAAATCAAATGAAAATTTTATGCGCATATATATAAGTAAATACAATAATTATAAATAATAATACGAATGGAGTAGAAGTAATAAAAACAATAATTTTGTTTAAAGGATGGCCTCCACATATCCCCCTATAGCCTTCTTAAAGATTTCTATCTAACAGGGAAACAGAATTTATTCTGATGCAAACAGAGCGCAAGAACACACTGCTATTCTCAATTTCTCTTCAGAGAAGCATCTTCCCCTTTCTGAACATCGAAAATTCTCGCAATGCTGAATCATACTCGTTTTCTTAAACTTTTTATGTTCTGTACTCTTTTGCCTTAGGCATTTTATTACCTCTGTAGTAAACCACTAAACCTTACCCCCTGACGAATACCGACTGCTACGATTATGTTCGTTTCTTTCCGTAAAATGTTCGTACAGGTTGATTGCGTTTCAGTACAGCTGGCAACCAGACACATACTGAGAAACAAATATTTATTGAGCAACACGATTTTTACGGAACTTCCTTCGCGCCAAACTATGACGTGTACAACTGAATCTTTATTTATGTTTGTATTGTTTAAAAATGCTGAACTCGTTTGTCATTTCCACTCACAGCTGATACGCTCCAGTTACGTAAGACTGTACACACTTCGAAAGCAGTTGATCCAGTATGAATCGAATTGTTCACAGATGCCCGACAATCATAGGAACGAAAACACATCGATAATTATTAACAAAATGCCACATTATTAAATACATAGTCTTATATGCACATTAAGTACACACGCGCTGAATATTTAATAATTTAATGAATAATGTATAATGATACTTCAACTAACAAACTTAAAAATTATTTAAAATTCTGTTTAACTTTATAACAATCATTTTTTTGCAGCAGCAGCGACAGAGCAGTGTTCTGTATATTGGTTTCATTGGGCTTTACCATAATATTACCATGTGTTAATTTCCTTTTTTTGGTGGAATCAATTCTCCTCTGTAGCACGATATTTCTTTTCTAAGAAGTCGAACAGCTAAGCACATTTTGAACTGCAACGCGAGAGCGAATTTTGTCGTTTAATCACTTCCAGTTCTTCTAATATGGCTACACTATTAACTAATTCAATTCAGTCCCCTTTGTGTGATTCTTTTCGATTGCCCATAGATGTCATAAAACTTTCTCTTTTGCTGACTTGGGATAATATTTCTTGTTTTTCCGTCGTATCAATTTCGTTCTCCGGATGCACAAACAACCGATCGTCACCATCGTCTTCGATATTGTTACAATTCGACTGAAAACTACGCCCTGCTTTGTTAATCCTGCAGGACATCATGAATATGTTTACACATATTCCACTTAATACAAGTTCTACACACGTGCATGAATATTTATGTATACTCACATCACAGTCTACACAGATCAAATTGCATTTTCACTGCGCATAATTTTCATGTACTAAATATATGTACCTCTTTCATGCCAGAAGACGACGGTACTTTCCACCCATTGCCTGTTCCTTCTCTGATAATTGAGTTACTGTCGATTTCTCTGATAGGCTTATGTCTTTTTGTAATGTCTTTCAACTTTGTAGTTAATTTGCCTTTGCTTAAGATAATAGGACTATCAAACAACTTATCGCGGACGAAAGACATTAGAGCAACTATCGCTTTGTCCAAATGTTTTACATTTTTGCCGTGTAAATATATATATTTAATTGTATGATGCATTCTTTCGATATGCATGTTGGTGTTCAGACCTCCTTGAAGTCGATGGCAGTAGGCCCAAGACTGAATATTTTTTGAGAACGTTTGATCAAAATAAGTGCCGAATTCAGAAATGTTTTTATCATCAAGTAGTCGCCTAATTGCTTCAGGCAGATTTCATTCGAATGCAGAAGAGTCTCTTTCCTGCATTAATGTCCTGACTATTCTACTATAAACGTAACCCTGCTTCTCTTTGCTTTTTACTTTGGAACTAATATTCCTTCTCCAAGCCCTGTCAACGTGCCAAGTGCAGTACAATTTCAGTGCCGGAGCTTGCATTGTTGATATCCACGCATTATAAAAGGATTCATCCAAATCGGACATAAACATTTTCGGTAAAACTTCGCCTACTTCTGCCTTGATATACTGAAAAAACAAAGAAAGCACTTTTTCGTCAGTTCGATTTAATATGAGGAAAGCACATGGAAATCCTTTCTCATGTCGTTTAAAACAAGTAGGGTTATTAGTTAAAAACCGTTACTGTTCAAACCGTGGGTGCCATCAATGCATATACAAACACTGCCATATTTCTTCAGTATTTCACTCTGTGCATTGTTCATTATAATTAAACAAAATCGTCTGTTTTTAAAGTTTGGCCAGTTTCTCTGACGACCCCTTGAGGCTTATAAAATAATACACAAGTCTGATCACTGGAAATGACCTCGTTGACCAACGCTTCAACCCTTGTACCATCTTCTTGACGTCTCACCGACTTCGAGCATAAATTATATGCGTGCTCGATGTTGTACAGGTCTTGCTTCGTTAATAAATGAATTCTTTTTAATTTACAGCCTGTCACGGAATCGCACATTTTATTAAGTATTGCTTGAAGTGGTACCATCTTCAGTTTCAGTGACGCGAATGCTTGCCGGACAGACAGCATTGATTTTGTTACTTCCCTGTAATTTTAAGTGCCGACTACCTTACTTTCAGACACAAATTTCCCGGACCTATGACATATATAATAATGTCTCTTTGTGCTGACGGTAGCAGAATGGGAGCCACGCTTTTTAACGTATCTTGAAAATGTTTCTTTTTCAATGGCTTGTTTTTAATCCAAGAAACTTTCTAAGGATTTAAATTCTTTAATTTCAGACTTTACTGATATGTTGTGCTGCAATTCGAAGTGTTCAAGTTCAATCGCTGCCGCAAGAACACATAAGGGATAAGGGGCACTTAACTTTATTCGGTGCTGATACCCCTGCACCGTGGGATTTGCGTTCATGACGTTTAAATGTGTATCAGTGCTTTAACTGTTTATCACAGATGTTACATTGTTGTGTACGTGACTTCAAGTTGCTCAAAACCGGCATTCCACTGTTTACTTCTTCGGGATGTAATTTCGAATGCTGGTTAAGATTATCTACATTTTCACAATCCTTACCGCACTACGAACATAAGTATTGTTTAAGCTCACTGATTTTAATAAACCAAAAATAAAAAGGGAATAAATACTAGATTATGAAAATCTAAAAAAAATCACAAAAAATTAACAAATGAATATCACACAACAAACTCGATAAACACACGCACGGATAATGTAAATTAAATAAAAATGTATATTATAAAACGAACTACGAAGACATTTGATACTTACAGTGATATTAAAGAATAAAATTATAATTAATAGATGATCGTCGCACACTGTTAATTAACACACGCACAGATAATTAAACTGAAGCAGTAAAGTAATATTTTAAACGTGAACTATTGTCATGCTGGTGTTACTGTACTATAATTATCGACACACTATTACTTAACACACGTACAGTAGGCCTATATTAAACGGCACGTTGTGTCTTTTACGGTACATTTGCCGCCTAATTCAACATCGGAGAATTTCGTACCTGCTCATAGCATTGGGTAAAAATTGGATATTCGCTCCTTACTCAGCTCTACGAAGAGATATGGAAGTAAACGAAGCAGTTGGTATGCGTCAGGGACTAAGGTCTAGTTAGAAAACCAAGCTGGATCCTTCTTTTACAATAATTTCCTTACTGATACGTGCTTTTTAATAATAGCAGACAAGTTCTTGTTTAGATAGTAAGCTGCTGCGTCAATATCACAAGGTGTGTAGACTTTATTCCAGTCAGCTGTTAAATAGCGTTACAGATCTTTTTCGGTAATCTCAATTCTAATTCTCATCGGTACAAGAGATTAATGGATCGCAGTAACTCAGAAAACAAGGCCTTGAAATCAAGTTAAAAGTTTATTTAAAAATTTAAGAAAGTTCCCGCCTTGAAATGAAGACAGAGGCTCGGGCAAAGATATTGAAGGGTAGGGACCAAACGAATTCGGTGAGAGAAGGAACCTTCAACTCTCCCTGATAGCATCATATCTGACAAACCAGGGAGAGTTTGAGATGTACCAGAGGACCTGGGATTGGAAAGCTTCCAAACAGGCGACAATGTTTGGGCTGAATTATGCCCAAAAGGCAGAGGCTGCAGATGTTAATATTGCTCTGAGAAAGATCAAATAGATGGTGAGTTTAGTGCGCACAGGCACTGAACTCCGATGAGTGAGAAAGGGATATATTTAGGGTTTGACGCCGCAGGCACACTGGAGACTCAGGGAGACGTGGGTTTCAAAGCTTAGGCGCCAGTCAACAGTGACGTCCAAGTATTTTACAGACCGTTTCCATACGATTTGACTCCCTTCTAGGGAGAGAGACTGGAAGCGGGAAGTAAATTTACGAGAAAAGGCGATCGCCTCGGTTTTCTCCACATTGATCGCCATTCTCCACTTCCAAAGCCAGTCTGGAAGTTGGACGAGCTGACGTTGCACCAGGCAAAACTAAGGTTCGCTGAGCTAGCATGAAACATGGCGTCATCGCATAGAGCGATAAATGACTCCAGGCTGTACAGACAGGTCGTTCGTGTACAGAAGGTACAGAACGTGGCCTAGGACAGATCCCTGAAGAATGCCTGCGACGATCGGTCGAACGGATGGGTACGACGCGTACTCTACAGACGCGGTCGCAAAGATACGATCGCAGAAGATGAACGAAAGAGACAGGGAGAGGGGATTGGGCTAGTTTGTAGAGAAGGCCTTCGCCAGACTCGATAGAAGGGTTTACTCATGTCGAGCAATACAGCGACGGAGGACTGACGCTTGTTCTCGGCGTTCGTCAATTGGGTAACAACCCTGACGAGTTGAAGGGTCGTCGAGTGCTCTCTGCGAAAGCCGAATTGCTACTGCCGAATGAAACCATCCACCAGGGGCGCATATCGGCTGTGCAGGTGCCGTTCGAACGCTTTCGAGATGACTGGCAATAGAGATATTGGGCGATGATTCTCGGTAAGTAGCCCTATACGCAGCTTACGAGGTTTGGGAATCATGGCGATTTTTGCACGTTTCCACAGGCTGGGGAAGTGACACAAAACGGACCACAACAACAGTTATAAGTGTCACTTACTGCAAAAATCACACAATCTCAAACACACTCAACTGTCAGTTAGCAAACGCAAACAAAAAATACTCGCCACAACAATAATTACATTTATCGCTAACGATAAAGATTACAAAACCTCAGCAACACTCAGGTGTCAACCAAAAGGAACTTGCTGCCACAACAACAAATTCGTACGTATTACTAAATAGCAGCGATTACAAAAGTCATCTGTGTATTATCTCAACTTCTACATGACACCAGATACACTGAATGAACTGTCTTTGTTTCAACAGCTGACTCGTGACTAAAGACAATCCGTTGACCTTATAATCTTTGTTTATACACTACCGTGTCTTCATTCTTCTAACTTTAAAAAGTTCAAAAGAAACGTATCGCGTATATTAAACGTTTTTAAAAACTGTAATGTAGCCAACGAATTTATTTAATGTTGGGAGGCGAGGTGTGCGATATGTGATGCTGAGCGATACGAGCGCGAGGACCAAAACCTGCGGAATAAAGGTCGGAATTGCAAATGATACATAAAATTCAATTAGTGGAAAAAAATCAAAGACGGCAACAATTTGTTAAAGAAATTTAGGAACAAGTCAAGGCAACGTAGTGAAAATTATGGAGTCACAATAGTGCAGCGTACAATAATTAAATATGCACTGGACACAAGCGTGAGAGAAGCAATCAATCGCACGAGTATGTTGAGCGAACATGACTAGCAGATAGATGAAAGTTACAAAACTAAAATAAAAAGGTTGTTTGTGAATAGGACATGTTACTAACCCTTTATTTTCCTGTAATGACTCTGTGATGATTGTGTAAGACTGACTAAATGAGATGACCAATTTAGTCATTTGCGGTGTATACAATAATTCATAATTGTCCGCAAGATTACATAATAGAGCTACTAAGCAGATTTACTGAATTATATTATCAACAGCATATGGTAGCAGAAAATATTTAAATAATATTTTGTGTAGTTTGAAAACGCTAGTAACGTGTTTCATTTATCATTTCAACATACGTTTACTTCCATTAGAAATTACACAATTTATAAACTCTTCGTAACAACTCATTTGTTTCTCTGAAATCAGCTAAAAATCCCGCCAAAAAGTAGACTGTGTTTACGTCTACTTGAATTGCTGCTGGCATTGAATGTTTTGTGTATATACTGAGAACGTTCCGTGTTTATCTGAACTGCTCTACTGAATAACAGCTGCTCATTTTACACTTCTACTGTTTCTTCAAAACGCAAATATTGGAGATATAACAGTCTGATTTACTTTGTAAGTTTTGTAAAAGTCAATAAAATTATATAATATGTAATCAATGAACCATACAACACTGCAGTATCAAAATATGGTTATTAATTTATTATACAGAAGGTTATTATTTGAGTTTAAAACACACGAAGACACTAAAACATGGCTCTATTTCCACTTAATTGTATCTATTTTTTTTTTTGCTAAACGTTTTAGAACCCACAGTCGTCACATAAAGGTATTTTTATTTTAGTGTAGCAGAGTGATACGAAATTACACATTAGCAATACCGCTGAAGCAAACGTAATAGTTTATATATAATATATAAGTCATTTATGTAATATGTGTATCTACGTTGTTCAGTTTAAATAAAACACAAACTCTATAAAAGAATTTACTAAGAAAAGATATCCTGAAACGACTATTCGCTGTCATAGAATTTGAAACTACTTGAAATTGATTAATCCGATTAAAGTAAACAAAGTTCGATTTCTTTGCCGATTGATAGTATAGCTTACGTTGATTGGCTACCTTCAGCAACTTATTCACAGGCTTATCTTGATAATTTATTCTCCTTTAAAGTCGAAACAAATTCTACCTTTAAAATTATAATCGCTATTAAGAAATTTTAAGTGTAGTAAATAAGATCAAAGTAAACAAGTTTAAAGCTTACGAATGTTCGAAGAGGCAGCAAATATATCGAATATATGGCAAACCCATAACTGCTGCAAATAAAATTCTTAGGTTGAAACACAAAGAAGAGGTAAAGACAAAGAAGAGGTCTTTTGTAACTTCTGAAAATTAGGCCTACATTCATAGTCATCAGTCAGCTATCCATAGTGTAATGAAGACAATTATCACGGATGTGAAGGCGAGAGTAACATTTAAGTACACGTATATACGAGAAAGAATGATAAAATCCTTAGACTCAACGCTGACATAACGGATATGAAGAGAGTTTTAACAAAGCAAAATGTATCTAGTATGTTTACATAGTGTTAATTTGGAAGAGTTGATGCCTGTAGATGACACAAAAAAATAATAGTGCTCCTTGTTTAAGTGATATCAATTTGAAGCTGTTGAAGTATAAGAAACTAGTTCTATACTAATACTCCATTTTATCAATATGTACTATTGAACACAAGAAATCCACACACATAATTTCTACGGATTACTGTTTTGATTGTACAAAATGGGGATCCAATGAAACCAATATTGTAGAGGAATCAGTCTTCCATCCACAAACGTAACACAAACTTTATACTAAAATAGTAAATAGGCTAGAAGATTAAAATAAGTTTCGTATGTTTTCATATCAGTAATCAGACTGGCTTTAAGAAATAAAAATATTGTACAAACGCAATTTTTATGTCATAACAAGTACTGGAGAAAAGGTTGTAAACTTAGCATAAATTTAAGACCCACTTAGATTTTTACAGACATAGGCAAAGTATTTAACAGTATAAGTGGACCTGTCTTATAAAGATTTTAGACCAGATAGCATTTTTGGGCAATTTAATGTATATTATTTACTGTTGTATATTATTATTAATAATAACAACATTTTTTAGAAGAATTTTTTTTTTTATTATTTTGTGAATTACAGTGTTCTGATAGTATTCAACTAACATAATCAGATATAAAATTATATTGATAGTGATATAAAATATTATATATAATTTTATATCAGATGATGATAGTTGAATACTAACAAATCATAGTAATTCACAAAAAAATAAAAAAGTATATTCTTGTAAAAATGTTGTTATTATTATTAATAATATAAACGGAAAGCAAAACCTTTCTAGAAGTGTAAATGTCCGCCATTATAGCATTGTGACCAGGCCGGTGATCATGTATGGAGTGGAAACAAAGTGCTTTCAAAACTTGGAACCTCTTCTTAAAATTGAACGAAGAATTCTTCAAAAAAGTAATGGGTACAGGCATAGACCCAAAGAAGAGCTGTAAAGCGATCTGGAAGCTCTATGCTGTGGAAGCGCTATACACCAACATTACTATGCACCACAAAGATAGGGTCAAGACTATCTGATGAACCTTCAGTCACTAAGGAATTGCGACAAGGTTGTGCTATATCACCCGCTTTATTTAAGTTGTACTTGAAGGACAGTTTTATTTATTTATTCAGCTTTGGAACGTTAGCGACGCACCTGTCGCAACATGGAATACTATCAAAGATGAAAAGCTCTTCATTTGCATGGTTACAAACGACAGCACACGTGTAGCAGAAATACAAAATCATATAGGATAAGGGAAACAAGTGACGGGGCAGTGCAGTCCACTTTATAGAGCAATCAACTAAGATTCGAAACAAAAATTTGCGTACGAAGTGTAGTCCGTTAGCTGTGTATTGCGTGTGACCTTGGCGTTGCATAATGTCAGTGGTGCGGGTATTCTGGTCCACTACGTTGTTTTGCGAGAAAGAATTGACACCAATTGCTGCTCAGAAGAGACTTATTGTTGCACAGAGGAAACTGTGTCAATAATAGCCTAAATAAAGAAATTCTTAGACTCACTTGTTACAGACAGAACCACGTGGTTGGCCAAAAATTTCCAGCCCCTTACGGTAAAAGTTAATTACCTGCGGTAGCAGGCGTTACTCTCTTGTTACGCCTGTCACTGCTAATGTTGTATATCTATAGTAGTCTGACATATTTATGATGTGCAAATTCCAGAGCCTTTTTGAAGTCTATGCGACTGTTTGTGTGTTTTGCCACAGTGGTATGATTCTTTGTGCAGTGATGTCTGTGGTCAAAGGCTCTGCAGTACGTTTCGTGTTTTAGTATAGTCTATTGTTTTGTACTTGTGTTTTCCCTCTCCTCCTATCAAGTGTCGTCTTTCAGCTGTATTATTAACTACTTTTGAAAGCTCATAGGGGATTAAGAAATTTGTGATTCTCTTTTTAAAAATGTCTTGCATATAAAGAATTTGATGTTCTATTACCGTCTCCTCGTTTATGGTTAGACAACCTGCATTCAAATTTCCGTCCTGTCTCGCTTAGGTACACTTTGTTACATTTTTTTGCATTTTATATTAAGAAAAACTCCGCTTCTTTGTAAGATTGGCATTTTCTATGTTTTTATTCCTTATCTTACCAAATACTCTTTCACATTTTTATTGCTACATCTATTCCGTATTTTTAAAACAACATTGTATAATTTTTCTGGTATATGTTACTGCATAGTTCCTTTGTTTTAGTTCATTTTTAGCTTTCTTCCTGTTAATAGAACAGAGATTAACGGTAATACCGGGTTAGTACCATCCATTACACTCCCCGTTTAAAAAAAAATGACAGTCGGCATTAAAGCAACTGTTATAAATAGTAAATAATTTTTTTTATCTGACGTCAGTGTAGTTACGTTGTTGCGATGTTTCTGCACATGAATTGGTCGGTTTCATTGAAAACGATAAGCGATAACTGTGGATTTGAAACACCAATCTCATCTTACTAACAGAGGAATCTGATTAGTGTACAGAAGCAGGTTCGAAAAGTGCTACGCAATTAAGAGCACATTGTGACAACAAATGCTTCCGAATATTAACCTTCTGACTGAGCGAGGTTTGTGTGGTGTGTGCACGTAATTTTCATTTTGTGTAATAACGTAATTAAAATATTTGCCCGGGAAAGCCATTATTTTATGAAACTGACACAAACACACATTTTATTTCTTTCCTTCTCTCTCTCACACACACACACACTCTCACTCTTTCCAGCGTTACTACTAATTATCAAAGATTCTAATATTAAAGAGAGTATTTCTTATCGATGAAATAGCACAAAAGTACGGACATGACGTCCTAAGACTGCTCCCGCCGACTACAGCTGTAAGTTAAATTCTATCGCTCTGGTATGGGCACGCTTAGAAGAAAGATGAGATAACGAACGAGCGTGTGGCAAAAAATGAGACTGATAACGTTTCTTTGAATGACGCTGTCCACTGTTTTACCGAGACGACTACGCTAATGTGTAAGTTTTATCTTGTTTCTGTCGACATCACAATGGAATGCGTATACTAAGCATCTCGTTGTTGCTGTCCTTCATAATTAACTGTACATTGTAAACAAAGGTTGCTTGCTATACTTTCCAGAACACTAGTGCTGTATGCTGTATTAAACAACAGCATCTCAAAAGAAATTGTTATGAATGAAATTTTCTTGGACCTTGATACCCAGATTGCGATTAAGAAAATGTCAGCGAAGAGTTAGAAGTAGGCTGTGATAGACTGCGACGTTTACTGTTATTATGATTATGGTAATTGTTATTTTCATTATACGTAATAAACACCTTAATTCGTCGCAATTTCTCTTGACAGTTGTGACACTGATCCTTTTGCAATACTGTACTATTGTTCAAGTAGGCCTATAGGCTCCTAATTGCATCAATGAGTGTCTCAAAATACATCTGGCTTATAGAAATCCCCATAAAGTTTTAACTCTATCAAAGGCTTTTTCCGTAATCTATAAAAGCTATGTGTGTTTCTAAATTGAATTGCCGACGTTTTTCAATGTTTTGCTTTAGTATATATACACGTCAATGCATGAACGTCCTTTTCTAAAGCCCAACTGTACTTCTAATAATATGTTATCGGAAATAGTTTGCAGCCGTTGATTAAGGGGTCTACTACATATTTTGTAACTCCCATTGGAGAGACTTATGCCTTTATAATAATAGATACATCATTTTTGTTTCCTTTTCTGAAAAGAGATATAACTTTTGTCTTTTATAACGTTAATATCCGCAGCATCTCTCGTTTTTATTCATGCGTTTTATAAGTTTATATACCATATTCTGTCTTTCATGTATATCATTTTTGTGTAAAATGATGTATTAAAATTCCATGTACTAAAATGTGTGGAAAAATAAACAATTGTAATAGTGCATAAACGGTTCCATAGTTCAATTGGTTTGTTTCAAAGCTAATAAAGTACTTAAGTACATGAGTAAAGATATGTTTATCTGATGTTTGTATCCGACTGATGTTTAGATAATCTCTTTAGAAGAATACCAAAATTAATTTTTGTCTATTTTTTTGTCACGGGATTAGCTAAAAGTGTTAAGGATGAGAAGTTATATATCATATTTTGTTGTCTTTCACTGTACTCGACACAAAATTTTCTTTGTCCATTGGTTGTCTCCATAACGGTAGTTCCACACTTTTGTCTTCTCTTAGTCCTTACCTGCAGACTTCCTGTCACTGGGTTGTACAGTCGCCGCACTTTTAAAGATTTGTTTCTAAAATTTACTTGCATTTTATTTTTCTCTGTTAACATTGGTATATCCTAAAATACCATAAGCGGATATTGTCATCTGCAACGTGTGAGTTGAAAAATTTTAGGTTGGTAGGTTATTGGCATGTGGGTGAACAATTGATTTTCACATGTGCACGGAAACGGTTTATATAAAATGTATATTACACCTAATTTCATATGTGTTTATTGCCTACGTAACAAATGTAATATATTTGCGGCACTAATTCTAGCTTATTGTTTTATATACTTCATATAAAGTACGTTAAGGTGGTTACACAAGTTTATAAATGCAACCTTAAATATAATGTGTCTAGCAAAAATTACAGTGACTTTTATTGTATAAAGGAACTTGATTCCATTTGGATTATTGGGTTAAAGCGCTGTAATCCAAGAAGGCTTTAATCCAAGAACGCTGTAATGCACCTTCGTTACAGCCACACTACTCAAAGCACACCGCGTCACTCATATGGCACACAGCGGACAGTTTAGATTTAGTTTCCCGCTAATTTTGCGAATTTCAGCGTGGCAACGTTGTATAATCTGTCTGGAGACCTTGACATTGCAATTATATGATGACAAGAATGCACGCTAGGTTCGTATGAGTACAGTGGCGTGTGCGTGCCACAGATGCGGTGGTTTGCATACACTCACACAACCATGCATTTTCCTACTTTGTGGAACAGTAGTCGTAAAAGCTAGAAAAAATGCTGAAATGCCGAAACGTTACATCTAGGTTACAGTAGGAGTGGTTTTGTACTCTTACGAATACATAGGTTACAAAAAAATATTTTAATTTAGGCGAAAATATAACTTTTATTAGTGGCACGCGTTTTACGTTGCCACTAATACTGAGGTTGCCACAGTACGGTCTCAGGTCGGCGGAAAATGCCACAACTAATGACACACACACACACACACACACACACACACACACACACACACACACACACACACACACACACACACACACACACACACACACACACACACACACAATACGAAAATGAAATACCACTCATTCGCCCATCACGAAACCTCCCCAATCGCTAAACTTGTAACCGTAGAATTTGATAGATAGGTTTTCCTTAGATATTGAGCGTCCGCTCAGAAAGTTTTAAGAAATTGTAACCCGTAACGGGTTTGAAAGGTGTTAAACTCCATAAAAGGAGATCACTTATTCTTCCCACTTCCTAGTTGCCAAAGAGCTTATATTTTGAATATCACGATTTCATGGGGGACACACACACACAACAAATGTGAACCAGATAAGCAAAGCACAGGAAACTGAGTAAGCATTGGCCTACTACCGTACCCCGGAAACACTCTGCAAAAAAAGAAATATTGGTTAGTGTTAATATAATAATAATTCTTCAAGATCGATGAAAGAAAGTATGGTGAAAATCTTTGAAACAATATCCATATAAATGAGTGCGTGTGTGTGTGTGCGTGTGCGCGCGCACGTGTTTTTTCTTAACGGCTACTATTTATTTTCATTGTTTGTGTAGTTCTATCTTTACGTGTATTAGAAGCAGTTCAAAAATAATTTAACTAAAAATTTTGTTAACACTATCTAATATAATTATGGTAGCCTACACCATGAGGGTACACCATCCCAACACAATAATTTAAGTACAACATAACTTAGGGACTTCAGTATAAATAATTTGTATCATAGTGTTAATAGAGTTTTTGTATGATACGATTATAAGCGAAAGAACTTGTGATTATGATTTATTTTGAATTATTTGCTTGTGCTGATTTTAGTTTACATTCTTCGGAAAGAAAGTAATTTTTTTCATTGGTAAAAGACATTATTAAATGTCAAGTTTATAAGCCTTTACTCGTTACTGTTATGTCTTAACTAACACCTTACCTTAGATAGTAGAAACAAAAGACCTACTAGTCATTTTTATGCAGTATAGGCTACGTTTATTTATAAAATTCTTCTTAACAGTTAGCCCGTACATTTACAGTAACGATAATAGTTACTGAAGTTATTATGTTTATTATTAGCAGCTGAAAGAAAATACAATTTTAGCATCTTCTCTACAATATCACTTTTAATAAACTCTCGCTGTTCGCCATTTCTCATTGTCAGACACAACTAGATTGCTGGTGCTTTAACGGGTCTAGTTACACAAAATGGGCCATTTACTCGCTTGACACAAATAATTATAAGCAAATGCAGTTTTGACAAGCGACCTTTGGCTTACTCTGTAAAATCGGTGATGTCTAACAGTGGAGTAGGAACTCAGATTGGCAACTTATTCATGGATTCTACAAAGTAGTAGTTTAAACTTACTACTCATTAAATTGGCTGATTGTGTACCAAAACGTCCTAATGAGTTATATCATCAGATTCGAAATTAATGTTTAGTTAGGAAAAGTTATTTAACTCAATTTTTGATTAGGACTACATTACGTTCCGCCAATTTTTTTCACTTTGTAGGTCATAATAGCCATATTTTAAGAATCAAATCGGTTTATAAAATACATACGGTATATGCTTATATTTATACGCACAAATTATTTCCCAAATGAAATGAATGTGAACTTCTTATATTTGCAGAGAGAATAAAAATAATCACTTAAGTCAACATTTAAAAAATAAAAACGTTAAAAATTAATAACACTAGTGATCAAATAAAATTTGTCCTGATCATTTGTTAAAACGATATTTTATATTATGAAATGTTTTACAGTAACTTTTTGGGTTATATAATATTCCTATTCTATGCCTCTGTGCCTTCCATGAGCTATCAGCCATCTATCCTCATTCATTGTATGTCTTATTGTTCCGCTAATGGCTTTCTTGATAGTTGTCTTCTCGTTCCTTGGATCCCAAGCCATAATGTCTTATTATGCATCTTAAATATTACTGACAGTATATTTTCTAGACTCGTTGGTACCGGTTTACAGTAGCATAATTTATGTATATCGTTTCTAGTACATGTACATACACTCATTTCTCAAAATGTATTGATATAGCCCGTCTTCAGCGGTTTATTCTAAATTTCACTGAACAAGAATGATACGCGTAACGAGCAATAAACAGCACACTCCCAAAGCTGCTACAATAATAGAGACAGATCCTTTGCGTTGGATTATCTTGCGTCGCGGGTTACCATGGCTGCTAACTTGTAGAAATGTACCTAGCACAAATTTAGTTTAATATCAAAAGTCGGTCATTTTAAACAATATGGTAGTACTTTGTGATTCGTTGGAGTAATATTAAGTGATTACTAAATAAATTTAATGACTGAAGTGAATGTTTTTAAGTGTGTATGTGTGTGCATCACCCAACACGAATAGGTACAGTGTTTTCATATTCCTCTGAATCTGCGTAAGATTTAATTGGTTAAATCAATTTGTGCTTTAACATGAAGCAGTTAATATTTTTTAAACTTACAATATGCAAATAGGTTTTCCTTTCACCTATCTTCCGTTTGTTTCTGGTTACGGAATATTCACTATGTAAACCTACATAAACATAAATAAATTGCAACTAGTGTCTGTAGCATTTCAACTGCAACTAGACTAAATGTGTTGGTGGCAGTTAGACTTAGAATCACACACGAATATTTATTTTATGAAATTAAATTATTTAGCAATAACTTCAAACATATGTAAAAACCATACTGTCTACTTGTTATCTGTTTGCATGGTTTTCGGATATTATAAACGTAAATATTTCAAACAATGTTTCGTTTTTAGGAACTAGACAAGTACAACGCGAAAGACTGAAGGTTTTGAAATAAGTGCTAACGTCTTTACTTAAAACTCTCAAAAATCAAAATTTATAACGAAAAATAAGTAGCTCAACTTAATGTTAATGGTTAAAGCTAGGAAACACAAAGTTGAAAATGCAATTGTGAAAATACACTAGAAATTAATCTGCATACACACCATTAACAGAAGACAGCCGGGTCATGTCAATATTTCAGTTGAATTCTTTTATCTCTGATATAAACGTAATTTCTGAACATTACGCACACCAGATTTGTAAGACATATAAATCAATGTTATAATATAATATAAATAATTAATATGTAATTTTGAATATAATATCAATTTGTAGAATATAGAAAATTAATGTTGCGGTCATAAATAACCGCGATTTTAGCAAAGTGTGTGACCATTAAAGGTTTCACGATACGGAATGGAAAGGACGAGTGTAACAAGACCCTCATACATTATTTATTGCACGACAGGAAATCCTGAACAATTTGGACAATGACTCGAATGCCTTTAGTCTTAACAGTTTTCGGTGTGTTTTCAATTTTCATGTACAGATATTTTTAACGGACACACGTGAAAAACTATACTTTATATATATAGACAGACGAATGTAGTCTGTAGACTACATAGTAGACGAAAGTAAGTTAATTGAAAATAATTTTTAAAATTTCATAGTCTGAAAGTTTATTACAAAATTTGTGGGTCTTCATATGTGAGTAAATAAATATATAGCCAACTGTATCTCCGTCTCACAGTAATAGGTACTTGGCCTCACAAACGAAGCCAAATGTTAATTCACACGTAAAATAAACCTTTTTTTTGTATATCAGTAGTAGAACACAGAGTAGCGTATGAGCTGACGTGCTAAGTTAAGAATTATCACGCTGTATTGTGTCATAACGAGCCCTTTACTAGTCATACAGATTGTACAGCCCCTTTACGTTCAATCAAGTATTTAGGCCAGTATCTTGTCAGTCTTCTTGCATTGAGCTGTTCCAATAATAGGTAGATATAGCGTATGGTCGGACGGTCTTTCGTGATTTCTTGTGCTTCTTGTATCTATGACATCCTTGGCAAAAGTTCATCGTGCAAGATTTGACTTTTGCCTTACCAAGTACCGCTTAACTAACACTGACGTCAACTAATAATACTGAAATATGATTTTTTAAAATAATGTATGTTTATTCCTTCAGTTAATTAGCAATTTGCAGAATAGTTAATTGATGAATGGAAATCCATTTTTAACAGGTTGATTCTAACTTTTTCTCTGAAGCAAAGGACTCTATTCGAGTATCTTTAAAATAGTTCAGCAATAAACTAATTAGATGATATTGTAACTTTACTGCGTATAATCCATGGCCTTTAAACTTGGAAATAATTTCAACATTTTCAGTTGCTTGAAAATAAATAAATCTGAAGTTTCTGTTGAATTTAAACAAAACTATGATATTTGATTTCAAGGTAATTCTTGTACCATTTTAGGGTCATCCTGTAATCTTGACTTTCTTGATTTTGAGAAATCCAAAAGCTTTTATTGTAGTAAAAACTGTCATCGGTACTGTCATGCTGTACGTTAGCAAGTTATATATATTTAATGAGTCTTCATAGAAATGAGTTATTATATTAGAAATGAGTCTTCATAGAACACGCACGAACGCACCATCGCGACGACCTCATAAACATTCAACAGGCAGGCGTACAAAACCATACATAATTCAAAAAGCTATGTGATGTTTGACATTTGTTAAATAAATTCACCTTTTATGTCACATCCCTCTTACTTATTGGATCAAATTCAATTTCTTCTACTTCGGTAAGACATAAATATTTTTATACCCGATCCTAAAACATACAAAACAAATTATACAGTTTATCGTTTGTTTCATTTGTTATTGTAAATCGCAGATACTGGAAAATCTCTACATTCACAAACATATACATACATATATATCGTTTTACGTTTCCTTTTCATTAATAGCTTACATGTTTTTCGATTTATACAATCCATATATTTTTTAAATTTTATTTGCCTCTAATGTTTTCTGAAAAAATTGTTAATAGTTTCTGTATCACCTTCGTTGCAACTAGACTGAATCTGTTAATGGCAATTAGACTTATACGCGGACACTTAATTTTTAAGTAAATTTGACTAATTATTTTAGAAGCAAATGTTTTCAGTCTCTTTTCTTAATGTTCTGTAATGCTAGACCCAAATTAAAACGTTGACGTTTTAACTGTCGAAACATTTTGAGCTTAAATCGCTTCGTGTTCATCAAAGCAAGAAATAATTATGAATTTTAGCATTTATAATTAGAGCAAACAGCACTGTTGTCTCTGTTCGTTAAAATTGAATTTGACGATTTAATCTATTATAGGCACACTTTTAAAATAAGGTATATAGTATTATGTAAACTAGATTTCTTCTGGTAGTAAGTTTTATTTATTAGAATTACAGGATGGCCAATTTAATTACGATTATGGTCAACTCTCTGTGGTCAATTTCACTTTATGACATGAGGGAATATTTGTAGCTTAAGAAGATTATCCATATTATAACACTTATTTTTGTTACTTAAATGTTATGTAGATGTTATGTTGTGTGTACTTAAATTACATACGCCGCCCGTTGGAAGCGTCAATTTGTAACAAATAAATAATGTGTCTCTTTTACTTTCTGCCCCACTGAAGGGTTCGTCGATCTGTAACAAATATATAAATGTAGCGACTTATTTCGCCTCGCACTGGAGTCGTCAATTTGTAATTATTAATACGTTATGTTGAACGGCGAATGGTTTTGTAATCTGCCGCTCGCTCCCACTATACGTACCGTTTCCGTGACGTCACTCACCGTTGCCAACCGTCGTGGTTTCCGCTGTACTCTGTGAACTTATTTTCTAAATGGAACAGCAATAATAACGACGCAAATATAACATCAAACATATATCCTTATAGAAATCCTTTATTCAGAAAAGCACTGGTTAATTGTTTCTTAAATCTGCTTATGATAATCACAATTGTGGCGAAAATTATACGTCTTCTTTTTACCAGTTGGTACAGTAGTAGCAGATATTATTCAGTATTTAGTCAGACCAAAAGAATGCTTTGGTTATTGTTCTAATAAAAATAAAATATCTCAGGGCGTATCTGCTTCGGGGATTACATTTAATCAAAATATTATTCTATAAATCAAAATACAAGTTTTACAGTTCAAGGATATTACAAAGTTAGAGTGTAATGTGCACACAGGCAGTCGGATCATGATTACTAGTTATTATAGGTTATGTCCAGTTTAGGTGTTTAATAATTATTATCCAAATCAAAGGTTCTTGTGGTGTTTGAAAAGGTGTCAAACTCAAATCGTGTTATTAGTGAGTGTTCTTAGTGTTGGTGTGATATGGTGTCTGTAGTTTTAGTTGATTAATTCTTAAAAAGTCGTGTATACAAAAGTGGGTGTTGATACACAATATAATAAGATGTCAAAGTCACCAAATCCTCTTCTTTGTATGGTTCGTGGTCGAAGATAGGGCCCACGTCCGCTTCAGTCCTTCTCCCTGGTTCTTGATTCTTCTATTTCATATACTGGATGTTCCTCACTTGGTGTAATAGTTCGTGTTATGTATCTCTATCTGTATCAATATGTCTGTAACGTGTTTTCACAGTTTATTTTTAATTCTGTTAGACGTTTTACAAACGCGTCTGTACGCTATGATCGTTGTTAAAGAAGTCTCTTTTTTATTTATCCGAAATTTCTGGTTGCTAAGGGTAAACTTGGAATCTGGTTGGTTGATTCGGATATACATTGTCATATACTTTCATTATTTCAAAATCTAAATTTGTTCAAAACCTTCAAATTAGTATAACTTTTCTGTACTGATTGGGAATTTAAAACTATTAGCAGCATTATTTTGATCTTTACATTTGTGACATATAGACACTAAACATGCCTACTTTTACTTAAGAACTACAGATGTTACAATTTTGTTATTTGAATTTTTCTTAAATAACTTGAGATGTATTATTTTGTTTCTAGATTCGTTGAGTACACTATTAACTATAAATCTATTTATCCTTCCACATTTGTTTTAAAAAATCCCTAACATTATTATCTAAAATTTACAAAAGTTGGTTTTACCTGGCCTATGTACTGGTGTTATTTTCATCACCATGTTTAAAACCTTTAACAGTTAAATTAACTTTTAACAACCATAAAAACTGTTTAACATATAACACTATCTTAACAAAACAAAAAGATATACTATCCTATTAGTTTAATTTCATGTCCACATGGCTATGATTCTACTGAACCTTTGAACAAATAAACTGTTTTTTACTTAATCTATACAATTGTTTAACACTTAGCAATAACATCTTTTTATAGTCTACTTTGCTTTGCCAATCAATTGATCACTGTTTAACACCAGTTCTATGGTGATATATTTGTTAACATAAAAATGAAATTAACATCAGTTAATTGATATTCTCTTAAAACAACTGCTTCACCGACTACATACAAAAAACAACATAAATACCATGATAATAAAACAACGTGATAAAACATAATAACATGCACATTTTTATAAAATAAGTCATGCACTAATTAATTAGTCTTCTCTCAGTTAATTCATTAATTATTCTAAAACTGTCTATGTTATGTTTCACATTACTTGTCACTAAGTTTATCGTTTACCCTTTTCACTGAACACTTAATAGTTTGTATTTATAAACATACTTTATTGGTTTTTATAGGTTTCTACATTTTATTGTCATTAAAAGAACTTCACTCTTGTTATCAAATGTTACTGTGGACAAGTTATTATTTGTTGTTTTCTGGACAATCTTATGATCACTATCTGTTACAATTAGTTGTATGGTTAATGTATCTGCAATAAGGTTTGTTATATTTTCATTACATCATTTAAATTAATCACTTACTAATATTTCTTTTTACATAGTATTACATGTTTGGGCCTATTATCCCTCAATTTGTATTTTGATTATCTTGATATTATGATACATTGAATGAAACCATTTGTTTCTTTATAGTACTGGTTCATATGTCGTCTGTCTTTATAATTATTTATTTTGTCATTATTGAAAGTTCATGTCATAATCGGGGTTGAATGTATTTTGCATCACTTTGCCTAAATCATTAATTTGGGTACGGTCAGTTGTATTACTAGTCAGTCTGAAATGGTTAGTCGTTCCTCTTCTCTATCATCTTGGAAGATATTGTTCTTCTTGTTTAGCTTCTTATCCAAAGTCTTCATTAAATCAAGTACGATATTAAGTTGTTCCAAATGTAATGTTACATACTACCCTGCCACCAAATTTGATAATTTTAATAAAATATTGTTTTTGTTGAAATTATCAATTATCTTCTCTTTCACAAAATCATTTGTTATTCTTTTTATGATCTGGTATACTTGTCTTTAGTTATAAGCGTTCTATCCCTGGAACATGTTACTTCCCTAACAAATTAATCACCATATATTTTGGAATCAGTCGGGGTGCTCTCTTGACCTAATACCCCGCTGTCCTTATAATACATAGTACATCAATAATATCGATTGCTGGAGCTATCTCGTCAGTCAATCACATTTAATAGTCACTAGTCTATTCACGACTAAATAAAATAAAATAATATAATAATATATTCTTGGGATGGTTCACTCAGCTTAACTTCTCAGATCTAAGTATTTCTTTCCATTGATTCTTCCAGATGTTTATTTTCTTGTGGCGATATTAATAACATTTTTTATTTTCAATTGGTACTATCTTCTTTCCTTCTTTATCAGTACTCCTGAATCTTCATTCTTCATTCACTTAAAACATAACAAGTATTTGCATCTTTAGTTGTTGTTAAATCTCTCACAATCATGATAGATAATTTGTAGTAAATTCGTTTCTAGTCTTGTCTTATTTTCATCGTCGATTGTCTACATTTGTCCTTTCTTATTCGTTTTATAGCACTATGGTTTCTTCTGATTTATTGATGTTGCATCTTTCTTTTATATTCCAATAATAAGTTCATAATTATATTTAATAAGAGGTGCTTATTTTGTTTAGAATTTGGAAATTTATTCCCAGTTGTTTATCCGCTTGATTCATAATAACATTATCAAACTGTACTGTAAGTTGTCCTTACTATTTATTTGAATTCTGAGATATTCAAATTTGTTTATTTGGCTTCATTTAAAATTATATTCTGGATTATCAAAGTTGGTAAGATGAGCTTACTATATTCTTTGAATTTTGAGGTATTATAATCATAAATTCTTCAATTCCATATTAATTCTCATAAATAATTAGTTGTAAGTTGATCTTACTATTTCTTTTTAGAATTTTGTGGTTTATTCAACTTTGTTTATTAGGTTCATAATACATTTTTAAGGAAACTTGGTTGTATGTCCCCTTAATCTTTTTTGTTTCCACATCACTAATGACATAAGTATTATTGTTATTGTTTTTTATAACAACATATGGTCCATTATACAGTAATAATGGCTTTTTTGCTATTCCTTCCTTAGAACTTGGCAATTCGCGGTTTTTTAACAATACTTTGTCTCCAATCTTGTACTGGATCATTTTCTGCTGAATTATTTTGTATTTTTTCCTTCTCTTCTCCACTTGTTCATTCAGTTTGCTGTGGAATCTCATGTTGTCGAACTGGTAAGCTGGGTTGTTTGGGAAGTTGATTATTTCACTAATTTCTCGGGGTGGTAGTCTTTCATGCATTATGGTATATGGAGTATCTTGTATTGCTTCATGGTAAGCTAAGTTGATAAAGCTTTCTGTTTGTGTAATGTAGTCACTCCACTTCTGGTGTTTATCAAAACAATATGTCCTGAGTATACGGCCGACCTCCCTCAGTACTCTTTCCGCCGGGTTGCTATTTGGGTGATATACAGATGTTTTATATGTCTTGACACCTAAGTCTAACAAAGTCTCCTTCCAAACCCTTCCTCGAAACTGAGTTCCGTGATCAGTAATAATTGACCTTGGAGCTCCTAACTCTGGTATGTATTGTTGGATTACTATTTGCAGAATCTTTTTTGTAGCCGCCCGATTAATGGGGTATAGCTTTGTAAATTTGGAGTAATGGTCGAACATGATTATAATAAATTTATACTCTTTTCTCCCTCCACTACGAGGTAACGGTCCACACACATCAAAAAATACTCTCTCTAATTTACCAGTTGATGTAATAGGTTGCATAATTCCTTCTGTTTTTTCGTTATTGCATTTTGCCAATTGACAGATGTGACACTGCCGAATACATTCTCTAACTCTCCTGTTGATATTCTTAATGTAAGTGTGTTCCTCATGTGCCTTCATTACTTTTAATGCACCCATATGCCCATATCGACTATGGTAGTCCAGTATCAATTCTGTTTCTAACGCTTTAGGTATCACTACCTTCCATGATCCTTGGTTATTATTTGGTTTGTAAAATAATATGTCTTCATGTAGACAGTAATATGCAGTGATTTTTTCATCCTGTTGGATCAGTCTTTGTCTAAAATTGTTGATTTTTGTATCCTCTGTTTGTTGTTGTGAAATTGATTTCATGATGTTTTCCGAATCTGATTTGTTTTTTATTATAGTATATACCTTGATGATTGTTTCTTTTTCCCCTTCAAAAGTTTGTTGTTCTATGTTAATCCGGGACAATATATCTGCAGCAATATTCTGTTTTCCTGGAACATACTCCCAATTTATATGGTACTCCTGTAGTGCGAGTATCCACCTTGCCAATCTCCCATGGTTAATCTTGCAATTTTTTAGGAAAGATATTGACTTATGATCGCTCCTCACAGTTATCGGGTATCCAAGAATATAGGTTCTGAATTTCCCACAAGCGAATACAACGCTTAATAACTCCTTTTCCGTTACACTATAATTGCGTTCATATCCATTAAGTATTCTGCTTGCAAAACTCACCACCTGATGTTCTCCCTCACTATCTTCTTGATATAATACAGATCCTAAACTTATATCACTGGCATCACAGTTCATAAAGAAAGGTTGGTTGAAATTAGGATGTTTTAATACAACTGAACTTAGGAAATTATGCTTGATCATTTGGAGTAAATTGTCTTGTTCCTGTCCCCAGGACCATTTGTTCTTAGAGGATAATTGTGGAGAAAACTTTGCTGTCATTTCAGAATAATTTCTCTGAAACTTCCTATAATAATTGCAAAGTCCCAGAAATGATTGAAGTTGCTTTTTATTTTTAGGACTTGGGAATTTTTGGATAGCTTCTATCTTTTCATTGGATGGTGTTATTCCTTGTCTTGTTAAGTTAAAACCCAGGAATTGGACTTCACTGGCGATAAGCTTGGATTTTTGAAGTTTTAGGGTAACGTTATTGTCTGATAGTTTTTGTAATACTTGTCCTACTCTGTTACAATGGTCTTCCCAATTCACTGAAGTAATCAACAAGTCATCAACATAGACTGTGGTATATGGAATAGTATCTGGACCCAACACCTGGTCCATACATCTTACGAATACAGCTACTGAGTTTACCAGTCCAAACGGTAGTCTCTTGAACTGGTAGTTCCTCCCTTCGAAAATAAAGGCGACGTACTTTCGACTATCTGGGTGTAACTCCACCTGCCAATACCCACAAACAGTATCCCAGGTGCTGATAAATTGTATGCCATTAAATTTTTTCAATATCTCCTCAATCTCTCCAGGAGATGTTCTGTCATTAACTATGATCTTATTAATCTCTCTAGCATCCAAACAGAGTCGTACTTTACCATCTTTCTTGGGATGGCTATTAACGGACTGGTATATGGGGAACAGCTATACTCAATGATATCTTCTGCTATCATTTTGTTTAGTTCAGTCCTCACTGCTTCTTTTAATGCATAAGCAACGGGATATGATTTCTTATTAAAATTTACAGGCTCCTTGAATTGTAGTGTAAATTGATAATCTTTTACTTTGCCAGGTATATCAGAGAAAACATAGCGGTATTTATTATATATTGATATTAACTTTTCTATTTGTTGTGTAGTTAAATTACATTCATTTTGTTCTGATTGAAATTGTCGGATCTCTTCTAATTTTTCCAACCATAAACTATCTTCACTCCCAAAGTATTCCCTTCTTACATTCCATGACTCAGCTTGATTATTATTGAATTTTCTTATACTATTGCATGAAGGTACATTTTTATTTTCTACTAATTTTGCTGTCCATTCTATATTATCCACTTTTAACGACACTATGGCCTGTCTCATGTCAATTATTGCTGAATATTTTCTCAAAATATCACAGCCTATTAGTAGATTAAATGGTATATTACTAGCTATTAGAAAAATAATAGGTATAGCTACATACCTATGCTGGTCACTGTTAATGATACCTGTTTTCTTATTGACTTGTTTTGCCTTCCGGTGGCTCCGATTAAAATTATATTTTGAATTGGTAAAGTTGGTAAGATGGCCTTACTATATTTTTGAATTTTGATGTATTCATTGTTGTCGATTAACGACACGTTTGCGCCCGTATCTACATGAATCTTGTCTCTAGTCCATTCACTTGGGCGATGATATATGCGATCTCATTATTCGAACTATTGTGCGTTATCGTGTCTTCGTTCAGTAGTTCTTCTCTCACATTTTTTAAGAAGTGATTGTGCACTATCGTCATTGTATCGTCAGTCATTTTGTCTCGTCCTAGTAAGTACCCAAATTGCCGGTTCAGTGATGGGACCTGATGGATTTTCACTGCCGCGGTCCGTTTAAATCAGGGCTGATCTCCTCAGTCCTGTTGTCTGATTGATTGGGTCTGTCTCTACTCTGTGACTCTTGTACCTCAATGGCGTTATTATCAAACGTCACTGAGTTTCGGTTATTCCTGTTGTCGTCGCAGCTCCTACTTCGCCGATGTTCATCACGGTAGTGCTGGTTACTCTCCTCCTGAAAACTTCTCCCACGGTTCCCATTATAATTTGTTCGTCCCTGGTACGAACGTCTTCCCACATCTCTATCGTCAATGCTTACATAATTCACATGTCTTCGATATGTTTGGTTTTGATTGTTATTATTGCCGTTATTATTATGCCTGTATCGGTTATCGTAGTTGTTGTTATAACCTCGGTTGTTCTGGTAATGGTGGTCTCTGTCATTGGCACGCTGGTATCCATTATTGTTATTATTTGTAGGAGAGTTACGGTAATAGTGGTTGTTGTTATTGTTGTTATTATTTGCCGCATTATTTCGTGGATAGTTGTTAGTGTTATTGTGGTTTTGGTAACTGCGTTGATAGTGGTTACCGTTGTTGTTGTAACTATTGTTCGGTCTTTGCCCGTTGTTTTCATATTGGGCGTCGCGGCGACCATTATTTCTATTTATTTCATCGTTCCTTCGTCTGTACTGGAGGAAGTTCTTCTCTTGTTCCATCTCCGCTAATAATGTTGACATCTCCTCGATGGTTTGTATGCGTCCGTTTATTCGGCCTCTTGTAATTTCTCCACCATAGTGGTAAGCTAATAGCCTCACTAAACATTCGGTAGGAATTGCAGGCTCTAGATGTCTGGCTATGTTTATTTTCCCAAGAAAATATGCGGTTGGAGTTTGCTTGCCGTGCAGGTCATATCGGCCCAATCCTATGTCACTTCTTATCATATGTTGCGTGGCATCAGACCAATACTTAGATTTGAATTGTTTTTTTAAATTCTTGGAAGTTTTGTATACTCGGCCGCATCGCCGTCCACCAATTGTCATAAACTTTTCGGAACATTTCGTCCAGCATACTCCTAATCACAAACCATCTGTCTTCTCCGGTTTTGGCTATTTTCTCTTCGACTCGTTCTAAGAATAGCATGGGGTTCCTTCTATAATTTTGGAAGTCGATAACTTCTCGATTTTCCTCGCATGTTGTATGGGCACCGGTACATTGTCTGTTTTTTAGGGAATTAATTTCATCTCTATGGGCAGTTGTTTGGTCTTGTACTCGATTGAGACTATTACTCATACCTTCTAATCTTTCTCCCATCACTGTTTGGTTGGTTCTTATATTTTCAACTTGTCCATTCGTTTCTTCCCGGACGCTCAGTATCTCTTGGTTCATCCGCTCACACTTTTCCTTGGTTTCGGATTCTACCCTTTTAATTTCAGTCACCGGTTCTTCTAGCTTCTTGTCCCATTCTTCCTGCAATTGCCGGTTATTAATTTCCATCTTGTTATTCCACTCTTCTTTCAATGATTCTTTGTGTTCATCCAATTTTTTCATGGTCTCTTGGTAATTTCCCTTCAATTCTTCCCTCAATGCTCTATTATTTTCGTCTATTTTCTCCTCCATTTTACTGCTATTCTCTTTCAGTTCTCGGCTCAATTCCTCCTTTGTTTGTTTATTATAACTCTTTATTTCCTCCAACTTCTTACTCAAGTCTTTCTTCAATATTACTAAGTTCTTATTACTGTTTTCTAAGTTCTTCTTATTGTTCTCACTTAATTCTTCCTTCAATTTTTCTAAGTTCTTATTACTGTTCTCACTTAATTCTTCCTTCAATTTTCCTTCCACTTTCCTAATACTCTCCTCCGTTTTCTTACTACTCTCCTCCATTTTCTTACTGAAATCTTCATGACTCTGTTTTAAATATTCCATAATGCTCTTCATGTCAACGCTCTCTGTAACTTTGTCCGGTTCTTGTCTATATCCTTGGTCCTCTCTTATTATTACTTCTACTTCCTCGACCGGTGTTGCTTCTTTGTCTTCCATGTTTAATTCGTCTACTTTCTTGGTTTCGGCCGCTCGTTTTCGCGATGTTTCTCGCTTCCTCATTTTGTTTACTTTTGTTTGTTTGTCTATAAATTATAATTTAATTTATATTAAATTAAACGCCTCACACGTTGGTTCGCCAATTTATACCACTTATTTGTGTTACTTAAATGTTACGTAGATGTTATGTTGTGTGCACTTAAATTACATACGCCGCCCGTTGGAAGCGTCAATTTGTAACAAATAAATAATGTGTCTCTTTTACTTTCTGCCCCACTGAAGGGTTCGTCGATCTGTAACAAATATATAAATGTAGCGACTTATTTCGCCTCGCACTGGAGTCGTCAATTTGTAATTATTAATACGTTATGTTGAACGGCGAATGGTTTTGTAATCTGCCGCTCGCTCCCACTATACGTACCGTTTCCGTGACGTCACTCACCGTTGCCAACCGTCGTGGTTTCCGCTGTACTCTGTGAACTTATTTTCTAAATGGAACAGCAATAATAACGACGCAAATATAACATCAAACATATATCCTTATAGAAATCCTTTATTCAGAAAAGCACTGGTTAATTGTTTCTTAAATCTGCTTATGATAATCACAATTGTGGCGAAAATTATACGTCTTCTTTTTACCAGTTGGTACAGTAGTAGCAGATATTATTCAGTATTTAGTCAGACCAAAAGAATGCTTTGGTTATTGTTCTAATAAAAATAAAATATCTCAGGGCGTATCTGCTTCGGGGATTACATTTAAACAAAATATTATTCTATAAATCAAAATACAAGTTTTACAGTTCAAGGATATTACAAAGTTAGAGTGTAATGTGCACACAGGCAGTGGGATCTGATTACTAGTTATTATAGGTTATGTCCAGTTTAGGTGTTTAATAATTATTATCCAAATCAAAGGTTCTTGTGATGTTTGAAAAGGTGTCAAACTCAAATCGTGTTATTAGTGAGTGTTCTTAGTGTTGGTGTGATATGGTGTCTGTAGTTTTAGTTGATTAATTCTTAAAAAGTCGTGTATACAAAAGTGGGTGTTGATACACAATATAATAAGATGTCAAAGTCACCAAATCCTCTTCTTTGTATGGTTCGTGGTCGAAGATAGGGCCCACGTCCGCTTCAGTCCTTCTCCCTGGTTCTTGATTCTTCTATTTCATATACTGGATGTTCCTCACTTGGTGTAATAGTTCGTGTTATGTATCTCTATCTGTATCAATATGTCTGTAACGTGTTTTCACAGTTTATTTTTAATTATGTTAGTCGTTTTACAAACGCGTCTGTACGCTATGATCGTTTTTAAAGAAGTCTCTTTTTTATTTATCCGAAATTTCTGGTTGCTAAGGGTAAACTTGGAATCTGGTTGGTTGATTCTGATATACATTGTCATATACTTTCATTATTTCAAAATCTAAATTTGTTCAAAACCTTCAAATTAGTATAACTTTTCTGTACTGATTGGGAATTTAAAACTATTAGCAGCATTATTTTGATCTTTACATTTGTGACATATAGACACTAAACATGCCTACTTTTACTTAAGAACTACAGATGTTACAATTTTGTTATTTGAATTTTTCTTAAATAACTTGAGATGTATTATTTTGTTTCTAGATTCGTTGTGTACACTATTAACTATAAATCTATTTATCCTTCCACATTTGTTTTAAAAAATCCCTAACATTATTATCTAAAATTTACAAAAGTTGGTTTTACCTGGCCTATGTACTGGTGTTATTTTCATCACCATGTTTAAAACCTTTAACAGTTAAATTAACTTTTAACAACCATAAAAACTGTTTAACGTATAACACTATCTTAACAAAACAAAAAGATATACTATCCTATTAGTTTAATTTCATGCCCACATGGCTATGATTCTACTGAACCTTTGAACAAATAAACTGTTTTTTACTTAATCTATACAATTGTTTAACACTTAGCAATAACATCTTTTTATAGTCTACTTTGCTTTGCCAATCAATTGATCACTGTTTAACACCAGTTCTATGGTGATATATTTGTTAACATAAAAATGAAATTAACATCAGTTAATTGATATTCTCTTAAAACAACTGCTTCACCTGCTACATACAAAAAACAACATAAATACCATGATAATAAAACAACGTGATAAAACATAATAACATGCACATTTTTATAAAATAAATTATGCACTAATTAATTAGTCTTCTCTCAGTTAATTCATTAATTATTCTAAAACTGTCTATGTTATGTTTCACATTGCTTGTCATTATGTTTATCGTTTACCCTTTTCACTGAACACTTAATAGTTTGTATTTATAAACATACTTATTGGTTTTTATAGGTTTTTACATTTTATTGTCATTAAAAGAACTTCACTCTTGTTATCAAATGTTACTGTGGACAAGTTATTATTTGTTGTTTTCTGGACAATCTTATGATCACTATCTGTTACAATTAGTTGTATGGTTCATGTATCTACAATAAGGTTTATTATATTTTCATTACATCATTTAAATTAATCACTTACTAATATTTCTTTTTACATAGTATTACATGTTTGGGCCTATTATCCCTCAATTTGTATTTTGATTATCTTGATATTATGATACATTGAATGAAACCATTTGTTTCTTTATAGTACTGGTTCATAAGCCGTCTGTCTTTATAATTATTTATTTTGTCATTATTGAAAGTTCATGTCATAATCGGGGTTGAATGTATTTTGCATCACTTTGCCTAAATCATTAATTTGGGTACGGTCAGTTGTATTACTAGTCAGTCTGAAATGGTTAGTCGTTCCTCTTCACTATCATCTTGGAAGATATTGTTCTTCTTGTTTAGCTTCTTATCCAAAGTCTTCATTAAATCAAGTACGATATTAAGTTGTTCCAAATGTAATGTTACAATATTCACACAGTTCTTAATAAATAATAAAATGTAAGTTTACTTGTGATTTTCTTGCATACCTGATACATTCGCGACAAAAGATAATTAAATATTTAATATTAGCATTTAATAGTTTATGGTCATATTCAGTGTCAAGAGTACTAATTTGGAACAATGTACATATTGACGTTCAAATCATCTGACATAAAATAATATGACGCCTAAAATTATAAGAATATCATTCTTTAAATACTGTTGTAAATACATTACCAGTATTTCAAAGTTATGAAAAATATAGTGATTTTAAATATTTAAAAATTAAGTATTATTTGAAATTTGAAAAAAAATTGAATTATTTAACGTTTTGAAATGAATGTTGCCACAAATTGGAGAATTGGTAGGACTATTCAATCGCTGTAAATTACACTAAGTCGATGGAATATTCTAAACAAACAGTCAAGTTTACCTAGAAAAGTACTATGTTTCAAACCTTAATTCCTGTAAAGTTTCCCATTTTATCTATTTATTATATAATGGTGTTTCCTACAAACAAATTCCTTACGAAATGGAATGAGAAGGAATAAAAGAATATTTCATCTAAGACTTCAGCAATTCCATAATGACTCATTTTGCAATAAAACTTGTAAATAAATTTAAATAAAGTCCTAAATTGGTAACTAACACATTATTAGTAATCGTTTCTCTAAAAATTGCATCACCATGACATGCGATTTTGTGTTCTAAACGTAGACATCGCTATTGGTCTCTGTTTTTTTAAGTTAATGTTCAACTCAGGTTTATCTTACTCATTTCCCTCGCTTTCTGGATCTGCTGGAGGTATCAATTTACAGAATTCTTAAGGCAGGTATTGCCGGTCCATTAACAGCTTGAAATGTTATGTGGTCATATCCTGAGTAAAGATTAAGCATCAGAAAAAAACTATCTGACAACAAAAACAACGAACAATTAAATAAAATAGATAAATCAATTTGAAAAAATAAATGATAAAATTGACATCAACAAGTTTGCTTGAACCTCCAAAAAAATTGGTCAAGGTCATAACAAAGAAAGTATCAATATTTCTAATTAATGCAAAACGTTATTTGGTTACAACAATGAAAACTATTTAAAACATAAAAATGAAGTGATTAGCAACCACTATATTAAAAATAGCAAATAAATCATAAATTTCCTGACTATAAAAATATTAAAAAATTTACCTCGTCGATTTCATAGTCGTATTTGTTAAAAAGCTGTGGCAGACGCAGTAGGCGTTACCATTAGTTGACTGTACACAACAACAACAACACAGACTCAACACAACTGTCTGTATACAGACAGTAAAATGTTGAAGATACATCAAAATTATCAAACGTTATAACAACTATTTTTGATCAAGACAATTTGAAAGTCAGCAATTATACGTACTCGATACATGCACTTCAAAAGCATTTCTATGTACATAGATAAGAGACTATGTTTAGGCGTAGGTAATATAAATTCGTGTTAAATGTACACGTCAGAAAAATTACCTTCATGAACAACCCAACTTTCTTTTCACACGTAGACTGAAAAGAGGCCAGATAGACACGTACGCGTATGCACGCACGCATACGCCCGACAGTAAATGAAATCACGAAATAATAACGTACACTGTAACCATCAATTTCATATCACAGGAGACACACGAGAAAGCATTAAATCGTTTATACCACATAATATTTAAAAAAATGCATAAATGTGTGAACTTTATCACCATCTTTAAGAAGGATTAAACCAAAAATGGTTTGTTCCACCCCAAAAAAATAGACTAGAGCAAAAACTCCAACGCCTCTCCGTCTTTTCCGCTCATAATTTAATAGTTGTTTGGGGATGCGGGAGTCATCCAGTCGGTCAAGAATGTCCAAGCATTTTAGCCTATATTGGGGCATCCTATGGAGTATACTTATAATATTCAGTTTGTATATACTTCATATTCAGAAAAAATAACCCATCTCTGTTTAGAGTAATAACAGACAATCTCTCCCTAAAATTAAGAAAACTACAATCACCACTTAAACGACATTCGAGAAATATAATATATTGTTACAGCAGTCTAACTGATCGTCGTACGGTACAGTGGAAAACAAATTACAGACACCAATGAAGTCACTAACCACCAATTTTAATTAATCACAAGTAACAGTTTGTAATCAAAAAGTTATTCAAAAAGATTATAATAATACAAGAATTGAAATTAAATTTCTCCACACGCAATAATAATATCAACTAATAGAGTCCCGCACAATAATCACTTTTCACTAATAACCATTTAAGACGCTCTGAGTAAATCATCCGACATAAATTGACTTCCAAGCGGCATCTGGCGCCTCTTTATAGCCTGCAGAGTTGCAGACTAATGTTTCATAATATGCGCTCTTAACAAACACTCAAAAACATTATAGAATACTTGAGAGCGCCCAAAACAGAAACACGCACCTGCTGGGCGGGTCGGGAAACGTGTAGGACGACACTATCGACTGTACGAGAATGTTCCATTTTGCGTAACACTATCATGTAGCTGTATTTATATCTGTAAGATAACAAGAATATAGATAGATATTCAGATACGCCTATAAATGATACATTCATGTAGGCCCATAAATTGTTATTGTATACATACATCTCATATCAAGATGTACTTTGTTACCTGAGACATATTTCAAACGTTATAAAGTATGCTCATCGTCAGCAATGTTTATCTATATTAGTATTTAATACTTCCGTAGAATAAATTTTGAAGTATCTAGTATTGAATGTTTGAATAAATGTGTATATTGATGTATTGAGTCCCCCCCCCCCACACACACACACACACGCGCGCGCGCGCGCGAGCGCACAGAATCACATGCGTGTGCGGAGCGCGCATACACTATTCCATTTAATACGAGAAAAAATCAATAAATAGCTCACAAACTGTTGGAAAACTGAGTAGTTTCTAAGCATCACTGGGAGGCAGAAGAACGCAGGTTTATCATATTATGTTACTAATCACCATCTACCATCGTACACGACTGATCATTTTCAAAATGGCGACTGTGCTTGAGAACTGTAGCCTACGTGTATTTTTGCAGTGAGAAAATGTTTTCTCTTTACGGTGAGAAATGTTTGTCACGTAATGTGGTGCAAAACTGAGTAGTTATATTCTCTCGAGGACACTCAAATGTTGTTGTTGGATATTGTAATTGTCTTGTTAAGACTGCGGAAACCAATAGTGTGGCGGGTAGGAGAGGTCACAGGCGACTAACAATAAACTGCAATCACAAAATAACGTACTTAATCGTACAAACTGCGTTGCCCTTGCTATACGGTAGTCTTACGGTTTCGTCTATAGCATAATGAATTATAGTTTGAAGGTTTGAAAAATTTGTAGAACGTGAGTGACCAGACAACTGACCGACGAATAAAAAACAAAATGACCTGTCCTTGCAATATCTCTCACTGTTCACTGATGAATCCTATGAGTAACAGGATTTTTATTGAGAATAAGCATAGAATATACCACTACAAATCCAAATCAAAGCGTCATTCAATGGAAACCTCCTTTTTCAAATTGAGCCAAGAAATTCACGATTAAAACTACAACATAAAGCCTTATGTTTACAGTGCTCTTGAATTTTCAAGGAGTGCTGTTCGTCTATTTTCAGAGGCCAGGTGAGAATGTTATTGATGCAATTTGAAGAAAACGTGAAGGCAACTGGCCTGAGGAGTATTTTATCAACATGACAATGGTGGAAATCATATGTCATAATCAACCGAGGTAGGCCTAAGAATGAATGTATTAGATACAGTAGCAACATATACAGACATTTGCCTTACAAAGCGATTTCCACCTTTTGGCGGTGATTGAGATGTTGATCGGTGAGATTCGTATGTGGCTGAGACAGGAACTCAGAGACCTTTTATGCAGAAGGTTTTGTGTTCTCCTGGAAGGGTATTCCGCACACAGCTACAACATTTTGGGACATCCATCTCTCCCATATTGTAACAAGACATATAACCACCATATTTTAAACGTCAAAATATAAGTAACATGTCATAATAATTGAGGGGACAAGACCCATTAGTACTGGCAATGACAATGCCAAGCATGACAAACTACATATACAACTAATAAAGAAGAATGAACTCACAACACAGGAGTCAATATAGTAATGGTAATAATAATTAATAACAAGAAAGAAAATGAATTAAATAGTGATTATACAACAGAAACAATAACCCAATAGATCCGGTCAGTAAGAAGCCAATAAACCAAGAAAGAAACATATTACAAGGAAGAAATAATAATACTGATGATATCAGTCAGAATGGTGACTTAAGAAGAACTAAGAAACTAAAATAACAACGAAATAAGAAGGCCTAATGTGAAGTAAATAGGCAACACCAGCAAAGTACTAACTGAGAGACTTACTAATTGTAGACAAAACACTAACTGACTAACTTAGATGACCTGTATATGACCACTAGTAGTGTAAATGAGTAGGGCATCCAATATTAGCCAAGAGAGTGAGAGTAACAATAATATTAGTACAATAAGAAGCTGTAAATAACAGCATAATAGCATATTAGGAACAACATTAATGTAAATAAAAAGAGAATCAAAATTGCTAAATAACAGTAATAATTGTTAACTAAGTAATGGAAAAATAATAATAGAAAGAACAAAGAACTAATTAATAAATTACAGGTGATAATTAATAACATAATACTAGTAAAAACAAGATTAAAAATGTAAATTTGAATCAACTCAATTCACCCATTGTTGCTATAAAGGGGGAAGACACATAACCTAAATACAGGTACTGTCCACCTAGATTCATACTTATTAATAACTAAAACATGTTTAACTAAAATCTCTTGTACACAAAATCAATTAGAGGTGATAAGGTTTCTCCCAGTACCAAGATCAGCTGCCTAGAGTAGTATTTATATGATAATTAATGTAAAACAAATGAACAAAAACAAACAAAATGAGAATCACCATGTAAAACTTAGATAACACCTATTGTAAAGTTAAACAGGAATAAAAAGGGGATACCTGTATAATACATAATATGTTATATCACTTATATAATAGTGTAAGAGAATTATTATCAGTAATGTAAAGTATAATAATCATAATTAAGCACATCTGTCATGGGACACAAGATGTAAATACTGTTATTCAATTCTCTATACAAAAGAACAAACAAATGTATTAAAAACACCAGATTAGAAATCAATGTAATAACTGTAGTGAACTATTCTGAACCAGATGGTGGCCTGAAAGGACACTACTAAATTAGAAAAGAAATAAAGTAAGGGGACACCTGATAGTACTATACAGAGGTCACTAAATAGACTAAAAAACCAGGGAATAACAATATATTCCCATTAACAAAGTCAACCAGTAGTTGTAATGACACTGTATATATAATTGGGACAACATAGAAATTGCCCAGAAACTATTTCTCATATATAATTAATCAATATAGTTAGTAGACTCATAGACATAAGACAATGTTAGCATAGGAAATGTATTTTGTTCATAATCATAAGTAAATAAGTAAGGAGCGTAAAAAGGCTTGAAAGGCATTATCTCGAAGAGATGTGATTGTCATTAGCTAGTTATAATCCAAGAATATATAAAGTTAGTCATAAATAGTGCAAAGTGTTAATCTCAAACAATATCTTCCTTATCATGGACGAAAACATATCATGAGTAGACTCTAAATCAAGAGCCAAATGTTCGCCATGCAGTGGTAAGCTTAGATTCACAATCTAAGGAGTGATAAGAAAGTTATGTCAATTGTAAAAATATTTGAGTTAGTTTGGAAAAATGTCTAGCGTCAGTTCGTAATCTCGAACCCAGCCACCCACGCTTATTACAACAATTAAATAATTTCGCGAAGGGGGTATGTGCGCTAAAGTCAAGATCGTCAGCCGATCAAACAAGAGAAATCGACAAATTTTACAAGAATCGCAGACGAGAACGGCAGCAACATACGCCACCTCGAGGCACTTTTTGAATAACCTTTGATGAGTACAGACGGCAGCTCGACTTCGCCAGAAAACAGCTGTTTAACCTAGCTTGTGCGCGTCATCGATGTAAACAAAAGCAAAGCTAACCTCAATTTGTGCGATATCATAACAACGTTACTGTTGAAGCTGAATGAAGTATAAACAGTGCGAATATACGAATTGCTAAGTGTATAATATCTAGCATTTCCGCGATTTACAGGGAGTAAAGAGATGTTTTATATTAATTAAGGAAGTTGAGGAATGACGATATATTTATCGAACAACATTAATGCAATGTGTATAGACCAATGTATAAAGGGCATTGCACCCTATTAATTTCATTCAGCAATTATTTATAGAGAGAATCCTCAAATTCAATTTTATGTAATTAATAAATAAGAGTTCAGAAGACAATAATAGTCTGTTCTAAATAAACACTGAGTGTGTTACAACCACACACCTAAATGAAGTCATTAACGTTAAACCAAGATTAAACTAACGATAGTTAGTAAGAAATTTGAGAATTGTCAACAGACGAAATTAATTAACAACAGTTAACCAATGCAAATATAATTTATGTTTATTAACTTAGGAAGAGTCTACTACTATTTGAAATATTTCTTTATATTATTAATAAAAGCAGGTTGTACCAAGCGACATAATATACTAATAATTAAACGATTACCTCTTTGAAGTAATCCAGTATAATGGTTCAGATGATTCTTTAAGGAACACTGAATTGAGTTATTATTTTATAGCGTTCACATTTTATGTACTGTAAAGAGTTCTTTCAACGTTCATTAAGTCACTTAACATTCATTGTTGATTGACAATTAAACAAGTTAACCTATAATGCCGGAATCAGGCATGGTCATTATTTTATCTATTATACATTAGGATGTAATTGATTTGTAACCACTCTCCGACTACCTAATAATGGTAGAATAAGTTTTCTAGTTACTTTATTTGTATTCTGCAAGCTAAAAGAACCTAAACCTTAACAAAACCTCAATAAAACCTTAATAACCTTAATAACCTTAAGAAAATAGTTAACCAAAAAATATGTTCATCTAGTCTGATGTTTGTAGATCAGAACTACCGACCCTAAGACAACATTTTTATAAAAGTAAATTCCAATGTAAAACAAATTTGAACCTAGAACGGTTTATGATATTTTAAATAATTCAAGTGATGTTAAGATGAAATAAATTACAATTTTAATACAACAAATTAGAGTCAGACGGTTGATTTCAATAGACTCGGTCATTACAGAGTAGGTGAACGTCTCTCAATGTATGGCACGACAGACAGCGGCAATTTGAATTGTGGTAATTAAATCTAAAATTAGATTGTCACGTCAACACTGCGAAGTTAGCCAGACTCACTTCAAGTAAGTAGTTATTTCATACAAAACTAAATGTACTTTCAGTGAGAGATCGACTTCACAGATTCACCTAGTCGACAGAAGAACGTCACACCATAAACAAACTTCGAAGAAAAATAATTGAACTATATTTAAACTCTTTAAATATTGTTTTCTAACAACTTCAAGAGACAGTAACCGAATTAATTAATGGAATTAATCCCCCATTAATTAATTCAATTAAACAATTAAATTAAATTACATTCAAAAAAAATAAAATAAACTTCAAATTAAATTAAATAAAAGTAATTAAAAAAGGACCATTTTACCTAAGTTCTTCTACAAATTGACGCCAACAACGTCTTGTAATACAAAATTGTAAACAATTATAACACCCCATAACGGTGCTACTACAAATTGGCGCACCAACGTAAGAGGCTCGAATTAGGTAAAAACTAATTCTAAATAAATAAACAAAAACAAATTTACGTAATTTCTAGCAGCAGCTGAAGTACAAAAAACTAGAGATGCATAAACGAGCGACATCGAGGAAACGCGTGGCGGACGCGGAACAGGAAATAAACATGGACGAAAAGGAGGCGACGCCGGTGGAAGACATCGAAGCGAGATTACCTCTCATGGAACCGAACTGACCTACGCAAACAGGAGACGTGAACCTCCTAGAAATGGTGAGGACTATGATGAAGGAGGAATTAAAGGAAAATAACCGACAATTAAGCCAGAAAATAGATGACAACAGTAAAAACATGGAAACTCTGAGGAAGGAATTAAGCGGAAAAATAGATGACAACAGCAAGAAGATGGAAGAGAATATTGACGAGAAAATGGAAACATTAAAAGACGAATTACAACAAAATATCCAGAAGAACATGGAAGCCTTGAATGAGAAAATAGAGGAGGAGATGACCGAAGTTAGAAAAGAAATCTCCGAAATAAATGAAAAATGGAAACAGACCAGCAATGAACTGCAACAAGCGAAGGAAAACATTAATACTCGAATGAACGACATGGAGGAAGACCATCAGATAAGAATCGACTCGGTACGACAAGAGACGCAAGATAGATGGTACGACTGCGATCAAACATCGAGAAGAGGTGCGTGGGCATCGAAACAACGGTCAATGGAGTACGAACTCAAGTTAATGAAAACCAAGAGAAGATAGAAGAGCTAAAACGCCGTGAAATCCCAAAAATTAGAGAGGAACTCGAAACTATCGGTAACCGACCAATGATCGTACCACACCTCCAAAATACGGAAAATCGAGAAGCCATGAACTTCAGGGCATACAAGAAGAACCCGATGGAGTTCCTAACCAGAGTGGATGAAGTATTAACAAGACACCGGGAGACCAGATGGCCCGTCATCCGAGGTAATATAGATGAATACTTCAAGGAAGTCAACGATAACTGGTGGACGGCGACACGCCACGACAGACGAAGCTGCGCCGAATTTAAAGAATTATTCAAGGCGAAGTATTGGTCGGAGAGTACCCAGAACATCGTGAGGGACAATATCTGCTACGGAAGGTACGCGACGAACAGAGGAACCACACTGACGGCCTATTTCCTCGGGAAAGTTTGTTTAGCGAGGAACCTCGAACCCAGGATTCCCGAAGAAAGTCTAGTGACTAAATTGGCATTTCACTATGAAGGAGGGATAGCCAGAGCGCGACTCAGTGGCCAAGTCAAGACAATTAAAGAGATGGCAGCGCTACTCGAAGGTTACGAGCACGAGGGTTATTATCGCAGGAGTCGACAAGGCAATGATCGGTACACGGACCACGCGGATCAGAACAACAACAACAACAATTACGGAAATTATCGACCCAATTTCAATAATAATCGCAACAATAACAATAATAATGAACCATACAATAGGGCACGTAATAATAATCCGAATGATGGTAATCTAAATAGTAATCGAACAAACGGCCCAAGTAACCAAGGTAATCTGCCGAATAATCAAGGTTACAACAACCTGAATTATAATCAACAAAACCGACCATATCGTAGGGTTAACTACGTGCGAGCCGGAAATAATGTTGGGGGGAGACGCTACTACCAACGACGAACAAATTTCGGCAGTAGCCCACACCGACGCAATAGTTACGAAGAAGTGAGGAACTCGTGAAAGGAAACCAGAAGGAATCGAAGCGAAGAAGACTATCGACGGCCCAATTTCGAGGAAGACCGCCTTCAACATGGTAACAGAACCAACGACAATGAACCACGGCGGAATTCACCGGACAGACGGCAGGAAGAGGCTGAACCCTCTTTAAACTTACAGCGGCAGTAATCCTCTGCAACAAATACAGATCAGTACTATAACTATAACGTATAAGTACATCATGCTATTGCAACAAATGTAGACAGTTCATATAATAAATAAACATATAAGTAACTGAATGTTAAATAATAGTAAGTATAGGCTAATAAATTATATTTATGGATATAAGAATTGTAAAAAATATATGTAAATGTATATACGCCTTTATCAATGTACACACAATTGCGCGCGCGTGCCATGCAGGCAGAAATCTTAATATTCGGGAGCCACGTTTTTGTTAGCATCAAGCTCCAGTGTAGATCTAACGTAATTAGATATAACAAGTAGTTTGTATTTTATCTCAGTCTGTTTTCGTTGCTCTGTGATCTGAGATAATGTTATAATTTTACCCAAGTTCTGTTTTTATAAGTCGTCGAGTAACTTCAGCGTACCATACATGTTACTAGGTATATCAATATTACGTAACAAATAAGTGACGTAGTTAATTAAATTTAACAAGGAATAAAATATTTTGGAAAATGTTGTTAAGACAGAAACTACGCATTCTGTTCATCTGTGCTATACAGAGAATTTACTGTTTCCTACCACTACACACCTTAGTTTTATGACAGTTTTGAAATAATTGTTACGTTTTGACGATGTCATTTCTCAATGATTAATCTCGTAAACATTAATGAGACAATCAAATATTTTTTCCAACTTAACTGAGAATGCCATTCTATCTCTTAACATGTAATCAATTTAAATTCCTAATTTCTTTAAACAATATATATTCATTGTAATTAAATACTTCTTGTGTGTCAGGAAAGACTGATGTTAACATGATATAATGGTAATTATATGACATGACATAATGATGGTAACATTCGAAACTAATACGATAATATTAAATGTTACAAACAAATATTATTTACTTTACTCTTTAATATATATGACATTAGAATTAAATGGTAAATTGTGTTTTCGTAATATCCTTTCTCTCCTGAATCGTTGCCTATGAAGTTCTGGCTAGTGCAGAAATTTTCTTTTCGACCTCGAAATACAGATGACGGGAACACGTAAATCCGAACTGATGATTACTACTAACTATGATATTGGTTGAAATATATTTTTTAAATTTGTTTGTGAGATATATTATAAGCAGTACAATAATGTGAATGGATATATCCACGATGTTATGAGTTTTAACATTAGATCACACTAATAGTAAAGTAAAATAGCATTATCTCGTTTTCTAAACATGTAGGCCTAATGTTTTAAAACTTAAGGTCTATAAGAAGTGGCCTTCATTGAACCGAAAATGAAAAGGTATCATTCATTTTATGTTAAACTGATTTTTTTCAAACTAACATAAAGTATTTCAAACTAAAGTTTCAAATTTTCTAAGAGCTTCAAATTGGAATTGTTTTATAATGAAAACAATGAAAATTTTAATTGTGTACATGTAGTTATTTAATATTGTGTGTGTATGTAGCAAGATAACAGGTTTGAAGCTGATTGCACTTGCAGAAATAAATTTTGATTGGGTTAACTAATACAATTATTAATTATTCTCTTTTATATAACACGATATATACAGTTTATACATGATAATTACGTGTTAAAAAAATATAAATTTTTATTTATTTTACAGTTATAAAATTAAAAAGGTAGTCTTCACTTGTTTTGTACATTATAAATAGTTTTCCTACTTCTTTATATATATGTGTCCGACCTAGTTGTTCCTGATTTAGTCCTCGTTGACAGTCATCGGTCGTTGACGATCTCGAACGCAGTGCCTGAAATCGTGGTACTAATTGAGTTGCTCCCTCGACGATACACTCCAACTTCCCAAAGACTGGTTGGAACTCGAATTCGCCACCGTAAACTTCCGAGACTACGTAATTTGAGAGACATCGTAACTCACGACTAACCAGTGCTTTTATAGGTCTACACACATGACGTCAATTTTACGTGTTATTATATTCTAGACTGTTCGAGAAAATCGACCGCGTGCTGGTGGACATACAATTCCGGTTTCGATACTAAATTTTTTTCAAGAGGCTTGCTGCCCGTCATTCAGCGGTTTCGGATTTAAATAATTAAATGTCTAATGTTTAAGTGTTCAAATGTGTATGGGAGATTGCCTTATACGTATGTGTGCGCCCGCGCTCACGTGCGAATGTAAACTGATCTGAGATGAAAACAATATTAGTTTAATACAGTAAGGTAGTAACTACAATCCTTGTATTTTTGAGGGGCTTAGCCAGAATACTTTATCATACAGCAGCTGTACTCACGATTAATATTAAAGAATTTTCAAAAAAACTGTATAAAATATAATACGTCTAATGTTTGTTTTACAGATCCAAGTAAGAACGATTAACATTTACGGTATAAAACTGTCAGTTGCAGTAGACAGTCTAGTCATCCGGGTATAATATACTTTTTTCATTATGATACGTCAGCAGCACGCCATTTAAAATTTACTTTTTTAGGTTAATTGTTACATAAAACCCAGTACAGATATAAATTACACTTTTTATAAACAGAAGCTCAGCCAAAAGGAAAATAAAAAGTAATGTCCTCAGTGCTGTTAAAAATAATAAATTTATGTCTATGAAATCCTTTACGGTGGTGTAGAATTTAATTCTTATAAATCACACAGTTTGCACCGAGCAACAGCATTCAATTATTCTGCTCTGACGCTGCATTGTAAACCTATTTTCAAGTTGGCTTTGAAAAAACCACATTGGCGGTTAAGTAGCACAGAACACTCACAAAGTAGAATAGTAGTGATCATAAAGTATAAGCCTTACATTTTGCAGACATTTTTTGTTTGTTCATTTCCACTTCCATCTAAAGTGTATTGTTTTTACGTTTAAATGTTGTCTAAGACATTCTTGCAGAACTTTATGCCACTATTGCATCTGCATTAATGTGTGACGAATTATTGTATTCTAATGCTAAAAAGCAGCAGTATTATTTAAACAATTAAATTTAATTAGGTTAACGGCCATCTTACCACAAAATTTTTGGTCCACAATTTGTAACCCACATATTTTCTTTCAAGTGATGAAATTGAATCAACTGACCCAAACTCTGTAAGCGAATCATAATTTAATCAACTGCATAGCCCTATTATCCACAACTATGAACGCAGCGTTATTTAGATTATGTTTGAGTACTAAACATGATATTCTTTGTTAAATTTCTTAACTATTATGTCCTAATTCTCACTTAAGGTTTGTGTTTATTTGTACTGGGCTTAGTCGAGTTTCTATTCTTTTCCCTACTTTTCATATAGAAACGGAGACTCAATATTCAACCTTGTCTTACTCCTTTCATTGTTTCGAACATTTCAGTGTTACAATGCCAGACTTCTGCATTTATGTTTTTATAGTTCTTGTATTCATTTTATTAGAAGTCTGGTTGTCTTTATTTAACCTGAAGCGCATAGCTGGCAGTACATAACACCATACCCTTTGGAGTATATAACACACAGACACAGACACAGACTCTCTCTCTCTCTCTCTCTCTCTCTCTCTCTCTCTCTCTCTCTCTCTCTCTCTCTCTCTCTCTCTCTCTCTCTCTCTCTCTCTCTCTCTCCTTCTCTCCCTCTCTCTCTCTCTTCCTCTCTCCCTCTTTCTCCCCCCCCCACACACACACACACATTTACATACACTCTAGATATAACTAAATTCTACAGTGGTAAATTTCGAAACATCGCTTTGGACACTAAAAATACTGCTTGTACTTATCAAACAACACGAAATAATGACATGAGTGAAATTATAGGCGTTTAGTGTCATTCTGTTCGTTGACCGCTGTCCACACTTTCTTCTCAATATCTTCAATATATCACGCTGTCTACCTTATACTATTTGCAACTGTTTATCATTTATCATATTTAAACTTTCTACGACTTTCATCCTTAAAGGTTTTGCTGATTCCACTTTATGCCTCTTCTACACACGACCATTGCGTCCTATATGTAACATGTAGCTTGTGATTTATGTTCCACTTATCTGGCCCGTACGTTCACTTTTTTACATAAAAAAAAAAAAATTCCATCAAAAGTTAACGTTTGAATTGCAAACTTTTTTAAGTTTTATACTTTTTATGTATTAATTCCTCAAAACTTTCCTAAACATTTCACATACCGTTTCCATCACATTTTGTAACATAGGCCTATTTATTTTTGCCGTGCAAAAAAATTAATGATGGAAACAAAATGATTTTCAATTGTTAATGACTTCACTGGTGCCAGTTATCCTGTTTCCACTATACAACATGACGATCTGTGAGACTGTCGTAATATTATGTCATACCCTATACTAATTTTTCTCCCATTTCCACATTTTTAATTTAAATAATCTTTCTGTCTGATTTTTTTTCTTTCTGCATTAGATCGTTGTTCGTGGAGCGTGCTTGTTTTCTGACGTTGTCCGTTTTTTAAACTTACGTCAGTGAAGTGAAGCTTCCCGGTCCTGTCCAACGGACTTGGAGGGTAAGTAGCGGTTCCCTTTTAGGCTATGCAGTTATTCTATAGCTGTGTTTAACTTTGTAGATGGTGGTGGTTCATTAATATTTTTGACGGTTTACGTTTGTTGGTGACAAGTCTTGGGTATGTCTAAGTTTTGTATTTAATTTACTAGGTTAAATTACACCTGAAAGTCCACGGGTTAGGATACATAAGTATAATGTATCAACAATAAACACGTAAACGAATGTCTCCATACTCAAACATAAGCAACTACTTTATATGTAAAGAGAACGTTAATTTGTATTACATAATCAATAATTACGTAAAAGCACTGCGGCGTCGCTCTTGTATTATTGTCTCTGAGAGGGTGTGAGAGCGCAAAAAGTAAGAGGAGAAAAGGGGGAAGAGAGAGAGCGTGTTTGTGTATTTCAAACTATGAATTGAGAACGACATGTTGTAATGCGCAGTATTAATGGGTAAAAAATTGTGATTTACGAGATACTAAATTAAATTATAGCAAGAGTTCAAGTGTTTTCTAGTACCCTGTTGAGTTTTTTCTATTGTTGTCGCTCAGGAATGAAGTTTAATTTATTTTATGAATCTTGAGGAGAACACTCTGCTGAGTTACTTTAAGTTAGAACTAATTTATATAATTACGAATCCTTTAATACTTTCTTGGTACTTCTTATCCTACAGTAGACTGCCAACATAAAACTATATATTTCTCAGAGTAATGAAGTCATATGATGTACGTTTACACAGTATAGACAGTAAATTAGACAAACTCTAATATATTACAACACTACCAAATTTAGTGTGTTTAATAATTGTATATGTGTGACATATTTTAGGTACATTACATTACATTAAATTCGTGTGTGTGCAAGAATGAAGGTTGTAATAATAATAATAATAATAATAATAATAATAATAATAATAATAATAATAATAATAATGCTATTTAATTTGTTTATAAATCATTTCAATTTTTATTAACACATTTTTTTTTAAATTTCTTTTGCGGTTTAGAAACTCATTATTTTTTTTTTGACATTTTTATTACGTATAATTTGCAATCTCAGATTGCACGTTAATTTCTTATTTATTTTACGATTCCAAATGATTCGTATTTTTACGTACCTACTACGTATAATTCGTAGTATTATTTGACACAAAAACATATTATAAAATCTTATTGCTAATAGGTTGTTATTAATTTTCTATGCTGCTCTCAGCTAGCTTAATTATCTTACTGATTATCTACTCTTTTATTTTTTTCTATTAATTTCTTTTTGTTATGGCATATGCATTGCTTTCTATTAATTTCTCTGACAAGGTCGTCATTTATTACTAACAATTATATTTTAAGTTACAGTTACTGCTAACTCTTATCGTTACACAGTCTTTCATATTACTGTACTTAACGTGCAAACAAAAACATATCTACAACTATACAGTTACTTGACTCATACTAGAATCGAATTGTTTATTCATTTTTTCTTTAATATTTAAAGTCTTTTGGTTCGGTCTCGGTTTCTTATAAATGCATGGTTATTTGTCACCTTGTTATTTGTGTGGTACGTCTGAAGCGGTCCTGGATACGGATGATCCTCTTCGGTCCTGGAAGTCCTGGACTCGGGTATTCTAGGAGTTTAGTCGTCCCCCGTCCGCTGGATCCTCGTACTCTGCTACACTGGATTCTCGTACTCTGCTTGTGGTTGATCTACTGTGGTTGTTGTTTCTAAGTAGATTCTTTGGCTGCCATGGTCGTCGATCAAATCTACAAGTTCTAGTTGTTGGACATAGCCTCCAATTACATCAGTAGTCGAAAGAAGAAAAGTTGTAGTTCTTGAGCAGAGCCTCCGGCCGCTAAGATGGTCTGACGAGAAAGAGAACGATGTTTGCGCGTCCTCGTATTTATTCCCAGAGCGCCAAAAATCCTGTCTCTGACAATATTCTGCATGTTTGAAATTGTTAAGAGCGTCACTCTTACCCCACGCTTTCTAATGACAATTAATTTGCTCGTCTTCGCGAATTGCGAAGTCTTTAGCACATTATCCGATATTCATTCGATCGGTAATTTTCTAGGTGTTCCTGATGCACAACCGTTTTTCATTACCTTAATTACTCTAATTACTATAGATTTTTAACTCCCTACACTAACACTTTTTGTATGTTTTTTACTATCTTTTATAAACTTGTTTGTTATTTTTAACCACACATTTTGGTGTCGTTAGTTTTTCGCTATCATGCACACAAGCATTATAAATTAATTTAAATACATTAATTTATATCGTTACTGAAAAGGGTGGCGCTTTTCATGAATGAACTAGTCGCATACACACAAACCTTTTACGTGTGTACAAACATGCAGAGAGCAGCTGGCTCTACTCCCTGCTTCAACATGTAAGTTCTGTTACAGTTTATATTGCAGGCTGAATGATTATTATTACCAAAATGCGATATTTATGTCTTCTAATCACTTATTTAAATTACTTGGTGCTATGCACAGTACTCAACCTATTTGTACTGTTGCAATATACCACTGTTTTTTCTTCAGTTTTGGCAAAAGTCACTATCACACATATTTTCATTGTATATTAGACAATGGTAGAGACAAATTTACAGGCATTGCACAAATGCAATGCATAGAGAAGGACATTGAAAAATGCTTCAACAAATCTAAAAAATATATATTTTGTAACGTAGCGGTTTTCGTAGAGGTGAGGTGTTATTTAGCTAAACGACCGTCTGATTCAAGCCCCACTGTTGTAAGCGCCAAATTTGTAACGTAGCGGTTTTTCGATCAGAGGTTTCCGCCTCTCCGCAGTCGCCACTTATGAATTATAATGACCGAAGTTTAAAAATAAAGTGGTTGGTAATGTTACTCAATCTAAGCAGAAATCGAGAGTGTGTGATTTTGGGTCAGGTAGGGAAGTTGTTCAGCCTTATGTTGAAGAGAGAGTAAGTACCGATTGTTTACACTCGGTTTAGATGATTTCTGAAATTTTTCAAATTGTTCGCCGTGAATTAAATCAGCTGATTGTGAGACGAGCTTCCACGCATAGTTCAACCAGACGACACTGTGGCAGTAGACGACCTGGTGAATTGCCTTCTTCTTAGCTGTTCTGAAACTTAATACAACTACCCACTAGAAGAAAGTACACACATTTTTATTTTTAAATCTCAATTTCTCAATAGTATTTATTGAAATATTATTGGTTTTTGTTCTCTTCTGCCAAAATACAAATCTGACAATCGATCTTTCTTTAATTAAAACATAATATCGACTTCATCGAGTAAACATGGAATTGTCAAAAGAAAAAAACATATATGGTTTTGTTTACCAAATTTTATACTATTTTTAAAACATCAATCAATATATAATTCTTTTTATTTCCCCAGGGTTAAGGGTAAGTTCTTTTTGTTATGAGATGGTCAGAAATGGATAATTATACTACGCTTTACAAATACCGAAAAATATTCAAAAATTTGTTTATTTTTTCTTAGTACGTAGTTCAGAAAATGTCCGTAAGAGAGCAGCGTGCGTTTGTTTTCGTTAGAACATGTGATTAAATTTGACTAGTTTTTTGTTCTATAAAACCATTCGGAATGAGTTTTCTTCGTTAACTATTAAACGAAATGTTTATATTACCTCTCTTCTTATAGTTCTTACTGGAATGAAGCCTTTTCTCTAGTGATGTCCGTCTTGGGTTGCAATTTCATTACCGTCTGGCCAATATTATATCGTCAACTTGAAACATAGCGAAACTAGGCCGGATCATCAAAATGGTTTTCTTTCACTGTTTATTATGGAGTATAACAGTTTAAGTTTGATATATAAGGTAGGCTTATATAACGTCCACACTGTTGTTCAATTTAGTACCAATTTTGCACTTCTACAATGTTTCTAAAAGGATATTTTAATAAAATTGTGGTCGCATCATTTTGTCAACTCGCCAGGTTTAATTTCTAAATTCGATTAACCATACTTGTTATTTTCGTCACTCTTAGTAACCCATAATTTTTATATCTTTTTATTGGTTCTGCCATTTACTTTTTAGTATATAGGCAGTTTGTAATTATAATAAATTTATATTTTATTTACAGAAAAATAATTCTTTCTAATTTCAGTTTCTTTCCCAATTTGGTTTACATAATAGGTTTCTGTTCATTTTCTTATAACCATGGATATAAGTTTTTAATAGTTTTATTATCTTTAAATGAATTTATATATTATTTATTAGTCTCTCATAGTATTCCTACACTGCACTACTTCCTTCTGCCATTTCCCTCATATAGTATTATTTTAATGTTTTATTATCATTTGATATTTAAATCTTTTATGTTTGTTTTAAAACGAACCCTGGGTTATCTTATACTATTACACAAATATTTGAAAAAATATAAAATTAACTTAGGTATTAAACTTGGTTGTCTACACCATATAAATATTACAATAAATTAACAAAATACAGAATCAGTTAGTAGCATTATAGTCTACTATCATAGTTTATAATTCCCCTACTTACAGCACAATTCTGTAAGAAGTTCCCTTCACTTTCACTTTTTACCTCAATGGGTACACTATAACTCACTTGTAACTGTATATCACTCGAATTGTTTATAATGTTCAGTGATACAATTTAATTTTGAGCTAGTTATAGGTTACCCATTTCTGACCTTTATGTTATTACATGATTTAATTTATTGGGACCGGGTTATGTACCGTTACATAAAGCCTCCCCACTAGAACAAATTTATTTTGGTTTTACTCGTTTATAAAAATAAATTGTTGATTGTTTCAATTCTCCTAATATTCTTGGCTTTTATTCTTCGTAATATCTTCCTCCATTTCAAACTGGTTGTCAACTGACTGGTAATTCAGACTGGTGGTAATTGCTGTTTTCTTACTCTACTCTCTCTCTCTTGGAGGCAAATTCATCAATTATTTATTTCTCTGGGTAGTGGTACTTCCACATTTTATTTGATAAGGACTGGTCACACTAATCATATTAAACTTGTTTTAACACTCATTTCTATTTACTTCTGTTGCGGTTTGGAAGCTCTTGAGTAATCGTGAGTTATTCCAAAGACGCCAATGAGGAAGGCTGGATTGTTTGTTAGAAAGAAGTGGAACGTATTAAAGATGTTGAACATTCGTTTATTGAGAAAATCTGATTGTTAATTACGATCGGCACGTGCGGATGCATTTGAGGCAATAACGCCGAAATTAATTTTGAATGAAATCGTGGTCCATTGTAGATGGACGCAGGTAGTTGAATGAAATGAAATATTATAAATGCATGCTAAAAAATAGCCAGAAGCCGCGGCTGTAAGAGAAGTGTTTTACGAGAGTTGCGCTCGGAGTCGTGTTATAAACTGAACTAAACTGGCTTGCAGTCGGCGGTGCTGGCCGGCTGCAACGTTTGATAAACGCGTGACGTCATCCGTGCGTGCCGTGTAACGGTAGCAGACCGCTTACAGCTGATAAACCAGTACAAAGTTTAAACATACTGCCCGCCAAAATCGGGACGATTTTGTACATTAAAGGTTACATTGAACAATATAATAATTAAACTTACATGTCGTAAGCGATACAATAATTGGCGCACTGGCCAGAGAGCAATGACATAATAAACATAATATGAATTCAATTAACAATCACCAAGCATACAATAAATTGACCCTTACGCCAATAGCAAGGGCTTACTGACGTTAAAATTACTCAAAACATAATAGTAATACAATACGCACAATAATACAATAATTAAGTAGATATTGATCTTTCCCAAATAATACCCCTTGATATTTGCCAAGCATTACAATAACAAGTGATAACACCATAAAAAATACAATAATTTCCCCATGATATTGACATAACAACCCCAATGAATTTCATAATGTTTGACCCTTAGAAAATACAATACATATATAGAATAATTGACACTATAAATGACACTTGTGGTTCTCAGAATTTGAATCACACAAACATATTAACAATACACAACATCCATAATGATTGATAGTACATATGAGACACAGTCACTATTGCTGTAATAGCTAGCGGCACGTAAACAATATTACAATGCTTATGATACAATTGACTTGTATGCTCGCCCCGGGGAATGTCCCGGGCGTGGTCCATGTAATGTGACACGCACACACTCACACACACACACACACACACACACACACACCTCGTATGGTATGCATACGATTAGTGTGTAGCCACCGGAAGGGGGCATAATTTGTGGATGGGTCGGCGTAAGATACCTAGCGCGGTGCGAACTTCTGCGACGCGTACTAAGGAATCTTGACCCGGAAAAACATTGGTAATTACCCCACGCTTCCATTCTAGAGGGGGGGAATTGTCATCCAAAATGAGGACAAGTTGTCCGACGTTCAAATTCTTTAATGGGGTGCGCCATTTATTGCGCTGCTGCAGCTGGTGCAGATAATCCCTAGACCACCGTTTCCAGATGGTCTGCGTAAATTTTTGGAGCAGAAGCCATCTGCCCAAATGAGTATTATTGCCTTGTGTATAATCGGGTTCCGGAAGTGCCGTCAGTGGAGCACCGACCAAAAAATGAGCAGGTGTTAAGGGTTCAGGGTCTCTAGCATCGTCGGACACCGCGCATAACGGGCGTGAATTAAGGCAAGCCTCAATTTGAGAAAGAAGAGTAGAATATTCCTCAAAATTCAAGATCGTACCGCCAATTACGCGACGTAAATGGAATTTAACACTCCTTACACCACTTTCCCACAAACCACCGAAATGAGGGGCTGAAGGGGGGATAAAGGACCATTTGATGCCGTGGAGACCGCAAAACTCCAGAGAAGATTGGTCAACTTCCTTGGAGGTTAAAAATTTGTACCAATCATGCAACGTGTGGTTGGCACGACGAAAATTCGTGCCACTATCCGAAAATATTTGCGCGGGAATACCTCTGCGCGATATGAACCTTTTTAAAGCCGCTATAAAGGCGTTGGAAGTGAGATCCGACACCAATTCTAAATGGATGGCCCTAGTACACATGCATATAAATAGAGCGATATATGCCTTGGTCGTGGACTTAGAGCGCTGCCCGCCATGGCGCAAAAGCACAGGACCGGCGTAATCCACGGCCGACTGTGAGAATGGCCTTGACGGCGTGACCCTAGAAGAGGGTAATTGACCGAGTAATTGATTCGCGCCTTTAGCCCGGAAACGAAAACAAGTGACACACTTATGTATCACTGAGCGGATATAGGACTTATCGTGTATGATCCAATACTTTCGCCTAAGCGAAGCTTGAGTTGATTGCACTCCAGCGTGCAACAAACGGATGTGTTCGTATTCAATTATTAATCTCGTGAGATGAGAGTGCGGGTGCAAAATTATTTGGTGTTTAGTCTCGTAGCTAAGTGGGGAGAATTGCAAGCGTCCACCCACTCTTAAAATGCCTGATTTATCCAGGAATGGGTTGAGAGCAAGAATTTTACTACTGCGTGGAAGGCACCGGTGTGCCTCAAGTTCCCTAATCTCCACGTCGAAATGCAACTTCTGTGATTGCCGGACAAAAATCAAGAGCGTGTCAGACAATTCTTGAGCCGACAAAAAGGACGTGTCTCTATCAACCACCGCGAGCCTAGAATAGCGAACAAATCGACGGCAATATGCGAAGACGCGAATAAGCCTCGTAAGAGATGAATAATTTTCAATGTAACTATGTGTTGAGGACGCGACAATTAGTGAGGTTTGAGCCTGCTTGCGACGTTCCTCTTCAATGTCGGGAAAAGTACAGGGAGTATTAATGTCGAACGCGCTGACCGGCCATGAGGCCGCATCACGAGCCAACCAGGAGGGACCATGCCACCATTGAGTATGACAGTGTAAACTACGAGGGAGGCAACCGCGCGATAAAACGTCGGCAGGGTTGTCATTTGATACTACATGACGCCAAATTCCCCTGCTGCTAACAAGACGCTGTATTTCCGCGACACGGTTGGCCACAAATACCTTCCAGCGGGAAGATTGCTGATGTATCCAGTACAACGCTATCATCGAATCCGAATAAAGATATAGTCCGTCAAAATTGTAATCGACGGCATTTAAAACCTTGGACGTTAATTGAGCCAACAATAAACAAGCACAAAGTTCAAGTCTAGGAAGCGTTATCTGTTTCAGCGGAGCGACCCTAGATTTAGCACACAACAAGTTTGATGATATGGCGCCGTTCGAATAGACCGCCCGCACGTAAATGCAACACGCGTAACCTTTAGCCGAAGCGTCGGCGAATCCGTGCAGCTGCAATGAACTAACTGGGTAACTGTTCGAACTCTTAACCGACTTCGTAATCTCAAAATGAGTGTCGGAGACTAATTGGGCGTATAATTCCAACCATTGATTGGCTAATGATCCAGACAAGGGTTCGTCCCAATCAGTGCCCGCCAACCACAACTGCTGCACGAAATGCTTGCAGCAAAATGTGATGGGAGCGATTAAACCTAGTGGATCATAGATCCCGGCGATGATTGCCAACACGCTTCTCTTGTTGAAAACGGTTAAATTGTCATCACCCCTAACGGTGTATAAAAAGTTATCCCCCTCAACATTCCATTGTATGCCCAAGGTACGCACGTTTTGACCCTTGCTGAAGTCACGGGTTACTTGGGCGCGAAGAGTCATAATCTTATGGTGGTTAGAGAACCATTTATGTAACGAAAAACCATACCTCCTCAACAACTTCTCGATCTCGCATTTCATTTCAGCTAAGCCGTTCGGATCATCCGAACCCGTTATGAGATCGTCTACGTAAAGGTCATTTGCTATGGCCTTAGCAGCTGTAGGGTAGTCGGATTTATTTTCATATGCTATTTGAGCCAGACAACGCGTAGCAAGGAAGGAGGCACTAGCAGTGCCATATGTAACCGTCCTTAACGCGTAATGTCGCAATTCCTTATGCGGTGCATCACGCCAAACAATGCGTTGCAAGTTTGAATCGTTAGGATTAACAATGATCTGGCGATACATTTTTTCAATGTCCGCAATAAGTACGTATCGGTGGGTGCGGAACCGAACCATTATCGAAAACAGATCCTGCTGGATCGTAGGACCGACCATTAAAGTATCGTTAAGGGACAAATTATTGGTGGTTTTAGCGGATGCGTCAAATACCACGCGCAATTTAGTGGTTAAGCTAGAGTCTTTGAAGACTGCGTGATGGGGCAGATAAAGGATCTCTGACCTGTCAAGCGACAGATCGTATTCATTAAGCGGCGCCATGTGGCCAAGTCTTAAGTAGTCACTCATGAACTCACTATAATCCTTATAAAGGGTAGGGTTCTGCTTGAATTTGAATTCTAACGATTGGAATCTGCGTATGGCTCCGCGGAGAGAATCTCCCAAATAAGATTTATCAGATCTGCGGGGCAGGGCTACCACGAATCTCCCGTCGCGATTGCGGCTAGTGTTTTCCACGAAATGCCTTTCACACGGCGAGTCCTCAGATCGGGCTTCGCGACTAGAGATCTCCTCCAACTTCCAAAATTCCTTTAGTTGCGAGGAAACCTGATTATCATCCCTACAGACCATAAAGGAAGAAACCGTTTTAGTCATATCGACGTTGAATGGTAAGTCACCGACCAAAATAAATCCTAACTTGGTTTCCTGAATTATAGGAAAGTGTGGTCCGCGCGTATATTTCATAGGTTCAATTAATTGGAGAAAATATTGAGCGCCGATTAATATATCGACTTGCGACGAGCAATGTAGGTGTGGATCCGCCAAGAATATGCGCTTGGGTAAATTTAAAGAGGCAAGATTGAACGACTCCGCCGGTAAATTATTAGTTATACTGGGTAATACGGCACAATGTACGTTTAACGTGAAGGGTTTATAGCGCGAATGTAGCCTTACATTAGTACTGAAGTCAGCCTGGGAAAGCGAGTTGTTTATACCCGTGATGGGCAGTTGCGATTTAACCAATTGGAGGCCCATCCTGCGGGCGAAATCCATTGTGCAAAAGTTCGCTTGAGAACCGGAATCCAGTAATATCCTAACGGGAAATTTTTTGCCGACTTTATTGTATGTCATACAGACGGCGGTAGATAACAATACCGATTTATTGGTCTGTGATTTCAGTGAACACTGGTTGTTAACAGAAGTTACGTCCCTGTTGGGGACATGAATCGTTATGTGGTGACGCCTAGAACATTTTTTACATGAGAATTTTGAGGGACATTTTGAACCCTCGTGTCCCGAACTGAGGCAGTTTAAGCAAAGTTTGTTTTTTATTAACGCGTTTTTTCTATCAGGGATAGACAGCGATGTAAATTGTGGGCAATCGCTAAGTCTATGTACACCGTTACACAGCCTGCATAAATTGTTTCTAATATGTGAGTGGAATGCGCCCTTTGGAGTGCTTATCTGTTTAACCGCCTTGCGATAAGGAGACTTACCGCTTTTGTTCAACCTGCTCGTTGGGCTAGTCGCGTTATCGAGATTTTGCAATAATTTCCTACGTGAATTTATAAAATTTATAAAATTATTAAAATCAGGGAATTTATGCTCCGATAAACTCTCTTTCCACAAACGTAAAGTGTAATTGTCAAGTTTTTTGGCTAAATAATTTACGACAATAATTTCAAACGTGTTGACTGGCAGTTTGAGATTATTTAAAGCGTTTATATTTGCAGAGATTTGATCAATAAATTGCGATATGCTAACTTGGCATTCCTGCTGAACTAATGGTACGTCTAGGACATTCCACACGTGGTGAGCGGAAACAATCAGCTTACTATCATATCTATTCCTCAACAGATCGATAGCCACCGCGTAATTCTCATGTGTTATGGGCAACGATTTTATTACGTTAAGCGCCTCGCCATGTAATGACGAGTGCAAATAATGAAGTTTCTGTATATCTGTCAGATCTGCTCTGAAATGAATTAGTTCCATAAAAATATGGTAATAATGTTGCCATTCCAAAATACTACCCTCAAACCGTGGTAATTTTATTGGTTCCAATTGAATGGGGGTGTTTTAGGCTGTTTACCTTCAGCGTTAATTACTGGTTTTTGGTTCATATGCTCAGCTTGCTCTAGCAGGTGTTACAATTTACATTCTATAGTACAGAGATCGTCCTCCGTTTGCACTCTATCACTCGTTAACGCAACGTCTGCTTCCTCAGCCTCGATTTGTGACTGAATCTCGTCATATTTGGTGGATAATTCCATCAAATGACGCAGTTTTATTTTCAGCGCATGAGGATCGCTGTTTAACAAATCGAAGTTATCCGCGAAGGTATTTACTCGGGATATTGAGGCCTTAATTGTGCCTCGTTTTTTTATTAGAGCCCTTACATCGGCCATTATTACAGTTTAAGATAAAAAGGGAAAGATATTTAGAAAGCAATTGAGCATAGAGCATGTGAACCACAAACTTAATTTTGAATGAGTTTAAATACGTTTTGGTAGCTAGCGATCGTTGTTTTGAACATAAACTTACTCTCTCTAACTAACCAAACTTGTTGGCAGTTAAATTATTGAAATTATGAATCTAAATGGTTACAAAGTATATCTTTATCTTTAAAGTTCTGACTGATAATGAGCTGCCAACCATTTATTAATTTGTATTGTGTAATGAGGTATTTGTTTATATAAATGTGTCAAAAAATACCCACTGAGTGAAATATTATTAAAAATAAAATATAAGTAAAGTTTATAGTCACGTGGCCGTCGATCCATTCGTGATGAAGCTGGCTTCGATCCCGTTTGGAGCTGCTACACCTCCTGTCTCTGCCGGTCAGCCGATGCCTCATGTTGTACCTTCCATCAATTAAAGCTGTGGAATCTCGAAAATGTTGTCCTGTTTCGTCCCGTCGTCTCTGGTCTACTGCTTGGCTGAATCTTGTCGAGATGACTGCGACGTGATTCACAATAATGGTGTCGCTCAGGACGAAAATGATGCCCGTAGGGCGTGATTAACTTCAGATTGGTTTTTCCAGAAATTATGTGTATGAATAAATGCTGTCGCTTGTGTACTCAGATATGAGAAATCTGTGCCGTGGGGACCAAAAATGATGTAGTTTTTTGGGCCCGAAAATATGAAATCCTGCCTGGTTGGACCAAGAATGATGTCGTTTTTGGCCTGAAAATATGAAATCCGGTCCGGTGGGACCAAAAATGTTGCGGTTTGGAAGCTCTTGAGTAATCGTGAGTTATTCCAAAGACGCTAATGAGGAAGGCTGGATTGTTTGTTAGAAAGAAGTGGACTGTATTAAAGATGTTGAACATTCGTTTATTGAGAAAATCTGATTGTTAATTACGATCGGCACGTGCGGATGCATTTGAGGCAATAACGCCGAAATTAATTTTGAATGAAATCGTGGTCCATTGTAGATGGACGCAGGTAGTTGAATGAAATGAAATATTATAAATGCATGCTAAAAAATAGCCAGAAGCCGCGGCTGTAAGAGAAGTGTTTTACGAGAGTTGCGCTCGGAGTCGTGTTATAAACTGAACTAAACTGGCTTGCAGTCGGCGGTGCTGGCCGGCTGCAACGTTCGATAAACGCGTGACGTCATCCGTGCGTGCCGTGTAACGGTAGCAGACCGCTTACAGCTGATAAACCAGTACAAAGTTTAAACAACTTCTATAACTTATCTTTATCAATTAAGCTTCAGTCTGCTATCTTCCTTCTATTTTCTTCATTTATACTTCTGGAATCTAATATCACTCTTTTCAGCTATTTTATAATTATTATCCCTTAAATATTCAATTTCCCTAACATTTTTCCCTATCCTGTGCGGTGGTACCAGTCGGGTGGCCACTCTGGGTCCATACTCCGCTGTCCATCCTTACACCTTCTGAGACCAGGGGAACATCATCCCTGCTCATAAAAATTATTGCCGGAACATTTCTACGGTCAATACATAAAAATAAAAACTTATAAGTAGTAGTCAATTAGCGACTAGTACTAAACACTATTGGGATTCTTCATACAGTTGCTGTTTACAATTATTTATATATTTCTTCTTCTCCTTGATTCCTTCTTCTTTTCCATTAACTAATAGCATATAACATTATTGATAGGCCTTATGTTAAAATTCTTTTGACTTTACTTCTTGTGACATATTTCTCCGTATAATTTCTTCTTATATAATCTTCAATTCCGAGAAATTCTAATCATTGTATTAATTATCATCCTCCTTCAGTTTCATTGGAGTCATTAAATTATTCTTTATTCTTCTTATCTGAGCACATTACCATCAATTGTTTTTGTTCATTTAATTTTTCTTCTGTTTGTTACCATTAAAAATATTACTTTTTCCTATTATTTCATTTTAAATCAATTCTTTATAACTCTTATTTACTAATCAGTTCTTATTTTTTGTTAAATTAAATGGTTTCGAAATATCTTAAATCGTATTATTTCTGAATAAATTAAGTAAGTTGTCCTTACATAGTTTTTATTAAATCGTCTTGTTCCTGGATAAATTGTTGAGTAAGTTGTTCTTACATGCTTTTAGAATTTTGGGGTTTTAGTCTCTTCATTTTAAATTATATGGTTTCAAAATAACTTGAGTAAGATGTCCTTACATGCTTTTAGAATTTTGGGGTTTTATTCCCAATGGGTTGCTGGGTCGGTTTTCAGAAAATCAGTCCCCTTTTTTCTGGTTGGTTATTGTTTAGTTTAACCATGGTCCATTAATTCAGGTACTCCCTTTACTCGGATTACTGGGGTATTCATAATGATTTTGGTATTTGTCATATACCTCTCTTTCACCTGGCATCGTAACTCAGCTGATACAAAGTCTTCATAGAAGTCACGGTTTTCCGTCATTGTTAGTTCTTTTTTAACTAACAGGTATTGCACCTCCTCTGACATAACATAGTTGCTCATATTTAATCTCATTTCATTCCCTTTTACCTCAGGATAATTTACCAAAATGTTTAATGATATATTCCGTCTTGATGATCTGACTAATATCTTCTGATGCACTTCAATCGTCGACACATTTAACTGGGATGTAAACTTAATTAACTCCCTCTGTTCGTTAATTGGAAGGTTGAATACATTAATTAATCCACCTGTAATCATCTCCCATTCTTCCTTGGTATTTATTATTCTCTTTCTACATGTTTTTATTATTTTCTTGGTCTTCTTTTCCACGGTTTGAACATCCTTTTTGTTGTGGCTATTTTTATTTTCAGATGGCATTACACATTGGTATTCTGTAATTTCTATTTCCTTCCTACTCTCTTCTGTATTCGGACTTACTATAATACCTTCTGAAGTGCTGTCTAATGTTTCATCCAAATTCTTGAAACTATGGTCCATTTGTTTATTTGTCTCCTCCTTGTATGTATCTGCTTTTTGGCTAAGTGTATTAACATTTTCAAACTTCTCCCCGAAAGTTTCCCATATCTCCTTATTTAACTTCTCCATTCTACCCTCAAATTGTTTTAAGTTCTCATTATTCTCTTCAAATTTTGCATTCATCTCTTCCCTTTGTCCTTCAACAGTTTCTTTCAGTTCATGGTATTGTTCATTCAAGGTTTGTTTGATATTTCCATGAATGGTCTCTATTTTTTCATTTAGTTGTTTGATTAAACTTTCCTGAATGCTATCTATTTTCTCATTGGTCTGTCTATTTTGTTCCTCCTGTTTCTTAAAATTCTCCTTATTTTCCTCCTTGGTTTGCTTTGAGTTTTCCTCCTGTTTCTTAAAATTTTCATCTATTTTATTAAATTTTTCGCTCAAGGTTTCATTTTGTTTCCTTGAGTTTTCCTTATTTTCCTCCTTGGTTTGCTTTGAGTTTTCCTCCTGTTTCTTAAAATTTTCATCTATTTTATTAAATTTTTCGCTCAAGGTTTCATTTTGTTTCCTTGAGTTTTCCTTATTTTCCTCCTTGATTTGTCTCAAGTTTTCCTCCTGTTTCTTAAAATTTTCATCTATTTTGTTATTGGTTTGCTTTGAAGTTTCCTCCTGTTTTCTAAATTGTTCAGCCATAAATTTCATCATGTCTTGCCAATTAGGTTCTTCTCTGTCTACCGCTTTGTCTGGTTGGTCCCCTTGGGCATCATCTTCAATTATTTCCGTTTCCGGGTCCCTAACTACTTCGGTTTCTTCTTTATCATCTGTCTGTTGGTCCATTTCACTGTCCGTGACTAATTCTATTTCTTGTTCCTGTCCACCTTCTTCCTTCTCCTTTTCTTCTGCCCTCTTCTTCGATTTGCCTCGGGTATTATGCATTTCTTGTTTTCTCATAACTGCCGACGATAATTAGATTTTTTGGTATATATTTTTATTAAATATATCAAAATTCTTTCCTAATTACAGCCCTTTTACGTTGAGCGCCAATTTTGTAACGTAGCGGTTTTCGTAGAGGTGAGGTGTTATTTAGCTAAACGACCGTCTGATTCAAGCCCCACTGTTGTAAGCGCCAATTTTGTAACGTAGCGGCTTTTCGATCAGAGGTTTCCGCCTCTCCGCAGTCGCCACTTATGAATTATAATGACCGAAGTTTAAAAATAAAGTGGTTGGTAATGTTACTCAATCTAAGCAGAAATCGAGAGTGTGTGATTTTGGGTCAGGTAGGGAAGTTGTTCAGCCTTATGTTGAAGAGAGAGTAAGTACCGATTGTTTACACTCGGTTTAGATGATTTCTGAAATTTTTCAAATTGTTCGCCGTGAATTAAATCAGCTGATTGTGAGACGAGCTTCCACGCATAGTTCAACCAGACGACACTGTGGCAGTAGACGACCTGGTGAATTGCCTTCTTCTTAGCTGTTCTGAAACTTAATACAACTACCCACTAGAAGAAAGTACACACATTTTTATTTTTAAATCTCAATTTCTCAATAGTATTTATTGAAATATTATTGGTTTTTGTTCTCTTCTGCCAAATTCAAATCTGACAATCGATCTTTCTTTAATTAAAACATAATATCGACTTCATCGAGTAAACATGGAATTGTCAAAAGAAAAAAACATATATGGTTTTGTTTACCAAATTTTATACTATTTTTAAAACATCAATCAATATATAATTCTTTTTATTTCCCCAGGGTTAAGGGTAAGTTCTTTTTGTTATGAGATGGTCAGAAATGGATAATTATACTACGCTTTACAAATACCGAAAAATATTCAAAAATTTGTTTATTTTTTCTTAGTACGTAGTTCAGAAAATGTCCGTAAGAGAGCAGCGTGCGTTTGTTTTCGTTAGAACATGTGATTAAATTTGACTAGTTTTTTGTTCTATAAAACCATTCGGAATGAGTTTTCTTCGTTAACTATTAAACGAAATGTTTATATTACCTCTCTTCTTATAGTTCTTACTGGAATGAAGCCTTTTCTCTAGTGATGTCCGTCTTGGGTTGCAATTTCATTACCGTCTGGCCAATATTATATCGTCAACTTGAAACATAGCGAAACTAGGCCGGATCATCAAAATGGTTTTCTTTCACTGTTTATTATGGAGTGTAACAGTTTAAGTTTGATATATAAGGTAGGATTATATAACGTCCACACTGTTGTTCAATTTAGTACCAATTTTGCACTTCTACAATGTTTCTAAAAGGATATTTTAATAAAATTGTGGTCGCATCATTTTGTCAACTCGCCAGGTTTAATTTCTAAATTCGATTAACCATACTTGTTATTTTCGTCACTCTTAGTAACCCATAATTTTTATATCTTTTTATTGGTTCTGCCATTTACTTTTTAGTATATAGGCAGTTTGTAATTATAATAAATTTATATTTTATTTACAGAAAAATAATTCTTTCTAATTTCAGTTTCTTTCCCAAATTGGTTTACATAATAGGTTTCTGTTCACTTTCTTATAACCTTGGATATAAGTTTTTAATAGTTTTATTATCTTTAAATGAATTTATATATTATTTATTAGTCTCTCATAGTATTCCTACACTGCACTACTTCCTTCTGCCATTTCCCTCATATAGTATTATTTTAATGTTTTATTATCATTTGATATTTAAATCTTTTATGTTTGTTTAAAACGAACCCTGGGTTATCTTATACTATTACACAAATATTTGAAAAAATATAAAATTAACTTAGGTATTAAACTTGGTTGTCTACACCATATAAATATTACAATAAATTAACAAAATACAGAATCAGTTAGTAGCATTATAGTCAACTATCTTAGTTTATAATTCCCCTACTTACAGCACAATTCTGTAAGAAGTTCCCTTCACTTTCACTTTTTACCTCAATGGGTACACTATAACTCACTTGTAACTGTATATCACTCGAATTGTTTATAATGTTCAGTGATACAATTTAATTTTGAGCTAGTTATAGGTTACCCATTTCTGACCTTTATGTTATTACATGATTTAATTTATTGGGACCGGGTTATGTACCGTTACATAAAGCCCCCCCCCACTAGAACAAATTTATTTTGGTTTTACTCGTTTATAAAAATAAATTGTTGATTGTTTCAATTCTCCTAATATTCTTGGCTTTTATTCTTCGTTATCTTCCTCCATTTCAAACTGGTTGTCAACTGACTGGTAATTCAGACTGGTGGTAATTGCTGTTTTCTTACTCTACTCTCTCTCTCTTGGAGGCAAATTCATCAATTATTTATTTCTCTGGGTAGTGGTACTTGCACATTTTATTTGATAAGGACTGGTCACACTAATCATATTAAACTTGTTTTAACACTCATTTCTATTTACTTCTATAACTTATCTTTATCAATTAAGCTTCAGTCTGCTATCTTCCTTCTATTTTCTTCATTTATACTTCTGGAATCTAATATCACTCTTTTCAGCTATTTTATAATTATTATCCCTTAAATATTCAATTTCCCTAACATTTTTCCCTATCCTGTGCGGTGGTACCAGTCGGGTGGCCACTCTGGGTCCATACTCCGCTGTCCATCCTTACACCTTCTGAGACCAGGGGAACATCATCCCTGCTCATAAAAATTATTGCCGGAACATTTCTACGGTCAATACATAAAAATAAAAACTTATAAGTAGTAGTCAATTAGCGACTAGTACTAAACACTATTGGGATTCTTCATACAGTTGCTGTTTACAATTATTTATATATTTCTTCTTCTCCTTGATTCCTTCTTCTTTTCCATTAACTAATAGCATATAACATTATTGATAGGCCTTATGTTAAAATTCTTTTGACTTTACTTCTTGTGACATATTTCTCCGTATAATTTCTTCTTATATAATCTTCAATTCCGAGAAATTCTAATCATTGTATTAATTATCATCCTCCTTCAGTTTCATTGGAGTCATTAAATTATTCTTTATTCTTCTTATCTGAGCACATTACCATCAATTGTTTTTGTTCATTTAATTTTTCTTCTGTTTGTTACCATTAAAAATATTACTTTTTCCTATTATTTCATTTTAAATCAATTCTTTATAACTCTTATTTACTAATCAGTTCTTATTTTTTGTTAAATTAAATGGTTTCGAAATATCTTAAATCGTATTATTTCTGAATAAATTAAGTAAGTTGTCCTTACATAGTTTTTATTAAATCGTCTTGTTCCTGGACAAATTGTTGAGTAAGTTGTTCTTACATGATTTTAGAATTTTGGGGTTTTAGTCTCTTCATTTTAAATTATATGGTTTCAAAATAACTTGAGTAAGATGTCCTTACATGCTTTTAGAATTTTGGGGTTTTATTCCCAATGGGTTGCTGGGTCGGTTTTCAGAAAATCAGTCCCCTTTTTTCTGGTTGGTTATTGTTTAGTTTAACCATGGTCCATTAATTCAGGTACTCCCTTTACTCGGATTACTGGGGTATTCATAATGATTTTGGTATTTGTCATATACCTCTCTTTCACCTGGCATCGTAACTCAGCTGACACAAAGTCTTCATAGAAGTCACGGTTTTCCGTCATTGTTAGTTCTTTTTTAACTAACAGGTATTGCACCTCCTCTGACATAACATAGTTGCTCATATTTAATCTCATTTCATTCCCTTTTACCTCAGGATAATTTACCAAAATGTTTAATGATATATTCCGTCTTGATGATCTGACTAATATCTTCTGATGCACTTCAATCGTCGACACATTTAACTGGGATGTAAACTTAATTAACTCCCTCTGTTCGTTAATTGGAAGGTTGAATACATTAATTAATCCACCTGTAATCATCTCCCATTCTTCCTTGGTATTTATTATTCTCTTTCTACATGTTTTTATTATTTTCTTGGTCTTCTTTTCCACGGTTTGAACATCCTTTTTGTTGTGGCTATTTTTATTTTCAGATGGCATTACACATTGGTATTCTGTAATTTCTATTTCCTTCCTACTCTCTTCTGTATTCGGACTTACTTTAATACCTTCTGAAGTGCTGTCTAATGTTTCATCCAAATTCTTGAAACTATGGTCCATTTGTTTATTTGTCTCCTCCTTGTATGTATCTGCTTTTTGGCTAAGTGTATTAACATTTTCAAACTTCTCCCCGAAAGTTTCCCATATCTCCTTATTTAACTTCTCCATTCTACCCTCAAATTGTTTTAAGTTCTCATTATTCTCTTCAAATTTTGCATTCATCTCTTCCCTTTGTCCTTCAACAGTTTCTTTCAGTTCATGGTATTGTTCATTCAAGGTTTGTTTGATATTTCCATGAATGGTCTCTATTTTTTCATTTAATTGTTTGATTAAACTTTCCTGAATGCTATCTATTTTCTCATTGGTCTGTCTATTTTGTTCCTCCTGTTTCTTAAAATTCTCCTTATTTTCCTCCTTGGTTTGCTTTGAGTTTTCCTCCTGTTTCTTAAAATTTTCATCTATTTTATTAAATTTTTCGCTCAAGGTTTCATTTTGTTTCCTTGAGTTTTCCTTATTTTCCTCCTTGGTTTGCTTTGAGTTTTCCTCCTGTTTCTTAAAATTTTCATCTATTTTATTAAATTTTTCGCTCAAGGTTTCATTTTGTTTCCTTGAGTTTTCCTTATTTTCCTCCTTGATTTGTCTCAAGTTTTCCTCCTGTTTCTTAAAATTTTCATCTATTTTGTTATTGGTTTGCTTTGAAGTTTCCTCCTGTTTTCTAAATTGTTCAGCCATAAATTTCATCATGTCTTGCCAATTAGGTTCTTCTCTGTCTACCGCTTTGTCTGGTTGGTCCCCTTGGGCATCATCTTCAATTATTTCCGTTTCCGGGTCCCTAACTACTTCGGTTTCTTCTTTATCATCTGTCTGTTGGTCCATTTCACTGTCCGTGACTAATTCTATTTCTTGTTCCTGTCCACCTTCTTCCTTCTCCTTTTCTTCTGCCCTCTTCTTCGATTTGCCTCGGGTATTATGCATTTCTTGTTTTCTCATAACTGCCGACGATAATTAGATTTTTTGGTATATATTTTTATTAAATATATCAAAATTCTTTCCTAATTACAGCCCTTTTACGTTGAGCGCCAATTTTGTAACGTAGCGGTTTTCGTAGAGGTGAGGTGTTATTTAGCTAAACGACCGTCTGATTCAAGCCCCACTGTTGTAAGCGCCAATTTTGTAACGTAGCGGCTTTTCGATCAGAGGTTTCCGCCTCTCCGCAGTCGCCACTTATGAATTATAATGACCGAAGTTTAAAAATAAAGTGGTTGGTAATGTTACTCAATCTAAGCAGAAATCGAGAGTGTGTGATTTTGGGTCAGGTAGGGAAGTTGTTCAGCCTTATGTTGAAGAGAGAGTAAGTACCGATTGTTTACACTCGGTTTAGATGATTTCTGAAATTTTTCAAATTGTTCGCCGTGAATTAAATCAGCTGATTGTGAGACGAGCTTCCACGCATAGTTCAACCAGACGACACTGTGGCAGTAGACGACCTGGTGAATTGCCTTCTTCTTAGCTGTTCTGAAACTTAATACAACTACCCACTAGAAGAAAGTACACACATTTTTATTTTTAAATCTCAATTTCTCAATAGTATTTATTGAAATATTATTGGTTTTTGTTCTCTTCTGCCAAATTCAAATCTGACAATCGATCTTTCTTTAATTAAAACATAATATCGACTTCATCGAGTAAACATGGAATTGTCAAAAGAAAAAAACATATATGGTTTTGTTTACCAAATTTTATACTATTTTTAAAACATCAATCAATATATAATTCTTTTTATTTCCCCAGGGTTAAGGGTAAGTTCTTTTTGTTATGAGATGGTCAGAAATGGATAATTATACTACGCTTTACAAATACCGAAAAATATTCAAAAATTTGTTTATTTTTTCTTAGTACGTAGTTCAGAAAATGTCCGTAAGAGAGCAGCGTGCGTTTGTTTTCGTTAGAACATGTGATTAAATTTGACTAGTTTTTTGTTCTATAAAACCATTCGGAATGAGTTTTCTTCGTTAACTATTAAACGAAATGTTTATATTACCTCTCTTCTTATAGTTCTTACTGGAATGAAGCCTTTTCTCTAGTGATGTCCGTCTTGGGTTGCAATTTCATTACCGTCTGGCCAATATTATATCGTCAACTTGAAACATAGCGAAACTAGGCCGGATCATCAAAATGGTTTTCTTTCACTGTTTATTATGGAGTGTAACAGTTTAAGTTTGATATATAAGGTAGGATTATATAACGTCCACACTGTTGTTCAATTTAGTACCAATTTTGCACTTCTACAATGTTTCTAAAAGGATATTTTAATAAAATTGTGGTCGCATCATTTTGTCAACTCGCCAGGTTTAATTTCTAAATTCGATTAACCATACTTGTTATTTTCGTCACTCTTAGTAACCCATAATTTTTATATCTTTTTATTGGTTCTGCCATTTACTTTTTAGTATATAGGCAGTTTGTAATTATAATAAATTTATATTTTATTTACAGAAAAATAATTCTTTCTAATTTCAGTTTCTTTCCCAAATTGGTTTACATAATAGGTTTCTGTTCACTTTCTTATAACCTTGGATATAAGTTTTTAATAGTTTTATTATCTTTAAATGAATTTATATATTATTTATTAGTCTCTCATAGTATTCCTACACTGCACTACTTCCTTCTGCCATTTCCCTCATATAGTATTATTTTAATGTTTTATTATCATTTGATATTTAAATCTTTTATGTTTGTTTAAAACGAACCCTGGGTTATCTTATACTATTACACAAATATTTGAAAAAATATAAAATTAACTTAGGTATTAAACTTGGTTGTCTACACCATATAAATATTACAATAAATTAACAAAATACAGAATCAGTTAGTAGCATTATAGTCAACTATCTTAGTTTATAATTCCCCTACTTACAGCACAATTCTGTAAGAAGTTCCCTTCACTTTCACTTTTTACCTCAATGGGTACACTATAACTCACTTGTAACTGTATATCACTCGAATTGTTTATAATGTTCAGTGATACAATTTAATTTTGAGCTAGTTATAGGTTACCCATTTCTGACCTTTATGTTATTACATGATTTAATTTATTGGGACCGGGTTATGTACCGTTACATAAAGCCCCCCCCCACTAGAACAAATTTATTTTGGTTTTACTCGTTTATAAAAATAAATTGTTGATTGTTTCAATTCTCCTAATATTCTTGGCTTTTATTCTTCGTTATCTTCCTCCATTTCAAACTGGTTGTCAACTGACTGGTAATTCAGACTGGTGGTAATTGCTGTTTTCTTACTCTACTCTCTCTCTCTTGGAGGCAAATTCATCAATTATTTATTTCTCTGGGTAGTGGTACTTGCACATTTTATTTGATAAGGACTGGTCACACTAATCATATTAAACTTGTTTTAACACTCATTTCTATTTACTTCTATAACTTATCTTTATCAATTAAGCTTCAGTCTGCTATCTTCCTTCTATTTTCTTCATTTATACTTCTGGAATCTAATATCACTCTTTTCAGCTATTTTATAATTATTATCCCTTAAATATTCAATTTCCCTAACATTTTTCCCTATCCTGTGCGGTGGTACCAGTCGGGTGGCCACTCTGGGTCCATACTCCGCTGTCCATCCTTACACCTTCTGAGACCAGGGGAACATCATCCCTGCTCATAAAAATTATTGCCGGAACATTTCTACGGTCAATACATAAAAATAAAAACTTATAAGTAGTAGTCAATTAGCGACTAGTACTAAACACTATTGGGATTCTTCATACAGTTGCTGTTTACAATTATTTATATATTTCTTCTTCTCCTTGATTCCTTCTTCTTTTCCATTAACTAATAGCATATAACATTATTGATAGGCCTTATGTTAAAATTCTTTTGACTTTACTTCTTGTGACATATTTCTCCGTATAATTTCTTCTTATATAATCTTCAATTCCGAGAAATTCTAATCATTGTATTAATTATCATCCTCCTTCAGTTTCATTGGAGTCATTAAATTATTCTTTATTCTTCTTATCTGAGCACATTACCATCAATTGTTTTTGTTCATTTAATTTTTCTTCTGTTTGTTACCATTAAAAATATTACTTTTTCCTATTATTTCATTTTAAATCAATTCTTTATAACTCTTATTTACTAATCAGTTCTTATTTTTTGTTAAATTAAATGGTTTCGAAATATCTTAAATCGTATTATTTCTGAATAAATTAAGTAAGTTGTCCTTACATAGTTTTTATTAAATCGTCTTGTTCCTGGACAAATTGTTGAGTAAGTTGTTCTTACATGATTTTAGAATTTTGGGGTTTTAGTCTCTTCATTTTAAATTATATGGTTTCAAAATAACTTGAGTAAGATGTCCTTACATGCTTTTAGAATTTTGGGGTTTTATTCCCAATGGGTTGCTGGGTCGGTTTTCAGAAAATCAGTCCCCTTTTTTCTGGTTGGTTATTGTTTAGTTTAACCATGGTCCATTAATTCAGGTACTCCCTTTACTCGGATTACTGGGGTATTCATAATGATTTTGGTATTTGTCATATACCTCTCTTTCACCTGGCATCGTAACTCAGCTGACACAAAGTCTTCATAGAAGTCACGGTTTTCCGTCATTGTTAGTTCTTTTTTAACTAACAGGTATTGCACCTCCTCTGACATAACATAGTTGCTCATATTTAATCTCATTTCATTCCCTTTTACCTCAGGATAATTTACCAAAATGTTTAATGATATATTCCGTCTTGATGATCTGACTAATATCTTCTGATGCACTTCAATCGTCGACACATTTAACTGGGATGTAAACTTAATTAACTCCCTCTGTTCGTTAATTGGAAGGTTGAATACATTAATTAATCCACCTGTAATCATCTCCCATTCTTCCTTGGTATTTATTATTCTCTTTCTACATGTTTTTATTATTTTCTTGGTCTTCTTTTCCACGGTTTGAACATCCTTTTTGTTGTGGCTATTTTTATTTTCAGATGGCATTACACATTGGTATTCTGTAATTTCTATTTCCTTCCTACTCTCTTCTGTATTCGGACTTACTTTAATACCTTCTGAAGTGCTGTCTAATGTTTCATCCAAATTCTTGAAACTATGGTCCATTTGTTTATTTGTCTCCTCCTTGTATGTATCTGCTTTTTGGCTAAGTGTATTAACATTTTCAAACTTCTCCCCGAAAGTTTCCCATATCTCCTTATTTAACTTCTCCATTCTACCCTCAAATTGTTTTAAGTTCTCATTATTCTCTTCAAATTTTGCATTCATCTCTTCCCTTTGTCCTTCAACAGTTTCTTTCAGTTCATGGTATTGTTCATTCAAGGTTTGTTTGATATTTCCATGAATGGTCTCTATTTTTTCATTTAATTGTTTGATTAAACTTTCCTGAATGCTATCTATTTTCTCATTGGTCTGTCTATTTTGTTCCTCCTGTTTCTTAAAATTCTCCTTATTTTCCTCCTTGGTTTGCTTTGAGTTTTCCTCCTGTTTCTTAAAATTTTCATCTATTTTATTAAATTTTTCGCTCAAGGTTTCATTTTGTTTCCTTGAGTTTTCCTTATTTTCCTCCTTGGTTTGCTTTGAGTTTTCCTCCTGTTTCTTAAAATTTTCATCTATTTTATTAAATTTTTCGCTCAAGGTTTCATTTTGTTTCCTTGAGTTTTCCTTATTTTCCTCCTTGATTTGTCTCAAGTTTTCCTCCTGTTTCTTAAAATTTTCATCTATTTTGTTATTGGTTTGCTTTGAAGTTTCCTCCTGTTTTCTAAATTGTTCAGCCATAAATTTCATCATGTCTTGCCAATTAGGTTCTTCTCTGTCTACCGCTTTGTCTGGTTGGTCCCCTTGGGCATCATCTTCAATTATTTCCGTTTCCGGGTCCCTAACTACTTCGGTTTCTTCTTTATCATCTGTCTGTTGGTCCATTTCACTGTCCGTGACTAATTCTATTTCTTGTTCCTGTCCACCTTCTTCCTTCTCCTTTTCTTCTGCCCTCTTCTTCGATTTGCCTCGGGTATTATGCATTTCTTGTTTTCTCATAACTGCCGACGATAATTAGATTTTTTGGTATATATTTTTATTAAATATATCAAAATTCTTTCCTAATTACAGCCCTTTTACGTTGAGCGCCAATTTTGTAACGTAGCGGTTTTCGTAGAGGTGAGGTGTTATTTAGCTAAACGACCGTCTGATTCAAGCCCCACTGTTGTAAGCGCCAATTTTGTAACGTAGCGGCTTTTCGATCAGAGGTTTCCGCCTCTCCGCAGTCGCCACTTATGAATTATAATGACCGAAGTTTAAAAATAAAGTGGTTGGTAATGTTACTCAATCTAAGCAGAAATCGAGAGTGTGTGATTTTGGGTCAGGTAGGGAAGTTGTTCAGCCTTATGTTGAAGAGAGAGTAAGTACCGATTGTTTACACTCGGTTTAGATGATTTCTGAAATTTTTCAAATTGTTCGCCGTGAATTAAATCAGCTGATTGTGAGACGAGCTTCCACGCATAGTTCAACCAGACGACACTGTGGCAGTAGACGACCTGGTGAATTGCCTTCTTCTTAGCTGTTCTGAAACTTAATACAACTACCCACTAGAAGAAAGTACACACATTTTTATTTTTAAATCTCAATTTCTCAATAGTATTTATTGAAATATTATTGGTTTTTGTTCTCTTCTGCCAAATTCAAATCTGACAATCGATCTTTCTTTAATTAAAACATAATATCGACTTCATCGAGTAAACATGGAATTGTCAAAAGAAAAAAACATATATGGTTTTGTTTACCAAATTTTATACTATTTTTAAAACATCAATCAATATATAATTCTTTTTATTTCCCCAGGGTTAAGGGTAAGTTCTTTTTGTTATGAGATGGTCAGAAATGGATAATTATACTACGCTTTACAAATACCGAAAAATATTCAAAAATTTGTTTATTTTTTCTTAGTACGTAGTTCAGAAAATGTCCGTAAGAGAGCAGCGTGCGTTTGTTTTCGTTAGAACATGTGATTAAATTTGACTAGTTTTTTGTTCTATAAAACCATTCGGAATGAGTTTTCTTCGTTAACTATTAAACGAAATGTTTATATTACCTCTCTTCTTATAGTTCTTACTGGAATGAAGCCTTTTCTCTAGTGATGTCCGTCTTGGGTTGCAATTTCATTACCGTCTGGCCAATATTATATCGTCAACTTGAAACATAGCGAAACTAGGCCGGATCATCAAAATGGTTTTCTTTCACTGTTTATTATGGAGTATAACAGTTTAAGTTTGATATATAAGGTAGGCTTATATAACGTCCACACTGTTGTTCAATTTAGTACCAATTTTGCACTTCTACAATGTTTCTAAAAGGATATTTTAATAAAATTGTGGTCGCATCATTTTGTCAACTCGCCAGGTTTAATTTCTAAATTCGATTAACCATACTTGTTATTTTCGTCACTCTTAGTAACCCATAATTTTTATATCTTTTTATTGGTTCTGCCATTTACTTTTTAGTATATAGGCAGTTTGTAATTATAATAAATTTATATTTTATTTACAGAAAAATAATTCTTTCTAATTTCAGTTTCTTTCCCAAATTGGTTTACATAATAGGTTTCTGTTCACTTTCTTATAACCTTGGATATAAGTTTTTAATAGTTTTATAATCTTTAAATGAATTTATATATTATTTATTAGTCTCTCATAGTATTCCTACACTGCACTACTTCCTTCTGCCATTTCCCTCATATAGTATTATTTTAATGTTTTATTATCATTTGATATTTAAATCTTTTATGTTTGTTTAAAACGAACCCTGAGTTATCTTATACTATTACACAAATATTTGAAAAAATATAAAATTAACTTAGGTATTAAACTTGGTTGTCTACACCATATAAATATTACAATAAATTAACAAAATACAGAATCAGTTAGTAGCATTATAGTCAACTATCTTAGTTTATAATTCCCCTACTTACAGCACAATTCTGTAAGAAGTTCCCTTGACTTTCACTTTTTACCTCAATGGGTACACTATAACTCACTTGTAACTGTATATCACTCGAATTGTTTATAATGTTCAGTGATACAATTTAATTTTGAGCTAGTTATAGGTTACCCATTTCTGACCTTTATGTTATTACATGATTTAATTTATTGGGACCGGGTTATGTACCGTTACATAAAGCCCCCCCCCCCCACTAGAACAAATTTATTTTGGTTTTACTCGTTTATAAAAATAAATTGTTGATTGTTTCAATTCTCCTAATATTCTTGGCTTTTATTCTTCGTTATCTTCCTCCATTTCAAACTGGTTGTCAACTGACTGGTAATTCAGACTGGTGGTAATTGCTGTTTTCTTACTCTACTCTCTCTCTCTTGGAGGCAAATTCATCAATTATTTATTTCTCTGGGTAGTGGTACTTGCACATTTTATTTGATAAGGACTGGTCACACTAATCATATTAAACTTGTTTTAACACTCATTTCTATTTACTTCTATAACTTATCTTTATCAATTAAGCTTCAGTCTGCTATCTTCCTTCTATTTTCTTCATTTATACTTCTGGAATCTAATATCACTCTTTTCAGCTATTTTATAATTATTATCCCTTAAATATTCAATTTCCCTAACATTTTTCCCTATCCTGTGCGGTGGTACCAGTCGGGTGGCCACTCTGGGTCCATACTCCGCTGTCCATCCTTACACCTTCTGAGACCAGGGGAACATCATCCCTGCTCATAAAAATTATTGCCGGAACATTTCTACGGTCAATACATAAAAATAAAAACTTATAAGTAGTAGTCAATTAGCGACTAGTACTAAACACTATTGGGATTCTTCATACAGTTGCTGTTTACAATTATTTATATATTTCTTCTTCTCCTTGATTCCTTCTTCTTTTCCATTAACTAATAGCATATAACATTATTGATAGGCCTTATGTTAAAATTCTTTTGACTTTACTTCTTGTGACATATTTCTCCGTATAATTTCTTCTTATATAATCTTCAATTCCGAGAAATTCTAATCATTGTATTAATTATCATCCTCCTTCAGTTTCATTGGAGTCATTAAATTATTCTTTATTCTTCTTATCTGAGCACATTACCATCAATTGTTTTTGTTCATTTAATTTTTCTTCTGTTTGTTACCATTAAAAATATTACTTTTTCCTATTATTTCATTTTAAATCAATTCTTTATAACTCTTATTTACTAATCAGTTCTTATTTTTTGTTAAATTAAATGGTTTCGAAATATCTTAAATCGTATTATTTCTGAATAAATTAAGTAAGTTGTCCTTACATAGTTTTTATTAAATCGTCTTGTTCCTGGATAAATTGTTGAGTAAGTTGTTCTTACATGCTTTTAGAATTTTGGGGTTTTAGTCTCTTCATTTTAAATTATATGGTTTCAAAATAACTTGAGTAAGATGTCCTTACATGCTTTTAGAATTTTGGGGTTTTATTCCCAATGGGTTGCTGGGTCGGTTTTCAGAAAATCAGTCCCCTTTTTTCTGGTTGGTTATTGTTTACTTTAACCATGGTCCATTAATTCAGGTACTCCCTTTACTCGGATTACTGGGGTATTCATAATGATTTTGGTATTTGTCATATACCTCTCTTTCACCTGGCATCGTAACTCAGCTGATACAAAGTCTTCATAGAAGTCACGGTTTTCCGTCATTGTTAGTTCTTTTTTAACTAACAGGTATTGCACCTCCTCTGACATAACATAGTTGCTCATATTTAATCTCATTTCATTCCCTTTTACCTCAGGATAATTTACCAAAATGTTTAATGATATATTCCGTCTTGATGATCTGACTAATATCTTCTGATGCACTTCAATCGTCGACACATTTAACTGGGATGTAAACTTAATTAACTCCCTCTGTTCGTTAATTGGAAGGTTGAATACATTAATTAATCCACCTGTAATCATCTCCCATTCTTCCTTGGTATTTATTATTCTCTTTCTACATGTTTTTATTATTTTCTTGGTCTTCTTTTCCACGGTTTGAACATCCTTTTTGTTGTGGCTATTTTTATTTTCAGATGGCATTACACATTGGTATTCTGTAATTTCTATTTCCTTCCTACTCTCTTCTGTATTCGGACTTACTTTAATACCTTCTGAAGTGCTGTCTAATGTTTCATCCAAATTCTTGAAACTATGGTCCATTTGTTTATTTGTCTCCTCCTTGTATGTATCTGCTTTTTGGCTAAGTGTATTAACATTTTCAAACTTCTCCCCGAAAGTTTCCCATATCTCCTTATTTAACTTCTCCATTCTACCCTCAAATTGTTTTAAGTTCTCATTATTCTCTTCAAATTTTGCATTCATCTCTTCCCTTTGTCCTTCAACAGTTTCTTTCAGTTCATGGTATTGTTCATTCAAGGTTTGTTTGATATTTCCATGAATGGTCTCTATTTTTTCATTTAGTTGTTTGATTAAACTTTCCTGAATGCTATCTATTTTCTCATTGGTCTGTCTATTTTGTTCCTCCTGTTTCTTAAAATTCTCCTTATTTTCCTCCTTGGTTTGCTTTGAGTTTTCCTCCTGTTTCTTAAAATTTTCATCTATTTTATTAAATTTTTCGCTCAAGGTTTCATTTTGTTTCCTTGAGTTTTCCTTATTTTCCTCCTTGGTTTGCTTTGAGTTTTCCTCCTGTTTCTTAAAATTTTCATCTATTTTATTAAATTTTTCGCTCAAGGTTTCATTTTGTTTCCTTGAGTTTTCCTTATTTTCCTCCTTGGTTTGTCTCAAGTTTTCCTCCTGTTTCTTAAAATTTTCATCTATTTTGTTATTGGTTTGCTTTGAAGTTTCCTCCTGTTTTCTAAATTGTTCAGCCATAAATTTCATCATGTCTTGCCAATTAGGTTCTTCTCTGTCTACCGCTTTGTCTGGTTGGTCCCCTTGGGCATCATCTTCAATTATTTCCGTTTCCGGGTCCCTAACTACTTCGGTTTCTTCTTTATCATCTGTCTGTTGGTCCATTTCACTGTCCGTGACTAATTCTATTTCTTGTTCCTGTCCACCTTCTTCCTTCTCCTTTTCTTCTGCCCTCTTCTTCGATTTGCCTCGGGTATTATGCATTTCTTGTTTTCTCATAACTGCCGACGATAATTAGATTTTTTGGTATATATTTTTATTAAATATATCAAAATTCTTTCCTAATTACAGCCCTTTTACGTTGAGCGCCAATTTTGTAACGTAGCGGTTTTCGTAGAGGTGAGGTGTTATTTAGCTAAACGACCGTCTGATTCAAGCCCCACTGTTGTAAGCGCCAATTTTGTAACGTAGCGGTTTTTCGATCAGAGGTTTCCGCCTCTCCGCAGTCGCCACTTATGAATTATAATGACCGAAGTTTAAAAATAAAGTGGTTGGTAATGTTACTCAATCTAAGCAGAAATCGAGAGTGTGTGATTTTAGGTCAGGTAGGGAAGTTGTTCAGCCTTATGTTGAAGAGAGAGTAAGTACCGATTGTTTACACTCGGTTTAGATGATTTCTGAAATTTTTCAAATTGTTCGCCGTGAATTAAATCATCTGATTGTGAGACGAGCTTCCACGCATAGTTCAACCAGACGACACTGTGGCAGTAGACGACCTGGTGAATTGCCTTCTTCTTAGCTGTTCTGAAACTTAATACAACTACCCACTAGAAGAAAGTACACACATTTTTATTTTTAAATCTCAATTTCTCAATAGTATTTATTGAAATATTATTGGTTTTTGTTCTCTTCTGCCAAATTCAAATCTGACAATCGATCTTTCTTTAATTAAAACATAATATCGACTTCATCGAGTAAACATGGAATTGTCAAAAGAAAAAAACATATATGGTTTTGTTTACCAAATTTTATACTATTTTTAAAACATCAATCAATATATAATTCTTTTTATTTCCCCAGGGTTAAGGGTAAGTTCTTTTTGTTATGAGATGGTCAGAAATGGATAATTATACTACGCTTTACAAATACCGAAAAATATTCAAAAATTTGTTTATTTTTTCTTAGTACGTAGTTCAGAAAATGTCCGTAAGAGAGCAGCGTGCGTTTGTTTTCGTTAGAACATGTGATTAAATTTGACTAGTTTTTTGTTCTATAAAACCATTCGGAATGAGTTTTCTTCGTTAACTATTAAACGAAATGTTTATATTACCTCTCTTCTTATAGTTCTTACTGGAATGAAGCCTTTTCTCTAGTGATGTCCGTCTTGGGTTGCAATTTCATTACCGTCTGGCCAATATTATATCGTCAACTTGAAACATAGCGAAACTAGGCTGGATCATCAAAATGGTTTTCTTTCACTGTTTATTATGGAGTGTAACAGTTTAAGTTTGATATATAAGGTAGGATTATATAACGTCCACACTGTTGTTCAATTTAGTACCAATTTTGCACTTCTACAATGTTTCTAAAAGGATATTTTAATAAAATTGTGGTCGCATCATTTTGTCAACTCGCCAGGTTTAATTTCTAAATTCGATTAACCATACTTGTTATTTTCGTCACTCTTAGTAACCCATAATTTTTATATCTTTTTATTGGTTCTGCTATTTACTTTTTAGTATATAGGCAGTTTGTAATTATTATAAATTTATATTTTATTTACAGAAAAATAATTCTTTCTAATTTCAGTTTCTTTCCCAATTTGGTTTACATAATAGGTTTCTGTTCATTTTCTTATAACCTTGGATATAAGTTTTTAATAGTTTTATTATCTTTAAATGAATTTATATATTATTTATTAGTCTCTCATAGTATTCCTACACTGCACTACTTCCTTCTGCCATTTCCCTCATATAATATTATTTTAATGTTTTATTATCATTTGATATTTAAATCTTTTATGTTTGTTTTAAAACGAACCCTGGGTTATCTTATACTATTACACAAATATTTGAAAAAATATAAAATTAACTTAGGTATTAAACTTGGTTGTCTACACCATATAAATATTACAATAAATTAACAAAATACAGAATCAGTTAGTAGCATTATAGTCTACTATCGTAGTTTATAATTCCCCTACTTACAGCACAATTCTGTAAGAAGTTCCCTTCACTTTCACTTTTTACCTCAATGGGTACACTATAACTCACTTGTAACTGTATATCACTCGAATTGTTTATAATGTTCAGTGATACAATTTAATTTTGAGCTAGTTATAGTTTACCCATTTCTGACCTTTACGTTATTACATGATTTAATTTATTGGGACCGGGTTATGACCGTTACAATATATATGTTCATTCACCAATCAATGAATTCATTCTTCATTCACCAATCAATGAATTCATTCTTCATTTACCAATGTACTGATTATAAGTTAAATGTAGTCGCATTCATAAGCGAAGTTTTATATGTATACTACGTTATTGCCAACAAAGAAGTAGTTTCTATGGAAACTCACCGGTTCCCATTTTCGATAACGCACCAGCGATCGGCCGCAGATGTGCGACACGTCCTTATAAACATTTTCAGTGTTAAAAATTCTGAAGAATGATTAATGTTATACGTTAAAATGTCACTGGTTTCAGCGTTCTTTCATTTCTATAGTATCCGTCACGGAAATAGTCTCGTCAAGATCACACCGCTCACCTACAACGTTCCCAGTAAGCGTATGATGATGGGCTCCACTGTAGTGTCTCTCGTGCACTGTTTTGCGTAATCGGCTTCTTGCGCCTCCACAAGACTACACACTTCGCCCAGTCTTCCTGATTTATCCTGTCAAGAGCTTCGTGTGCAAGTTGTTTAATATCGGCTAACCCGAAAAGTCATATTCTTTTTCGCAACATACCGTTTAACTTGGACCCGTATCAGCTCGACTGGATTATATTGAGAATGATATGATGGGGGGGGGGGCGCACCACTGCATTTTCCATTTCATTTGCCAGATGATCCAATTCGTACCTCTTCTTAGCCGTTCTTAACTCTTATTTAGAAAGAAGTTCATCCCTGGTTTCAGCTGGGGAAAATGAAACGACGCAGCCACATAATATCAGCTTTACCCCAGTTTGAACACGTTGGCTTATATGTTTGTACAGAATGATAGCTGGCATTATCCATCACGATGACAGAACCTTCTTCTAAGGAACGCAACATACAAACAAACCGGGTCTTATAAAATACAGAATTCATTTCTGTGTGGTAGTCAGATTCAACTGAATGCTTACTGCCACGAAAGTTTGCTATGAGACCTGTACTTGCGGATCCAGCATATGCAATAATCAGTCGGCGAACTCTATCAGTAGGTACTTTCAGCCCACCGTTCCCTCTTGATTCTTGCCGGATGTATTTATTCGTATGATTTTGTGATATCCAGGTTGTAGCAGTACATATCATTACAAAAATACAAACATCAACAAGAAACCATCATAATCAGTCAAAGACCATCAAAACAACCAAAATTGAAATTTAAAGGAGGAATAAGACTAAATAATAAACTAACAGAGAAGAATAAAACGAGTAGCATTAATAAATAATGGACTATGAAAGAAATGAAGACAACGGACTAGAGACAAGACCAACGTTGACCCAATATACCCAATAGATCAGACAGTGAGAAGAAGACTGAAACCTCCACATCAGGGTATTAATCAAATGATATTAAGGGAATAAGTTAAATAGGGAAAAATTGAATTAACTCAACCAGGAGAATAAATAGATAAAGAAAAGGATATAACAAATAAAGAGAATAGAAAATAGTACTCATGATTGGGAAAAATAATTAGTCTAAACAGTATGCAAACCCTAACCAATGACTTAACAATGACATCAAACCATTAACAGACTATTCTAGGTGACTTGACTGTGACCATCACCCGAATTTAAAATAATAATATAAGAAAAAGTGATCAGGAGAGTGGGATTAAAACTTGTATTAGTATGAGTTAATGTTGTATGAAAGATAACAACAATATTGTATCTTATCTAAAATTTATGGAAATAATATAGACACAGGGATATCAGAAAAACTGATAATCCCCAATAATGTTGTAAATATATACAATAAAGAAACTGGAAAAGAAATACAAATCAATAAACAGTAAATAATAGTATTAGTGTATTAAATAATTAAGTAAAATGTATAGAAACCAACTATCAAATAAACCCATTGTTGTAAAACAGAATTGGGACACACATAACATAGCTCAACAAGCATTTTGCACTTTTAATGACAAGAATTAATGACAAAAATGTTATTAAACCATATTATATTGTACTGCACTTAAACTAGATGTTATAAGGTCATACCAGCACCAATACTGATTGCAAAGGAGAGATTTGGATTTGTAATTAGTGTAAATTAACATACTGAAATGGACAGAATAGGATTTACACAATAATCAATCTAAATAACTTTTAGAAATACTAATAAAAGAGAAAGAGGTCGATATCAGTTGAATCAATGATGTGTAATACAACTAATATAATGTAAAAAACGAAATATGCTACTTTTATAGAGAAAGTCTGTAGTGTTACTTATTAATACAAATTGCTTTCCCAACTACTGAAGGATCATAATAGACTGGACAAGTTCTAACTCAACAGTAGAGTATTTGTAGTAACGGCTGAACCTTTACTTTGGTAATGAAAACCAGTTTTTAGGCGATTTTGAAAGGGTTGGGATACAAGGCAGACTGTAATACCTGAAATGTAATTCACATATCTCACACACTTTGAAACGTAAGGTTCGATATAATTATCCTTTAAGTGAAAATGTTAATAATCATTTGGAGAGATCATTTTATTTAATATTAGAATAAAAAATGTTTATACAAGTTTTATGCAAGTATAAATGCATAAGAATATTTTGTGACAAACGTGCATCTCATGTCGTTTTTAGGAAACCGTGATATATCAATTTTTAAACCAAAGCTGTTTCGCAGGAACGACTTCTTTATGTTAAAAATAAATTGACAATCAACATTTTCCAACTTTATTGGTTTGTTACACACACGGGTAAGTCAGACTTCAACGTTACAAATTTGTGGTAGACTCTACAATCCATGAACATCTCCATTCTGTCAATAATAAACTAATTTTTTTTTTTAAACGTGTGTATTCCATTGAAATAATGACTTCAATAGGAAGAACAAGTCAGTTTAGAATATCTTTACTCATAATATCTTCACTGATTACAACTTAAAGTCGATCTTTTCACCATTTTATATTTCTGATGACCAAATTTGATGACAATTATTCCTACAAGCCTGAGACTCTGATGCAAAGGTATACTGGTTTCCCTATAATTTTTTTTTTAGGACAACAGATTTTTTCAAATAGGATAATTGTTGGCTCAAACAACTAAAACACCAATAAAACTCATCTATTCTTATAAACTCCTCATATATAAATCTATTCTTATGTACTCATCTATCCTCCATCTCAATACCATATCTTTCAGGCAGCAAAGCGCTAAATCCCTTCCTTCACACACACACGCGCGCGCGCGCGTACTTCTTGGACTCTCCATCCAATCAACGACATCTTATCTATGCAGTTTATGCATTCATACCATGTATCTCAACCAGTTAATTATGTTTATTGTGTTTATTATGTTAATTATGTCTATGAACATACTTTACAATATGTACAAAACCGATTAAAAGGAACTTTTCTATATTACTATATAATTTAATTGGCACTTATTTAGACAACAAACAACCACTGCACGATAAAAAAAGCAAAATATATATGAAAATAGTGTATGTGACATATATTATAACAAAATAAATCGATTGGTACTTTCATTATCCTACACATTTCATAGAAAGATTCAAATGAAACTGTCTGGGAGTGAAAGCGTTGTAGAGCTTGTAATCGCTTTATTTCTCAGAATGAAACAAATATTTCTCAGAATATTATTTGAAAGAGTTGTCATTTGGTGTTTCATGTGAATACACAGATGGTTTCACTGTACTGCTACCTATTCTAAGATGCTACCCCCAAATTTATACGATGTTCAGTATAAGTGAGACAGAGGGACAGTGCTCGTTTATGTTTGATTTTGTAAATCGTAGATGTGTAAATTGATAAAACGCCACAAAAACCGAAACGAGTTTCCCTTTCTTATAAACGGTTATTTACTATTCTGCTAAACCATAAAAGCAAGGGAACTTTATATAGCATGCAAACAGTACAACCATGTTCTATTTAATTGTAGTATTTGTAAACACTTGGTTACTCACCGTCTTGTGACTTCTTTAAACTTTCAATAACAACGTGTTTCAAGGATAAATCCTCATCATCAGGTTATAAAAACACCAATCCTTCCGGAGAAGTAGTCAAAAAAATCAAAAATTATTATCAACAAGCATCACAAAGCACTTCACGCCACGTCGCGACCTGATGAGCACCACAACACACGATCGACTGCATGTTATCGCCCGAGATTATTACTGCACCGCAATTGCCAGTACGTATTTCAATATCAATGGCAGTATTATATAGACGGTTAGAGTTAAAAGAGAGTTTATAGTTAAGTAGCTTGTCTGCTGACAAATTTGAGGCCTTATATATCTCTTAGTCTTCTATGGGGTCCATGTACACTCCTTTTTTACGATTATGGAGCAAATTAAAATTAATTGGGAAATCCGTATAATTGTGATTGTATTGGATCAGGTGGTGAGCAAAATTAAATAATTAATTTTGCAAAGCAAGTAGCAAGTAGTGATAAGTAAGTAGCAAAGTAAATAGATTAATTAAGAAAGGTTTATACAATACAATACAATAAGAAAGTGACTGTGATGGTTTGTTTTTTAATTATTAGCGGCATTATGTTCTTGTACTCTGTGGTTATAAACTTCATAGCTCTCTTAGTCGCATTAACCAATTTGCATTTATTATCAATTTTTCGTGTAGGTTACGAGATATGTTTTTTCGTATGTTTTCTTATTAATCTATCTATGAATTCTCCGTCATATCCATTAGCGCTGGCTATGCTTTTTATAATATTCGTGTCTTCCAATCGGTTTTCCTGCCCGAGGGGTATTACAAGCATTCTGTATACAAACGCATTAAATGCAGCAATTTTCTGAGAGTAGGGGTGGTGTGAATGTGCATGGATGGTAATGTCTGTGGTGGTAGGCTTCCTATACATTTTGTATTCTATCTGGTTATTATCCTTTCTGATTGTGAGATCCAGACAATTTATGCTATTTTTATCTTTCTAGTTCTAGTGTAAACGAATTTTACTGTTTATACTATTCATATAATCCTGTAGGTTTCCTAGTTGACTGCAAGTTCCATTGAAAAGCAAAAACGTATCGTCAACATAGCTTAGGTACAGTTTTATTTGGTTACGCCATTTGTTAGAGTTTGACATTAAGATCTCGTTTTTAAAGTAATTTAAATATAAATCCGCTAAGACCCCTGATAAGGGCGGGCCCATAGCCAGGCCCTCTTCTTGCATGTAGTAGCCTATTCGCCATTTAAAGAAATATAGTTTTTCTTTACTACTAATTTTATTGACTGCATAAACTCATTAATTTTAGTTGCACTTAGCCTATTTGTTCTAGTTAGACTATTTCTAAGGAATGTTGGTGTCTCATCCACGGGCACCTTTGTGTACAAATCAGTTATATAAAAACAGGTCATTTTGTAGTGGGGTAACAGTTTAATAGCACTCGTTTTTCCGACGAAATCGTGTCTGTTTTTTAGCTTATAATTGTTGATTGCATCAACTTTCTCATCAATAATTTTTACCAGTTTTCTAGCTGCTTTGTACCCTGGGGCTATTGTATAATTTAGAATCGGACGAATTGGCATCTCTTCTTTATGTATCTTTGGTAGCCGTGTTAAATTTGGGGCTCTGGGGTTCATTGGTTTCAATTGGCGTCTTACGTTTTCATCTAAGAGGTTAGAGCACTTATTTATAGCTCTGTTTAACTCTTTGACAAATGTGTTAGTGGGGTCCTCGTCTAGTTTTTTAATATTGTTGTTTTCTATGAACCCGTATACTTTTCTATTGTACACGTCCTTGTTGATAATAACCACCGTATTACCCTTGTCGGCTTTCGTGGAGAGAGCGTCATTATGTATAATCTTTTCGTTAATAGCCCGTGTATTACGTATGCCGTATTTGTATTTACTCCGCATGTTAGTATTGTATAAACCTTTTTTAATTAATCAATCTATTTACATTGCTACTTACTTATCACTACTTGCTACTTACTTTGCAAAATTAATTATCTATTTTTGCTCACCACCTGATCCAATACAATTACAACTACACGGATTTCCCAACTAATTTTAAATTGCTCCATAATCGTAAAACAGGAGCGTACATGGACGCCATAGAAGACTAAGAGATATATAAGGCCTCAAAATTGTCAGCAGACAAGCTACTTAACATAAACTCTTTTTAAGTCCAACCGTCTATATAATACCGCCAATTATATTGAAATACTTACTGGAAATTGCGCACCAGGTCGCGACTTGGCGTGAAGTGCTTTGTGATGCTTGTTGATAATAATTTTTGATTTTTTGACGACTTCTCCGCAAGGATTATTGTTTTTATAACCTGATGATGAGGATTTATACTTGAAACGTGTTGTTATTGGAAGTTTAAAGAAGTCACAAGACCAAGTGAATACAAATACTACAATTAAATACTTATACACGTGACTTGAAGACTATTATATAATGAATAATAATTAATGCATGTAAAATATGAAACAATTTTCGAACAAGATTGCAGAATTTTTTTTCATGAACAAATAGTGAATGAAGCACAAATAACAGGAAATTTCGATTTCGACATTGCAGTGCATTCTTTGAAACACTGGTGGAGCTATAGGCCTCGTAGCACCTATAACGCGGGTGTTCCAAGATCACATGGGGTGGAGGATTGTGTGAGAAAGTGCTCATAAATATACTTACAGAGTGGGTAAAGTCACAGCTAGTTCCTTCACTCCTTGAAAAAGCACATTATAGGAAACATATTTTACGCTCAGAATACGATCTGAGAGAAACTATAACTTTAACAACAAATTGAGTAGAAATAAAGCTTTTAAAATTAATTGCATGTATAGTATGGTACTTCTTTTTAATGTTGGTGATTAATAAATCAGGAAGTCATAATATCCGTAAATGTGAAATGTTTTAGTCATTTTGGCTCTGTGTAATCTACTTAGACTCTACTTATCTTTTATGAGGCTGATCATTTGAACAATTAGTAACATTCGCGACACTATCGTGCAATTTTTGTCCTAAGCAGTAAACATTTAAGATCTTTATTTTCACAGCTGGTAGCTAATTGGATTTAACCTCTGATAACCGAAGTCCTAGCAAGATACAAAAAAGTCGTATGTTAACTACTTTAAAAAATGTTGTGTTTTCCGCTTTCCCTTAATCTACATGTTAGTGTTAGTAAATATCAAAATTTAGTTTCAAATCGGACAGCAGGGTGAATAATTCCGGGTCTGACACAGAGATAATTCCACTATTCTCCACTACTCTACCAATGGATTTGAAAATCAATAAAAACTGATTACATTTAAGTTAAGTGATGTAATATAACGATTGTTAAACTGAAATTGTCATCTTATTTTAATTACTTCATAATGTAAGAAGTGTAAAGAGAAAAAGTTAACGTTTTTCTGTTTCTCTCCTGAAAACCAAATGCCGATGAAGTCGCAAAACATAACGTGTTGATTGCTCTATAAAACTATTACTAACGTCAGGCGTACGGTTTGTGTGTGTGTGCTGTTGTAACAAACCAAGTTTGGGGTTTCAGGGCTGCGCTAAAGCCATACTCTGTGTGTAAGGGAGAGAGTACATCAAAGGGTTGGAAGCCACATTCGCGGCTACAGGTTTCGTCCACACTATAGACTCGGTGGGTTGTATCTCGTACAGCGTCAATAAGATTGCTTTTAGAAATGGATCCAGAATGTACTTTAAAGATATCATTAAGGTTTTTACCGCGCGCGCTTACACACACACACACACACACCTACACACAGTTAGAATGCACTATATTGTGTCAATCAATTGTTAAAAACAATATTGTGACAATATTGCGTACATCAAAACAGTTGGCAGACAATACTCAAAAAATTGTATTACAATTTTAAATTCTGATATACTGAGAGCTTCACACAGACTAATGTTCTACAGACTAACGTTCGCCCCACGTATTCAGTAATCTACTTCATGATATATGTAGATGCCAGCAATACAAAGAGCTACTGCCTACTTCTTTCACTAGATGTGTGAACAATATAGCCCATTCTGTAGCCGCAGGGTACACATTGAATAAAAGGAATCTCAATGAACTCCACTTTTCTGACACATTTTGTGTCTACAGTTTCCAATATTTGTACAAAGTTTCAAGTTGTCAGTAACTATACGAACAAACGACCGGCAGAGTACCGGAGAAACATTCAATTTCTGTTTGCCAGAAATTTTGCTTTAGTTTTTACCTTGCCCATGATGTTGCAGTCCTGGTATAGGTCTACACTTGGGCAAACAAAAATTTGCTTTTCCAAGGACAATAATTTTTGTTAAGATACTGTTACATAATTTAGACTGACATAATGGAGTATCGAATACGTAGACTAATTGTAGATAATACGTGGAGCTTAACATAAAATATGAAATTATGAAACTGTCTATTGCAGTTAAATTAAATATATTTCCTTACAAAGCATATGTGTGTGTGTGCGTATGTGTGAATATATATAGTAAAGGCTGACGTTTTTCATATTCTAAAATGTTTTCAACAATATTTTGAGAAGGTTATTATATTAAAATTTTTAATCAAATTAATTGGGGAACTTTGAACATTAATTCATTTTAAAGAGCTATGTTTTTAAAATTTAAGTTACAATCATAATAAAAATCAGTTTATTTCAACAACATGATAAGAGCGATTAATAAATTAATATTGATAGTATCAATACATTTTTACCATTTGTGTTATGAACGTTTTCTAATTTCTGTAGGCCTTACACATTGTTCCCATAACCGTAACGATCTATCTTGCTAAAAACGTCTGCAATTTCTGTAACATTGCAATAAATGTATGTACGTACATGTGTGTGTGTGTGTTTGTGTTTGTGCTCATGAACAGATATATTTCTTCCTTTCAATTTCTTGTTATCTAAACTCATAAGGAAATTGCTTCAATTATCCACCAATGTAGCAATCGTACAAAAAAATATATTTCGCTTTAGTGATTTAGCATGTGCATCTACACGAGTTGGCTATTCTGTGAGAGGGATGGTAATGGCCATTTTTCTCAATAGTAAATTACAGTCACTGTTTTTACAAAAAAAAGAAGACTGAATCGTGTAATTGATTTACAAAGTTACAGTGACATTTAAATGGTTTCCATTGTCTACTGTGACAATAATACCCGAAAAAGTTCATTAGGTGTGATAAGCCACCAATGTATGAAGTTCTTGTTTTGCTTTTATAAATTAGTAAATTAAGACCTGGAACGCTTTTGCGTATTAAAACAACAGTACATATATGGGCATATTTTTTATTTATTTTTCGTGTTCCGTACGTTTTTTTATACCTTGCTTCAGCTTGAAATATTAACATTTCAACAGTGTAAAGCATTTATATTATATACTATGTTATATTTTGTGTGATCCATTTTGTACGTAATATATTTTTCATGAAAAATTGAATTCAGCTACACGCCACCAATTTTTCTATAATACATATTCAAAGATGTTGTAGTGAGATAAATTCATTTGTATTATTGTCCTTTAAAATTAATAGTTTGTCAACGAATCGTGTGTTAACGTTTTAGATGACAACGTTATGCTGTTATGGAGTAATTTGTTTACTGATTCAAAGAAGTTAGTAACAGATATCAGTATTTAACTTACTCAACAGGTGTTAGTAGTTTTACGATTACATTAGGTAATCATTACATACAATATTTTCAGACAACATTGATGAATTCATAAATTACAGGACGCCTTTCACAGCTCACACATCCGCGGACGCACACACGTTCCTTATGTTGACAACTTAAATTTTGCACGTACTATTTTCATTTTATTATTTTACAATCAAATCGACCTAATAGATATTCTAATATATAATAAGAAAAATGTAACATAACTTGTAAAACTACTGATTTGTATTGTAACAGTCGTAATTAAATCGGTGTTATTGGTTTTAACTGACGTAGAAGTAGCCGAGAAAGTACCACCACGAACATTGAAGTATTTGCTCTCACCTGTGTTTAAAAAGACAATCGAGTTGTTTATCCATGATCCTCAGTCCATCTTCCTGCGTTGTTTCTCCTAAGGCAACCCCAAGTGGGAGTATGGGCGTTGAAGTCCCCGACTAGGAGTAATGGAGATGATTGCTGCAGATCCTCCACTCAGAATTATGTAAGTATAAGGAGCAGATCGTCATCTTCAGTGGCAGTAATAAACTGATCGTTACTGCTTCTAGAAGCCTAGCAGGAGTAGTATGTTTAGCTAGCGGAATATGTGTTGCTAAGATGTATACAGCAACGCCTCCTCTGCGTCTGATATTTGGAGTCACATTACAGCGGATGGACTCATAGGCCTATCACCTCATAAGAAAATGTTTTTGCGACCTCAAATATTTTCCCTATTAGAATACACACACATAGGTGCATGCCTGGCCAGTAGTATTTTCTTATTGTAATAATGCCAAGTACAAATACAAGCCAAGTATGCTACCTATGCTGGATATTGAACAATCAGTCCTTACGGACCAGCTTACTTTTTTGGCTTCCCTTGTGGCCAGCCTTTCTTCTTCTTTTTTTGCAGATTACTGAGTTCCGTCAGGTCACCGAGGTCGGTGAGCTTGTAAGCGCCAGCAATCGAGCTGAACTCTGATCCGGAGCTCACTCCTGGTCATCGGAGACATCTCTTTTGCCAGTTTTGGTTTCAAAATCCTACCTGGTATATTTGGGAGTACGAGGCGATGGACGGCGATACCCTTTTGTCGTCTCTCCTCGGTCTTATGTACCCGTCAACAGTGTACTTTTGGACTGTATACGTGTCAGTTTCAGCCGCACTATCTTCATGAACTTCTGGTATTTATAGACTTCAGAAAAGTAAAGCTCGAGAAACTAGGTTGCCGCATCTATTACAATAGCGGCTGGTAACGCTCTTGATTTTACAGCCTGTGCATAACTGGTTTTGCTCTTGTTGGCTAGGCAAGTAGTTTCTCGACTTTCGCTGAGTTTCTCCGCATCGGTGAAACACATTCTGAGTTTCTCCGCATCAAAGTTGCTTAGTTTTTGCAGGTACGTACTTCATCAGTTGCATTATAAACGGAGCAAATGCAGGACCTAGATGAATGTTGACCACCTCAATTGACACATTTCAATGGTTCAACAAACGAATCGCCACCATGAGCCAACTTCACAAAGAAGCATATCTTGACCTTAGTAACCTTGACACAGTGTGCCCGAAACGCAAGCACTGAAAACATTGCATCGGCTGAGGGACGAATGTTCTTACACTCAGCCTTGAATGCCTGCTCTCACCTTTTTCGGCAAAGTTTTCCTGTTGAACTTTAGGACATGGAAAGCAGATGGAAGAGTCTACCGTGATTCCCCAACATGCGATAAAGCCTTGTGGGGCGAGCTCAGTTACAATTTTGTTTTCTGTGCCGTTCAGCAGGTCCCTGCACTCTACCTTTTGGGGTGTTCCAGGTGGTATGAAAACTACTTTTACCTCTATGTCCCCAATATTTTGCAGTTTATGTAACTTCTAATTCTGTTGATCGTTTAGGTCCTTGACGATTAGTCTACCTGCGACTTTTCTGTTATCCTGACGGCTGATCCAGCGCAATCGGCTATATCTTTGTGAATAAAGAAGGTACTCACTTTTGCAATATCACCTTGCTTACGTTTTACAACCAGAATTTTGGCACCGCTGGCACAGTGGCATACGATGTCACGAATTTTTCGGCATCCATTGTAGAGAAGTGTCTCCTTTTCACCCTCCAAAGTTAGCCAACTAAAGAGTAACAGCTGTTGTCCGTCCACCACGAGGCAAGATGTTATAAGCCAGGCGTATAATTGAATTTCTGAGGGAGAGCGAATTCCAATAATAAGAATTATTTTTATTTTAATGTTTTCGGGGCTCGGAAACTAAGGGCTTTAACCCAATGACCTTTACAAGGAGCGTTACTCGACGGTTCGTTTTTGCCAACATTTTAGTTGATTCATCAAGAGTGGACGCTCGCACACATAAAGACGCAAAACGACATTTTCAAAGCCTATAGAGCAATCTTGCTGCTTTTAGGAAGGTTAGAGTTCTGTCTATTGCTAACTGTTCGTTTCGTTTCCGAGGTCTTTTTTCAGGTTACCTGCAAGAACACTACAGTCTTTGATTATGTGCTTCATTGCAAATTCTCCGCTACGAGTGCAGACATGTCGTTCTTGTCCTTGTAGGAGGTCCGAAGACGTCAAGTTCGTGTGCCCAATTCGCAGTCTGGTGATGCACACTTGTTCACGACGACTGCGATTACTTGCTACTTGTCATTTAGGTCAATAAAAATCTGACTTAATTATTACAATTGAAATTTTTAAAAGTAAATCATATTAATCTGTAATTTTTATAAAAATAATAAATCATATTTCCCTTCATTCGGAATATGGAAATAACACACACGCGCGCGTGAACACACATACACACACAACACATACAGACTGAGTACAATCCTTTCCATGCAATTAAACGTAAATCTCTAATTTTATAATTAATTTAATACGCTAGAGTATTAATGACGTCATACTGTGTAAAAGACGAATTTACATAGAATACTTTTGAATTCATATCATTAAAAAGGTTAGAAAACGCTTAAATTAAAACGTTTGTAGTAAATGCAAATAATATTGTGTATGACATATAAATAGTATCTCTAAATTCGTATGTTGGTTCATTTTCAAAAGTGACATTGTATATGCTAATGAATGTGAATCAGAAACTCACACATCAGTGCGGATTGGTAGAGTTAGGTATTATATTTAATCAGTTTTACCTGTTGTGGACTTAAAAATATAATCCACGTATATAGCCCAATACAACCGAAAGTCTGTAGTTGTATTCTCTACTAGTTGCATACAGCACATTGGAAGGAAATAGATGATTACACAACATATTTTTCACAAAAAACCTTACTAAATTTTATGAAGACTCTTTATATCTGTTGCGTAACCTGCAATATGTGCCTACTCAGAATCAGTTACATATATTTTGTGTATGTACATGGCTGTGTATAAGGTATATACAATGTTGTATTGTGTCGTTATAGGTAATAACTCTTAAGTTTAATAATAGTGACTGGTGTAAAACGTCTACAGACCTACATTAATCGACATAAATAATAGACGTTAGAGATCAGTTTCATTCCATCAAGTCGTAAACATTAAACAAACAATTAAAAATGTTTACTGTTGAACATACTCGTAGAACGGATTCACAAAGCCTTCAACAAATCCTGATACTCAAAACATTTAACCAACGGTTGTGGTAAATATAACAGAACCAAATGGATAACTAGAAAGTGTTAAAACTCACGTTAAATATTTTCACGTCAAAGTTCAAGTGAAAATAAATTAGAATACCAGCTGTGAAAGAGTTCTAGCCTATGGTTGATAGCAACACTGACGGGACGGAAGACGCTTCCGAACGTCCTAAAAGTTCAGTCCCTATGCATTCAATGCTTTGGGATTCTTTAATGTATTATCTAATATGTACCACGGTTTACGTATTCACGTTCTACGAAAATAATTTCTGCCACTTTTTAATGAGCTCAGAAAGGTTACTCTTACTTTCCACAACGCGTACCGAACGTTAAAATTTCTGTTGCTCAGTAAGCCGATTGATTTTTAAATTAAACATCAAAATTTATATTAATATTGTTTTACATCATTGACCCCGTACATCCGTACATCTTACTGTCACCTGCTTCAAAGTATGTTTCTAATGCATTTCTTACATTAATTTCTTCTATTTTTTTTGAGTCATTATTAATGTCACCGTTTAGTGTATCAGTATATCACAATTAAACATTTACTGTGGCCAATGTTTTAGTAAGTAACAGAGATTTTTAGGTACCATTTATTTTTCCCAGCGAGGAGCACAATTATTAGCAGCATACAAAAGAATATTTCAGTCGTTAGTTACACTTTAAATTTCTTTTCTTTTCCATAGCAATGTGTTTCTGCACTCATCGTCTCGTGCGTAATGGAAGCTTGTATTCTACAATAGGTAACTCCGGAATAGGGGCTCGTTTGTATGTACAACGCTAACAGTGTACGTTAGAACTGGTTTCTCCTCATAAGTCGTCATGCATTTGCCAGCTGTAAGTCAAGGCTCTTATTTAGACATTTCTGCACCATGGTTCGAAGAAATTAACATTAATGGGGCTATTTTTGAATTCAGACACCGAAAACACTAAAACTTGTTTTAACAATATGTGCACCACGTATGAAACATTTCACAATACGTAATGCTGTCAAAAATCAATTTCTCATATTAGCAGAAATATATTATATGTCTCATATTCTTATCACTGTAAATATGTCATAAGACGTCTAAGTATCACTAAGTGAATTTCATAATGTCGAGTGGATCTTGTGGGTTATTCTATGATTATTCTTCTGTATTTGATTAAGTTTGCTTCCAACCTCTGAGACAAGTATAGATAGATTTCGCAAACGTCTGGGAATATCACATGTAGCCTATACATTCCCAAATCATTTACAGCCTCATATAATTCAAAAATTGTGTTGCTATATTTCCACGTTGAAATTCCTTAAAACCTGATGAAGTGACCAATTTTGTTAAAAGTCTGTTGATATTTTAACGTTGTAGATACGATTATTTAAATATCTATTCGACAAGCGTTTATTATTTCCTGCTAAGCAGGCATTTCGTTTATATACATCAAATTTGACTTATTTCTATACTTTCTTAATCTTTATTTGGTGCCTATAATCTTAAATTACTTGCTATTTTTTAATCGTAAGTAACATATATTACTTGAAAAATTGTATCCGTTTTTGAGCTAAAGAACGGCAATGCTTATAGGATTTCTGAAACTTGCTACCTAGTTCTATATAGAGGCGAGTATATGAAAAACTATTTTTGAAAGCTTTACCAGTATTAACTGAAATTGTGTAGGCAATCGAATATGGATAACTACTCCCACTCTGCGCAACTTTTAAAATTTTAATTTATTGTTATTTACACAAAAGTATTCCTGTTAGTCTTATTTAGTTGGCCAGGAAACGCCAAATACATCGTATTGCACTGATGGATCCGTGACTACTATTAAATCATATAATATTGTTTATTAGCTACCTCTATTTTATCTCCTGTTTCAATGAATTCCTATTTGTTATAAATAAAGTAACATATCTAATAAAATATGAAAAATTCAGTTAAATTTTACGAATCATTTAAAAACTATACACTTGTTTTAAAAATCCTTGTGAATTATTTCGACCAGCCAGTACAATGTTGGTATTATTGCATAGGACAATAGTTTCTTCCGTGTTTGTACACTATTTGTGAAAACAGAAAATTTTTTGTCTCTTCATAAATATCAGTAATTCTTCCTGTTTGGCTTTGAGAAATAGATCAACGATAAAAGAAATAATACTTTAGAATTTTACAAATCTTTCCTATCAAATCCGGAGACTCTTAAATTGTTTTCCTTTGTTTGCAGACAATACGGTACGCTATGATTATTTTAAGAAAATCATCGTTCTATCTTTCCAGTCTTACTTTTAAAAAGTACATGTAAGATTACATAGTTTGTAATATTAGTATACATATATTGGATAGATACGCTTACAATATTTTAATCTACTAGTAGACGTTAACAGAATTTTTGTCTCTATTTATAGTACAAAAAGTATTTCTGTAAGTGTATACTTAACAAAATTAGGATAAAAATACAAAAACCATTTACAATTTTTAAAATATTAAATTTAAAAGAATACAAATTTGAAGTAATACCTGTACGTACAACAGAATGCTAAACCCCATTTCTCAGAATATTGTCGTACATTTACTTTTCTGCAACAGTATAACAAAATCTTACAATTGATGATTGAGAAGCAGCGATTTCTGACACATTTTTAACAATTTTGAGTTTATGAAAATTGCACAAAAGTTGAAACTGTACCGTAAAATAAGCGAAGGATTTGATATTGTATTTATTTCATTTTTAACACATAACATTTAAAATTTTAACATTTTATTTCTACAACATTTTAAACTGTAAAAATTGTAACGTTTTCAATTTAGGGTTTTACTTTCCTTTAAACAGAGATTGAGTGCCACGTAAAACTGTGTCCCCCTTTTACCAAATGCATATTCTTTATTTGACAACTTCATGCTGGTTTCGGTTACCGTAAGTAGTCTTCAAAATGGTTTGTAAGATTTTTTTGACCGAATTTTTTTATCTGAGGTTATTAATAACGATAAACGGTTCACACACTTTTTTCACTTGTCTTCGCAACATGCGAAGTCTTTTGAAAATTACCCGACATTCATCTGGTCGGTAATTTTTATGTGTACAATTGTGTTTACCTGAGAAACGGTTCACCCCTAAATACACATTAACGTGAACCGTTTCTCGTTATCTTGATTATTATGGGTTTTATTTGTGTTTATTTTTACTGTATTCGCACTTTTTATTATTTTCGTACCATCTTTCATACACACGTGCGTCTTTATATTATACACACTGTGGCGTATTTGGTTTTGTGATATTTCATATACACTTATCACCATTTAAATAATTCATATATTAATGTTAATGTTAATGTTTATTTAGTGGTGACACTTGACAGGACTCAACTGGCCTCACACCCACACGTAAGATACACGTGTACACACAGACGCATCTATGTGGCGTGACCAACCTGTTCAAGCATGCAATTTTGTTGTTCACTTTACAGTTCCGATTGAAAGCTGAATTATTATTATTACTAACAATATGGATTATTTGTTTAAATTATATTAATTATCTTAATTAATTGTGCAATGCACAGTACCCTATACATATGTACTGTTGCAATTATATATATAATGCGACAGTACAAAAAGATACGGTACTAAATGAATATACATGATTCAGATTGCAAGCTGGATTGTTTAAAAAAATAGGGAACGCACAATTCATGCATGTACACGCATATCTGGGCCACCTGTTGCTAGCGTTGTGTACACGTGTATTTTGTTTGTGTGTGTGAAGCCTGTCCGTTCCTGAACACTAACCATTCCTTTTCAAATATTGATAGATTTTATGTTTTATTTTAATTATAAGAAAAATATGTACGATATTGTAAAACGAAAGACACCAGAGGGTGTAGAAAATAAAGATGAACAAAGAGTTAAAAGACCGTGACAACGTGTCAGAAAGTGCAATTACTATAAGTAAACAGTGAATAGCTCTTTTTTTAATTACAATAAAGAAGTGTAATTTACGTATAGTAAACATAAAAATTAGCGATCGATTGAGCATCGAGTAGTGTGAAACAGACTTCGTAATTCGCGAAGATAGGCGAAATTAATGAATTGAACCAGAGTGGGGGTAAAGACGCTTCGACAAACTCTGACAAGATGAAAATTGTTCAGACCTGACCTTTTGCACGGCCTGGCTATAAATACCAGGTCGCGCTAATAAAGTTCCTTCTTCTATTTTCAGCCGTTGCCGTAGGAGGCTATGTCAGTCGACGACGTTATTTTAAATCTACAGTGAGAGTCACGGGACGAACTGGAACTCCAACCAGAACATCAGAGCACCTACGAAGAGGTTCGATGGACTCACGTACGATCCATGAGATGATACGAGACAACTAGTAAACAGCACTAGCAGTGGGATCCTGGGAAGAGGACCAGAGGACCAGAAGAACGAGAAGGACACAGACCGAGGACCCGAGGAGGACACACTGATATTATCACATCAAATGAGGTGATGAAAAACCATTTTTGTAAATTACAACAATTGAAAGACTCTAATTAACATAGAATGAAAAACAATCGAACAGTTAATCAATCATAAAGAAGTGTACATAAATGCAAAAGCAGATTGTAATGTAGAATAATAACTCAGGTATAGGAATTAGTAGTTAAATCAAACATAAATGCTAAGAGAGAAATATTAGAGTTTAAATTAAAATAAATGAGAGTAATTGATAAAGTCTTTGTTTGATAGGATTTTAAATAAAAATAAATGAGAGTAATTGATAAAGTCAGTAAATTCAGAATTACAGAAAATAATATGAACTTGCAAAGATAACCACACAATGAGTAAGCTGAGAGCAAAATATTTAATTAATTAAGATTGGATGATAAGGTTTATGGATACCATGTTGTATATAATTTGTTAGCCATAAGTCATGTGCGAATGGTTCATATAAACGCATAACAATGAGTATTATTTTGTTGTTCGAAATGACAGAATTTTTTGTTTAATAAAAAATAAATAATGACAAAAAAAAACTTATGTAACGCATCATCTTCTTATTACGATTACACCCATGAACTCAATTTGTGTTGTTATATAATTTGGCGCTCCAAATTCGTGGGGCTACCCAAATTAAATGACATTCAATTGGTATGTTATAATATATATATATATATATTTAGTCACTTTCTGCTACAGTCCGTTTCTTGATGTATATAATAAATTTAATATTTATAATTAAATTTACCTCAAGATGTTATTTTTTTCCATTTTTGGAACATGTTTCGGGTACTATCTTGTACCCATCCTCAACTTCACCAGACAAAGAAAACGGAAGGCTGAGGATGGGTAAAAGATAGTACCCGAAACATGTTCCAAAAATGGAAAAAAATAACATCTTGAGGTAAATTTAATTATAAATATTAAATGTAATATATATATATATATATATATAATATTTTTGTTATTTCGAATAAACGTAAATAGAAGTAATGTGGTACTTTTACATTTATCTAAGTAAACTCGACCTTTCATTAACACGACATCAATAACTAATATAGATAAACATAGAAATGTATACTGATAAAGTGGTAGTAGTTTTTCTGTTATTTTAGTAAATAGTATAACCAAGTTTTATCAATATTTTATCGCAATGTAAGCTGAAGGTGTAACATCACCAACTTAATTTACGTCACATACCTGCGAAAATAAACTCTCCTCAATTCGACACCGCGTGTTTACGTCGATAAATAATGTTTGACGTGAAATCAGGGATGAAGTTGACAGCCAGGTCACCACGTGCCTAGCGTATTGCGTACTTGCAGGTAGGTCTTTATTTTTAGTAAGTTCTCATGGCTCATTACTTATAATTAACACAAAGTTCTCTCTCTTTTACCAACAATTTATGTATCTTACAATGATTAAATTTGTGTTAACTGAAAACTATTATGTCCGATGATAAAGCTAACGCTTAATGCTCGAAGCACATCTCAAGTAAGTGAAAACAGCTTCAAAGAACATTAAAATAAGTTTTTTTGTACATAAAGAAAAGGAAATAGAACAGTGTCAAAATGATGAAATGTTTGAAAAGAATGGATAATATTAAATGTAAGTAATGTGTTAATTACAAACTATAATGAACACAGTAATGATTTAACTTGTATTTACTACATCATATCCAAAAGCAGAAACTACACGAAACGCTAGGAAAAGTTTATTTAGAACTTTTCGTGTAATTCTACACATTATAGAGTATTATATAGTAAAAAAGTTTGGATATTTAACATATTTCATATTGATTACAGTGAACACGGAAATAAATTCAGGGAAATAAATTTTTCTAATTGAAGTATGTTATTGATTAACCCTGTGAAGAAGTTACTAAGAAACAATTTTAATATTTTGAAATGTGCAATATAAGAGTTGTGACTTCTCCAGAGAAGATATATCGTAGGAACTTATATGATGTAAATACTCATAAAATAACTAACTTATAAGCTCTTATTTTAAGAAGTATTGCTTACGAGAACTGTTCTCAACAAATAGTTGAATGCTCAAGTGATGAAGTAATTTAATTTTTGTCTCAAAAAAATGCATGATGATTGCGGGACCATAGACTTCTATGAATATATGACCTCTGTTGTACGTTTACTCAAGAAACTAGCATCAGTGAACTTGAAATTGTCGAATATGATATCCGTGCACTGCTGGTCCAACCTCATGTTCTAAGCCAGGTGTCGTCTTGGCTACTTCTTAATCCAAATTGCCGGCAGGTATTGTATTTTTTTACAAGATTTACCTTTAAAATATTTCTATCTTGTTTTCATCCTTGTTTCACATTGCCCTAGTATGTACATTTAGTGAGAGTAAACAATGGTAGACTACATAACGTAGTCGATAAAGGTAAAACTTGTAAAACAGGGTAAAGTTGCATGTTAACAAAAATATTAAAAAACACTAGACCGTATAGTTGTCTGAGAATAACAATTTTTTCCTAAAGATGTTTTTTTGAGGGCACCTCAACCCAACACTATAACTACCAATATTAACCTATTGCGACTAATCTGATAACCGGATAATACAGTTTTTGTTATTCCTGTTTTAATTGTATATCCAGTTTTTCTATACTGTTTATTTATGTGCTGTAACATTTTGAACAAATCGGATTTTCCGAAAGTCAAACTAAGTGATCTTGTTTGTCTACATCTATAATTTGCGATAACTCTTAAATCACTTTACCTTTCGTGTTTTCTGCATATAATAAAAATGTAAGAAACTTTAGTATTACGCTACTGTTTAGTTGCGCGTAACTTTGTGTGCGATGTCTATACTAACGTACAAATGAAACGCACTAATGTACCTTCGTTTGCTGTGCAATTTCCATTTTGACAGAATAATTAAAGGATTTTTTATTTGGATGTCTTTAAAATAAAAATAAATTATTTATTTTATTTTATTAATGTTTTTAAATTTTATTATTTATTAATAAAGAATCATAGCTTTACACCGAAAGGTAGAAAAGCTAAGATTTCTACCTTTCGGTGTAAAGCTAAGGATTAAGTAAGTAAGTAAGAAATAAAGAATGATACATGGGTTAATATAAAGTAAATTTATTTACTTTTTGAAAATGCCATGTAATTATGTGTTCACAGTATTTGGCCCTAATATTTCTATAGGCCTAGATCTGTAGATGTAGATGTAGAAGTCGATGCAGAGGAAAGTTAATTAAAAAAATTCACCATGAAAAAAGTATAATGATAGTAACTTACTTTACTTTATCGGGACTGACGTAGGACATGATTTACTGATTAGAAGTAATAATCTATACATGAACTCAGCGGAATGTTATCTTTCCCTAGTAAACACAAAAACATTGGCCATTTCGTCATCGAGGTAAATGTTACAAAAGTGTAAACTGCCTTCTTTAAAATAACATAAAATATTTATGTCAGATATAGGGTGTGAAGTAGTTTTAATGAAAAGCATCAGTAAGTCAAGTTTTGAGAGATATTTCACAGGTATTATAAAATGTTTCCCAGAACGTGTTTTTTATACCGTATAATGTTACTCCATAGTGACATATTTATTACAACGTAACCTTCTTGTTAATTCTACAGACCTAAAAAAAAGCAGCGAAATAAATTATTTTAAAATAAACTGTAAGTATAGGTACTGAGATTGCTGGGACAAAACTAACACCAGATGTTTCTTTCAGGTAGACGTCAGGATACTGTTATTCCTCCTGTTGTTCCTTCAGTATCTCCTCCTACTTTCCAGCGTTCAGGGTCGTTTTCGGATTGGGCACTTCTACGAACAGTGTTGAATTACTAAATATTAATGACTTATATGGTGTATAAAACAATACACTACTCCGGCTAACTTGACGTGTTTATAAATGCCTAAGCGGACAATCTTGAACTGTACCGTACTGGCACTCGAGATTATTTCAGCGCGAACTTACTACATGTGCTCGTCACTCATGATAGACCTATCGTCCTAAATCATAGGAAAGGATTACAGTTTATTGATTTCAACGAGACTGATTCTTCTGCGATCGAAGCTAGACTGCCTTTACATCCTATCACGGATAATTCGACTAATGTATTAGACAATTTCATTGGTCAAAACGTTCCCTCATCCTTACGGCTACAGTCAAGATAACATTCTACAAGTAACATATTGTATATTCACAATTTAAAACGTGCAAATAAAACAGGTATAATTTTATTGATTTTCTTTTGGGACATAAAACCTTTTTATGGAAAAACTCATATGCTTCCTTTTTTTAAATCCTAACACATATTATTACGAGATAGGTTTTTTTAATGCACATTCTGCTGTAAGTTTTATGTTAAAATTTGATTTATACAAAAGTTACATAATTTAATCGTTTTTTATTGTTAGTTTGTAACACAGTTATTCACACCCACACACTCGCACTCGCCATATGCCTATGCATATATTCGAACTATTTCACAAAAGTCATTATTTTTATACAGTCAATATCAACTTAATCTAACAATTTTGACATTAATCTTACTGTCTATTTGACAATATCTCAACATGTAATCTTTACTTCAACAAATTCTTACATGCTATCATATGTCTGGAGTGAAATTGATATCCAAGATATGACGACGCCGTTGCTCCTTCAGAATGTAAAGTTTGTGTTGTACTAGAGTGGAATGCCCTGTGACAGCTCACACCAGAACTGTGAATAGTCTGTAGGTATGAAATTACAGGAAATTAGGTTCTGACTATTAATTACAGGAAGTTATTAAAAAACTAGCGGTAATGGTGGTAATATAAAATATATTTGTTAGGGTTCTTCTTTGGTAGATGTTCTCTAAATCTATAGATGAATCTTCTGCCCGTCTGCCCGATGTAGAAACTATCACATTCACTACATCTAATTTTGTACACATCTGAACAATCTTCTGTTAAGGTTGGAACTCGTGGTTTAAGTATATTTTTTAATTTATTGGTGGTCCTGAATGGAACATTGATATTTAACTTTTTTAACTCATTTTTTATTATGTTAGGGAGTATATTTGTGTATATTGCTGAAAAATATTGAGTTTTACTTTTTGCAAAATTACCCTAACAAAACCACATCAAATTACGCACTTCACCTTACAAATAAAAACATAATTACTCCGGGTTTAAAGAAAACATGGAACCTATACACATCTGTAATAAAGGTCGTCTTTTGAATGCCCTAGAAGAATTTGAAATTTACAGGGCCTCAAAAATCCATAAAGAACAATTACCTAATGAACAGCTGATATTTAAGTCTAACGCGCTCTATGAGACCGCATTGAAAATAAGAAGTGAAACGCGCGTAAAAGCTAGTTGATCGGAAGCCGGACCAGTGCACTGGGTCACGTATCACGCGCTTGTGTGTTGTATATGTTTTATGAGTTTTTATCTAGTTCTATGTGTTACAATTTATGTGCGTTAACATTTTCGACGACCCATATGCATTAGGGTGAATAAACATTTTACCTGAGGATGGGGATTTATCCCCGAAACATGTTGTAAAAACATATAACAGAAGATCGCTTAGCGAATTAAATATAAGGTAAATTATATTGGTTCTAACAGCGGTCTGGAGACTATACATAAAATGAGTTGTTATTTGATTTCCACTTTTCTGTTACTACATACAATGTAGCACAAATACATGCACGCCTACGGAAATTGGTTATGTGCAATTGGTTTTCTGAAGCTCAAAGTAGCCTTTGATCACATGTAGGTTTTTCCTTTTTTTTCCCTCTGGACAGCCAGTGGGCTGTTCTAAGGAAATAAGTTTTCCTACACTGCTGAGAAGTTGTGAGTCGCAGGATGAATTTTAAAACCTTGTATATTTTTCAGACAATGTGAAATGTTTGTAGTAATCTGTAATCAACTAAGAACAAGTATATGATATTTAAAAATATTATGTAACATACCTGTATTCTAGTGGATAAGAAATATTCGCTAAACTGGTCAAAGAATATGAATAGTAATTTAATAAGTATATTTCAATAAAATTTAACAGAAGCCAGTTGTTACAAAAACTACCAATAAACTGAATTATTTATTTATAACTACATAAAGACAATATCTCTTGATTTAGAAAAGTGATAGACAAAGGAGACATTAGCATCCTTGAAAGCAATGATGTATATTTAGTTTCTACTTTACAGTGTCTAGTTTGTATTTTTACTCCAGAAGACTGAAGACCACAGAAGGAGATGGTGTGAACATTTGAACCGCATGCTTGATACCCGTCTACCCGTGGCTGCCTTGAGTTACCCTACTGGGAAGAGATGTCGGTAGACCGAGAATGACATAGGTTCCGGAACAGATCTAGTGCCGAATCCTTGGAGCGGTGATGCTGATGACTTTACTGTGTAATTGAGATGAAGGGAATAATCTAGTTTGTACAATAAAATTATAACACATAACGTTATTACGTAGCTTTGTGCTTATCAGACCTTCTTAAAGAAGACAATTTGTTGCCAGTGACTGAATCGTATTGAAAGATCTTTTGTGTTATGTTTCCTACTATTATTCATAACAAACTTTAAATAGTCATTGATACCTTACAGTATTTAATTGATTCCTTTAAGGGAAACTATATTTTTAAACGAGAAGATTATAAGCGAAAAGTAAAAATGACACATCAGTTATTAAGTAATATGTGGTGTCTAAGATAACATAGAGGTTCCGGGTTCAATTATTGAGAGTACCATAAAATTGACATGCCTTTTTTTAGTCTTTTAAGCCTAGTCAGTCTGTAAGAATTAGTACTTGAAGTAATAATGACTGGCTGAAACTTACTTCCTCGCACACCGAACGGTTTACTTATGCGGCCTACTCTGCCATACATAATCTAGTACGGAGTTATGGATACACCATTTAAAATAAACATGTAAATTTCATTTAAATATATTATATAGATAAATAATATAATTTGATATGTTATTAATAAATTATAATACTTATACTTATACTTATACTTAATAATATATTTGTATAATTAAACCATAGGGTGCGATGTAAATCGCCTGGAAAAAATGGATTTTTTTACTATTTGTAATAAAAGGCTTAGTACTGACAGCCATTAACTAGGCACAACTTTGCAAGATTTTTGTAGACATTTAGACATATTTATTGTCATCATCAAGACCTCAATACGGATAATACAAAAATAACACACATATAAGAGTATTACTATGTACGGTGTAATTAAATAGTACTTATGAAAGAACAAAAATAATATAAGTGATAATTATTATGTTCGTTATGTAATATATACATACACATTGACGCAAAGTACCTATTATACGTGAAGGCCTATAAATCATATCTGTATTACCCGTATAAAGGTCTTGATGATGACAATACATTTTTTTAAATATTGTCACAAAAGCTGTAAAAGTATGTTTAGTTAACGATGGAAATTCACAATAGCCTACCTTAATTCATGGTTACGAAATAAGTAATAAAAAATTCTTGTGTCACGCAACTTTTGGCACACTCCGTATTGAATAGAATTTGTGGACTTATTCGGTATATTTAACACAATGTCAGTCCAGGGTACATACATTTTACAGTATAGCTACTGAAAAACGTTTTACCAGATACAGAACGAGATAAGTTTGCATTATAAAAATGTACTCAAATTTTTAAGGGCATAATAGGATAAAAAGATGACAAAGCGATCTTTTTTTAGTTTCAGAGCGGTCTACTAGTTTCCACAACTCACTGCCTATCAGAGTCTGTAACACAAACTTTTAAAATTAGTTATATAGAAGAAAGTTTCGAGTGGTAAATTTTTTAGCCCTAGTTATTACTTTAAAGTGAAATATACCAGACTATAAATAAAGAATATAATATAACTGTAATTATAGGAACAGAGTTTCATAAAAAATGATCATGTGGTTCTGACGACACAGAGATCGAAACAAGCATCGAAAGAACGTAAAACGTTATCCTCCTTGCTGGTGGGCAAGGAGTACAAATTCATGGTAAGTGACACTTTGGTTTGGTGCTGGCGCTAGACAACCTAAGTTCATCTTTTACTTTTACTCTATTGATAATTGTTATTATTATTTTGACGATAACATTATTGTCTTACTATTTACTATTTGTAAATACTTACGTGTTTTATAATTTTGTCTTCTAGAATGTATTAAAATAATCTTTGGTCTGGATTGACTCTACTATCTATCAATAACCAGTGGTTTTCCTATTGACAGAAATTGGAGTACACCATACATTTATTTTAAAATAATATGAAATGAGAATGAATAACGCTCTTAGATCAGTGAGCTTATTAAACTCGGAAATAGCCGTAGGTTTTATTAACAGTTTTATAAAATCACAGTTGTATGGCAATAATTACTGCGTATGAACAAAAACTCCTCAATATAACAAAAATACTAACAAAATTATAACAATAAACACTAAGATGACCATCGCTAAATACAATAGGCACTCTATTGTACTTGAAAACATTTAATCTAACAGACTAACCGATCATGAAACACCAGCTTAAAGATTGCCAGGTTGTTTGCTTATTTATTTTGTGATACTGTTCAAGATAACTGCACTATGTAACTCTTGAACATTCTGTTTGTTGCTTATGCCATCACTAACTAATGAAATGAATGAAATGTTTACAGCATTCCTCGACGTGAATTGGTTTAATGGTTAATGTTTAACATTCTGTCTAGAATGTTCTTTATTATTGTTCTCTGTGAATGTAAATGTAATAGTAGTAGTAGTAGTAGTAGTAGTGGTAGTAGTAGTAGTAGTAGTAGTAGTAGTAGTAGTAGTAGTAGTAGTAAACGTACACAATACTTTCTGGAACATTTGACAGTTGGCTATTATTAACTTTGAAGCAAATAATCATGGATACCGTTTCTGTGTAGGCTTCCTTTCCAGTCGTGGACAACGCACTGTGCATTTCTATGGAATCTGTTTTCTTCAATAAGAACAATGAGTAACAAAAGTAGCGAACTTTTACATTTTGGTAAATCAGCTCTTTTGACTTTGACTTAGTTACAACTATTCCACCTTATGTTAATTTAATAAGGTAATAAGGTTTCCTTTTACCTCATTACAACGTTTTCAAAAACTTTACTGCTCAGAGAAATTCGGATACGATGAAAACCAATACTAAATAATTTACAGTAGTTTATGAGCATTAATAATGTATATAAATAATTTTAATAAATAAGCTTACTCTATATTACTTTTAATCACCTAGTAATACTACTATATAGGTTTTATATACATCTACATTACTTTAAGTGACACGTAGTGTTATATTTAAACTGTCTCCACACAAAACGTATGAACATGATTAATAATTATTATTCAGTAACGGTACTTTGTTTTTTTTTCAAAATAGTAGAACACTTGTCTTTATTCAACCGTTCACCTGGATTTTTCCAATTGTCCCATTTGTCATACACTACCTACACCCACCTCCTCCAAATGGTAATCTAAATGCTATGTACAAGGGGCTGAAGTATGACAAGCTTGCGTTTGTGGGCATTTAAAGCTAATATTTTCTTGTAGCTAGTTAATGTTCTTCGTCATAATATAATACAGTAGTTCGTAAAGTAGTGTTATGTATTATTGTAATATTGTCAATCTCACATTGTGTCTGGTGTCCTCTCCTTTTGTCTTCTCCATGACTGTATTAAGGTATTCTTTCTAACTGTCTTAGAATTTTCTACTTGAGCTTATTCCCTAAGTGTTTTAGAGTTTCCTTCTTAACTTTGCGACCTACATGTGTTGGTGTTTATTTCTCAGTTCGTTTCTTGAGTGCCTTAGAGTCTTCTCATAAGTTTATTTCTAAGTAGCTTTGATTTCTCTTCTTGTATTTTCTTCTTAAGTGTTCAAAGTGTTCTGTTAGAGTGGTATCCAAAAAGTAGTTGTGTAAAAGAGCTCTTAATTGATCGGTGAAAAATAGTCGCCAAAGGAAACTCTGAACCGCTCGCCAAAAGTATTTTGGAAAACCATTAAAAAGGGGCGTCGCAAGGAATTTCTGAATTGATTGCTAAAATTGATTTGAAGATATATGTGTATCTCTGATAGAGATAACTAAAACAAATCGCCAAAGAAAGCCCTAAAATAAGCTTTAAAAGTGATCGCTTAAGATATCTAAGAAAAATCACTAAATATTAATTGTGACAGGTAACTCTGAGATAAAAAGGAATTTCTCCTAAAATCTCCGCTTTTTGTTGTGTCGTTAAGTGTGTTAACGTCACTACACACTTAACGTTCTTTATGGCGGTTTCTCCGGATCTTCTATCTAAAAACCGGCCTCATCTCAAAAAGAGAAGTTGTACCTCCATATTTATATCTACATGTGCGCGCGCGCGCGCGCGCGTGTGTGTGTGTGTGTGACTTCATATCACACCGGTTAAACCGTCCTATACTCGCTTGCATAAACAATTCGGTTAACTGACAAATTCATTTATCGCTGTATGTGTTTATATTAGGTTATGTGACAAAGTAACCTGTGAAGCACCAAAAACTAGAACCTATTAAGTGTTTCTGTGTTAATCAGGAGAGTCATTTCGGATTCTGCGAGCAAGTTGTCATTTTGCTACAATTGCTAAAAGTACCTGGAAATGGGGACACATTGTTTAGTCTTCACTAACTGGCGAATCAGCAGCTGTGACAGGCTGTACATATTTTGCACGACACCATAAGAATATAAAAAATAATTAAATTATATAGACAGTGAAAACATTTTCTTTGAGTAAATACAAATTTAAAGAGATATTAAAGTTACTTTGCAATTACGGAAATATTTCGTGATGTGCTTGATTATACTTAAATCAATATAAGTCTTTGTAATGTTTTATCAAAACCTTATCTCATGTTACTGAATGCTTCCAACAGAAAATAAGTATCTACAGTTTGGTTGATTTATCACATATTGCATTTTAGCAATCGGTCTATTTCTATTTACCACGTTTTGTGCTATTGACTTTCAAGAAAAGCAGAAACCCACTACTCTAGCAGCGTCCTGAGTGTAAAAATTTTTACACAAACATGGATTTTGTTGATATAATTAGCTTTTTTATCTTTATATTTATCATTTTCCTTTTCTTATTTAGATTTCAAATGGTATATCACAAACATATAAAATACTGTTCATGGCGTGCCTTAAAGCGATTTAAAGTTAATAAGATTAACTTTACGATTTATGCTTTCAAAAATCAAAATATATTTCAAACTAACATTAAACTTCTAAGTCAAACGAGTTCTAAAAATTTTAACGCAAATAGTGATCTACGGCTTTTCGTCTGAAAGAAGAATAGTCGTCTAATGTTCCTTTCAGGTGTGTGTTTGTTTACCTAACTTGAATGTGGTTTGTTCTTGTCGGGTTTCATGGCACGTTTATGGAGAGCAAAACTTTGTTTACCGACTACACTCCCCCCCCCCCCATTACACGCTGGCGAAATCTAAAACTTTACCTACTCTTAGTTGAGCAAAAGAAAGTCTACTCATTTTGATACGGTGATGTAAATCTAGTTACGCTTATTGCTGTCTTTATATAGTAAACATAGTTTCAGTAGTTTAACGCACGCTAAACAGTAACATAAAATTTAACTTTTACAAGTGTATGATTACACGTCATACTACAGATTTATTTGTTTGTTGTGAATAACAAATTTACCTAAAAGCATATCTCAAAATGAAATGAAATTTTAATTTTAAATAACGAGTATCGTAACGTATAACATAATAAAGAGCATTCTCTTACAGAATATAAATACATTTTTGTTAGTGTGTTATGTAGATACAAATAATGAATAATTTTCCATACTGTTTATTGAATATCCAATCTCTTTAACGTATCTAATGCCTACATTAAGAAACAAGACCTCATAACTACTTTCCTATTTATATACTTCTGATAATTTCTGACCTTTAAAAGTAATTGAATTTAGTCAGCAGCCTTACCACAATATTTCAGTTTTCAGTGAGTAGATTATTAATGTAAGTGTTCCGAAAATACATTTAATGCATACAAATGCTTTGGCTTAATATTTGTATCTTAAACAGAAATTTAATAGTCCTTTAAAATACAGTAAATTCCGAGAAAAACATTTTATAACTGTGCGCTAAGCTTTCATAATTTTAATGAAATAATCCCATGCAGAAACCCACGCGTAACAAATACTCAATATTTTCAACCTAAGAAGCTACTTCATACTACTGACTGTTTCCACGACTCGAGTCTTATTAACTCTTTAGTGACAAATTTGTATTGAATAAGTAGCTTTTAGAATTTTGGTTAAGTGATTATAAAGTAGTACCTGGTTTAGTAATTATAACTTAGAATTTCTAGTAGAGCTACAAAGGAGACGTCTCACTTCACGTTTGACAGCAGTGAGCCAACGTGGAGTAGACACAAACGCATGCGCGCCCATACACACCGCCCACTGCACCGTTCTAGACATATTATATTCTGCATCATACTTAGTGATGTGAAATTTAACATGTATTACACATGGTTTGAGTGGTAATATAATAAATATGGTAATATGGTTACTGTGCTCACTATCAGCCTTGGTTACCCATCGTTTGGTGAAGTAAGTTTGCACAGAGTTTTAAAAGGTTGAGTAATGTTTGTCTATTGACTTCTGTAGCATTGTGATCAAGTCTGATGTACGTTTTAATTTGATGAACGTTGCCGTTACATAATAATTTATAAGCTGTGTCATATTTGGAACGATTTCAATTTGATAAGGCACTAGTTTTGTTTGTGTTTAACGTTTATTGTATGTATGTTCTCTAAATTGTCCATAACAAAACCTTCGTGTAGTGTAGCCCTGATCCAACTTCAGTGTTCTGTATTTATTCCGTGTATGGCGTATAGGTTATAATGAGTTAGTACACGTTATTTAAATACAGATTTACCTCCATAAAGTAACTTTTAGTACATTGTTTGTGAAGCATGGAAGAAAGATACACTGCATACGAACCCAAATACATTTCAATAACCAATGCATAAATAACGGAACGTCTTGTTAAGTAGTTTTAAACACAAATAACAAAAACTGTTACGAGGGTAACATGAAACATGATTTTAGAAAAAAAAAGTTTTATTACGTATTAGAGAAACTGACTGTCTCATTTCATTCAAACAATCATGCCCGTGTAAAAAAATAGGTTGCTCCTTCTTGTCAGATAGCAAATAATATGTCATATGATCAATAAAGCTAGAAGATCGAAATTATAACTATTAAACATTCAAAAAAGGCAAAGATTCGCTGTAAAATCACTCTTTACTTAATTCACTATCACACTGGTCTTTTGAGTCGTCTAGTAAACAATAACACTAACATTCATCAAGGAACAGATTGTTTACTAGATGTGTGTAGAGCACTGTAAAACCTAAATGTTAATTGACGTTATTCCATGATCTTTCTGGTTTCTGTGTGATTCATTCGTTAACTTATGTCTCCTTAGTTACTCATCCCGAAACACACAAGAAGAATATGTTTGTGTGGTTCGCCTTGACACTACAATATACCCAGTACAAAAAACAACGATTAAAATCAAATTCTTTACAAGCAAAAATGAAAAGTCAGAATGATAGTGGCCATTTCTAAACAACTTTATTCAACATATCTAAAATTGCTGTATTCAATATGAATAAACATTTTGCTAACGATTTCGGTAAAGAGATAACCCACACGTTAAGACATTAATGGTAACTTAATGAATATTAGCATCCACCAGATGGTAACCTAAACTGTAACCTGTTTCTCATGAACTCCAAGTTGTATTTCATCACTGAAGCATGAGTTTCTCTAAATCAAATGTATATAGTAAGCCATATAGGCCTATATTGGTGGAAAATTCCATTAATTATGTTGAGTTTAAAATTATATATATAATGTTTGCATATAAGGAAACATCTTCAATAATGTCAGTAGGCAAGATAATAGTGTAAAGCAGTGATACTTTATTATGACTGCTAGCGGGAACGAGACGGATGGCAGTGACACGTTGGCGTATAGATAGCAAGAGAGGTTTTTCATACAGTCACGTCTCATATCTGTTTAACGCAAGCCGCATCAAGTACCGTTGGCGACAATTCAATAACATATCTGCCGTGCACGCAATAATGTTAGGCCAGTTAGCGAAAACTTTTTTTTTTAAATAATGTTTGTGATTCACCTTAGTGAATACATGGATGACCACAGTGACACATGATGATATTGAGCAGTTCATAAATCTGCTTCTATACTAGGTGTGACACTAAAGGGTTTTTAATACTTATGAAAAACAATTTGCTATCACACTACATTGTCCTCCTTTTATCAATTACTACACCATTATCAACTAACTAATGTGCGAACTTATGAATTAAAGATCAATTATTGACATAATAAAGATGTAGTTAACATCTTCAAATACTTCAAACTTTATTTATTTATTTATTAACAACAATTTCCTCTTATCATTAACAATATTGAATATGAATCATTTTAAAATAAATCATATCATTTTGAATATATGATTTTTATGTATTCTATACCACTATAAATTTATTATTTTAAAAAACGCTTTATATTAACTTGACATAAGTTAAACCTCAAAAAAGTTTCGTTGTTAGCAACCCCCACAATGTCAACCAAATATATTTAACATATTTATTGTATATCTGTTAACTTATAGACGTCTTTGTAAATTGAAATTTGGAGATCTTCTATTGTGTTGGTTGTAACGGTAATTGGGCGAACTTATTGTCAAAATACAAGCAGAGATATCTACAACAAAAACTGTAATTTAGTTGTGATACTTTTGTGTAGTAGACTACTGTGTTCGTTAGTATTGGATGTAGGTCTACAAGAAATAAATGTAAAAGTATAACTGTATAAATAATTATAACTAACTTCTATTGTATTGAAAATACTAAAATAAAAACACGGAATTTATGTAATAATATCATAACCTGTTTCCGCTATGAAAGACTATCGCCTTGTAGCCATCTCAAGTTAATTGACCTGTAGTATCATGGTAGGCAGGGAACAATATTGCGTCCATTCCGTAAACTAATTTGTACATCTTACTGTATAGATAGTGAAATAGTTATAATAAAATATATATTAACTAGCCACATATTAACCTTGCAACTATTAGTTGTATTTAGTATGGTAATGGACAATCCGTTATATGTTATATGGTATGCCTGTCTGTTCTACTGCATTCTATTGCAAAATGTTCGATTCAATCAACTTTTTAAGTGTAAATTAGCTAAACCCCAGCGCACAAACACATGCATACATAAAAATACCCGTTTGATTTTGCGTTACTTTACTCTCTCTCTCTCTCTCTCTCTCTCTCTCTCTCTCTCTCTCTCTCTCTCTCTCTCTCTCTCTCTCTCTCTCTCTCTCTCTCTCTCTCTTTCTCTCCTCTCTCTCTCTCTGTCTTTCCCCGTTTCAATAACGCGCGATCGCGCGCGCACACACACACACACACACATTTTTAGAGGTAAATTATCTTGACTTGTTCTTCTGTAGCAAGTAAGTATTCGTCTTGATTTTGAGTATAGTAAATTAAAGGTGTACAAGAAAGACAGTGAATGAATATGCCTTTCATTCTGTATAAACTCTGGGTATACCTGAGAGATTTTTGTTTATTTACAAGGAAAATTGAATTAATCTGTATTTTACAGTTTTTATGAGAGATGTACATTAGTTCATTAGTCATTGCAAGTAATTTTGTTTTACTAAAGCCAAAAGAAGTAGAAAAATCTTTCCACGTACATCTGTAACAGATTCCTCTAAATGTAAAATACAGTTTCCTTTAATTTTAATGTCCATTACAATAATTGTAATAATATGAAGCCGACATAATAAGCTTGATACCTGATTTGCCGTCCACTCTAGGTTGCGAGTGTGAATCAATAAATATCATTCTCAGTAGATGTAGATGTAGTTCTTAAGTGCGATCAGTAAGCAATTGAGTTTTGTTTTTGTTTCTTCGGAACTGCGTGAGGCTTTTGCTGAGCAGAAGTCAAACACATAGAACGTTTAGTAGTGTACAGTGTAATAGCGTAACGTTTTGTTACTATCCAAAGCTTTGAAATTATGTGAGATTGTAAGCGTTGGTCATATTAGTTGCTTAACACTTATGTACCAAATTATTTGTCACTCTGCATTACCACCTTATGCTCCACCTCATTTCTGCTTTTGTGTACGACATTATCATCATCAAGACAAATTTGTGTATCCTGGCTTTTCTTTTTTATTTAAAATAAATTTTTCCTCTTCTATTTTATATTCTTTTACTTTTTATTCTTCTAACTCGTTTTATATATTGAAAATAATTACTGTATGCTTTAAATATCCATCAAACATAATTAAACTGTGTTTTAAGTTATTAAGTTTAAATAAAAATAGTGTTTCTTTAACATTGATAATAAAGGTGAACACAAAATTCTATACAAAAATTCTATGCCATTCTACTCAAATACTGTTTGAAAACCGTCACCATCGTTTGATGGTAATTCGTCTGCCATCAGGTGGCAAGTTGAATACAAAAAATAATAAATTAACGTTAGCAAATATCGTCTTATTATGAAGTGTTGCGAGGAACTTAACTCAATTAATCAACAGAGAAAGCATGATCCGAGAAATAAAGTAATAACTTACACGTATCTACTTGATGTTAGCTGATAACTTCATATAGGCTACAACAGGCGCAAAAATGATAGCAAGTAACAACGTTTGCACTACTGCACATTAATGACCAGATACCTCATCTTTCCTATATGTGGTATTTGAGAACACTCCGCAAATGTAACATAAAAATATTTGTAAATGCGAGCATGCACGAGTGAGCCCAAACCAACGAATTCTTTGGTTACGAAAAAGCGATGAAGTGTTTCCATGTATTAAACAAAACTATTTTCCTAACGCATTTCTTATTTAAAATATTACTTACTTTGTTAACTAATTCAGCTTTTATACTGTAGTAGACAGTGACACCAGGAAAAAATTAAAATTAAACTCAAGCACTTTCTCGACCTCTCCAGTCGCGCCTTCCAAGTTATGATCGATTATTCTACCGGCAACCAGGTCAATTTTTCTCACATACTACACCACAGAGCCGCGATATTGTATAGCTGGATTTATCAGTTTGAACTAGCAATTTGGTATGTGTTATTTCTGTTCTAGTTATTGTGATTAGCGAATTATTGTGTATGGATGTCTGTAATTAGTGACTTGTATTATTTAATGCGATACGGTTAAATGGGTGATATTTATTGTCTGTTGGACAATATTAAGCTTGAAAAAGTGTTTGTATACGAGTATCTATTGGTGTTTCCCACTGTTCAAACACGAAGATCCGTGCGGTTGTAGTAACAATATTTTCATACCGGTTGTGTAACTTGAAACAGGAAAGATACAACTTGTTGTGTAAATACACCAATATTAATATGATAATAAGAGGTACTAAGAGGTGGATTAGAGCAGTTAAGAAAAATCTATTTTTGCTCTCAAAACGAACACGATTGGAAATATAGTACTGTACCTTGTCAACGAGACCAACCTCACTTCTAGTCCTTGGAAATCATCCCGGCTTGTGCCTAAAGAATACGACTGTTTACACCAATATTTACCCAGATTATTCATCAACAGAGATTTTCTTCTTCAAATTAAAAAGCTAGTTGAAAGCAAGTTGAGTTGTGTCTTTTTACAAAAATGATTACCACCACGTCTAATTTTACACTATTTTCTTATAAGTTATATTGTTTTGAAGCGTAAAAAGAACGGTTATATTTCTTGAGCTCTCAAGGAAAAATTATAAATTTTTAATTTATTTAATTATATATTTACAATTCTGTAATTACCTTGTAATACATCGGGCATAGCGAATAGGAGAGAAAGTGAGATCACTTAGCTAGTTACTGTGGTTCGCCGCATCGTTGTTGTGTACGCCAGCGTGAAGCACGCAAATAAGTTTTAATATAAACACAATTCTGTATTAAATAATACTTATTTGAAATTGTCGTGAAATGTTTTTACATGTTGCAACAATTAAATTATACTTACGACACACTGCAATGCGTACAAATACAAAATGATATACTTAAGATTTATACAATGTACTCACCCTATGATGTTAGCAGTTCGAAGCCTTCGAAATTTTCCGAGAGGATTTAGCCGATTTTGTACTGGTTATTTTTCTACGTATTTCCTTCGTACGAAAAAAGAATCGGCACTGGATATATTTGAAAATTAGCTTGCCTACAATGTCTAATGTGTGCTCACGGCAACATCCTACGCTGTCCGTTTCGGGCACATTAATTTCGTTGATTTCATCCAAACATTCATAAAAATATATCCCCCCACATACTGTTTGGTGAACTAAGTTTTATTGTAACAGTTGCTTCTGCGTACAGTAGTACATGATAAACACCATTTGAAGGGTGCGTTAAATGAGATGTTTCTTTGATAGTTCCGTAATCTTTTATTTTTGTCCACACAGCAGCAGGTAGATTAGGAGGACGATCGTTCCTCAGTGTAACAGCACAGTCACCCCAGTCAGTAATTCTAGATGGTTTTCTCACTATGTACCCTACCAAATGATACTCGAGACATTCTTTCGGAGCAACAGTTTTAAGCTCAGGTAGTTCCTCTGCCCAATCGTAGCATTCCGAGTCCTTTAAAACTACGTTTTCCTTGATGAGCAACTCCATTGATTTCTTAAGGCTTTGTTTTCATTTTCTACCTCCTTACACATTTCACGGATTTGATTTACAAAGAAGTGAGTGGAGATTCACTTTTCGGTTCACAGTTTGCTCCTTTTGCCAACATAAGTTTAAGTGGAACATATAGAGACTGCAATATATGAAGATGTAGAAAGTCAACTGTAGATGGATGGTCATCGCACGACAAAGAGCGGAGAATCCCGAAATGGCGTTCTAGAGGATCCTGATTGAATTTTGCAGTAAGTAAATATTTAAATTTCTTGCTCCACAAATATTCGAATGCCTCCAGAGTACTTTTTAGAGTAACCCTTAGTGATTCTAGAATTCTCTCTGAGGCGAAAGAGTTGCTTTCTGAATTAAGAATTTGTAGAAATTTCAATAATATATGATGGGACGCTGATCCATTGTAAAGTTCCTTAGTAGGAATTGATGAATTTAATGCATCGACAAGGTCATTCATGTCTCTACTGAAGCTTTCTGTTTTCTCACTACCTACAAACCCTTCACAGTTCGTGTCACAATAAAATTTAATTGCGTCGGCTATGCTGTTACTAAATAACTGGAACGTCAACCTTGCATTCATACGTTGGAATGATGTAAGATCAAGAAGGGCTGCTGTCGCTTTAGGGCATGTCCTAAGTCCTGTGTTTTCAGCAGTAGTGTCCAGTTTGTAAACTAGTCTAATGAATTCGTAGCTGAAAATGTCGTTGTTGTACTTTACTGACACTTTGTCATGGAAAAAGTTTCTCACACATTTTATTATATGGACAGCATCTGAGAATACCCAAATCCTCCTGTCTTCGTCCGCCGGATTCGGAATACTACATTTAATTATACCTCTTTTCCCACTGATTCCTAAGTTCCCCCATGCTTTTTTATTAGATTGAATATCATCTGATGTAAATCCAATCATTCTTACACCTCGCTGCTCTAACTGCAAGATAACCTGTATCAGAATTTGGTGCCCGTAGGTGTATAATCACCAAAATCTACAAAGCCATCAACTTTTTAAGAGGTTGCATTAAACTGAATTTCCTCCCTTAGCTTCACTTCGTCGAATATTACTACTCCGAGACATCTATTTTCATCAGCTTCTTCTTCCAGAAAGTCTGATATGGCATTTACAACGTTAGTGTTTACCCCGTGTGAGCATTTTAAACCTTTACACAGTCTTTTCAGGTGGCTTTCCGACGGAAATGGCAATAAATCCTGTTGCAAGCAATGTTTGTATCCTTTTGGGGTGTTCGAACCTTGTACTGTATTTCTATATCTGTGTTGTAAGTACCGCATTGCGGCACGCGCGGATGACGTCACGTTGCTTATCTACCGCCGCCAGCCGGCAGCTGGGCGCACGGTGGTCAATTTTTGTTCAGTTATTTTAGATACTCCGAGCTGTACACTCGTTAACATTACTCTTCCAGCCGCGGCTTCTGGATCTCATTATTCAATTATTCGTCATGTGCGACCTGCACTAATTTAATTCAGGCGACTTCCGTCTATTTATTATGGCGTTTGACTTTTATTAAAACTTAATTAACGGGCGTTATGGCCAGAAAAACATCCGCACGTGTCAGCAATAACATCTAAAATATAAAGTTGTCAATAAATGAACATTATATAAATTCAGTACAGTCCACTTCGTTATACATTCAAACCAGCCCTCTTCATTTAGCGTCTCCTGGAACAACTCGAGAAACTTCAAGAGCTTCCAGCACGCAACATTTTTGGTCCAACCGAACCGGATTTCATAGTTTTTCGTCCACAAGCGACAACATTTTCTGGTCCACTAAACTGGATTTTATTTCCGCCTTATGGGCAACATTGTGGGTCACTACTTCAAAACATTTATTTAATTGGGCAAAGGTCCTAGTTCCCGAAAAAGCTTCAAAATTCAAAAACTCCCAAATTTAAATTGCTGATCGTGGCATGCCATTTATCACCGAAAAAACGACTTCAAACAAGTGACTACCAAGATACAACAGAACGGCAGAGCTGACACGACAGGAATCGTCAAGGCAGTTATACAGTAGCAGCAATTCCACAACTGTAATTTACGCTGATATACGATGACAGACTTCATCGAACCAGCACGAACAGGCGGGTCACCAACAGCACAGGATTGACGGACGGATTCAGATCGGAACCAACAGGACCACAGCAGTTCGTAACACGCTAGGATTCCACGTGACTATGAACCTTTTACTTATTAATATAATTATTTAAATAATGTATGGACATAACGTTCTAAGCAATATTTCATATTCAACATGTTATTTTTGACACATTTGTGTAAACATATATCATTATTATTGAACATATTTTCGTAACTATTTAGCAACTCATTGTGAGTTCAAGCATCAAGACAAGACTATATGTATTATTATTATTATTATTTACATTCATAATTTCAATAATTCTTAAATTCTAATAGAGGCTGTTTTAATAGATTTAATAAGCATATGTTGTAGCAAGTATTGTGTTAAGCTATATAACGGTCGCTAGCTACCGCACCTTATTCAGATTTTATCAAAATTTAAGTCCATTGTTCACCTGCTCTGCGCACAAATTATTCTAAATTATATTTTCAATTGTAATTATGGCGGATGTAAAAGTTTTAATAAAGAAGCGAGGCACTATTAAAGCTTCGATATCCCGCGTAAACACCTTCGCGGACAATTTCGATTTGGAAACCAGCGATCATCATGCGCTGAAAATAAAACTTCGGCATTTGATGGAATTATCCACCAAATAAGATGAAATACAATCTAAAATCGAATCCGAGGAAGCGGATTTTGCATTAGCAAGTGATAGAGTCCAAACTGAGGACGATCTTTGCAACATAGAATGTAAGTTGCAACACTTGTTGGAGCAAGCAGAGCTTGTGAATCAAAAACCCTTAATTAATGCTGAAAGTACACATCTTAAACCCCCCCCTATACAGTTGGAACCGATCAAATTACCTCGGTTTGCGGGAAGCATTGTTGAGTGGCAGCATTATTATAATATCTTTCTCGGACTAATACACGTCAGAACCGACCTGACGGACATACAAAAACTACACTATTTGCACTCGTCATTATCTGGCGAGGCGCTGAACGTAATAAAATCACTGCCAATTACTCATGAAAACTACGGGGTGGCTATCGATCTGTTAAAAAATAGGTATGACAGTAAGTTAATTGTCTCCGCCCATCATGTCGGGAATGTCCTGGCCGTCCAATCGGTTCAACAAGAATCCCAAATTAGCGTTTTCAGATTCATTGATGAAATAACCGTCAATATCAATGCCTTAAATAACCTCAACTTACCAGTAAATACATTCGAAATCATTGTTATTCATTATTTGGCTCAAAAACTCGATAGTTACACTCTTCGGTTGTGGAAAGAGAGCTTGTCAGAACATAAATTCCCTGATTTTAATAATTTTATAAAATTCTTAAATACACGCAGACAATTATTACAAAATCTTGATAGCGCAACTACTTCAGCGAGCAAGTTAAATGGTAGTGATAAGACTCCTTATCGCAAGGCAATTATACCGACAAGCGCTCCTAGGGGGGCATTCCACTCTCATGTCGGAAATAATTTATGTAAATTATGTAACGCGAAACACAGAATTACTGATTGCTCACAATTTACATCGCTTACTAGCCCTGAAAGAAAAAACATTATAATAAAAAACAAACTTTTTTTAAATTGCCTTCGTCCGGGCCACGAAAGTTCCCACTGCCCATCAAAATTTTCTTGTAGAAAGTGTGCGAATCGTCACCACACCATGATTCGCTTGTCTAACAAAAACGGATCTTCCTTCAACAACCAATGTTCACTAAAATTGCAAACGAATAAGTCAATATTGTTATCTACCGCAGTCTGTATGACAACTGATCATGCCGGTAGAAAGTTCCCAGTTAGAATTTTATTGGATTCCGGCTCGCAAGCGAACTTCTGTACTATGAATTTCGCACGTTGAATGGGCCTTAAATTGGTTAATCTCAATTGCCCATAACGGGTATAAACAACTCACTGTCCCAGGCTGACTTCAGTACAAGAGTAAGGTTACAGTCTCGCAATAAACCTTTTACTTTAAACGTACATTGCGCCGTGCTTCCCAGCATAACTAATAATCTACCGGCGGAATCGTTTGATCTCGCCTCTTTAAATTTACCGAAAGACGTATTCTTAGCTGACCCATACCTCAACTTCTCGTCGCAAGTCGATGTATAGCTCGGTGCTCAGTATTATTTGCAATTAATCGAACCTATTAAATTTATTCGCGGCCCGCACTTTCCCATAATTCAGGAGACTAAGCTAGGATTCATTCTAGCAGGTAATTTACCTTTCAATGTCGACATGACTAAACCGGTTTCATCCTTTATGGCCTGTAAAGATGATAGTGAGATTTCCTCGCAACTAAAGGAATTCTGGAAGATGGAGGAGAACTCTACTCGTGATCCCTCCTCTGAGGACTCGGCATGTGAAAAGCATTTTGTGACAAATACTGTCCTCAACCACGAAGGAAGATTTGTGGTATCCCTGCCCCACAGGTCAGGCAAGTCTCATTTGGGCGATTCTCTTCGCGGAGCAATCCGCAGGTTTCAGTCGCTAGAGTTTAAGTTGAAGCAGAACCCTGCCCTTTACAAAGGCTATAGCGAGTTCATGCGTGAATACTTGAAGCTTGGTCATATGTCTTCACTTACTGAGTACGATTTGTCGCTTGACAAATCAGACACTTTTTATTTGCCTCATCACTCAGTCTTTAAAGGTTCCAGCATAACCACTAAGTTACGTGTTGTTTTCGACAGCTCCGCTAAAACGACAAATAATTTGTCCCTCAACGATACTCTGATGGTCGGTCCCACGATCCAGCAGGATCTGTTCTCGATCATGGTTCGTTTCCGTACCCATCGATACGTCCTCATTGCAGATATTGAAAAAATGTATCGACAAATTTTGGTTAACCCAAAGGATTCCAATTTGCAGCGTGTCGTTTGGCGTGACGCACCGTATAAGGAACTCCAACATTACGCTTTAAGGACAGTCACTTATGGGACTGCAAGTGCCTCTTTTCTTGCAACTAGATGTCTGGCTCAGATAGCCCACGAAAATAAATCCGACCACCCTATGGCTTGCTTAGCCATAGCCAATGATTTTTATTTAGACGATCTTCTGACGGGATCGGACGATCCGAACGTGCTATCTAAAATGAGGTCCGACATCGTGGATTTGCTAAACAGATATGGTTTTACTTTACATAAATGGTTTTCTAACGACCAGAACATTATGGCCTCTCGCACCCACGTTTCCCATGACTTAACGAAGACAGTTTTTTATATACCGTTCGGGGTGATGACAATTCGGCCGTGTTCAACAAAAGAAGTGTGTTGTCGGTCATTGCAGGGATTTACGACCCGTTGGGTCTTATTGTCCCCATTACGTTTGGGTGCAAGCATTTTGTACAACAGTTGTGGTTGGCGGGCACGAGTTGGGACGAACCCTTATGTGGCTCATTATCCAATCAATGGTTGCAACTCTACTCTCAATTAGTTTCCGACACTCATTTTAAAATTACGAGGTCGGTTAAGAGTCTAAACAATTATCAAATCATTTCATTACAGCTTCACGGATTCGCCGACACATCGGCTAAAGGTTACGCGTGCTGTATTTATGTGCGGGCAGTCTATTCGAACGGCGCTATATCTTCAAACCTGTTATGCGCGAAATCTAGGGTCGCTCCGCTGAAACAGATAACGCTACCCCGGCTTGAACTTTGTGCTTGTTTATTGCTGGCGCAGTTAACTTCTACAGTTTTAGACGCCGTCAACTACAAATTTGACGAATTATATTTCTATTCGGACTTGATGATAGCTTTACATTGGATACATCAGCAATCTTCCCGCTGGAAGGTATTTGTAGCCAACCGTGTCGCGAAAATACAGTGTCTTATTAACCGGGGAACTTGGCATCATGTATTATCATCTGACAACCCTGCCGACATTTTATCACGCGGTTGCCTCCCTCGTAGTTTGCACAGCCAACCTCAATGGTGGCATGGTCCGTCCTGGTTAGCCCATGAGTCATCATCATGGCCCATTAGTGCCTTCGATACTCATGCGCCCTGTACTTACCCCGACCTGGGGAGCAAGAACGTCGTAAGCAGGTCCAAACATCACTAATTGTCGCCTGTTCCACCCCCAGCTATGTTGAAAATTACTCATCCCTTACGTCTTCGCATATTGCCGCAGATTTATTCGTAACTCTAGGCTCCCGGTTGTTGACAGGGGCACTTCCTTTTTGTCTGCTCAAGAGTTGCATGATACACTTTTGTTCTTTGTTCGCCAGTCTCAGCATTTGCACTTCGTCATGGAGGTTAAGGAGCTTGAGGCACATCGCTGCATTCCCAGCAGCAGTAAAATTCTTTCACTCAACCCCTTCCTGGATGACACAGGTATTTTTAGAGTGGGTGGACGCCTGCAGCTCTCCCAACTTAACTACGCGAGCAAACATCAAATAATTTTGCACCCGCATTCTCATCTCACCAAACTAATCATAGAGCATGAACATCTCCGTTTGTTGCATTCTGGGGTGCAATTGACCCAGTCCTCTCTCAGACAGAAATATTGGATTATTAACGACAAATCTTATATCCGCTCAGTAATACATAAATGTATCATTTGCTTCCGTTACCGTGCTAGAGGCGCGAATCAATTATTGGGTCAGTTACCCCCTTCCAGGGTCACGCCTGCTAAGCAACTTTCCCAATCGGCCGTGGACTACGCCGGTCCCGTACCTTTACACCATGGCGGGCAGCGCTCAAAATCCACGTCAAAGGCATATATTGCGTTATTTATATGCATGTGCACAAAGGCCATTCATTTGGAACTTGTATCAGATCTCACCTCCAACGCCTTTATAGCGGCCTTAAAAAGGTTCATCGCGCGCAGAGGTATTCCCGCGCAGATATTTTCGGATAATGGTACGAATTTTCGTCGTGCCTGCCGCACCTTACACGATTTCTACAGGTTTTTAAATTCTAAGGGAGTTGAGCAATCTACTCAGGAGTTTTGCGGTCCCCGCGGTATCAAGTGGTCCTTTATTCCACCCTCAGCCCCTCATTTCGGTGGTTTGTGGGAAAGCGGGGTGAACAGTGTCAAATATCATTTACGTCGCGTGATTGGCGGTACTATCTTGAATTTTGAAGAGTATTCTACAATTCTCACTCAAATAGAGGCTTGCCTTAACTCACGCCCTTTATTTGCTATGTCCAACGATGCTAGGGGACCCTGAACCCTTAACTCCCGCTCATTTCTTGGTCGGTGCTCTACTGACGGCACTTCCGGAGCCCGACTATACCGAAATCAATACTAGTCGTTTGGGCAGGTGGCAGCTGCTCCAAAGGTTTACACAATCCATCTGGAAGCGATGGTCCAAGGATTATCTGCACCAGTTGCAGCAACGCAACAAATGGCGCACGACGTTAAAGAATTTAAATGTTGGACAGCTTGTCCTCATCCTAGACGATAATTCCCCCCCACTTCAGTGGAAGCGAGGGGCAATTACTAATGTTTTTGCGGGTCAGGACTCCATAGTGCGCGTTGCTGAAGTTCGCACCGCGCAGGGTATCCTACGCCGACCCATCCACAAATTATGCCCCCTTCCGGCGGCAACAGACTAGTCGTATGAGCGTCATACGACACGTACCAGGAATGTGAACTTGCCACATTGCCTTGGAACACGCCCGGGACATTCCCGGGGCGATCATACAAGTCAATTGTATTATTATCATTGTAATTATTGTTACAGTACTACTGTCGGATAGCTGTTATTGCAATAGTTACTGCGTCTTCATTGTATCAATTATTTTATATTTGTCATTGTATTGTTATATGATTATGTATTTAAACTTTTGGGAATTATTATTGTTACTTTATTGTATCAATTATTTGTATGTATGTATTGTATTTTCCAATGGTCATGTATTATTGTATTTATCGGGGGTTCGTTGTGTCAATATTATGAATACAATTGTTATGTCTTTTCATTGTATTATCACTTATTATTTAATGCTGTGTATTCGTTATTGGGTATTATTTGGGATAGATCAACGTGTCTACTTAATCATTTTATTATTGTGTATACTGTTGTGCTACTATGTATTGGGTAATTTTATTGTCAGTTTTTTTTGCTATGATTATAAAGGTCGATTTCTTGTGTACCTTACAATTATCACTTGAATTTATCATGTTAGTCGTATTATTGTTATTAATTATCTAGCTGTCAATACGCCAATTGCGCTGTAGTCAATACGCCAATTGTTATGTTCTTTTTGTCATGTAAAAAAAAAAATTCAATTACTATATTATTAACTTAATGCATAAATTGCAAAATCGTCCCGATTTTGAGCGGGCAGTATGTTCGAACCTTGTACTGTATTTCTATATCTGTGTTGTAAGTACCGCATTGCGGCACGCGCGGATGACGTCACGTTGCTTATCTACCGCCGCCAGCCGGCAGCTGGGCGCACGGTGGTCAATTTTTGTTCAGTTATTTTAGATACTCCGAGCTGTACACTCGTTAACATTACTCTTCCAGCCGCGGCTTCTGGATCTCATTATTCAATTATTCGTCATGTGCGACCTGCACTAATTTAATTCAGGCGACTTCCGTCTATTTATTATGGCGTTTGACTTTTATTAAAACTTAATTAACGGGCTTTATGGCCAGAAAAACATCCGCACGTGTCAGCAATAACATCTAAAATATAAAGTTGTCAATAAATGAACATTATATAAATTCAGTACAGTCCACTTCGTTATACTTTCAAACCAGCCCTCTTCATTTAGCGTCTCCTGGAACAACTCGAGAAACTTCAAGAGCTTCCAGCACGCAACATGGGGATTTGATTTTAACCAGCAAACGTTCCAGTATTAATGAACTGTAATGAGGTCATTACAGTACCTCATTCCTTTGGAATTTGACAAATTAGACTTTTTAACCATAGCATCTACTTTCATGTTTTGCTTTTTAATTAAATTCTTCATCTCTCTTCCATATGAGTCACATTCTTTCCTGGCAAGTTTCTTTTCTAGTAAAACAACTTTTGCTATCTCACAACGCAGTTTATTTTTAGTTCGTATCTAAGTACGAGTTAGATTTTGTATTTTCTGTTTCAGTAACATGATTTGGTTTTGTTCATCCAGTTGATCGTCTTGGTGTGTTCTAGTCTGGGAGTGGTCTCATTGTTTCTGTCACAGAACTGTTTGTCGAATTGCTTTCTTCTTGGCCTGTTTGTAATTGCTATATTTGCCTTTTTGCGGGTGAATTTCGGAGTTTAAGAGGCTTTGTCAAATATGTAGGCAAATTCGGAAAGATATGAGGTACCGCGTCAGGCTTTAAGTTTCATCTCAGTCTTGGAATTTCGACCTTCTAGATATAGACGATATATGTAGGTAGACATAGTATAGAGGATTGTTCACATGCGCTAGGTCAGCAACGGTGGGTTAGATTAATACAATGTGGATTCGACCACAAAGGCAGGTACGTTAATTTAATTTATCAGATACTTTTGTCATATTTCAGTAACCAGCTAAGATTATTTGTGAACACTCTTAAATATTCCTCTGTTCATAATATGTATATAAATCAATTATATACAGTAAATGTTTTAGTAAACAATAACTTGTAAGACTATGCTAAATGTTTCAGCTGCTTCCATGAAAAAACCATGTACATAAGGTGTTCAGTGACATTAACATTAGAGCGCAGACGATGATAGCCCTAATTAGTTACGATGCAAACGTATATTATTCTCCACCTTAATTTCCCAACTTTTTGAGTGATTCTCACTGTGAGCACCCGGGAACTGGTTGTTTCATTTCATTGTAGAAACGGTTAATCTAACCTTCATTACCATTAACTCAGTTATTAGTGTAAATGACTTTAACTATCAAATGGTGAAATGTGTCTGTCTACCTTGTAAGTGCCAGTATTGCCAACCTTTTTTACTTTAAAAATCGTCAGCCTTCCGTCGCCGACCCTGTAAGTGATATTTTTTGCATGTCTGTGAATGTCTACATTTTCAGTTTTACTTTTATCACTGAAACACTTTTTGCGGAAAGAGGGATATAACTTGCATATGGCGAATAGCACAGTTCGAAGAAAATGTTTACATATAACCACGACAGTTAACGGTGGATTCTAAGACAACAATATGCAAACGTCTAAAGATTTCATCTTCTTGTGACAGCCTCGTTAGTAGCCTTAACTCTCGACGCTGTCAAAAACATAAGTTACTCCGAACGTAAAGGGAAGTGATAAACCGTCAAAAAAATGTCTGTGCTAAGATATAAAGAGCACAAAGTAAAGCATTAGGAATTCTGATTGCATTAAAAATATTTATTGAGTTGTATCTGCGATCTCGACTGCAGATGAAGATAAAGTCGAGTTGGTCAATCGTAGTTATTTTTCATGCTCTAGTTCATATCAGGTGATTAGTTGTTGAATTAAAAATTTGTTGAATTAAACGAGATTACATAAACTGGTTTGTGAAAGTTTGTGACGTGTTTTACTGTTCCTAATTTGCGTTTTGTTCATACTGTAGTAAGATATTACTCCTACAGTAGTCTATCTCTATCTTTACGAAGTCTGTATAGGATCTGTCATAGGTTTAGAAACATAGAGAAAGAAGTGAAGGTGCTGCGTTTACAGATGCGATATATAATAATTATTAGTGATTAGAATTTAGTGAAATTATTTATTTATTATTTATTTATTGTAATTTACTGTATTATCTATTATAATATTATGTGACGTAGTGTTTGAACGTAACTCAAAGAGGCTCGAATCTCACGGTCTGTTTGCGTGTGCAAATGTATTAGAGATAGCCTATGTTTAACACACGCACATCTGCTAAATGTCGGACTCATCAGAAGGTTGTCCGAAATTTTACAAATGCCTTGCTAACGACGGAAAATAACTTTTCACGCATTCCAATTCGTATCGTATTCTCAGAAAGATAGAAGTGATGGTCAACACTTTGTGCAACTCTCTCATAAACTATTTCTTATTCACTCCAAGTTGTACACTGTTAGAGTCGTACTATCGCTATGTGTAACCTATGCATCGCTTAAAAATATTCGCCTTTTATTGTCTGCAGCAAATGTAAGAAGAGACAATTACAGCAATATTTCGGTTACCTCTCCATTCTCACTAAGCAGATTCGTAACGGACATGGCCTTGAAACATATTCAGCTTGTTCTGTAAACGTTTCGGTTGGCTGTTTGTTACCATTATCATTCCAATATATGCTAGCAGGACGATTATCATAATCAAAGTGTTCTTACCACGAGATGTGTTGGTTTTAATTGTCATTTTGTGTTTGTTAAACGTTGTTATGACGGTTCGTTAAACAATAGTTGTCTGTTCAATGTAATATAAGTGAAAGCAAAGTCATTGAAGAAAGACAACTTCAGAGCCTTGAGTGAATTAATATAATATTATTGTATCATACAAAAGAGACTTTATATTCAAATTTACTTAACCAACCTAAATTTCAGAATGATCTTTCATCAACTTCTCGTATTTAACCTTCTACTTTTTCAAACTATCTTTTGGATTTAGCAAAACACGAAAAAAACTTAATGTGCACTGCAGTTATACACTCAATAAGCCAATGTAAGCAACTTATAAACATTAACTTACCACTGTGCATGTTTTGTTTTTATTAATTTTTTCATAAAATTTATTTTAGAAAATACTTCTGCATTTTAATTGTCACTATGCTTATATACCTTTCCAGCTTATACATTTTTTTTTAGTTAAAACTTAGCTGCTTGGAATGAGTGTAGTCGTTGCACACGTTGAGAGCTCTTGCCATGTTTACGTCAGAGAATAATGGAACGGGACAATGAATGTGAATCAACCTCATCTATCACGGCAATGTTTTCAATATCCTGGACCTGTCTTACGGCTCGTGAGTAATGAATTGTTCCTTCAAATCACTCATCGATTTTGTGTACGAATTCGCTATTTCAATAATGCATATTGTGAAATTGCAGGTTTAAAAAAAAAATAAAAATTTACTATCTTAGAATATACTATTGCTTTACTAATCTATGTATATTAAACCTCAACTCACGCTTCATTACATGTAAAACAAACAAAAATTTACGACTTACACATTTACAAAACGTGTGTGTGTGTGTGTTGCAACGTAACAAGCATCATTTCAAATTTCAAATATAACTAAAAGAGACCTGATTTGTCAATAGTGGAAACTAGTTCTAAATATAAATCTAAATATAAATATAAAGTATAAAGCTACTTTATAAATATAAAGTAAACTAGTTAATTTTGACGAAAGTGTGACGGAATAAGAAATCGTTGCAAGTAAGTTAACACAGTATTAAGACGTTAATGACACAAACTACAGCGTGTAATACTATAGTCACACGCATAGCAGCAAGAGTTTGTGCAAAATGTATATGGCAGTGAAATAGTAAATCTATGTGCGTGTACCCGTTAAATATATGCTCTAATACGTACCAGTAATAACATTCTACTCAATCATAAACATGCCACAGTGTCATTTCTAGTGTAAAGAATCGTGAAGACCGATGTAATAGAATAACATATTTTAACATCAAATGTTTATTAATCCTTAATGTGAATCAAAGTGTATACGTATATTCTCCATTCAAACCGTATACTGTAGAATGCTCTCAATGACCGGAAGCTACATATATTTGGCACGTAAATTGCATATTAGAAGACGTTTTGAAAAATGTTTGGTCCAATATAATTGCAAAAGTTTGTTTGACAGTCAGATTGGAGTATTTATTTGTATGCGATACTCAGTGACGTCATTACTGCGTTCAGCAACAATCCTGTCTAATGAATCATCGGCTCTTTCGATTCAGATGTCGAACAAGAAGGTTTCTAAATCGTGATATAACTTCATCAAGTTCGTCAGGTTAATGTTCTAAGGTTTATAGGCCCGATCACTACTGTAAGATATTGTCAATAATAATTGCCTGCGTAATTAACTGAGGACAGTGGCCGTAGCGACGGAGGGCATCCAAGTAACCTACCAAGAAAGCAAAAGCAAAGCAGGAGAACGGAGAACACTGCATTGACGTCGTCAGACAACGGAACCAATTTGGCCATGTATCTAAATATATCCTCAACACCATGAAAGTGAGAAAACAATTTATTTTATCATTATTTTTTGAAACACATTTAAGGAGATTTCATAAACTTTCAAATCATTCTTATAAATTATTATAAGTATTCATACCGATTAACAGTATTAAAAAACTTTAGTTGTAACATTATATATATTACACTTTTCAATACAGGAATCCTTAAACGTTTTCAACATTATTTCAGTAAAAACGGTCATTTCGTTAATTATTAATTAAATTAATTATACTGATAAAATTTGAATTGTGACTATAATGAAAGATGTGTTCCTATAAATTCAAGTTGAAATCATAAAACATGTTAAATAAGTTCATGAACACAAAAATTAATCGTTTTTTGTCTATAAAATTTCCAGTACCATCACTTATCCCAAGAACTTTTGCAATCTCTGTACAGACCTTGACATGTAGTATTGCTACACACTCACACATACATAGGGCTACACACACACTATATGTATAAAGCTGATATTATTTATAGTCGAAGGATGTAATATTTGCGTATTTATGTCCTTTTTATATATGACTGCACATTTAATAGTCATAATGTTTGTAATTTTTGTTTCATTTTCAGTAAATTCTGTTGTATCAAAGGCATTACATACATTACTACATTACGTACAGGGACTCCGCACTTACTCGTCATGGAAGAGAGGAAACGAACAGAGAATATATTACAAGTAGGCCTATAAAGAAAGCAAGGGAGTGATTTCCACAGTTTGAATTTTCTAGTTTTGTTTAAACTCTATTCTTTTCAATATTTTCACTAATGGGTGCTGATTTCAAATTTATTAAGATATCGGTGGTGTGAGATGTGAACGAAGTTATTTCTTTTTGTTCGACATGTTTTGAAAGACAAAGAGTACTACCTTTTGAGAGGCAGATCAACTGTCTGACTTATCAACTAGATTTCTGCTGATTTTGTTGGTCATAATATTCTCCCTATTCTAGTATATATAGTGAGTTATTGAATTAGTCAATATCTTACAAATTATTCTTCTTTATCAGGAGAATTTAACAGGCTTCCAAAACAAACATTGAAATCGCCGCGCTCAATTGTAACGAATATAATTCTGTGTAAACAATGCCAAAATTACAGCCACTCCAAATCCTATTCTACTAAACTACTCCTTTGTGTCAAACGAGTGGAGTCACACAACACAGTAGACTGCAAAAACCGTAGAGAAACCCCTGAAAAATAAGTGTTTTGTGAAGAGAGTCATCCCGTCAGTCATAGAGGCTGCAAGAATTACAGAAATCTTATCCAAGGGAGTAAAAAAACAACTACAACCAGCAACGTTCAACGATACCACCAATAACCACAACTTCATATACACACAACAAAAACCCAATGTTTTCCTCAAAAGTTACGTTAATGCAACGAGGCAAAACGCACTTCAAGTCTCGACAAAGCTACAACATTAGAAGATAAATTGAGAAACCTCTTTCATCAATTATGGCACAAAACAGCATACTTCTTACTTAATATTACAATCAACTCAACTCTGCATGGTCAACCTTCTAATGATTATACAATGGTACGTCAATGGTTTTAAAACCGTAAAGAAGAATTAGATAGAACCTAATTAGTTATTTCTGCATCTGAACTCAATTGACATAATCTTTATCAGCGAAACGAATTGTATCAACAGATGCTCTTTTAGCATTATAAAACACGAACTGTACTATACAAACCACCTGGACAGCACATATGACGGGAGATCAAGAGGTATTTAGAACAGAAACCATTAACAATTCGAACTATTACAATACGAATAATGCCGCAATAGGCAACAGCAATAAAAGTAAAAACATTTCCGTTACATCTATTTGCTGTCCACCTAGACACAACTTAAAGGAAGACCAATTTGTAGAATTCCTCCAAACCCTCGTGACTTCTGGAGGAGGAGACTTAACAGTCAACATACCTTATGGAGTTATCTCCTCGTAACCAGTAGATTAAGAGGACTAGCTCAGACTATCAGAGAAATGAACTACTCTTTCTTATTGACGGGTGTACTTACTTACTGACCCACCGATGCAAATAAAATACCATATGGTAATATTTTTTTTAATACAAATGGATGTCTACCACATACATGGCTGTTCTCAAAGTTATGATTTGCCATCATAATTTCATTAAAGTCGGATAATAGCAACAATAAGCAAGCACAACTGGTATAGCCAGGAAAACTACTCCTAGATTACACAACTACAGAACAAATTGGGACAGTCACTGCCAGATAATACAGGACGGTACCAATTTATTTGTAACATTACAGAAACCTAAAGATTTAGAAACAGAAACTAAAAATCTAATTAACCTATTACAGAAAGCAGCAAAATTAGCCACCCCATACATTGCCAATAATAATTTCCCATATGAAAGCAAATATACTAACTAATAGCGGAGAAGAGAAGAGCAATGTCAACTTGACAGCGAACCCATAAACACGACAGTAGAATAAAGTACACTCGTCTTAGCAACAAGTTAAATTTAAATGCCGAGAAAATAGGAACAACATTTTGGGGTAATATTCCAATAGGAAAACTCCATCTGGTAGTTCACAAAACTCAGCAAGAAACTCAAATTGTCAAGGAAAATTGTCAAGAAACTCAAATTACAGGACACAAGGAGAAATCCAATCTCTTTGCTGAATATCTTTTAGAAGTTTTACTACACACCCGACCATACAACACAATTTTCTCGACCTCGAATTAAAACAAGAGTTCATGGGTACTTCACGTTAGTTACTATAAAAAAGAATAGTTAGATGAAATCAATAACCTAAACCAGATACGAGACCAAGAATCTATTTTATTTTTGCCATGATGTTGATTCAATCGACTAAACGAGCTTATGACGCTCGTGCACATATTGTAATGGTACATATCTTCAACTAACCATAATGAAGAAGACATGACCATATAATTTATTTAGTCATTGACACTAGAGTAAAAAGGGATGAATTATAATAGAAGAATGTGTGAATCAGAATAATAAAACGATCAGACATATCAAGGGAGTCAGAACAGTAACTTATATTAATTCTTAGTAGTAACAAACAAACAAGTCAAAATGGTAAATACTGAAACAAGACGATTTAACCCGAATAGCCCAATAGATGATAAGTGAGAGAGTAGAACTAGCCCCAAAGGATCAAGAACAACCTGATGATGACAACTACAAATAGAATAGAAATAGCCATCGCACCAACACAAGTGTAAATAAGAAGAATAGTGACTAAAAGACAATTAACCTATAAGTATAGTGAAATAATCAGCCACAACACTAAGGAAGTGACGGATAATGTATGACAAAAGAAAATGAACTAAGAAAGAACACCAAACTTGTATTAAACCAAAGAAAATTGTATATCATATTAATAATTGTAAGGACAGACAAACTAAAGATACTAATTATTAAGTACTTAAAATATAGAAGGGCACAGTAAACCCCAAACAGATAGAGTAAACTATGACAAATCACATTAGCACAATACTAACATATTTGTGATACAATAAACCAACATGAACTTGTTAATATTATAATTAAACTTTGTAAAGTGAGAGGTAGAGATTTAGAGAAATAGTGAACATAGTAGAGTGAGAAAGAGAATTTAAAGTTAGGTAATACCCACTAGTAACACTTAAATTAAACATATAAAGTGGAAAGTGATAGTGTGAAAACCCCAAATTAAATAGAACCCTATTGATAGGGATTGACACCAAATAATTAGTGTTAAAACCATTAGTAAAGAGTTAAGAGTGATCGAAGACCATCAGTGAGTGGTAAAATAATAAGTGAAGGCTGATAATGGCTAGTCACAGAAAGGACTGTGACAGTTAATAGCAATTATCCAGTGAACACAAGTGTATTAATAACAAAATGAAACAAAGTGTAACAGACTAGATAATAAGTAGATTTTAAATAATAGTAGTACTTACTACTTGTCACATTTTAGTTTGCAAGTCTTAATATTAGGAAATAAGTTGTTAATTAGTAGTGTTAATCATGTATTCAAGAACGAATGACTATCAGTGTGTTAATACACCAAGATATATGAGTTTATTCACAGAAATAAGAATCCAATATCATTAATTTAAAATGATATATTAAAGAATATTTTTCATGACGAACTGATAATAATAAGAACAAGACATTAACATCAGATAATAAACAGTTGTTGAAAATTCAGTTATGGCTTAAAGTCATTTAGAGTCAGTCATAACAATATACCATTGTATTAATAATTAATCCATGTTTATGTCTTTATTTTTTATGTCAAGTAATAATTATAATTTATCAAAGAGTATGAAGAGTATGAGTGAATAATATGTCTCAAATAATTATGTTTAAATGGATAAGAAGTGTGTTTTAATGACTAAGGTTTATGTTCCAATAATGATGTTTAAATGATAAGAATTATGGCTATGAGAATAGTTAAAACCATTAGATGTTATTCCATATGTTATAAGAAATAAGATTTAAAAACCAACAGACACCAGTAAACAAGAAACAAACCATACATTCAAACACAATGACACCAAAAATGAATTATCATAGTAGACAAGTTAATATAGGGAAACAATAAAATTATACGCAATTACAAAAACCGACTTAAACATTGAATAAATATACAAAATCTTGTATTCAAACAATCATAACCCATTACAAGGAAAATAGTCAATTGCTGTTTAAGCCTATGCAAATTCTCAACTGTCAACTACCAAAAAACTTAAATTTATAGAATTAAACACTGACATTAGGAAGACTAAACCACATAAACTATGAAATACAAATAGATAATCATTATAAGACAGAAATATTATGATAATAATGTAAATTGAGAAAACAGTATAATTAAATAAGATTCACAAAACTGTCAAAATGTTGATACCTAAGTAAACACTATAATATTGGATGTCAAATTAATCCTTGAGCAAAAATATGAACAGTGGTGATAATATTTACTACTAAAAAGGGAGTACTGAAGATTAATTACATTTAGAAGATCTGTAACCAGTTTGAATACAAGTTCAAATAATAATTAATCAATTTCAGCCAATCAAAAAACTTTGAGTAGCCATGACAACAAACGAATATTGACAAAATTCAGTTAGGAACAATGACTTTATGTAGTGACGCCAAACTGAAGAGACGCCACGCGATGAAGGGCCCAAATTTTCATTAGAAAAAACGTATAAGTGCCCATAATTTGGAGCAGGAATAGCAGTACATCAGATGAGAGGCCTTTACAACCAATATCTACCAAGGACCAGCCGAAATTAATCCAGATGACCGGAGAATACTAGTAATCCAATCTGAAGAAGATGACAACCCAATTTTGAGCCCAATATCAGACGTAGGAAGAATCTACATTGACACATTACTTCATAAGGACGAATGACTATGCCCATCATAACTACTAACGTTGAGTATTGCTGAAGTTATTTGATTATTATTATAAAACAAATTCTCTTTCCAAAATTTTTAACTATAAAATAAAACTCTCACTATAACTGAATATTTTCAAGGATTAATAAACCAAAGAAATAACTTTGTAAACATTGAATGAACACATGATAACCTATGTTAAACAAAGACACTGTCACACTTCAACACCACAATATTCAATTTATAACAAACCTTGTATAATTTTAATGATCACAAACTTTTAATTATATGTTCTAATTTTGTTATCTTGTTATGTAAACCTCTGTTTCGTACTTAAAAGAACCCATTTGGCAGATTTATTTTGTGAAATAATAACCAGAGTCAATTGTAAACATTGCACTGCCAACCCAGCGCAAACTATCAACAAACTACACAAACATTAAACTTTAATATTATTATCCACACGACAAACTTCGTTTTTTACAATATTCAACGTCATTTTACGTTTTAAATATTCACTTAGATCACCAAAAGTTGCTCAAATTATTATGATACCGAAATCCGTAAAGACATTTTATGAACTTTTCATCTTCTCGTCCAATCAGCCTCTTGTCAATAATTGCAATATTTCTTAAAAACTTGAATACAGAAGAATTACTAAAGATCTAACAGACTAAAACTTGATCCCTGATCATCAGTTCGGATTCTGATATGCCCACTCAACAAAATAACAGTTAAACTTATAGCTAACCAACATAATTAATAAAGCATTAGAAAACAAACAGTACTGCACACCCGCTTTCCTATGTATAAGCTAGGTGACTGAAAAATTATGGCACTCAGGACTATTATACAAAATCTATAGAATCCTTCTTTCAACTTACTTTAATCTGCTGAAATGTTATGTGCACAAACATGAAGTTGAAACCAAAGTTAACAGAGAAACCTCTAGATGTTTCTACATACAGCCAAGAGTACCTCAAGGGAGTATTGTTGGTCGTTTACTTTGTTCGTACTGTACACTTCCGTTCCGATATACAAACCACCAGTGAAAAAACAATTGGTACGTGTGCTAACAACACCATCATTTCAAGTAGTGAATATCGTACAGTCGTCTCGTGTAATTTAAGAGACTATATAAATTCATTGCAGAATGTCTAGGAAAACTTAAAATTAATGCCAAGTAATTCAAATCGTGAAACACTGACATAGTGGTAGGCATCTAAAACACAGTTTATCTTCGCCATATCCAAATACCGCTACAAACAGTAGTCTGATTCCTAGATCCTCGTTCAAACTCTAAACTGACCTGGAAACACCACATAAAACAGAGAAGACAACAACTAGATTTAAGTGTTAAGGAAATTAACTAGCCGATAGGTAGTTAATACTATAGACAAAACTAGTTGTTTGTTAAACTGTTTTCTAACCCATATGAACTTACGGGATCGAGCTTTTGGATAGCGCCAGCAATCTAACATAGAAATCATACAGGGGTGCCAATCGAAAATCCTACGATCTATCGCGGATGCCCCGTGATATATATCCAACCACACTCTGGACACAGAATTAAAAATTTCATACATACGTGAAGTAATTCTTGAACACCAGACACAATAGAAGAATTTAGGACCATCGTAATCCGCTAATCATTCCACTTCTACAGCCTGCGATCTACAGAAGATTAAGAAGAGTTTGGCTATCCAACCTTTAAGAACCAAGAGGTGAAATAGTTGGACGGAACACCTCATTACGCTAATTAGTTGTTTTTTTAACTGTGTACACTAATCACCAGTTTAGCTTAAAGAATATATTTTATCATTGCTAATAAATATATTGATAAAAAAAAGGATATTGAACGGCACATAGCACATTGCACATGGCATATAGGAATGGTAGATTGTAACATTCTAAATGAAAACAAATGAAACCAATGTTTTTCATCCCAAGGAATTTATATATTTTTCAATATCTCTCGTCTCCGTTGTTAATGATATTACCATAATATATTATAGTGTTATAATATACTGTATATGTTACAGTATTAAATACTGTTCATAAACATTCTAATATCTAATACAGTTCAATAATATTGGTTATAAACGTTACAAAAAGTAGGAGACAAAGCGATTTTGCCAGAGCAATGGTTAAATTTAACAAATAAATCCCTATCCATTAAACTCAACATTATATGTAATATGTTTTTCTACCCACAGGCATTTGTTTTAGAATCATTCCTTTAAAAAAATTACAGGCATTGCACAAATCCAATGCACAGAGAAGGGCATTGAAAATGCTTCAATAAATCTAAAAAATATATATATTTAGATTCATTCACCAATCAATGAATTCATTATTCATTCACCAATCAATGAATTCATGCTTCATTGACCAATGTACAGATTATAAGTTAAATATAGTCGCATTCATAAGCGAAGTTTTATATGTGTACTACGTTATTGACAACAAAGAAGTAGTTTCTATGGAAACTCACCGGTTCCCATTTTCGATCACGCACCAGCGATCGGCCGCAAATGTGCGACACGTCCTTATAAACATTTTCAATGCTACAATATTGGAATAACGCGTCATATTAGTAGTGTATATATGCACAACATGAAGTGGTTGTAAACATACTAAATATAAGATAGACTATTAAGAAAAGCATTGTGTAAAATATACTAAACTTATAAACATTTTATCCACTATTTTATACTGTTACGGGAACAAACACCATAGGACACGGATACCCTGTTCATAGTAAACTAGGAGTCAAAGGTTGCACAACGGAAATTTAAATAGCCTTCTTTCGTGATGGCAGCCGTTTTTGAACCAAGCAAGCAAGGACGATTTAAAACTTTCAGGACACCGATGAAAGACCGTCACGGTTGGGAGACGTGTTAGTTAGTTCTAAGAATCGTCTAAGAATCGAAACGTGAAGTGTAAAAACATTACAATGGAGCCAGTCCGAGTAGAGGGTTTACCTGATGGAAGTAACCTATCGGTTTGGAGTATGAATGTAAGTACAGAATATCCTGTGCCCAGTGCATACCTAGTATATTTTCATTTATCGACGCAGTTATACTATACTTCAAGACACATATAATGATAACGTTTTTTGAATAATAACTCTTATTAATTTAAAAGTGAATAAAAATATGTGTGGCGATCACATTTTAGCGTATGCAACAACAAAGGGATTTCACGGCACTCAGGGAGCGTGACTACGTACTGGAATGCGATCACAACAAATGTCTATTAAACACTGTACATATGAATTCCATCTGTAACACAGATGGAATAATGCCATCTAGACACATATGTATTTGTTATTTCCTACGAAAGCTAAACAAAAGTTTCAATTTATTATATTCAGCTTTAGAGAAATTATTAGAAATATTATTAAATACAGCCAACGTGTCAGAGTACGTCAAGACACTTAAGAAATTGGACTGTCATGTTTACATGTATATATGACTCGTAGTTCTTGGTAGGAGTAGACAAAAGAGCAGTGATACATACCTCAGTGCATCTATAACAGGTAAACAGTTAATGTATATCTGTAGAATTTGAAGTACGGTTAATTTAACTTGTTCTTCATATAGGACATGCGATAGAAATCGATGCTATTCGTCTTTCGCAATATGTAAAGCACTGTAAAAAAACGAACCGCTTTAGAAAGTGAATATTATAACATTGCCAAACCCTGATCACATTTGATATAAATAAGTATGTAAAAAATGCCAAGAAACAATATATTTTGATAGATAAATGATAACGAGAATGAAAGTAGTAAATATAATCAATAGTGAAGGAAGAAGAATACAACCAAAGGTGGTTACAAAACAAGAAAATACGAACTAGACTGACAGACAACTGACATTGACCCAACCCCAGAGATTGGCCAGATAATAACCAAAGTAAAGCGAGACAAGAAGACAGTGAAGAAAAAAGAAAAAAAAAAAATTACATGGCCATAACAATTAACTCATAAGATTGTTTTAAAAGAGCATAATTTTTTATTATTATTAATAATTTATGTTTAAATTTTTATTAGTGGTAACTTGTAAATGACAGTATCTCAGCAATTGTTATACATAAAAAACCATGTGTAGATATGATTGTATGTATATCGTTATCTATAGGTGATGTGTCAGCTGTTATGTTTAAAATTACACTCATACAGACAGGGAATAGAAATGTGTGCGTGATTCAATCAGAGAACAAATTGTATAGCCTACTATATACTTTGGAACTTTTACTAGGATTATTTCAGCAGTATGTATGTTATTTCAGCATTATGTGTTTGAAAGTATAAGGTTTTGGAGAGTTTATTTATTCGCTAATATTATTGCTGTTGCTACAGATGTAGTATGTTTCAATTAACACAATATATTTTAACATTATTAAATTGTTGTTATTATTATTAATTATGACATTTCAGACCAATTTTTATCACTTTAATGACAATCTATACAAAGTTATGTTTTATTTGAAAGATGTATTTACAATACCATGTTGTTTGAATACTATAAAATGATATGTGACAGTCTGAAGTTAACAAAAGAGACATGAACTTATTAGATACAAAAACTTTGTAATAATAGTGAGAACATGAGAAATATAAGGGTAATTAGAGATAGGTAGGGAGTGACAAAGATGAACAGTGAAGTGATAAGTGTAATAAAATAAACAGCATATAATCTTAAGAAAAAAGCGTTAAACAAGTGTGACAAACCCAAAACATAAGCACATGTTAAATGAGCAATTAAGTTAAGTATATTAGACTGAAAGACACAGAATAATTGTGAATGTAAAAAACAGAAAAAATATTATCTCAGTATAAAAATCACCAGGGTGATTACTGTTATAAAAGAGATGGTGTAGGTATAACACTCACCAAATTTGTTCATTTGTTAATTTAAAGAAAGAAATTATTGGCTTAATGTTTAAGGCAATAAATACCAGAAGAAATAGTTTTACATTAATATGTTAGTATGTTTTAAGTAAGTAAGGAATTTATAAAGAACATAATAGCAATACCTTTATAAGAAATAATAGGCAAAATATAATAATTATGTGTAACGAAAGGGAACATGGCAGAATTATATTAAAACTTAGAAATAAGTAAATTATGTATTAACATAGTATTATCAATTTTGGACTAAAACATTAATACATGGCTTAGACCAATCTTGTAAGATATCAAACTAATCTTTGAAAGAAAATAGGAACATCTATGTAAAGATTACAACCATTGAAATTATCCCCAAGTAAATATAGCCATTATAAAATATTTATTCAATTTAAACAAAAAATTCAAAGTTTGATAACAATGTGTTTATTTTGAGATCGACCAGGGAGAATAATTACGTTACCATGGAAACTGTGGAGTAACAAAAAAAAAATACCGTTCGATTTTTTTACTGAATGCATGACGCTTTAATGGTATAGACGCTAATTTTCGAGTGACCAAAATTGTCAATTAAAACATAGAAAATATCAGAAGAAGATACTACTAAGTGTATACCAAGACGTAAGACAATAAGACTGGAACCATATTATTGAAGTTGAGGCCAAATTAACGAAAAAAGAAAATAAATTACTACCAATTAAACTGGAAAAGATGCCTGATGTCCTGAACCAAGCAAATTAAAGAAGATTGTAGTATAACCCATGAATAACAGATCGTATGAATTCGCCATAACTACGGAAGTGATAAGTACCTATTAAATTACCCAAAATATATAAATAAACTCACGTTAATTATTTCTCACTAAAGGTCGAAATCTCACTGAACTGAAATTAATTACTTTCAAAGATTAAAAAGAATACTAAGTCTCTGACAATTTATAAACTAACCAATATAAACTGTTGTTAATGATCCATAACTTGTAAACACTTTTACTACACTGCGCTAAACAAATTATAGCTACACAATATGTTAGTTAAGTTTACTTGATGTAAGGGTGTGTATTTTTATTGTTTTAAACATTTGTAATCCTTTTAACGTAACCTCAAGAACCTATGGCAAACAAACATTAATAACTGATGTACTATTTACAACAGACGCCATTATTAAACGCCTGGTTATCAATTCAAATATCGATTTGTCAAACCCTGTAATTGTCTCATATAAACAACCGGAGCATTTGTATTAGAATAATTTGTATTAAATGAATAACAATCACTAATAAAAAATGTGTAAGTATTGAGTGTAACCACGGTGTTATAATTTCATTAGGAGGTGCACAATATTTTATATACATTTTAGCAGACGACTAACGATTTACACAGCCCACGCATCGAACTGCTGTGCGCTCCAGTGGGCCTAGCTGGCGGAAATATTTTAATTATTCAAACCGCCTGAGCTGCGCTGGTCATACACCTTTGAATTTTATTTTAATTGTTTTAAGAAAACAATTTGGCGCCACCGGGATTTTCATACCCCTAGTGAACATCAGGTAAGAACATCAAGACCTGGTTATTCGTACGTTCGCAACGGACGAAATCTGCGGAAGTTGCACGCATTTGAACTACGGATAGAGAAGACACGTTACACCCATCACACACAAATTGTACATTATTCACATTTTGCAGAGTAAAACGGTAGCCGTACACACGACTATATTACAAATTGACGACCAATCGCTGGAGCTAGAAGAGAGAGAAATACGAACTTCTAACGGCGAGAAAAAAGGTCGACTAATAAGTATAAAACGGTTCGCTACACACTATTCAACAATAATTAACAGGAAAGGTAAACCGTTATTATACAAAGTGGCGCGCCAACTAGTAGGGCTAGAATAATAAAGAAATTATACAATTAAACCCTAGAAATTCTAGCGGCGATTACGAAAGATTACAATATGCACACCAGAGGATTGTCGAAAAAATTGGCAAAGGAGAAGGAGATGGAAGAAAACAGAGGGGAAGAAGAGGAAGGAACACCGATTGAAGAAGTGGAGACAGTAATAACCACAACAGAACCAAGCCAAGACGAAAAAATGAAACACAGGCTGGAGATAGGGAGGAAGGCAGAGGAGGAATGGATTTACAAAAATTATGGGAGTTGATTAATGGAAAATTAGACAAGAATGAGGAGAACTTGAAGGAGATGAACAATAAATTCGACGGCATGAAGAAAGAAACCAGTGACAATTTGAAACAGATCAATGAAAAAATAGTGAGTACTAAGGAAGAATTGAGGAAAACAGTCAACCAAAATAATGAAACACTACAACAACGATTGCTGGAGGAAATTCAGCAAAGAAACGAAGAATTAAAGGAAGAATTGAAGGAATAGCTGAAGGAGGACCACGAGAAAAATAAAGAAGAAATGAAGCAGCAAATAAGACTAATTTTCAGAGAACGTCGTGAAGAAAGCGACCAGACAAAAATGGAGATGAATAAGAAAGGGGAAGAAACCAATTACCAAATAGATCTACTTAATGAGACATTAGGTAACGGGCTCAAGAAGGTGGATGAAACAATAAACACCACTCCAGAAGGAAATAATGAAAAAACAGAAATTCAAGAAGACCCAAATACATTGTTACATCAAAATAAAGGTAACGAAAACAAAGAGAAAAGTAAACACAAAGGAACCAACCGTAGAGGAGTACAGAAAAAACAGATAATTAAGAAGACTAAGAAAATACATCAGAGAAAACGAATCAATACCAGAGAAGAATTGGAGATGATGAAGAACGGACTACTTGAGACGTTTAATCGACCAATTAATGACCATACGGAAATGATGAATGTTATGGAGTGCAGGAGAACTCTGAAGGAGATTCTAGGAGGGATCAACAATCAACCAGCGAGTAAAACTTTCAACAAACCTATCTTTAAATGGAGGATATCCAAAGTTGAAAAGCATCACAACAAAACAATGTATGACAAATTGAGAAAGTCTACAAGAAAAGGGAAATTACCAGAGATAGAAATACCAAATAAACCAATATCAGTGAGAAGATCAATAACGGAGGTACGATTAACTTCGTTGAGTAGTAAACAACATCATCAAGTGATTGAGGTAGGCACTGATGCCAGAGAACACATGGTATTAGAAGAGTGGCTGTACCAGATAGAAGAGACATATATAACACAGACAGAAACAGTGATGCACACCAGAGCAGTCCGAACAACGGAGGAAACTCGTGTAATCATGGACAATGGATAAACCAAATGCAGATAAACACTGGAATATGGGACCATACACTATAACAAAAGACAAGGGCAATAACACTTACGAGATCACTCACCCTGTCACCAAGAAAATAAAGGGGGTATACAATCAAGCCTCAATTAAGAAATATTATGACAATCAACAATAACTGTAAAAAACAATTTAAAGTAAAAAACCAACAAAAATACTTTAAATAAAGAAAAAAAAATAAAGTTACAAACAAACAAGTCTGCCAATGTCATAAAGAAAAGATCTCTAAAGAATGTCAAAATTCCAAAACATTCGTAAGTACAGCTTACACTAAGCATTAGAGAAACCATTATGATGAATAAAAAATTGTAAAAAATCAAAAAAAAAAATGTAAGAAAAGCTTACCCAAATATCTCGATAATATTTTAGAACAAGTAAAAATGGAGAGATAAAGGTTACAAGGCATTCATACAAAGTAAGAGCAACCAAATTACTACAATATTTAAATAAAAATTAGCAATAGAGGAGTGTATTTACAAAACATTCCTACAAAATAAGGTTAAATTACCATAATATTTAGCCAAAAAATGAGGCATGAAAAGCATGACATACTATGAAGGAATAAGCTACAAAAAATTCCTAACTAGTAAGAAGCAATAACTTACTATGATATCTAAAAAATAATGAAAAAAAAATATCAATCAAAATGATCAGCTTTCACAACTATTTAGAAAGAGGGGAAGTAAAATTACCTAAACCAATGATCACAAAACGATATAAATAAAATAAACGTTCTAAGAGTTATAATGTGAGAGGAGATGAAACAAAGAGGAATTAAAAATGAATAAAAATGTGAATTGTATCAATAAAAAACAATGCTTCAAATAGTATCTATAAAGAAAGATGAAACAATATATGATTCGAACTGAGCAATAATGAAGTATAAAAGTAAAAGATTCCCAACAAATATTATGATTATGATTATTATTATTATTATTTTGAGTCACGAGTTGACTATATTTAAGAATTATTAATTGAGATTGTCTGTTGAATGAACCAGCAATCATTTTACTGAGCAGGGATGATGTTCCCCTGATATCAGTATAAGAGTAGTTTTGATGAAAAATAAGATTTATAGGGAATAAGTTATAATAAAAAATCAATAAGCCAGTTCGCAATGTGAGAAAATAATGAAGAAAAGACTAAGAAGAATGGAAATAAAAGAAACCGAATTAATTATAAAAAATGAATGAGAAGCAGGAGATTTTGAAAAAAAAAATTGATAGATACAATTGATAATTTCATCAAACTTAAATTCACGTTTTATAAAATGATCAATTTTGGTGGAAGGGGATTATATAACATTGCCAAACCCTGATCACATTTGATATAAATAAGTATGTAAGAAACGCCAAGAAACAATATATTTTGATAGATAAATGATAACGAGAATGAAAGTAGTAAATATATCAATAGTGAAGGAAGAAGAATACAACCAAAGGTGGTTACAAAACAAGAAAATACGAACTAGACTGACAGACAACTGACATTGACCCAACCCCAGAGATTGGCCAGATATTAACCAAAGTAAAGCGAGACAAGAAGACAGTGAAGAAAAAAGAAAAAAAAAATTACATGGCCATAACAATTAACTCATAAGATTGTTTTAAAAGAGCATAATTTTTTATTATTATTAATAATTTATGTTTAAATTTTTATTAGTGGTAACTTGTAAATGACAGTATCTCAACAATTGTTATACATAAAAAACCATGTGTAGATATGATTGTATGTATATCCTTATCTATAGGTGATGTGTCAGCTGTTATGTTTAAAATTACACTCATACGACAGGGAATAGAAATGTGTGCGTGATTCAATCAGAGAACAAATTGTATAGCCTACTATATACTTTGAAACTTTTACTAGGATTATTTCAGCAGTATGTATGTTATTTCAGCATTATGTGTTTGAAAGTATAAGGTTTTGGAGAGTATATTTATTCGCTAATATTATTGCTGTTGCTACAGATGTAGTATGTTTCAATTAACACAATATATTTTAACATTATTAAATTGTTGTTATTATTATTAATTATGACATTTCAGACCAATTTTTATCACTTTAATGACAATCTATACAAAGTTATGTTTTATTTGAAAGATGTATTTACAATACCATGTTGTTTGAATATAATAAAATGATATGTGACAGTCTGAAGTTAACAAAAGAGACATGAACTCATTAGATACAAAAACTTTGTAATAATAGTGAGATCGTGAGAAATATAAGGGTAATTAGAGATAGGTAGGGAGTGACAAAGATGAACAGTGAAGTGATAAGTGTAATAAAATAAACAGCATATAATCTTAAGAAAAAAGAATTAAACAAGTGTGACAAACCCAAAACATAAGCACATGTTAAATGAGCAATTAAGTTAAGTATATTAGACTGAAAGACACAGAATAATTGTGAATGTAAAAAACAGAAAAAATATTATCTCAGTATAAAAATCACCAGGGTGATTACTGTTATAAAAGAGATGGTGTAGGTATAACACTCACCAAATTTGTTCATTTGTTAATTTAAAGAAAGAAATTATTGGCTTAATGTTTAAGGCAATAAATACCAGAAGAAATAGTTTTACATTAATATGTTAGTATGTTTTAAGTAAGTAAGGAATTTATAAAGAACATAATAGCAATACCTTTATAAGAAATAATAGGCAAAATATAATAATTATGTGTAACGAAAGGGAACATGGCAGAATTATATTAAAATTTAGAAATAAGTAAATTATGTATTAACATAGTATTATCAATTTTGGACTAAAACATTAATACATGGCTTAGACCAATCTTGTAACATATCAAACTAATCTTTGAAAGAAAATAGGAACATCTATGTAAAGATTACAACCATTGAAATTATCCCCAAGTAAATATAGCCATTATAAAATATTTATTCAAATTAAACAAAAAATTCAAAGTTTGATAACAATGTGTTTATTTTGAGATCGACCAGGGAGAATAATTACGTTACCATGGAAACTGTGGAGTAACAAGAAAAAATACCGTTAGATTTTTTTACTGAATGCATGACGCTTTAATGGTATAGACGCTAATTTTCGAGTGACCAAAATTGTCAATTAAAACATAGAAAATATCAGAAGGAGTTACTACTAAATGTATACCAAGACGTAAGACAATAAGACTGGAACCATATTATTGAAGTTGAGGCCAAATTAACGAAAAAAGAAAATAAATTACTACCAATTAAACTGGAAAAGATGCCTGATATCCTGAACCAAGCAAATTAAAGAAGATTGTAGTATAACCCATGAATAACAGATCGTATGAATTCGCCATAACTACGGAAGTGATAAGTACCTATTAAATTACCCAAAATATATAAATAAACTCACGTTAATTATTTTTCACTAAAGGTCGAAATCTCACTGAACTGAAATTAATTACTTTCAAAGATTAAAAGGATACTAAGTCACTGATAATTTATAAACTAAACAATATAAACTGTTGTTAATGATCCATAACTTGTAAACACTTTTACTACACTGCGCTAAACAAATTATACCTACACAATATGTTAGTTAAGTTTACTTGATGTAAGGGTGTGTATTTTTATTGTTTTAAACATTTGTAATCCTTTTAACGTAACCTCAAAAACCTATGGCAAACAAACAGTAATAACTGATGTACTATTTACAACAGACGCCATTATTAAACGTCTGGTTATCAATTCAAATATCGATTTGTCAAACCCTGTAATTGTCTCATATAAACAACCGGAGCATTTGTATTAGAATAATTTGTATTAAATGAATAACAATCACTAATAAAAAATGTGTAAGTATTGAGTGTAACCACGGTGTTATAATTTCATTAGGAGGTGCACAATATTTTATATACATTTTAGCAGACGACTAACTATTTACACAGCCCACGGATCGAACTGCTGTGCGCTCCAGTGGGCCTAGCTGGCGGAAATATTTTAATTATTCAAACCGCCTGAGCTGCGCTGGTCATACACCTTTGAATTTTATTTTAATTGTCTTAAGAAAACAATTTGGCGCCACCGGGATTTTCATACCCCTAGTGAACATCAGGTAAGAACATCAAGACCTGGTTATTCGTACGTTCGCAACGGACGAAATCTGCGGAAGTTGCACGCATTTGAACTACGGATAGAGAAGACACGTTACACCCATCACACACAAATTGTACATTATTCACATTTTGCAGAGTAAAACGGTAGCCGTACACACGAATATATTACAAATTGACGACCAATCGCTGGAGCTAGAAGAGAGAGAAATACGAACTTCTAACGGCGAGAAAAAAGGTCGACTAATAAGTATAAAACGGTTCGCTACACACTATTCAGCAATAATTAACAGGAAAGGTAAACCGTTATTATACAAAGTGGCGCGCCAACTAGTAGGGCTAGAATAATAAAGAAATTATACAATTAAACCCTAGAAATTCTAGCGGCGATTACGAAAGATTACAATATGCACACCAGAGGATTGTCGAAAAAATTGGCAAAGGAGAAGGAGATGGAAGAAAACAGAGGGGAAAAAGAGGAAGGAACACCGATTGAAGAAGTGGAGACAGTAATAACCACAACAGAACAAAGCCAAGACGATGAAATGGAAACACAGGCTGGAGATAGGGAGGAAGCCAGAGAAGGAATGGATTTACAAAAATTATGGGAGTTGATTAATGGAAAATTAGTCAAGAATGAGGAGAGCTTGAAGGAGATGAACAATAAATTCGACGGCATGAAGAAAGAAACCAGTGACAATTTGAAACAGATCAATGAAAAAATAGTGAGTACTAAGGAAGAATTGAGGAAAACAGTCAACCAAAATAATGAAACACTACAACAACGATTGCTGGAGGAAATTCAGCAAAGAAACGAAGAATTAAAGGAAGAATTGAAGGAACAGCTGAAGGAGGACCACGAGAAAAATAAAGAAGAAATGAAGCAGCAAATAAGACTAATTTTCAGAGAACGTCGTGAAGAAAGCGACCAGACAAAAATGGAGATGAATAAGAAAGGGGAAGAAACCAATTACCAAATAGATCTACTTAATGAGACATTAGGTAACGGGCTCAAGAAGGTGAGTGAAACAATAAACACCACTCCAGAAGGAAATAATGAAAAAACATAAATTCAAGAAGACCCAAATACATTGTTACATCAAAATAAAGGTAACGAAAACAAAGAGAAAAGTAAACACAAAGGAACCAACCGTAGAGGAGTACAGAAAAAACAGATAATTAAGAAGACTAAGAAAATACATCAGAGAAAACGAATCAATACCAGAGAGGAATTGGAGATGATGAAGAACGGACTACTTGAGACGTTTAATCGACCATACGGAAATGACGAATGTTATGGAGTGCAGGAGAACTCTGAAGGAGATTCTAGGAGGGATCAACAATCAACCAGCGAGTAAAACTTTCAACAAACCTATCTTTAAATGGAGGATATCCAAAGTTGAAAAGCATCACAACAAAACAATGTATGACAAATTGAGAAAGTCTACAAGAAAAGGGAAATTACCAGAGATAGAAATACCAAATAAACCAATATCAGTGAGAAGATCAATAACGGAGGTACGATTAACTTCGTTGAGTAGTAAACAACATCATCAAGTGATTGAGGTAGGCACTGATGCCAGAGAACACATGGTATTAGAAGAGTGGCTGTACCAGATAGAAGAGACATATATAACACAGACAGAAACAGTGATGCACACCAGAGCAGTCCGAACAACGGAGGAAACTCGTGTAATCATGGACAATGGATAAACCAAATGCAGATAAACACTGGAATATGGGACCATACACTATAACAAAAGACAAGGGCAATAACACTTACGAGATCACTCACCCTGTCACCAAGAAAATAAAGGGGGTATACAATCAAGCCTCAATTAAGAAATATTATGACAATCAACAATAACTGTAAAAAACAATTTAAAGTAAAAAACCAACAAAAATACTTTAAATAAAGAAAAAAAAATAAAGTTACAAACAAACAAGTCTGCCAATGTCATAAAGAAAAGATCTCTAAAAAATGTCAAAATTCCAAAACATTCGTAAGTACAGCTTACACTAAGCATTAGAGAAACCATTATGATGAATAAAAAATTGTAAAAAATCAAAAAAGATATGTAAGAAAAGCTTACCCAAATATCTCGATAATATTTTAGAACAAGTAAAAATGGAGAGATAAAGGTTACAAGGCATTCATACAAAGTAAGAGCAACCAAATTACTACAATATTTAAATAAAAATTAACAATAGAGGAGTGTATTTACAAAACATTCCTACAAAATAAGGTTAAATTACCATAATATTTAGCCAAAAAATGAGGCATGAAAAGCATGACATACTATGAAGGAATAAGCTACAAAAAATTCCTAACTAGTAAGAAGCAATAACTTACTATGATATCTAAAAAATAATGAAAAAAAAATATCAATCAAAATGATCAGCTTTCACAACTATTTAGAAAGAGGGGAAGTAAAATTACCTAAACCAATGATCACAAAACGATATAAATAAAATAAACGTTCTAAGAGTTATAATGTGAGAGGAGATGAAACAAAGAGGAATTAAAAATGAATAAAAATGTGAATTGTATCAATAAAAAACAATGCTTCAAATAGTATCTATAAAGAAAGATGAAACAATATATGATTCGAACTGAGCAATAATGAAGTATAAAAGTAAAAGATTCCCAACAAATATTATGATTATGATTATTATTATTATTATTTTGAGTCACGAGTTGACTATATTTAAGAATTATTAATTGAGATTGTCTGTTGAATGAACCAGCAATCATTTTACTGAGCAGGGATGATGTTCCCCTGATATCAGTATAAGAGTAGTTTTGATGAAAAATAAGATTTATAGGGAATAAGTTATAATAAAAAATCAATAAGCCAGTTCGCAATGTGAGAAAATAATGAAGAAAAGACTAAGAAGAATGGAAATAAAAGATACCGAATTAATTATAAAAAATGAATGAGAAGCAGGAGAATTTGAAAAAAAAAATGATACGATACAATTGATAATTTCATCAAACTTAAATTCACGTTTTATAAAATGATCAATTTTGGTGGAAGGGCATTATATAACATTGCCAAACCCTGATCACATTTGATATAAATAAGTATGTAAAAAATGCCAAGAAACAATATATTTTGATAGATAAATGATAACGAGAATGAAAGTAGTAAATATAATCAATAGTGAAGGAAGAAGAATACAACCAAAGGTGGTTACAAAACAAGAAAATACGAACTAGACTGACAGACAACTGACATTGACCCAACCCCAGAGATTGGCCAGATATTAACCAAAGTAAAGCGAGACAAGAAGACAGTGAAGAAAAAAGAAAAAAAAAATTACATGGCCATAACAATTAACTCATAAGATTGTTTTAAAAGAGCATAATTTTTTATTATTATTAATAATTTATGTTTAAATTTTTATTAGTGGTAACTTGTAAATGACAGTATCTCAACAATTGTTATACATAAAAAACCATGTGTAGATATGATTGTATGTATATCCTTATCTATAGGTGATGTGTCAGCTGTTATGTTTAAAATTACACTCATACAGACAGGGAATAGAAATGTGTGCGTGATTCAATCAGAGAACAAATTGTATAGCCTACTATATACTTTGGAACTTTTACTAGGATTGTTTCAGCAGTATGTATGTTATTTCAGCATTATGTGTTTGAAAGTATAAGGTTTTGGAGAGTTTATTTATTCGCTAATATTATTGCTGTTGCTACAGATGTAGTATGTTTCAATTAACACAATATATTTTAACATTATTAAATTGTTGTTATTATTATTATTAATTATGACATTTCAGACCAATTTTTATCACTTTAATGACAATCTATACAAAGTTATGTTTTATTTGAAAGATGTATTTACAATACCATGTTGTTTGAATATTATAAAATGATATGTGACAGTCTGAAGTTAACAAAAGAGACATGAACTCGTTAGATACAAAAACTTTGTAATAAGAGTGAGATCGTGAGAATTATAAGGGTAATTAGAGATAGGTAGGGAGTGACAAAGATGAACAGTGAAGTGATAAGTGTAATAAAATAAACAGCATATAATCTTAAGAAAAAAGAGTTAAACAAGTGTGACAAACCCAAAACATAAGCACATGTTAAATGAGCAATTAAGTTAAGTATATTAGACTGAAAGACACAGAATAATTGTGAATGTAAAAAACAGAAAAAATATTATCTCAGTATAAAAATCACCAGGGTGATTACTGTTATAAAAGAGATGGTGTAGGTATAACACTCACCAAATTTGTTCATTTGTTAATTTAAAGAAAGAAGTTATTGGCTTAATGTTTAAGGCAATAAATACCAGAAGAAATAGTTTTACAGTAATATGTTAGTATGTTTTAAGTAAGTAAGGAATTTATAAAGAAAATAATAGCAATACCTTTATAAGAAATAATAGGCAAAATATAATAATTATGTGTAACGAAAGGGAACATGGCAGAATTATATTAAAACTTAGAAATAAGTAAATTATGTATTAACATAGTATTATCAATTTTGGACTAAAACATTAATACATGGCTTAGACCAATCTTGTAAGATATCAAACTAATCTTTGAAAGAAAATAGGAACATCTATGTAAAGATTACAACCATTGAAATTATCCCCAAGTAAATATAGCCATTATAAAATATTTATTCAAATTAAACAAAAAATTCAAAGTTTGATAACAATGTGTTTATTTTGAGATCGACCAGGGAGAATAATTACGTTACCATGGAAACTGTGGAGTAACAAGGAAAAATACCGTTAGATTTTTTTACTGAATGCATGACGCTTTAATGGTATAGACGCTAATTTTCGAGTGACCAAAATTGTCAATTAAAACATAGAAAATATCAGAAGAAGTTACTACTAAGTGTATACCAAGACGTAAGACAATAAGACTGGAACCATATTATTGAAGTTGAGGCCAAATTAACGAAAAAAGAAAATAAATTACTACCAATTAAACTGGAAAAGGTGCCTGATGTCCTGAACCAAGCAAATTAAAGAAGATTGTAGTATAACCCATGAATAACAGATCGTATGAATTCGCCATAACTACGGAAGTGATAAGTACCTATTAAATTGCCCAAAATATATAAATAAACTCACGTTAATTATTTCTCACTAAAGGTCGAAATCTCACTGAACTGAAATTAATTACTTTCAAAGATTAAAAAGAATACTAAGTCACTGACAATTTATAAACTAACCAATATAAACTTTTGTTAATGATCCATAACTTCTAAACACTTTTACTACACTGCGCTAAACAAATTATACCTACACAATATGTTAGTTAAGTTTACTTGATGTAAGGGTGTGTATTTTTATTGTTTTAAACATTTGTAATCCTTTTAACGTAACCTCAAGAACCTATGACAAACAAACATTAATAACTGATGTACTATTTACAACAGACGCCATTATTAAACGTCTGGTTATCAATTCAAATATCGATTTGTCAAACCCTGTAATTGTCTCATATAAACAACCGGAGCATTTGTATTAGAATAATTTGTATTAAATGAATAACAATCACTAATAAAAAATGTGTAAGTATTGAGTGTAACCACGGTGTTATAATTTCATTAGGAGGTGCACAATATTTTATATACATTTTAGCAGACGACTAACGATTTACACAGCCCACGGATCGAACTGCTGTGCGCTCCAGTGGGCCTAGCTGGCGGAAATATTTTAATTATTCAAACCGCCTGAGCTGCACTGGTCATACACCTTTGAACATTATTTTAATTGTTTTAAGAAAACAATTTGGCGCCACCGGGATTTTATCACCCCTAGTGAACAACAGGTAAGAACATCGAGACCAGGTTATTCGTACGTTCGCAACGGACGAAATCTGCAGAAGTTGCACGCATTTGAACTACGGATCGAGAAGACACGCTACACCCATTACACACAAATTGTACATTATCCACATTTTACAGAGTAAAACGGTAGCCGTACACATGTCTACATTACAAATTGACGACCAACCGCTGGAGCTAGAAGAGAGAGAAATACGAACTTCTAACGGCGAGAAAAAAGGTCGACTAATAAGTTTAAAACGGTTCACTACACACTATTCAATAATAATTAACAGGAAAGGTAAACCGTTATTATACAAATTGGCTTCCATCGCGGGGCTTGAACGAGGCGGACGTCTCGTTATTATACAATATTTACGGCTCGAACATTTATTAAGACCTTGCCTCAACAGAGAGGACTCAACGTCCAACATTCCATGAAACCGGGTTACTTTAGTCAGCGACGTCGTACTCTCTCATCAATTACCGGTTCACAATGTTTTTCACGCCACTCTCTCATCCAATAAAGCAAAATTTTCCGTTTGAAAAGAGCTTCAAATTTTAATAGAATATTGTTTGTTCAGAATGTGATACAGATTCCGAATTAAGTAATAATCTAATTTTTGTTTGGTTAAGGTGTAACATTTCAAGAGATAAAATGTAGCCATTATTCAATTTTTTACGAACAAAATAACTATTAATGACTTTACAATCTTGCCAGCATTTAATCAATAATCTCGGATATTTTATTATGGGGTAACAATAAAGTTATGTACATCGCCTTACGTTTTATGCAGCGATTACGCAATCTGTTAAAAAATTCGAGAGTTCAGAACTTCTAGGCTATACGATTTGCTAATAGTGTGTCTTAAGACATAGAAAGGCATACATACATGAGATGCTCGGTATATTTTGGTACTTTTTTTAACTGTGCGAGTCGTAGCCCATAAGAGCCAATTTTTTCCGATACTCCGTGTTATGCGTATGATTATAGGTGTGTCAAACAGATACTGTTTAATTACGGTACTTAAAAATTAATATGACGCAATATTACTGTGTTGTACGTCGTTTTGTGTTCATGCCTGTAGTGTAGTGTTTGCTTTTTCAAGCCGACACATTCAAATGTTAAATTGCCCAATTCTAAAAGAAGAAGAAACGTTAATAAATTTGACAACTCTGTTTCCATTATTATTGCCTCACAGTCTTATCAACTGACCGATAACTAACTCATCAAAGATACACGTTGATGAGAATCATAAAACCATTGCAAAATAGTATAAATTATGTAATGGTAACTGGAAACTACTATATCATTTTATTTAACCAGTAAAACAACTAAACAAATTTTATAAACAAAAATTTAAGAAGTTTATGTAGTAAAACTTTTCCGGTCGTGATTATGGAAAATATTTTACATGCGATACAAATTACGTTTACTTTTTTGTCTTTTTATATAACTAGTACAAAATGCTACACAAGGCGATAACTTTTATTACGCTAAAGTCTCTATGTAGCGATAAAGTGAATTTATGTCATGGAAAATAAAATAAAATCTTATTATCGGTTAAACGTTTTAACAAAGTGAAAACAAAAACCTGTCACAACAGTTATTTGTAAAAAGTAACGTGATCTTTTATTAAGTGCAATCAGTCGATATAAATTAATAATTAAATAAGTCAATTGCGATTTCATATGTTTATAGACAATGGGCTTTTATAGTAGGTTTATACAAATTTTAACTTCGTTGTGTTATTGGTCTTAAATAACAATGTAAATTAATGTATTGTTGTTATACTTTATAATAAAGTTGTTAAAGTTATAATAATGTTATGTTGTCGACTACTTCGGTAGGACAACCTTTATGATAAAAGAAAATTCAAACTTGAAACAGTTAAATAGTAAGGAGATGGATTATATGTCTGGACATTTAATTCGACGAAAAGTTTTCACGAACAAAATAAGATAATTAGTTTACTATTTAATTTGTCATTACTTTTGTGGCAACTACAAAAATTACTTAGTCATAAGCCGATAATAATTTAACGTTCAAAAATTGAACTTCAGACTACTGCAAAATATAGGCTTATGATGTTATTCAGCGCTGATTGCAACATTATGTGCTAGACATTTCGTTTAAAATTTTGAATATTTTTTAAGTCCGAAAGGCTTTTACAGTATCGTGTAAATCCATCAGAAAATTTTGCGTAAGTGTAAATAAATAATAATATAAAATTTAATAATAATAAAATAAAATAAATAATAATAGTAAAATAAAATATAATATTGATAAATATCTGGTGTATCGTAACACATTAGGCCTACTGAACCTCATCATCAGAGTCCATGGGTTGCTCTAATTTGCCTAGATTAGTGGGAAGCAAACCGCACGGTTTCCCTCTGAAAAAATAAAAACTTTAATATCGTCTCCAATATGACGTCTATCCTACTGCATTTAAGTCGTATCCATTAACGCTTAAGCAGAGCTTAATGCAGATGTTTTTGTCGACGCTATTTTGACATTTTATATTCGATGAAATATCTTCATCGTGTAAAGATTTTTGGCGGAAATCTTGAAATTTCCAATCGGTGATGGCTTTTGTGTATATTGTGTTACCTTTTTTTTATATTGATTTGTAATTATAACCTTCATCTGTTAGGTCATATTTTTCTTCTCTTCTAAAAAATCTACAAATCTTGAGAACGGGCTTCGGGGAAATCCTGGTAGCCTTACCTTGTAGCCTAGATACTTACGCCTGAGTTGTGACTGGGACTTGTGTTTATACAAATTTTCAAGCTATTTCACCTATTGTACTTCATAATTTTGTGATTTTTGAATTTCTATTTTTTGAAATATATTTTGTTATTTACGATAGACGTAGAAATGTTCCTTAGTATGTGTAGTAAGCGATGTACCTTTCCTTCGGCAACAATTGATAGAGTTGTTCACTGAAAGCAGGAAAAGTTATTGGTACATATGTCCAAATACAGTCTCTAGGTTTATGCATGTATTATTCATAACTTGTAATCCATATACATAAGACATGCATTACATATTCATGTAATAATCAGCATAACTTGTAAATGTTGGTTTCAAAATGATTTGATATGAGCCAAAGTTTATAAAACAAACTGAAAACGCAACAAAACATTTAATTTTTACTTTCGTCTGTTGTAAGTACATTTACATTGCTTTTCATGCTTTAATAATATTCTAGAAAAAATGCTCATATGATATAAGCTAGTAAGTGAAATGATTACTGTCGACTTAAAAGTTTTTCTGAAACCAAGTACAATTATATATGTGAAATAGAAAAATATAATACAGTTTGAACTGAATGCTGAGTCTCCTAGTAGTGATTCGGGAGTAAGGAAGACAAGAAAAATGGAAAACAGAAATAATAATAGAAAAGAGACAAAGGAAAGTTGGGAACATGGGAACGACATAAATGTCGCTACAAGCAGGAAACTTTAGAGAAAAATTAGCAACGGAAGCAGACAAAACAGAGAAACAGCAGTATCATAAGCACAAGATTAAAGGGGAAAAAGACTGAAGTGTCGGTTAAAGGATATAAACAGATATTCTTCAGAATTGTTGATTTCCGCAACAGAGTAATGAAACGTTTTGACGTAGAGAAGCTAGTCTCTCTCGATTATGAAAGAATAAACTGAAAATAATAAAATTATTTAATACTGGAAACGTTGTACGATGTTGTTAAAGCAACATTGCTCTTTAATAGGGAATAATTTAATTGGACAATTTATCACTCAGAGGAGGTCCTATAAAACAGAGGCTTTCGAAGAATAGATAATATTCCATATTTTACATTATTTTTTACTTACGGTAATTAAAGTTGGGAGACACTCATGTGTATGCACTCATACCCTAATACACTGCATACGTGTGTTAGCATAATTATTACACACTTACTCTCCAACATGAAGTTTACAAATTAAAGTTCAAGTAATGACAAGACTACGCCAAAAACTGCAAAATTAATAGAACTTAATTTAATGTTATTTTTTCAAACACGTGTGTTTGCTCATAGGTTGACGAATGTACTTGATAATATAGGCCTATCCGTTGTAGTATAACTACGTCGTAAGGGACTACACTGTAAATAGTTACTTTACACTTGCTGAACACTTTAAAAAGACGGTACGCTGTACATCGATTTTTAAAACTACTGTAAGCAATGAATATTCAGTGTAAACCATAATCCACCGTGTATTATACGTACGTTGTACACATCACGCCAAATATTTGTCCCTCTACCGTTTGTGACCTTTTAAAAATGTGTAGATACATGAACAATTGTGCACTTGAAGAAACACAATTTGTACGTAGACGATATAAAATTCTAATAATATCGCGCGAATCTGAGCAGAAAAAAATTACAGGCATTGCACAAATGCAATGCACAGAGAAGGGCATTGAAAATGCTTCAATAGATTTTAAAAAAAAAAAATATATATATATATATATTTATGTTCATTCACCAATCAATGAATTCATTCTTCATTTACGAATGTACAGATTATAAGTTAAATGTAGTCGCATTCATAAGCGAAGTTTTATATGTGTACTACGTTATTGACAACAAAGAAATAGTTTCTATGGAAACTCACCGGATCCCATTTTCGATCACGCACCAGCGATCGTCCGCAAATGTGCGACACGTCTTTATAAACATTTTCAATGTTAAAATATTTATATTTGTTTAACTACTATTTGTTATTGTTGTAAGCTTCGTGAATAGATACAGCAACATTCACTATGTTAATGTCTCATAATGAAACTCTAGCGGGCCTTGCGTTTCAACAAATAAATACAGGCCTATGTCGCGCAGTGTTGGTAAAGGCATCTTTTCTGTGCCTCGATACAGGAATCAGTTAGAATGATAAAAATCAAATATCCTACGAATGAGTTGAAACAAAGGCCTGTGTATACGTGTTGAAACAAGGCTTCCTTGTTGATAATTCTAAACAATAAAACACATTATTAACTCTAGACTCGCGCGTTTTGTTAATACTTTTATGAAACAAACTTATTCTTAATTTACAAAGTTGTGTTAGTGATTATAATCACAAACGGAAACAACACTGTTGCACACCACTATAGAAGCATTTTTTTCTTGAAGCTGTGAAGCTTGAAAGCGCATGTCGGAAAAGTTTTTCTGTAGTGGTGTGCAACAGTGTTATTTCTGTTTGCGACTTATTTTTATTAAAGTAGAATAAACCACCCAGGTTTACACCTCGCAGGTTCGACATTTTCACTATTGCGCTGCCTTTTAACGCGCATTCAATACAAAAAAACACTTAAATTCCTAGAACACAGAAATAACTGGCTAGACAGTTTTGAAGAGCGGTAGAGTAATTAAGTATAATTCCTGACATCACGAATGCTATGCTAGGAATTGGCATTATTAATCACGAATGCATTACTAATATTGGCATTAGGGCTGTTACCAGTTTGAAACCGGTAATCACTAACTGGAAACTACATGTAGTTTAATGTGAGTTAAGTCTGACTCTGGTTTAAAGTTGGATCTTTTTCCCATGTCTGGAGCAATTTCCTTGTCACTGGCAAATTCAAATTCTGTCGATTCCATTCTCCTTCTCAGTTCACCCACAGTCTTACCATACAATTTAGCATCCATTGTGTTTCTGACAACTACAACACAAACGCCAGACTCTCTATTCCCTGTACTTCCGGTAGGTAGTTTATTTCTGCTTCTGGATTTCAATTGATTTAAACCAATCCTTCCTCCTACAAGGCTAAAACCACAGACGTTTTATTCAACCACAGGAACAACCATTAGCGTTTCTACAACCATTGTTAATTTTTCAATAGTCTTCCGTTGTCACATAAGGCTGTAATTCGTCGGACTCAGTCTGTTCCTGTTCCGCTTCTGCCGAGACAGTTTCCTCTTCTCAGCTCAAGTTGACCTCATTTTTTGTCACCGCTGCCTGATTTCCGAAAAGGCGAATCCTTTTAACATTCTGTATTTAAAAAAATATCTCGTCTACATCTTATCACAAATTTATGAAAAATAAAAATGCTTTTTATAGAATGAACCTAAAAATGTATTTAAAATAAGTAATAAACTTGAAATGTTTCGAAGTGCTCAATTTTTACTTAGGTCTCATAATATTAAATGGAAACGTACGAATATTGCTCAGTTGCATATTCTTATTTACCGAGACTAGTATCGGCGATAGACGCTGATTATAATGAAAAGGTGACGTCCTGATATACTACAGTTCGTGATCTGGCACACAAGAAAGTTTTTGATATTTAAAATATCAGCTAATTACAATAAAATTGTAGTATATCTGTATTGCGTAGAACAAACACTATGTATATACATTTAAACATATAAATATATTTTAAATTTATAAAAATGTATTATACTGTTTACACTTTGTACTGTTTTGTCAGTTGTAAGCAGCCTACTAACATTGCACGGCACGCGCGGATGACGTCACGCGTTATCAAACCTTGCAACCGGCCAGCCTAGCCGACTGCAAGCCAGCATTAGTTCAGTTTATAACACGACTCCGAGCGCAACTCTCGTTAAACACTTCTCTTACAGCCGCTGCTTTTGGCTATTATTCAGCATACATTTATAACATTCAACTTTAATCGTCTACCTGCGTCCATCTACCATGGACCACGATTTCATTCAAAGTTGATTTCGGGCATTATCGCCTCAAAACGCATCCGCACGTGCCGATCGTAACTAACAAACCAAATTATTCAATAAACGCATGTTCAATATCTTGAATACAGTCCACTTCTTTCTAACAAACGATCCAGCCTTCCTTATTAGCGTCTTTGGAATAACTCGCGATTCTTCAAGAGCTTCCAAACCGCAACATTTGGTCCCACCGGACCGGATTTCACATTTCAGGCCAAAAACGACATCATTTTTGGTCCAATCAGGCAGGATTTCATATTTTCGGGCCAAAACAAACTACATCATTTTTGGTACCAACGGCACAGATTTCTCAAACCTGAGTACACAGGCGACAGCATTTATTTATATACATCATTTCTGGAAAAAACAATCTGAAGTTAATCACGACAGACGGGCATCATTTTCGTCCTGAGCGACACCATTATCGTGAAGCACGTCGCAGTCATCTCAACAAGATTCAGCCAAGCAGTAGACCAGAGACGACGGGACGAAACAGGACAACATTTTCGAGATTCCACAGCTTTAAATGATGGAGGGTACAACATGAGACAACGGCTGACCGGCAGAGACAGGAGGTGTAGCAGCTCCAAACGGGATCGAAGCCAGCTTCATCACGAATGGATCGACGGCCACGTGACTATAAACTTTACCTATATTTGATTTATTTTTAATAATATTTCACCCAGTGTGTATTTTTGACATATTTATATAAACAATTAACTTATTACACAATATAAATTAATAGATGGTTGGCAGCTCATTATCAGTCAGAACTTTAAAGATAAAGCTATACTTTGTAATCTTTTAGATTTATAATTTCAATAATTTAACTGCCAACGAGTTTGATTAGTTAGAGAGAGTAAGTTTATGTTCAAACCAACGATCGCTAGCTACCAAACGTATTTAAACTCATTCAAAATTAAGTTTGTGGTTCACATGCTCGATGCTCAATTGTTTCTAAATATCTTTCCATTTTTTATCTCAAACTGTAATAATGGCCGATGTAAGGGCTCTGATAAAAAAACGAGGTACAATAAGGCCTCAATATCCCGAATAAATACCTTCGCGGATAATTTTGATGTGTTAAACAGCGATCCTCATGCGCTCAAAATAAAACTGCGTCATTTGATGGAATTATCCACCAAATATGGCGAGATACAGTCACAAATCGAGGCTGAGGAAGCAGACGTTGCGTCAACAAGTGATAGAGTGCAAACGGAGGACGATCTCTGTGCTATAGAATGCAAATTGCAACACTTGTTGGAGCAATCTGAGCACTTGAACCAAAAACCACTAATTAATACTGATGGTAAACAGCCTAAAACAACCCCCATTCAATTGGAACCAATAAAATTACCACGGTTCGAGGGTAGTATTGTGGAATGGCAACATTATTACCATATTTTTTTGGAACTAATTCATGTCAGAACAGACCTGACAGATATACAGAAGCTTCATTATTTGCACTCGTCATTACATGGCGAGGCGCTTAACGTAATAAAATCATTACCCATAACACATGAAAATTACGCGGTGGCTATCGATCTGTTGAGGAATAGATATGATAGTAAGCTGATTGTCTCCGCTCACCACGTGTGGAATGTACTAGACGTACCATTAGTTCAGCAGGAATCCCAAGGTAGCATATCGCAATTTATTGATCAAATCTCTGGAAATATAAACGCTTTAAATAATCTCAAACTGCCAGTCAACACGTTTGAAATTATTGTAGTAAATTATCTAGCCAAAAAACTTGACAGTTATACTTTACGTTTGTGGAAAGAGAGTTTATCGGAGCATAAACTCCCTGATTTTAATAATTTTATAAATTTTTTAAATGCACGTAGGAAACTACTGCAAAATATCGATAACGCGACTAGCCCAACGAGCAGGTTGAACAAAAGCGATAAGTCTCCTTATCGCAAGGCAGTTAAACAGATAAGCAATCCAAAGGGCGCATTCCACTCACATATTAGAAATAATTTATGCAGGCTATGTAACGGTGAACATAGACTTAGCGATTGCCCACAATTTATATCGCTGTCTATCCCTGATAGAAAAAATGCGTTACTAAAAAACAAACTTTGCTTAAACTGTCTCCGTTCGGGACACGAGGGTTCAAAATGTCCCTCCAAATTTTCGTGTAAAAAATGTTCTAGGCGTCACCACACCATGATTCATGTCCCCAACAGGGACGTAACTTCTGTTAACAACCAGTGCTCACTGAAATCACAGACCAATAAATCGGTATTGTTATCTACCGCCGTCTGTATGACATACAATAAGGTCGGCAAAAAATTTCCCGTTAGGATATTACTGGATTCCGGTTCTCAAGCGAACTTTTGCACAATGGATTTCGCCCGCAGGTTGGGCCTCCAATTAGTTAAATCGCAATTGCCCATCACGGGTATAAACAACTCGCTTTCCCAGGCTGACTTCAGCACTAATGTAAGGCTACATTCACGCTATAAACCCTTCACGTTAAACGTACATTGTGCCGTATTACCCAGTATAACTAATAATTTACCGGCGGAGTCGTTCAATCTTACCTCTTTAAATTTACCCAAGCGCATATTCTTGGCGGATCCTCACCTACATTGCCCATCGCAAGTCGATATATTAATCGGCGCTCAATATTTTCTACAATTAATTGAACCTGTGAAATATACGCGCGGACCACACTTTCCTATAATTCAGGAAACCAAGTTAGGATTTATTTTGGCCGGTGACTTACCATTCAACGTCGATGTGACTAAAACGGTTTCTTCATTTATGGTCTGTAAGGATGATAATCAGGTTTCCTCGCAACTAAAGGAATTTTGGAAGTTGGAGGAGATCTCTAGTCGCGAAACCCGATCTGAGGACTCACCGTGTGAAAGGCATTTCGTGGAAAACACTAGCCGCAATCGCGACGGGAGATTCGTGGTAGCCCTGCCCCGCAGATCTGATAAATCGTATTTGGGAGATTCTCTCCGCGGAGCAATACGAAGATTCCAATCGTTAGAATTCAAATTCAAGCAGAACCCTACCCTTTACAAGGATTATAGTGAGTTCATGAATGACTACTTAAGACTTGGCCACATGTCGCCGCTTAATGAATACGATCTGTCGCTTGACAGGTCAGAGATCTTTTATCTGCCCCATCACGCAGTCTTCAAAGACTCTAGCTTAACCACTAAATTGCGCGTGGTATTTGACGCATCCGCTAAAACCACCAATAATTTGTCCCTTAACGACACTTTAATGGTCGGTCCTACGATCCAGCAGGATCTGTTTTCGATAATGGTTCGGTTCCGCACCCACCGATACGTACTTATTGCGGACATTGAAAAGATGTATCGCCAGATCATTGTTAATCCTAAGGATTCAAACTTGCAACGCATTGTTTGGCGTGATGCACCGCATAAGGAATTGCGACATTACGCGTTAAGGACGGTTACATATGGCACTGCTAGTGCCTCCTTCCTTGCTACGCGTTGTCTGGCTCAAATAGCATATGAAAATAAAGCCGACTACCCTACCGCTGCTAAGGCCATAGCAAATGACTTTTACGTAGACGATCTCATAACGGGTTCGGATGATCCGAACAGCTTAGCTGAAATGAAAGGCGAGATCGAGAAGTTGTTGAGGAGGTATGGTTTTTCGTTACACAAATGGTTCTCTAACCACCATAAGATTATGACTCTTCGCGCCCAAGTAACCCGTGACTTCAGCAAGGGTCAAAACGTGCGTACCTTGGGCATACAGTGGAATGTTGAGGGGGATAACTTTTTGTACACCGTTAGGGGTGATGACAATCTAACCGTTCTCAACAAGAGAAGCGTGTTGTCAATCATTGCCGGGATCTATGATCCACTAGGTCTAATTGCTCCCATCACATTTTGCTGCAAGCATTTCGTGCAGCAGTTGTGGTTGGCGGGCACTGATTGGGACGAACCCTTGTCCGGGTCGCTAGCCAATCAATGGTCGGAATTATACACCCAATTAGTCTCCGACACTCATTTTGAGATTACGAGGTCGGTTAAGAGTTCGAACAGTTGCCCAGTTAGTTCATTGCAGCTGCACGGATTCGCCGACGCTTCGGTTAAAGGTTACGCGTGTTGCATTTATGTGCGGGCGGTCTATTCGAACGGCGCCATATCATCAAACTTGTTATGTGCTAAATCTAGGGTCGCTCCGCTGAAACAGATAACGCTTCTTAGACTTGAACTTTGTGCTTGTTTATTGTTGGCTCAATTAACGTCCAAGGTTTTAAATGCCGTCGATTACAATTTTGACGGATTATATCTTTATTCGGATTCGATGATAGCGTTGTACTGGATACATCAGCAATCTTCCCGCTGGAAGGTATTTGTGGCTAACCGTGTCGCAGAAATACAGCGTCTTGTTGGCAGCAGGGGAACTTGGCGTCATGTAGTATCGAATGACAACCCTGCCGACGTTTTATCGCGCGGTTGCCTCCCTCGTAGTCTGCACTGTCATGCTCAATGGTGGCATGGTCCCTCCTGGTTGGCTCGTGATGCGGCCTCATGGCCGGTCAGCGCGTTCGACATTAATACTCCCTGTACCTTTCCCGACATTGAAGAGGAACGTCGCAAGCAGGCTCAAACCTCACTAATTGTCGCGTCCTCAACACATAGTTACATTGAAAACTATTCATCTCTTACGAGGCTTATTCGCGTCTTCGCATACTGCCGTCGATTTCTTCGCAATTCTAGGCTCGCGGTGGTTGATAGAGACACGTCCTTTTTGTCGGCTCAAGAATTGTCTGACACGCTCTTGGTTTTTGTCCGGCAATCTCAGAAGTTGCATTTCAACGTACAGGTTAGGGAACTTGAGGCACACCGGTGCCTTCCACGCAGTAGTAAAATTCTTGCTCTCAACCCATTCCTGGATAAATCAGGCATTTTAAGAGTGGGTGGACGCTTGCAATTCTCCCCACTTAGCTACGAGACTAAACACCAAATAATTTTACACCCGCACTCTCATCTCACGAGATTAATGATTGAATACGAACACATCCGTTTGTTGCACGCTGGAGTGCAATCAACTCAAGCTTCGCTTAGGCGTAAGTATTGGATCATACACGATAAGTCCTATATCCGCTCAGTGATACATAAGTGTGTCACTTGTTTTCGTTTCCGGGCTAAAGGCGCGAATCAATTACTCGGTCAATTACCCTCTTCTAGGGTCACGCCGTCAAGGCCATTCTCACAGTCGGCCGTGGATTACGCAGGTCCGGTGTTTTTGCGCCATGGCGGGCAGCGCTCTAAGTCCACGACCAAGGCATATATCGCTCTATTTATATGCATGTGTACTAGGGCCATCCATTTAGAATTGGTGTCGGATCTTACTTCCAACGCCTTTATAGCGGCTTTAAAAAGGTTCATATCGCGCAGAGGTATTCCCGCGCAAATATTTTCGGATAATGGCACGAATTTTCGTCGTGCCAACCACACGTTGCATGATTGGTACAAATTTTTAACCTCCAAGGAAGTTGAACAATCTTCTCTGGAGTTTTGCGGTCTCCACGGCATCAAATGGTCCTTTATCCCCCCTTCAGCCCCTCATTTCGGTGGTTTGTGGGAAAGTGGTGTAAGGAGTGTTAAATTCCATTTACGTCGCGTAATTGGCGGTACGATCTTGAATTTTGAGGAATATTCTACCCTTCTTTCTCAAATTGAGGCCTGCCTTAATTCACGCCCGTTATGCGCGGTGTCCGACGATGCTAGAGACCCTGAACCCTTAACACCCGCTCATTTTTTGGTCGGTGCCCCACTGACGGCACTTCCGGAACCCGACTATACACAAGGCAATAATACTCATTTGGGCAGATGGCTTCTGCTCCAAAAATTTACGCAGACCATCTGGAAACGGTGGTCTAGGGATTATCTGCACCAGCTGCAGCAGCGCAACAAATGGCGCACCCCATTTAAGAATTTGAAGGTCGGACAACTTGTCCTCATTTTGGATAACAATTCCCCCCCTCTAGAATGGAAGCGTGGGGTAATTACCAATGTTTTTCCGGGTCAAGATTCCTTAGTACGCTTCGCAGAAGTACGCACTGCGCTAGGTATCTTACGCCGACCCATCCACAAATTATGCCCCCTTCCGGTGGCAACAAGCTAATCGTATGCCTGCCATACGAGACACACGAGGTGTGTGTGTGTGTGTGTGTGTGTGTGTTTGTGTGTGTGTGAGTGTGTGCGTGTCATTACATGGAACACGCCCGGGACATTCCCCGGGGCGAGCATACAAGTCAATTGTATCATAAGCATTGTAACATTGTTAAGTGTCGCTAGCTATTACAGCAACAGTGACTATGTCTCATATGTACTATCAATTATTATGAATGTTGTGTATCGTTAATATGTTTGTGTGATTCAAATTCTGAGAACCACAAGTGTCAATTATTCTATATGTGTATTGTATTTTTCAATGTCATGTACCATTGAACTTTGATACGATTATGATAACATTATGTTTCTATCATTTCTATTACTATATATGAAGCAGTGATCAAGATGGTTTCTCTTATATAATTTAAGAATATTATTTACGTTTGTCAAGGTTTAAATATATGTATTTTTTATCCACATGTTATGCTTTAAGAGAGATCATGTTCAGTTATGTAAAGGTTCATTTTTATCACGATTTTTTATTTGTTGTACCTTTTCTAGCACAGAAATTGTTTTGTTTTGACTTAAGCTTTGTGCTAGATTAATGATTTTTGTTTTCTACAAATTTTATGTATAAGTCTTTAAGTATATTATGTTTATTATGTCTATGCTCTCTGGCCAGTGCGCCAATTATTGTATCGCTTACGACATGTAAGTCTAATTATTATATTGTTCAATTTAACCGTTAATGTACAAAATCGTCCCGATTTTGGCGGGCAGTATGTTTAAACTTTGTACTGTTTTGTCAGTTGTAAGCAGCCTACTAACATTGCACGGCACGCGCGGATGACGTCACGCGTTATCAAACCTTGCAACCGGCCAGCCTAGCCGACTGCAAGCCAGCATTAGTTCAGTTTATAACACGACTCCGAGCGCAACTCTCGTTAAACACTTCTCTTACAGCCGCTGCTTTTGGCTATTATTCAGCATACATTTATAACATTCAACTTTAATCGTCTACCTGCGTCCATCTACCATGGACCACGATTTCATTCAAAGTTGATTTCGGGCATTATCGCCTCAAAACGCATCCGCACGTGCCGATCGTAACTAACAAACCAAATTATTCAATAAACGCATGTTCAATATCTTGAATACAGTCCACTTCTTTCTAACAAACGATCCAGCCTTCCTTATTAGCGTCTTTGGAATAACTCGCGATTCTTCAAGAGCTTCCAAACCGCAACAATACGTTTTAGCCATAGCTTCTCATTTCGTAAAATAGTACGAGTGATAAAACATGTTATAAATTCCAGCAGGTACACTCAAAATCGGAAAATCTGAGACGTGAGGTTAAGAAAAACGCTGCTCAAACTACTTCAAAGCTTTTGTAAATTTCATTTTAGTGTTCATAAATACCTATATCACAACCGAGACCTGTAGATTAGTAACCACGTGGAATACACACCTCTTTCAGTTTAGTTATTTAAGAACAAGTTTAATAACCTCTTACTGAACAAAGTTGAAGAGACCTCCTAAAAACGTCAACCAGAACGTATGGTAGTGATATAATCTGCCAACGTGTTCCACAAAGTTTATAGTGTTGAAACTGTTGTTTGTTGAAAGTGTTGAAATCACAAAGTACTGTATATTCACTTTATAGCAACACAGCGTGAACAGTAATAGTCGACTATTATTAAATGTTTTTGAAGTTTTATTACATCTCTTATATTACAACTTAAATAAGAGGTAAATTGACAAACACCGTTGTAACTTTACCTTGTGAGGCTTTAGGGTGTTTTGATGCTGTTACTTACGTTTTACTTCGTTTGCTAACGAAGTAACTTACAATATATGGATAACAACCTCCTTTTGTTTAAACATCTACCTGAGAATAAGATTTCTGATATGTAAGTAACCATTTACACAGAGAGTAATATTTAATTTAATTAAACAAAAAAATATATACTTGACAAATTGTTACCGAGCATGCCAATAAAAAAATCAGATAATGCATCCTTAATTTTAAGGGAGCAACATCATCATTCACTAAGAAAGAAATTAGTGACTTTCAGAGAAGTTAATTTTTTTATAATCCATTATTCATACTATAAACATCTCTACGAACAGCAAATAAACTTAGCATTACATTTCTATGCTTTTGTTTGTTTGTAAACTAGTAAACAAGTAATTATTAATGTATCCCCTAGGTGCTTTTAATTTCTCCATATCTCTGACCATGAATGCCAAGTCGTAGGCAACCCAAATGCTCACAGTATTAATTTAGACTGCAGATGTAACTACCGTGCAAATCTCCGCCGTTGCCATTTCGGTACAATTTAATGACCTTCCTCGACTGGTCAAACTAATCTCTGTCTATCGTGGAACCTTGCCACTTTACATAGTTGAAAGACGGGCTGATTTTCTAGAGGTCGTGTAGCGTGGCTACTTACCGCAGTAGATTTTAGTCCTAACTACTGTAACTCAAATAATAAAGACTACTCCTAACAACATTGAAACGTAAAGGTAAACCATGATTCTTGAAAAGTGTTATCATTTTGTAAAGTGCATTAATTGTTAAACATGATGCTTTAAGTACATACTTTCTGCTACCTTTACTTTCTAAAACACGTGTTTAATGATATTTTCCTGTCCAATAAAAATTATTTATTTACAAATAAATTCTGTCTAGGCTTTAAACCAATTCTGTAACATTGGCTTCACACAGGACAAGGAGAAATAATTGGCTACTGTATGTGTATCTGTTTATAATCAACTCAACTGGATTAATAACTTTAGTCTAGTAAATTAATGTAAGTGGTAAAGTTAAATGAAAATTTTATCATTCTTACATTGTGCAAGTCAAAGTTAATATTACAGAATCAACTGCAGGAATGTGAAAGTTAGACATAACCCATTTTTAAACTTTTTAAAATATTTTTCGACAATTTTTTCAAACGTTTGCCTAAACATTCTGCATTCTGCCTAAACATTAGAAAGAATGCTGTATATCATAATTAATTAATGCCATTTTCTTAGAAATTGAAGTCTTTCTATGGTATTCATGAACTAAATTTGGAGCTTTATACATACGTATATTTATATTTCATACAGAGGAAATATTTATATTTATATACAAACAGAGGTATAAAAAAGTGTAGAATATACAAAATATTAATGTAGTGATATAAAACAGAAAAGCATGCATAATTACTTCCGAAAAGCTGGTTATTCTAAACCGGTGAATTCTAAAAGCGACGTAATGAACTGGGCAAACGCTCGGTAAGAATCTTGCCCAAACGGAGTCTGTCGGGTAATAAGGAACAGCACATAATATTTCCAAAATCGTGTCAAAGTAACTTATTATTGTTGTAATGCTTCTGATTTGGATTACCAATGTAATGTGCAGTGGTTACAGGTCAGAATAAATTTCTACTGCCTACAAACTTGATGGAATTGCAAGTTAGAATCGAGCGAAGCTTCTTCCACGAGGGACCAAAGTGAATAAAAATTGGAGCCTCCGATTGGTTAAAACCCATAGCACGTGATTGATTAGTTAGATAGACATATGTCCTGATCAATTTTGCTGAAAACTGCAAAAGAATGTATAGATTTTATCTAAAAGTTTTATGACTTTCAGAAGATAAGGATTTTTTAGAAAGGTGAATTTTGTTAAAAAATACATATTAAGATAATATGTTTTGAGTATCTGACATATGAAAAATGTAGCGCTAATTCAGAAGTATGAGCTGTCCAAGTTTCAATTCGATACGTTAATTTACACCAGAGTTATTCATGTAAATGCGAATAACACGCGCACTCGCGCTCTAAATTCGCACTTGACATTACAGAAAATAAATTTATGGGCATTTTGACATACAACAGTTAATTACCCATTTCTTATTTCAAAACTTATAGCTATTTTACAAAATTTTAATAAAATCAATTATTCTTAAATTTTAAATAGTGTCTGTAAATGGTTTGAATGTTTCTCTTTCTTAATAATCTATTTTACTTGTTCGACGAAATCCCTTGACAAACCGTTGAGCTGCTCCACCGCCACACTCGTCGCCCGCTGGATCCGCTGCAATGATGACACGTAGAACCCTCGCGACACACGCACGCGCGCCGTTTCACCGATAGAGTTTATCTCGTTTATCTCAAGGCTTGGTAATAGGTTTAACTATTATTAATTCGATTTCTGTGTGTTTTACGTACACCTTCCGGTATCTTGACGTGTCCTCGCGTTCACCCAGGTGTGTTTCGGCAAATACACCGGTTTCCTATGCGGAAAAATCTTGACTATCGCGAGATAGCACTATTTAATTTATAATTAAATTATTTTGAATTATAGTACCCAATCGATCTAGCAAACGGGCAACTGGTTGCTAAGACCCCGTACTCGTAACTCTTATGTAGAACGTATACTGATACGACAAACTCGCACAGAGACAACGTCTGTTATGGCCGAGCTGTTAGGTTGAACTGAGCGAAGCTTCTTCCACGAGGGACTAATCTGAATGAAAATTGGAGCCTCCGATTGGTTAAAACCCATAGCACGTGATAGATAGACATATGTCCTGATCAATTTTGCTGAAGACTGCAAAAACATTTATAGATTTTATCTAAACATTTTATGACTCTCCGAAGATAAGGATTCTTTAGAAAAGTGAATTCTATTAATAAATACATATTAAAATAATATGTTTTAAGTATATGACATATGAAAAATGTAGCGCTAATTTACAAGTATGAGCTGTCCAAGTTTCAATTTGATACGTTAATTTACACGAGAGTTATTCATGTAAATACGAATAACACGCGCACTAAATTTGCAATTGACATGACAGACAATAAATTTATGGGCATTTTGACATACAACAGTTAATTACCCATTTCTTATTTCAAAACTTATAGTTAGTTTACAAAATTTGAACAAAATCAATTTTCAACATATCTATAACGTCATGAATTGTATAAAAGGATGTAGTCGTAGGTACAAAGACCCTTTTCTGCGATGTTCCATTGTTTATATATATATCTACATGTACATTATATATATCTAGATTATATATAGACCCCTATTATCTACATATATATATATATAATATATATATATTATAGGTGCACGCGCGTACGTTTGTGCAGATATGGAGATTCTGTGTACTCTTGAAGGCGCGTCGGCCTCTGAGAAACCATTGGTGTCTTGAAAAACTACTATTTACTATTTATATAATAATATAATGGACAGTATGTAACATATGCTACACTAGATTGTTACTTGCATTTTAATAAAATTCTGGCAAAAAATAATGATTTAGCAAACCTTTGTTTTTCAATGAGAATGTTAACCCCTTCTCTGTAACTTCACTCACAGTTAATGCCTAACTTCTGCTTTTTTATTCCAAGAATTAAATATCTGGGCCTCATAAGCTCAACAGCCCTTTCTGACTTAAACCTCTTTTTTAACTCGTTTCTCTCGTTTCACGTCTCTTAGCTGTTTGATGCCATTGTTTGATTATAAATCCTGTCAGTTTATTGCTACTGACAGGCACTCTCTGGCCCACCTGCGTAGATCAATATAAGTATAATGTTAAGTAAGTTTATATTGCTTTATCAATGTTTCATCTACTACTTTGTCAGCGTTTATGACGGTTTTTATGTAAACCCGAATCGACAAGGAGGATTCATATTTTATTTTTAATTAATGTCCGTCATCCGTCCACTATAAACAATACATTTTACTTTCTAAAATTAATATAAAATTTATGTAACAAAAAAACCAAGAAAAACATAGGGCTATTGGTATATTCTTTTCATGCTAACAAAACGTTTCTTTTACAATTTCTTAGATTTTAACTTGCAGTGCATTATACATAATATTTAGTGTTATATTACATACTAGTTTCCTAACAACGGCAAATTAAGGAATACTTTGTTATATAAATGATAAAAGGTGCAGTGATAACATAACTGTAGTATTACCTTATTTCATTGCTTTACTCGAGACAAGAGCAATAGGGAAAAATCTCCATAAAATCGTACCATGATTGTTGCATCATAAAATCCACAGACGTTTCTCAAAATATTCTGATCAACGCATTCGTGTAATGTAATAGGAGACAGTAGTTATTACTCAGAATAAGGCAGTAGTTAGTATTCATATCGCACTATATCTGTACTAGCGATTTGCTACGCGTAACCTTTTTTAAAGAATAAATGCATTTCTATGTATGAGAATGGTAACAACTATGTTTGTAAAACATAGCTAAACACATACAAACATGCTATTCTATTTTAATAAAACAAATGTTCTTGATTTGCATATTGTTAATCTATAAATCTTGTTTCATTGAAATGTATTTTTTGTTAATGATGACAGTTTTTAAACGCCTTTAAGCCACACAAACACACACACAGACACAAAGTTGTTTCCTTCCTTCCTATTCGTTTCAGCCATCTGCGACTACCAAATTGTTTATCTAATGTACACTTAATTTTTCTTCTACAATTTCCTTCACAATATTATTATACATCAACTTCATATAAAATTAATATTCATTTATTGTATTATTTATGGAAACAACTGTACTGCGTTTTTAGATGAGGACATTTATTTATAATTATTACGTAATATTAAAATCAATTAGAAACATCATTTTTAACTGATGAACAGTATATTTGTTAGTGCAAAAACATAAAGGGGTCAAATGGACTCCTTTCTTATGAATGTATTCAAGGAAAACACATTGCATTCCACTATTTGTTCTCCTTTTAGTTGTTTTTCTTATTCACTTGCCCCTGCTTAAGCTTGTAATTACCCATCTTACTACTCAGTTGCCTCTTTTTCCGTCAACGTATCTGTACTTAACGTCTTTGATATGATATGGCTTGGTATCTTCTTTTGGAAGGGGATAGACGTTGAGTTCAGAATTTTAAACATCTATCACACGTGTATATTAGACTTTGATAATTCTGGTACTTTTTTATTACTAGTGTGTTGAATTTTGGGGGGGGGTTTGAGTCTGGTTCTAATGGGGCAAGGCTGAGGCTGGTCTGGGCCAAGCCCCCTTCAGACAGTTGGTAAGGGAATTGTGGGGAGTCGTACGCCATTGCAGACCGGCCGTTGAGAATGTAGAGCCACGTAGATGGAAGAATAGTGCATGTTGGTGTACTTGTGTACATTACGTAGTTGGTAGCAAGGTGTGAGAAGAGAAGGAAGTAGCAGATGGAGGTGCCATTAATAGTTGTATGTATAGAAAGTAACACGTACACATTTTAAATAGTGTACTTTGACTTGTTCTTTCATTTTCTGTGAATGTAGTAGATGTTGCCTGTACTTTGATGTTTTATTAAATCTGTTAGTTGATTGTAACAGTTATAGCATCAAACGATATTGCGACTAATAATGTTTTTTCCACAAATCTCATCCAGATTTTAAAGTTGAAACTATAAGAGTATGACATGAGTGATGTGGTAGTGGATTCCAGATAGGCAATGTAATCACTGTTGTTGATTAATAGTGTTTACGTGAATTCTAACCTCGAGAAACTGTTCATTACAATCTGCTCTGATTATGTCAAGGAAGACAAATTTGTAGTCTGCATAGTCTTGCAACTGGTATACGGTCCATTTACCAATGGCAGCCTTGTGTAGCAGACAGTGAGTTTTTATAGCTTTATTTTGAAGCTTCTATGAAGGACAAGTAGTGTTATTGACAGTGGTCTGTATCGTGTGTTTCTTTAACTTCATCTCTATTTTTTTATTGTAAAAACAAATAATTATCGTTATGTATTTAAACTGAGCATATTTTATTTTTTCATTAGAAACTATCTTCTATATTTTTTATGAAACGTATTCTAGTGAAAATGATGTCACCTCAACGTTTACTAGGGTTCTTTTTAGTTTTTAAAAATTCTATGAATGTCTACATTACGTAGAAGCCAAACGTATTTTCGAATGTAATTACATAAGGTTTTTGTTATAATATTGTCGCGTCACATTGATTTCGTATTTAGTTTGAAACTACAGGCAGTCGTGACGACTGCATTGTGTGACTTTGAAGCTGTGGTATAAAGACGATCGTACACGACACTACGTGACGTGGCTACATATGCTCTGTACGTGTTGTCAACTGCACATATACATGATGATATATATTGTAACGTGACGGTTCCCTCAGAATAAAGATTTTAACACATAAATAATAAATATTTATTAAATATATTGAAGTACAGAGCAGCAGGAAAGTAGTAAAGTTATGTCATGAAAAATATGTATTATTAAGTGAAGTTAAGACTATTATAAAATAGAATAAGAAGACAAAAATGTTAAACATGCCTAGATAGAACTTGGTAACCATAATTCTAGTAGACTTCATAACATGTTATGTTCAGAATAGGTAAAAGCCTATAATGTCCAGCATAGCTGTTTAACCAGTATCTTGAATGAGGATTGTATAAACTAGATAAAATTTAAATAAAAACAATACAACTAGGTTAGGCAGTTGTATCTGCTTGTGGCAGATAAACACAGAGACAATTCAGAAGGGAATTAGTATTACATAAATGTGATACAATTTTTATTTGTATTAAAACGATTATAATCTTGAGTTATAAAAAAGGACCATTATTGTTAATGAAGAAAGATAAAGATGTAAAGAATAGTGTTAGGTAAAATTTAGTGTTAGGAAGTGAGACATAAACTGACTTTTAGAGTAGGAATTAAGTAATATTTCTTTTATGAATTTGCTAACTGCTATAATTTTTTATTGTTCGACTAAGCTTTTCGTCATTACTGACATCTTCAGGTTTTAAACAACCTTCGTATTGTTTAAATTAGCAGCCATCCTTACTATTTCTTTTATGAATTTGCTAACTGCTATAATTTTTTATTTATAGTAAAAAATTATAGCAGTTAGCAAATTCATAAAAGAAATAGTAAGGATGGCTGCTAATTTAAACAATACGAAGAATTTAGTAATAATAATTGTTTAAAATAGACAAACTAAAAAAAATGATCAGTAAGATGTTAATGTTACAAAAACCTGCATCTACTTTAGAAGGTAGAAAAGAACAATGTTATATAAAGAATGTATTAGACAATGTGATGCATAATAATAGATAAGGTATTTTATTAGATTAGGGAATAAGTAATCACAAGTGTTTGTAATAGACAAACTAAAAATGTGTTCTGTAAGATGTTAAATTTTACCAAGAACCTGCATCTACTTTAGAAGGTAGAAAGAAACAATATATTGTATAAAGAATGTATTAGATAATGTTATGTTAATAATAGTTAAAATAGTGTATAAGGAATAGAGAGTGAATGTTAACTTGTATTAGAAGTAAGCATTTGTACTTTAAGAAACAAATAATATTCCAAGGTACACTAGACATTATTATGGTTATAGTACAAACCAGATGTTTTTATAAAAATTAATGTTCACATAAGTAATCAGTAGCATTAAAATCTATTGTATTAACATAAAATCACATGTAAAGCAAATGAAATTAGTTATGTAGCAAAACAGACTACTTGTAAACATAAAATATTAGACTAGGCCAAAATTACAAAATGTTATTTTTTTGAAATACTGTATAGAAACCTATGTTGTGAGATGTCAAAATGATCAGGAGAAAAAAAGAATTTCGTTGGTGATAATCTTATTATAATTGTACATACAGTAGGTGTATAAGGAAGATATGTTAAAATTAAGATTTTTTGGTAATTTTGATCACAAAAAGTGGCGCCATGAACGACAATGCTTGACGTTTCAACCAATAGGAATTTTTCACATTTTGCATTAGCAGGACCCAAAAACTAGAACCAAACGAGTTAGTTGATTGTTCGATTCCGAGCAGTAAAGAACGTAACCTCTGTGATACCTCTAAACAAGAAGGTACAATCAGACTCGAACCCAAGATAGGTTAGGTGAAGAGTGCCTATAGTTAAAGGATCAACGAGTGATAAATAAAAATTGTGAATTTTTAAAGTAACCAGAAATGAATCATAGTGTGAAAATAATAAAAGTGAATAAGAAAGTGTGTGCGCTTAAAAGGAAAGTATAGTGTTAATAATTAAATTTTTTTAAACGACTTATTAACTAGTTATTAACGACTTATTAACCCAACCTGCAACACTTTATATAAATTTGTGAACTATTTATTTCACCATCACTAAACCATAAAACACTAATACTTTTGTAATTTATTCATATTTAAGCAATTATTTCTTTGTGCTTAAAGTTTAAAGAAGGATAACCTACTAAGACCCTGTTAACCTAAAAAAAAGACACTGTTCGGCGATTACGAACTGTTCGTTACATTAGTTATAAGATATTGTTTTGTTTTATATATTTTAACTTAATATTGTCATGTTTTGTACTTAACAAAGGACATTTTCGTAAATAATTATTGTAGTCCAAAGAATCCACGAGGTTATAGTTACATAGCCTAAACACTTAACCTATGTCTGAGTTTTATGAATACCATAGTACCAACCGCTGAGCGGTGAATTAACAAGCCTGGATAATTCAAACTAAGAAATATTTTATTTATTTTAAATTCAGAAGAAAGAAAAGAATTTCAATGGTAAATAACAGATTATTTAATGGAATTAATTTAGTATGAGTGGTTATTTCTAATAACCAATATTTTTTCAATTTACGAGTGCCGGCGTTGTTAGAAAATTTTGATGAATAAGTTGGCAGTACATTTTTGGCGTGCAACTTGAGATTTAAATTATTAAACTAGGTAAGTGAATAAGAAATTAATAACGAAATTTAATAAACAAGAAATACAAAATATATTTAACCTATATTACTGAACTTAACCAATTGTCGTCAACTACGTGAGGCGAAAAGTAACCAGTCAATTAAGTAATTAATTAAATATTTTTATTACACATTCTGAATGAATATTATATGTTAGACGCCAACAACGTGCGGTGAAATACACAATCAAATACAACGAATTTATTAGTACTTTACAATATTGACAACCTGTAGTTACAGTTTTCTGGAACGACAGACTTCCATTTCACTGCTTTGTCACTATTATTTAAACAGAGAACGTTACATTTTTCTGTTTAAGTTTATTTTAATTACATTTAGTTAAGTTTAATTTTTCTGGATCTCTAGCATATAGCATTTGTAGTGAAAGGTTTCTGTCTAATTTTACAGTCGAATTTGCGCACAAGAATTTTTAACAAACATAGGTGAGAAAGAAAAAACTGGGAGCAATGTACACTCGAAACATCTATCTGTTGATAGAACGTCTGAAGGATATAGGCCTATTTTGCCTGTTGTATACAATATGCACCCGTTTAGCATAATCAGTAAGGCGAATTCAAAACAAATATGTAGTAATACAATTCAATCACTCATTTCAAGTGCTGAATAAAACATGGCTTATTACCTACAATTTATACAAAGCAAAATATTTTAGACATTAATAGATTTTATTTGTCAATTTAAGTTGTAAAGATTTCAGTTCCAAATTTGAATATCACAAAAATTAGAAATTCAATATGTATAAAAACAGAGATATCGAACTATTGGTTCACGCCACAAAACATTACTAGATCTGATTCTTTCTATACGATTGTCTTTGTAAGATAATTCGTTGAACTACTTTTAAATTTTCTGACTGTAACAGCCATATCCTATAAATATTCGCGCAAACGGAAGTACAGAAAAAGGCTCAAGACACTTTACTTAAGCAAAATACCATTACCTAAAACATTAACCGGACACGAGCTCGCGGGATTAATCATGCGATGTACGCACACAAGCAATAGTTATTCCCGTCTAATCCCTACTTCCAAAAATTTCAAAACAGATTCTTTTCGTTTAAGTGAATAGTGTGGTAGAAACTTATTAGACTAAGTCTGGATATCTTTAAATTGCATTTAATCAATTAATATTACAGTATTGCTGTAATCTGCAGTAAGGATAGTGACATTCATGATAAGAAACAATGTTTATAACCATTCCGAATTCTCTTCTCATGAAAAATTGAAATTAAAATAAAAACTTTTGTGTTCCTAAGACTAAAATTAATAGTACAGGTATTTAAAAGATGCATCTTAACCCTGCACCTTACAGGTATTTAATGAGATTAACCCTCCAGCAAATAGGGGGCAGGAGGCAGAAATGTGAGGAAATGCATTCTTTTTATTATAACAATTTATGTATACTAGAAGACTGAAGGAAATTGTAACCAGAATATGAATTCAGCTTTACTATTTAAAATTTCAATATTCTATGAAGCCGGCGGAAAAAAGGTGTGGCATAAGTTTTATAAAATCTCATATTTTGTGTAGGATGTCAAATGAAAGAGAATTTCAATGGAAATCTGAATATAGTTTACTATTTTGGAAATGAAAAAATTGTTTGACCACAGGGCCAAAAACAGTATCAAACATCCGGAAAATTTTAAATTGACATCCCGCCAATATACGGAATTTTAACACAAATCCAATTGTTTGGAAGTTGAGAGTTAACTGTATGGTTACTTCTAAAAGTGTTCCTTGAGTAAACAAAGATTGTAGGGTAATCGAGATTTTAGTAATTTTGTGATAACTTAAACATTATATAATATCAGAATGTATCCAAAGATAAAGGTACTCCATTCAAAATAGTGTGCGAATTCGGCAGCTCAGGGAGCATTCTAGTATTGTATAAAGTATGATTGTGTAACTAGAATCGTAAACACGATGATTCTTTATTTCTTTAGATAAGAGAATAAAAATATTGTTCGTGGAAAAAGGAAAACAAATACACTCTGTTTCTCCGCAATTCCTTAACCATCTAACACAGAAGTGGGGCAAGAATATTAAAATTACAATTTAAGAAAATAAAGTTGAAGGTAAATGATAAACATTGTTTTCTCTAAAGTAACTACTATAACGTCATTGACGGTGTCCTACTTAAATCAGCGTGTAGGCCATAAATCAATAACGAATCGTCAGATAATCATTTGATTTTCTTTTTTTTTTTGTAAACTAGGTGAGATACCATTAAACGTTGGTAACTTCTTGCTAGCTATGAGCCTTAAAAATTAATTATCAGACACCCTGTGGTGTAGGCAAGAAGGTTAATAAAAGTTGCAAACCCCAGTTAGGTAGGTGGTAATCTGCAGCCGGAAGGTATCATATCGTCAGTGACCGGAATATACGGTAACTGTTGATTCTCCTACTTCAAATAACATTTATCCTAACATTAACATCAGTCACCTGCCATCATGGAAAAATTTTGGTCACAAACTCCCTAGAAAATCTTCGTAAAAAACCCACCGCAATAGGAAAATCGTATAAAAATATCATAAAAACTAAACTTATAGTTTGGGTTCTGATGGACCATAATAAAACCTTGCAACTTTCTGATTAGCATAAACACAGTGTGATACACTATACTTATAAGTATTTTATTAACATAACCTGACATAAAAATATCGTAACCAAACTATATAATTTACGTAGTAAGTGTAGTTTCAACTCTAGTATCTAAAATAAATACGTCAACAATGAAAATTACCACTGATAATGTAAAATATGTTCGCCAATAATCTTTTTTTAGATTTGTTCCCTATGTTAACCCTAATTAAATAAATTGTAAGGTACATTAATAGAAAGTATTTCTTACGTTTTTGTGAATTATGGCACAAATAAATCAATAAAGTAATAAGAATAATATATTTTTAAATATATTTATTCCCATTATTACAGTTTACAATGTTCATTACATTCACAGCACCACACCTGCTTACCACATGACATGCTACCACAATTACATGCTAGCACGTCATATCGTATTGTAATATTCCATAGAAAATCTCTCTCCGCCTCTGTTTTATGTAATTTTTGTCTATTTTAAAGCCCCAAGATGTTGGCGCCAAATTGTGTAATATTAATCTAATTCTGTCTCTCTCTCACAGTCGTGTTATCTTATACTGTAATCTTACCTTTTTTCTATAAATGTTTATGTTAAAATAAATACTCCAACTCCTGTTCTCGTTTTGTCTCTGACTCAACTAATTTTTATTTACTCTCTTTCTTATTTTTGACATTGATTTAATTGTAACAACAAACAATGTTCCTATTTAACATTGGTATCTCCTTTCTGTTGTAGAACATGAAAAAATCTCAATCTCAGGGTTAACGTAAGAGTAATGTCAAATATTGTACAAGTCATAAATATAACATAAAATATAATATTTGTGAATGAGAAGTGGTAATTATGTGTTGTGAATGTCTGTTGAATAGTGGTGGGTACTTTGGATCATACAAGAACAATACAAAAAACTGTGACTACTAATAACTATGGTGTACAAGTGTACAAATAAAAATTCACTTTTATAGCGTTTATGTTGGTTTTGTCATATTATTTAGTTGTAAATCGATCATGAATGTAGTAATGTAGGTTCAAATATCTGGCTTAGCCTTAGAGCAATCTCACCAATCTGGTAGTTCTCTTATGCATTTATTGCTTAATTCTTCACTCCTGGACTTCAAGTTTCTGTACTTTCGATTGAAACATTATTCGTCTAGTTGTTTCAATAGGTTTTCTTGATCATCTTGTCTTTTATCTGCCATTAATTTGTATATAGCTTCAGCAGCAAAATTAATAAGTTCTGCCTTGTTTTTAGAATTTTTCCAACAAAAATCCTTCTTTTTAACAAAACACTGATTCCTTCAATTAAGGCTTTGGCTATGATATGTTATGGGTCACACGTTCGGTTTCAAAATTTCTAATTAACATGATTCTGTTCACCTTTATTTTTTTCTTCGTCACTATATTATTATAAGTTTTTTTTAACGTAAGATTTTCTATTTTTTAATTACTTACTTTGTTCGATTTTACTATATGGGTTATATAACTGGTTCATATATATTATATATTCCCTTCACTGCTCATTATAATTATGTTTAATTACTTTCATTATACAGAATTTTTCCTTTTTACTGTATTTCACTGTTATTCTAACTTTCTAGCACTGTCACACAATACAACTTTTATAATTATAGTTTGATCTATATTATATTTGTAAAATTTTATATCATTCACATTCTGTAGTTCAATGATACAAAATAACTGTCTGAGGTGCGCAGAATTACTCATAGTTAAATAGGTTTATTCACAATGTCTTATTTCTTACATACTAGTTTTACACTTATAAATTAATATCTACATTTTTTTTGTCATTTGATCTTCACTTCTGGGTATTTTGGTCATCGTCAGTCATTGTTTGTCACTGTCATTAAATTATTTACTCCATGAGTTTTCATTCTCTATTTCCCAATTATTTATTTATTATAATATTTCTCTATTGTTTTGATTACTTAAAAGGATTGCGTTTACCGTGAATTTTGATGGTACATTTTTTCTTTTGAGGTGTATTTTTGTTATGTTATAGTATAAATGTCTTAAAGGTAAATGATTAATTTTCTGAAACAAAGAAAATGAGTTATAACTTACATTATTTCCTAGCAGAATTCGAATATAACGTTTTTATAAGGCTAATATGACAGCATTCAAATATGACATGTACGTTCCTCCACACAAACCAATTCCGTATGTTAATTTTGAATGAACTAAAGAGAAATAAATATTTTTAACAACATTTTGCGGATTCACGTTTTTTATGAAATAAAATTTTCTCAAAAGCCAGCTACTTTTTTATCTTATATTGTTTATGTGAATTTGCCATGTGATTTGACTATCCACTGTAACATCTAAATATTTGTAAGTATACTCCTGTTCTACTTTAGTACAACTACAACCTGTTACTATATTACATTGGTCACTATGAAATTTTATGGAAACTGAGAAAGACTTTTGCCCTTTTAAATCAAATAAAACATATTTCGTTTTTTGAGCAATTCGAAACATTTTATTTTTCTACAACCAAAATATTAGATTATTTAGATCTCAATAAATAAATAAATAATTTTCTTTTAAAAATAAATTTTAAATTTTCTGCAAAATAAATTTTGGAAAATAAACTGAAGTAATGAATTATTAACATAGAGACTTCAAGTAAATCACGATGCTCATTGTATACTACAACGTACAAAATTAGATGTTTTAACTGAGCAATTAACATCTGTTAATGTATTTGAAAATTATGAGGTAACAATTACATATTTTCTGTTTAATATTGATTTGTGAAAATTAATTTTTAAATATATCAATGATGGTGTTGGTGGTGTAGATATTCTATGTTTTGTAAGAGAGGACATAATTAAGTCTAATGGCGTTAATCCGATTCTTTGAAAGTACACCTACACTATTAAGTAAACTAAGGAATTGAGTATTTCTTTTCACCATTGAAGCCTATCAATGCGAACATCTATAGATCTATATTTACACGAATATTTAAATAAAATTGAAATAGATTTATGTGTATTTATATCAAAGGTAAAGAATATTAACTAGCAGGTAGTACATTACTGGTTTTATGCTATCGTCTTAATTCCCATTATGTTCCTTATCGTATGTCAATATGTGAGATAAAGGTGGAGGTAGCAATTGTAGTATGCTTTTGAACGTAAACGTTAACTTATTACTTGACTGTTAGTATAACTCTAAGTTTATTTTTTCATTTGCAATTTTCGGATGAATATTACTGTGACAAAATATAATAATCTTTCTGACGTCTTACATAGATATGAAGCTAAATGAAGTTAAGCAAGAGCTGGAAAGCAATTAATCCTTTTCAGCTGCAATAAATTAAATATAACAATAGAACGTTTACGTAGCTCTACTTTATTATATTATGTACAAATTACACAAAACACTAAAATAAAAATTAATGTTTAATGTAAGACATCTCATACAAAATAACAAATATATTTTCAATTATGCTAAAAATTGAAGATCGGTTCTATTATACGACAAAAAAATTAAGAGATGTGAAGATATTCACAGTTGCTGTAAAATCATCAAATGTACAGGTAAAATGAAAACCGACAATATGCAAGCAAGAAAAAAAAACACGCCAAAGATATTGTAGAACAAATTGGCTGTAAAAACGATTGCCTTTGTTTAAAAAAGTCACAAATGATTACCGCGGACAAAGTACCAAAGTATAGTAATTTTACGAGACGTAGAACTCAAAGTGGTCTAACAATCACAGAGATTTAATAATAAATTTAAAAACAAAATATCTGAGAGGGGCTTGAAACGAAGCTCAAAAGGTTTTAAGTACAAAAGAAGCAGTCAGTTTTGAGAAATAATCTCAAAAGTAAATGAAAACCGATTGTTTAATAAATCAAATGTATCACTGCGATGTGATTGTGAAGGACAAAAAATTATTTTTTGATAAAATTGTTTGAATTAGATTATTGAAGTCTTTCAGTGTTCTTTTTTTATTCCATTCTACGAAAGCGTGCTACATAATAAAATAATAAAGTAAAGTTATTTGCTGAGGGATCAGCGAGCGGTTCGTTAACATCGTTTGTGGCAGCCAGACTAACGTTATTATTGCTTTGCGTCCTTTAGTTACAGTGCGTGCCGGTACACATTTCATGAGTGTAACATGATAGACATATGTAGTTCTATAAGATGCAATTGAAATTATAAAATTGATTTCTTTATTTGTTTATAACTTTGCTTAGTAGTAATACGTATATGACTGTAGTTATATTTATTTATTAGTTTCATAATTACACGAGAGTACCGCTTTACTAGGATAAGTATACTTTAAAGATAGTATTCTGTACAAGGATATAGAGATTTCATTACTCCGACAAGGAGAATCGGTTTACAAGTTGGTCCGTAACCCGTTAAAGGTCAACAAAGGTACTTCTAAAGCATTGTTTAATATTTGAGACCAATCTTTACCTAACCCTCTCCTGGCGACCTCACATCAGAGTCCTAGTCCAAGTCCAAGTTTAACTAGTGGGGGCAGCAGCTTGACGTGCTCCGGTGGTCTCAGTGATCAGGCGAACCCGATGAGTTTCTGTTGGCTGCTTTTTACCATGAATAGTTTTGAATAGCGATCTCGCGCTTTGCAGGATTGGAACCTCCTTTGAAACTTATTTTTAAAGGTAAACGGATAGATTGATTTATACTCGGGACTGGACTTCAAAGAGACTTGCAACAGCGGACTGAGGGAGTCTTCAGAGACCTTTCAATTGGGAGGCAGAAATTGTTCGCCCACAACGGGCGGAGAGGCTCATACTGGCCCAGGAAAAGTCTCTGCAGGATGACGGTTGGCAATGTCTAGTCACGGGAGAAAGCAGAAAAGGAGGAAACACTCACAAAAGGCTACACAAGACAGCTATGGCAAGCGCAACCATCCCTGTCTATCGCCGTGCTTCGGCACTGACATGGTAGATGCAGGAGGGATGTGAGAGCGAAACCTCACAAGGTGGGCTCAGAAGATGACTTTTGAGGGCTCGTCGAGCAGTGCTCGAGGGCGTTTCTAGCGTCTAGGTGGCGGGATTACGTCTGTTCTGAGATTACATAGGTGGGTGTAGGTGAAGGCAGAAACTCGGGTAAATAGTTTAAGGCCTAGGAACCAAAAAAATTCGGTAAGAGAAGGCACCTTCAGCCCTCGCCTGGTACAAGGGACTGAGATGTTTCTGACAAACAAGTGAGATTTAGAAATGTAGCGAACTGTCCGAGATTGGAATGCTTCCATACAGGCACCAACGGATGGGTTAGGTAGTGACAACAAAGCAGGCGCTGCGTAAGCAAGGATGGCTCTAAGTAAGAACATAGATTGTGTGTGAGCTTAGCTCGCATAGGCGCTGAACTGCGATGAGAGAGACATGCGTATAGCTTGGCATTTACGCCGCGGGCACGCTGACTCTGGAAGACGTGAGCTGCGAAGCTTAGGCGCCGGGTAAGAGTAATTCTGAAGTATTTCACGGACCGTTTCTGTAAGTTTGGCTCCCGTTTAGGAAGAGAGAAAGTAAATTTACCGAAGAAGGCTATTGCCTCACATTTCTCCGTATTGATTCACTTTTTCCGCCATTCTTCACTTCCTTAGCCAGTTCGGAAGCAGGCCGAGTTGACGACGCACCACGCCAGCGGCGTAACCAAAGTTAGCCCACCTGGCATGATACATGGAGCCAGAGCATAGAGCGAAAGAGTGACTCCACGCTGTATTCGTGCTTGTCGATGGCGGAAGTGATGACATCTCGAAGATAGCTGGTCATGCCGACCGGATCAACTGAAGTGGCTATGGGGACGCGCCACGAGCGACCACGCGGGTTAGTCACATGGATGTTCCAAGTGAGATGTCTGGAGTTGAAGTCTCCGGCAGCAATTGTAGGAAGAGAATGGTCAAGGAGGGCGTTTCACTCCTCGTGCATCGGAGACCTGCCACGCCCAGGCGGGAGGTACGGCGAGATGAGACAAACCTCCCGATCACCAACGCAGAGTGCCACCGCCCCTTGCTTCTAGGTGACGAATCACCGGATTGGGAGTTGACGGTAGGTAATACGCCTGTGAACTAAAATAGCATTACCACCGCTAGGACGAGCAGGGTTGTTTTGTGCAGGCGATCCGTGCGGTACGTTGTTTACGCCAGAAGCTGAAAGGAGACGGCAGGGGTCAGGGAAATTTCTGAAAGGAGTAAGACGTCAAGTCATATTGGGTTCCGAATGCAGCCAGTTCGGTACGCCGAATAGGAAGCCGCGGGCGTTCCATGACACCAGCCGAACAGGCTTAGCCATGGGAAGGCAGGAGGGTCACGAGGGAAGAGAGAATGGTTATCAACACAGACTGGATGCCCATGGCAGGCAGAATCTGAGTGATGAGGTCTTCTACCCATTCTCGCAGACGAACAACAAGAACTTGCTATGCTGAGGACGTCTGAGGCGAGGGCGACAGTTCCAGAAACATGACACCATTTTCAGGAACGGGTTTGGCTTTGGGCTGCCGAGGCTCTTTGTGAGCAGGGGCAGAAGTTCGCTTGGATGCAAACGGGCTTTTGCTGCGAAGAAGCGAGGGTTGAAAACTTCATCTTCATCAGAAAAAGCTTGCTTACGTCGCTAGGCCGGTGTGGGAACAGGTGGTTTAGAAGCGGCAGTTGCCGCGTAACTTTTCGCTCAGTTGGTCGCTAGGCGGGTAGGGGCGGCTACCGCTGCTGCAGGGGCCGCCGAAGTGGCTGAAAATGGGGTAGATGTATCACGGGGAGCAGGAGCAGTTGACAACTTCTGGGACTTGGTAATCTCCTTTAAGGCTACCAAGTAGAGTCGACACTGACGGGAACTACCAGTTGGCGCACGTTGTGACGTTAACCACAACGCACACACCGAGTCGGGTAGTGGCAGAAAACTGTACTGTGCCCGTGCCGCTGGCACCGTAACACTGCTTGGGACTGGGTCGGGATTCGAAAGCAGAGTTTTTTACCCGAAAGTAAAAGAGAGAGACAAGGGAATAGATTTTATGATATCAACGTACCTTGGAAAGCTTAATAAGGAAGGCCCAAAAATTATAGGGCTTGAGAAATGGTCGGGACAGGAACATCGGCGGTTTCAACTTTTAATTCCCTCTCCTCCAGCAGCTCATATAAGATATACCATTTTCTTATAATAAAGCAGTCACGATCTTTAGTCAAGGTATTGTTCTAGAAAATAATATCTCGGGGGGAGTTCTGACAGTTATCCATATTTTTATTTCCATGATTTTAGAGAAAATATTTTAAGGAAAGAGAGATTTTCATTAAAGTTTCAACAACTTAAAGTTCTTATACGGTGTTCACGAACTAAATTGTAACAAATAAAATATACCACACAATGCAAATACCATAGTTGAATTTAGTTTGGTTTGAGGAATTCCTTTAGGACGAAAAAATAGACCGTCTACAATTTTAGGTAAAAAAAATTAACCCACGCTTAAAACATCTGACTACAAAAGTGTTTATGAAATTCGTCTTAATGTAGTAATTAGTTCCAGTATATATACCCCTTTGAAAAAAAATTGTCATATATATATATTTACGATTTTGAATCTAGTATGTCCAGAGAACTCAGAAAAAAAGAAAATTAATTTTCAGTACTCTTAAAATGGAAGGCACTATGTCGAAAATACAGGACAGATAACATTCCCAGCACATCAGAGGACATTTAGTGAATGTTGTTAAGGCAAGACATGACACTACTGTAGCATCACTTGAATATTTGTTAGGATTATAAGTAAAATTTATGGTAGGCTAATTTGTCATAATATTACTAGTGTTGACAGTCAAACAACTCTTATAATTTTTAATATAAGAATACACATACGATTTGGCCAATCAAACACTACCTGGCCGTCAGTGGTAGCTAACAACGGCAATTGTTATTTTACTCCATTTAAAATAATTACAAATTTGAATAAATTACAAGTTAAAATTAAAATAATTTTGAAGCGACTGAGAAGAGACAACACATGCATTAACGTAAATTTTCATTTACTTCTCGAGTAACTGCAGTTGCTGTGTATTTCGCTGTGTATGTGTGAAAGTTTCCCTCTAAATTATGACAATTTAAGCTGTTAATTGTAATGTTTATGGTGTAATATATGAAATTAATAGTAACGTGGGACGGTTATGGTCACATCGTAGCTTGAAATTATGTGGCTTACTTACCTGTATGACAGTTAACGTGTAATAGATCATGCAGTACCGTGCACACATAACTGTCTCCTTCTGTAGAAGACCGTAAGCCAATCAATATTGCGCGGGTGGAGCTCATAGCCTACAATATAACGCGTAACAGGGGAATTCAACATAAGATAGAAGATTACACAATTTCCAAGGTGTGAATAATGAAAATGAACAAATGGTATTATCTTTCACATTAAAGTTAATATGCTTGTAAGACGAAAGTGTCTGAATAATTAACATGGTATATGTAATACGTAGTTTGTAATACGTATTACAAACTACATATAGTTTGTAAGGCGTAAAATGTGTAAAAGTGTTAACTCTTCGCCAGTTCATTTTGCCATTCAGTGTGCAGCTTCTTGTATTAAAATATAAAAAAGAAACAAAGTTTTAAAAGTTATAAAAACAGCAGGAGTCTTCTTGGTCGGTTACAACTACCAAATAAATATACCAACGAAATGTATTTATATAAAACCTATCCTCGTTTATTGATACTTTCACCTAAACTAAACCTAGGTTGGTTTCTCTCCTTTATCTAAATTACTTAACCGATATTCAATTTAAGTATTTTTCTACCCTGATTGTAACCTTTAAAGATAAGGATTTTTTAAATTCATTAATCCTTATTGAAAATTTGTTTCTTTTAAATTTACACAGAACACTTGACATTTTAATAAAAATGTAAATGTTAAATAAAAATATAATTTAGAGGCGATTACAATAAATAATTGTACATACTTTGTCTTCATTTTGAAATAGTTTCTAGATTTTAGATTATTTATTCAGCAATCCTCTAACATTTTTACAACAATTTTCTTTTAAGTCGGTGTCAAGAATTCAAGAAATATTTTACGAAAGATTCTACAAATTCCATTAGTTACATTACATTCTGTTGCCTTAGTTTGCCGTCTAAAATCACTCGCATTGAAGGAACAACAAAGCCTTGCATTTTAATGTTATCGTTATTCAAATTAAAATCTACAAACAGAATTTTACAGAAGTAGGCCTTTTAGTACACCTGTTTTCCCTTGTTGTTTGTAAATGACATTCAATGAAATTCACATATATGTAAATGAAAAAAGAAACATAATATTTAAACGTTTATGGTCTGATTCGTTTGTGGGTAAAACTTACATACTTTGAATTCATCTGAGTAAGTTGTTGTTAGCAGGATTTCTTATTTTCTCTTAGTCCACTCTACGCCGGCGACTGATAAACAGACTCCGGTGGTAGAGGCGACTGAGAAGAAACAACACATGGGAAGAAGAATATATATGGCGAGAAGGAGAGAAATTTGGCTGATAGAATCGAAATATCGAATATTCTTGGCAGCCACTTAATTTTATCTAATTTGATTTCGTTTGTTGTTTCGTCATTTGGAACATACTCTACAGAGCACTTATTTTTACTTCAAATATTTACATTATGTCCAAACATTCTTCTATTTTCGCTATTATCAGTAATTCTGTTCTCTCCGTCACGCCGGTTGATTGGATTTAATCGGAAGTAAATCTTCTATTTCTCCCTAACTAATAACTTGTGATTCAGTTGGATTACTGTATATTAACATTCTTTCCCATACACTTTTTCTGTAATAATTTTATCCTGGTTTTTTCTTCCGAATCTTGTAGCCCCGATTGCTTTTAACTATGTATAATCGTTTCATCAACGATTGATCTCACTGTCACTCCCTACCTAATAAGCTCAATATATTCCTAACCGATCTAATATAAAAATATCTGTAGAGAATACACCATGAAATAATTTATTGTAAATAAATTTCTATAAATGTAACTGAATTGTCAAACAATTAGTAACACAAGATAAATCCGTATTTAGGAAAAAAATTGTAACTAAATTACATGTAATTACAGTAGTAATAAAAAAAGGAATTTAGAAAAGTTTTGCATAAACTTGAATGTAACAGATCGCTGAAAACTCTATATTTACTATAGTGACTGCTGATCGTGTAAACCATAAATTTGGTAGAAATAGTCATTAGTCATAGTCGGCTTTCGGCCGACACATTTGAATTTTTCTCTAAAAAATTTAGTAACCTAAAAAAGAAGCCTTCGTCGTTTTTATTTCATAACAACTCTACCATTAGAGATGATAAAGTGAGTGTCACGTAATCTGTGATTTAATAAAAATATTAGAGAAGGGTAAGGAGACTAACATACACAACTAAAAGGGAGTGACCAGAGATGTCTAAAGTCTTTTGTATCTAGTAGAAATCGAAAATGAAATGAAAGGCAAATTGTAATCAAATGTAGACACTTTGATCGCTGAATAATGCTAATATGCTGTTGGGAAAGAGACGGTGTAAAGCTAAAGTCAAACGAAGTCCATAACGTGAAGCTTGTATTAGGGAAACAAATTTCTGGTGGAGAGTAAAGTTCAAGAAGGAAGAAAAGTCACGGTGGAGCAGAAATCGAAAGAAGACAATACAATGGAACAAAAACATACCTGAAATATCTTATAAATGTTTGGAAATAGGCCTGAGTCTCCTTTTGCGACATTTCTGATAAATTACTCTATTAACTGTAAGATGAGTTTTAATTGCATACTCTTAAATATGGAAAAGTATATCTACGACTCTCCGAAGAAGGTTAGTTATACAAAACGAAATTGTGTTCAAGGAAAGCTAAACTATTCCTATTGATTATATATGTTATTCGCAATTCCCGAATATGAGCATTGCCCGAAATTTTTACTCACTTTTGCGCAATACCCGAAGTAAACTTTAATTTCTGCCATTGCGTAAATCAAAATACCCAGTCCGAGAAGTGAGCATTTCATTTTATTCACTCCGCGAATTGCGTATTCTGCTTTTACTCAATAGCCGAAGTGACGATTGTGTGAAAACACACGCACGCGCGCGCGCGCACACACACACACAGACACTCGCGCGTCTTCACATGTACATTTATTGTATTTATTTTTTTATTTTGTTTTTTTTTATTTTTTAAGTAGTTCTTAAGGGTTGTAATTTTTATTTTCATATTTATTTTATTCTTAAACGGTGTAAGAGACATAATTGTTAAACTTTAAAATAATGAATCTTCCCTCACTAAAATTTTAATATCTATAACAGATTTTGATTAAATGCAGTTCTGAATTATTTATTGTTACAGGGAGTACTATGATGGCATTCTGAATTGCGTTTTTACGTTAAGTTTCAAGCAAGTACATGATTTATTTATGCAGTTCTTTTTACAACATTGTTTGGAACCTGACGACGTCAATGCTTCTTTCCTTAAAGTGACAGGAATTGGAGGGACTTCTTCAGTCTTTAAAAATTTATTTTTATCTGCTTGAAACTAGTTCCTGGTAAAAGAAATTTCCAATTTCCCATGTTTTGTTCTTAGGATATACAAATTTGGCTCCACTACTTCCATTATGACAGCCAATATATTCCGTGGAGCCAGGCGGCCACGGTCAACATCTGGAATGGTAACCAAGACATTATCACCAACGGAAAGAGGTGGCAACTTTTTCTGAGATATCGTGGCTGGGGCTACGATAAGGTAGCAACCGCTCAGTGGCAGAATGAACTTGAACGGGTGCGCACCCAAATCCTCGTACGGTTCACATGCTAATTTTGACATTTTAACTTCTTAACGATCTCGCAAGAGTGATAGTTTTAACTTTTTAATATCTGATGATGGAGCATAAACTCTGAAACGCGTCATAGACGAAGCACCAAGAAATCACACGGCGGATAATTTAAGGTAAATATTTTATTAATTCGTACAAGTGATTTGGTTACCATATTAAACATGAATTTTTCTGAGAGTTAGATATCATTTTTTCAGCTTGTTTTTGGAGTCCACGTTTGCAGTTTTCACGTTCTGTTTTAATAGCGGCTTTTTTGCACACAGTGAACACAGAGGGATTTCTGAAAAACAAGCATTGGCACATTCAGAGTGGAAATCTTAGGAGCACTCGAAACAAGTTTCTCCTATATTATACTCAATGTTGCAGATCTGGCATATCTTGACACCATTTCTGAAATCGGATGTATTGGTTTCCATGTTCTCTGACACATATTCATGATCTTGTTGCAGGTGCTAATCTTCTTCGCGATCTGCATTGTCATTTTCTGAGGCCTTATCATCAAAACTTTGATTCATTAAGAAAATATGTTCATCAAGCTCCTCCTCACTGAATATTTGTCTAACAACACTGTCAGACATAGCAGAACCAAGCAGATCATTTTTCGGCTTCATACCAAACATTGCTTCAAAAAGCGTTCTCTTGATCCCAGTGTGAAAACTGATGTTATTAGAATGTTGAACAAATCGCAGACCGGCAGCCCATTTGTGCGTATCGTTGTCTGTCATCTACGCTATCAAGCTGTCTCGCACATCTTGATTCGCCCTTTCGACTGACCCCTGGCTCTGAGAATGGCGAGGTTTCCCATGAACGAGTTTAAATGCAATTCCATTTATCGGCCACTTTTTGGATAACTTAGAAATAAACAAACTAATTAGTACATGCTCTCCCGTGCGATAGCTGTCACTTTATTAGAAAAATTTTCTAGTTTTTTCCTAGTTAAATATAACAAAAATTATACCTGATTGAAAAACTCCCTTCCATTATTGCTATGAAGAATAGTCGGTACTCCAAGTAAGAAGAAAATATCAGCAAGAACATCAGCAACTTCTTCTGCTGTCTTAGATTTCAAAGGATGCAGGACAAGAAATTTTGTTAGATGATCCTGGTAAGTCAAGATAAATTTATAGTCACCCTCAGGCTCAGGCTGCATTCAATTAGATCGACCTGAAATGAAAAAAAACTCTAATAAAATAAAAACAAAACACTTCTTTTTTCAATTGAAATTTTTCATTAAAAAAATATTATTCATAAATAAGGGCAAATAGAAAAGGAAACAGCAACTATTGGTTCTGGCAGTTGCTTTAAAAAGGTATTTGAAAACAGGGTAAAACATATTGTAAAGTCTGGATAACTCAGTAATATTTGTAACAATATACAGTAAATGACCAGTCTTTACGTGACACCTGGAGTTGACGCTGACATAACCATTGGCTTTACTACAAGCCATTTCCTTTTACTTTGTTTCTTTAATGCACAGGTTTCACACAATTCTAAATACAAGTTGATAACTTCCCTGGTGATGTTGCACAATTTATTCTTCAGTTTGGCCTCCATAGCCTTTTCATTTTTGTGGCCTAACTTCAAATGCGCTGCTTTCAAAACTTCAAACAACTCGCTTGCTGGACAAAAATATTTAATCTCTGTAAGTGACCCCTCTGATTTTTAGATCAGCTAATCCCGCTCTCCGATTTTCATGACATCGAATGTCTTTAACCGACGTTAATTTTTAGAAGTCATGTTTAGTCTCTTTTCTTTCTTCTCTTTAGCTTCTTTTGCTTCCTCGATAATACACATATAGCCTACTGTACATCACTTAACGAAAAAGGCCTTTGTTTCTCCCTCATTAACTCTAGAAGCTTGCACTCAAACTGAGCCTTCATTTTCAATAACAATGTCCTCGGTAAAAACAATTCACTGCGGCACGAATTGCTCCAACAATAGAGACACACTGCTAGGAATAATAAAACTGACGTGTGTTAGGCGCCGCACCGAGTGGAGGGGCGGCGACCTGTCACAGAACATGTTCACCAGTGTGTGGGAACGGGGTCACTAGCTATTGAGGAAAAGCAGAATACGCAATTCGCGGAGTGAGTAAAATGAAATGCTCACTTCGCGGACTGGGTATTTTGATTTACGCAATGGCAGAAATTAAAGTTTACTTCGGGTATTGCGCAGATAGAAATACGCACTCCGCGGAGTGGGTATTTTATTTCGCCCATTGCCCGAAATAAGTGCTCACTCCGCGGATTGCGTAAAACAAGATTCGCACTTCGCGGACTGAGTAAAAATGTCGGGCATGCCCGAATTCGGCAATTGCGAATAAAGTATATAATTATGAACTAAAAATGTTTTGGGAAACATTTTACTACAAATGAGAAAAACTTAAAATATTACTTTCAAAATACTGTAGTTATCGGATTAAGTGCATTTTGTAAAGCTTTTAACTACAAATAGAATAGTATGTTTAAGTGACGTTCTTAGAAATTTCAGAGATTCTATAATGCCATTCCTTTAGACAGTTTAAGACTTTCTGCTATTACTTCGTAACGGAAAATATTATATTAGAAAATTTCTTTTTAACATACAGTGCAAATGTGTGTGTGAGATAAACATATTTTATAAACGGAAATATCAATTTCTATAATGTTTCGACATTGTAGTTTCAAAAGATTGTAAGCATTAAATTTTTTAATATAACTTTTATAAGTTTGACATTAAATTTGTTACTTCTTATTTAAGAAACTCTCAATAAAAACTTTATTACAATACACGATACCGCCTTCAGATCCATTAGTAACAAGAAAAATGTATTTAATGTGTGGAAGATTTCACTCAATACATTAAGTACTATTGTTATTACTTGTCGTTGTTTTTTTATGTTATTAAATAAACTCATAAGCTTTCGTTCTCTCCATTATAATAATGAACTCACTTTTAACGCTGTCGGAGGTGGGCATGCGAAATAGTAGCAGTGGATTAATTTAAAAATATGACCAGTTGAAGGGAAGGTCAATAAGCAACAGTAACATAGTCTCTCATTCCATTTGACAACTTTTATATTAATAGTGGTGATAAAATGAGTTGCGTCCTCAAAGTGACAATATGAATCTTTGAATGTTTATAGATAATTTAACACTACCATAATACTATTTTAAAACACGAATTTATGAATTAGGTGTAGGATAGCATGTATAGGTGTAGCTGATAAATTGGGACATGTTTTGCAATTAATTGTGCTTTGCTGCTTGTATGGTTATGACCGAAACCATACCGGTAAGAGTAAAAGATTCCTATCACAAGGAGGAATTTTGTACAAGCGATAAGGCAGTTACAAGAGAAGACAGACTTCTCCCGCAAAGTAGATCTAAATGCTTCCCGTTTCTCAAATGAGTTAATCATAAAAGTTGATAAGTCTTTAATTATCAGTCGTGACTCTACAACCCTTGGTGGGTCTTGGCCTGCTCCAAGAGTCGATTCCATTCCTCACTATTGCATACTCTGGCTTTCCAGTTTCTTATGTTCAGTTTTCAGAGGTCCTCCTCTTTCTGGTCTTCGAACCTACTTCGGGGTCTTCCCCTTTTTCTACTACTCATTGGTAGATAATATGTTTCGTAGGCTGACCTTCCTCCATTCTCTCCATGTGTCCAACCCACTGTAGTCTGATATTTTGATTATCCTGACAATGTCTGGCTCTTTGTAATAATGGTATAGTTCATAATTATAGCGCCTGCGCCACATTCCATTTTCTTGTACACCTCTAAATATTGTTCTTAGAATCCTGATAAGTGTTTAGTGAACGGTAAAACTACGAATTACGTAGAGAGAAGTTAAAGTCAGACCTAGGAGCAGTCCTTTAAAGTTTTATAAAATTTTTCAAATATCTAGCATTGCCTTTTAATTTGCGAAAGGGAAAACTAAAAGATAGAGAGAGTAACAAAAAGGGAAAGCTAATATCCCCTGATACAAGTACGTCATCATGTAGCCAGGAGTAAGAAGTAAGCAGTGTGACAATGTGACAATGTAATTCCGTTTTTGTAGTAAAGGAAAAATGTAAATTTCGTTGTAGTAAACAATGGAATGTAGAAGGGCTTTATTTTATGAATCCATTGACGTAATTCAACAATTGGAAACTGGGTGTTGCTAGGCTACCACACCACAATTAATGGACCATTGTGCGATATCGGATTGTCTTCGTGACAAAGCAAATATAACGAAAACTACACGCCCTTCAATAATTACCGGTGAGTAGGAACTCTTTTAATAATCACGCCATTCACTTAACATTGTTAGTTATTTTAGGGTGGTGAATATTTTGTTTTCTAGCATGACTCTATTTTCTCTGTCCTAAATATTAATTTGATTTCATCGGTTAGAAAGAAGTATTACTTTCAAAGAGTTTAATAAATTATAATATATAGGGTAATATATACGGTTAAAATAAATTCCTGCAGATATGTACTATTACTGTTTTATTTTAACATATTTTTTATAACACTATTGTGCAGAATAAACTACCAAAATTTGTTGTGTAATTACCTGTAATTTTTAACAGAGAAAAGCCAATAATAAAAATCTACACTAACGCAGCGTGCCTTTTAAAATTACACAGTGTTACCAACTGCTCTTCTATTTGTTATGTAATACTTTATTATATTCATTAGTTTTGTTATTATACAACGAACTCGCATCATCCTTAATTGCTAAAAATCAGAATTTGCTATGTTATCACATGAAACACATTAAATTCAATGCTATTTAATATGTTGGAGGGTGTGTTATTCCTTAATGGAATATAAGTGTAAAATAGAAAGTACAAACATCTTAGAACTAATGGTAAGAATGAGAACAAAACTACTGCAGAGCTACGAGAAATGCAAGCAGTAGAATTATGACTCAGACTAGCAACACTTACTATAAATTTACGGCAGAGCGTATTTCTCAACACGAGATCTGATAGCATAGAGAGCATAAATGTTGTGTATATTTACTGGCGGCATTAATTATTTATGTTTTGTTTTAGCAGAAAGACCAAGAGATATACTCCAACAATTAACTTAGAATTTATTCACAAAATTTAATGTTTTAATAACGATAAATTACGTTTTACCAGCTGCGAAAATAAAAAGGCTTCATGCTTTACGACAGCATTATAGGCTTATAATATTAACGACATTTAATCTTAAGTTACTGTAACGGTTGTCATTGAAACACTACTGCTAATTGTTGAATCTATTGAACGTTATAGTAATAATACAAAAACCAATGTATATATAGAATACATTCTATAGTACAAAATTGCTAATGTATATAATAACATTTAGTTAAGTTAAAATCATTTACTTATATAAATAAAATGAAACCCATAAGAAGTTACAAACACACATCGCACACTACATTTGTGCACAGTAGTCAGACGTGCGGTAACATGGCACGCAAGTTATATCGCATAGGTCTATACGAAATTGTAGCAGGTATAATCATCTTGCAAACAAAAAGTAGAATTTACTTAAAGAGGATTAATGAATAAGCATGATACCAAAGACTTTTTCAGCAATTATAAAGCTAGCGTTAAGAAAATACCGAATAGTGTTGAGTATTTAGAGTAGATCATAGTAACGCCCAATCAACCCATACATAATCTGGGATACATCATCGAAATCCTATGAAACCGTGTAGGCAGTAACAATCGGAGTTTACTTAAATATTGGTTTTAAAGGCAGGATTACGAAGTCGACTTTAAGGCCATGTTACAATCAAATACGTATGAGAACAAAGCCAACAATAATCTTTACACAATATGTTTTCAAATTATATGTTTCTAGTGTGAGTTCGTAGAAGCTAGTAAACAGCCATGTAATCTGTACTTACCTGAAAGTTCCTTTCAGGCATTTGATGAAACCTATAACTTATAGCTAATACATCATAGCACTAATAAGTGTAAAGATAATTATGTTTTACACATTCTCTTCGTCCCCACACCATTACTGAATATATAGGCCTAAGTTGTACATCAACGCCATATGTACAGTATTTATGTGCAGAATTTTCTTTCTTGTAAAAGAAACGACTGGACGACTGCAAGGGAGACAGAGTTAAGAAAAGTCAAGGACAGATCAAGACAGGTTGAGGAAACAAATAAGGTGTCGTCAGTCATGTGACCGCAAAAGTTTAAAGAAAAAGATACAGTAAGTAGCTTTCTACCTGGTGAAGTTAACGGCGCTGCTAATACGACATTCTTTTTGAAAATATTTCTAAACAGCCGAGTTGATTGTTTGTAATCTGGTGGAAGGAAGATATATGGGAGAAGTAACGTAGCCAACAAACGTTCTTGGATCAGTTGGACTTATTCTACACGAACGGATCAGAGGAACAGGAAACAGACGTGACAAGCAAACACACGTTCGCTAATTTAAGAAAAGTCGCATATAAATCAATGCAATAAAAATGCATTGAGCAATTTCCAAAATTGTAATATCAAATATATGACATAGCATCTAAACTACTGCTAAAAATTGAAAAATGAAACAGTATGAAGCAATTGACTAAACAGAAGCTGAACACTGTACATGGTCCCACAGCAAAATTACTTAATTTTGTAGTTTAGAATAAATATTTGTCGTTTGTAATAAATAAACCGTGTTTTGCAAAGAAGGGGAAAAAGGTTAAAATTCTTCCTGTTTTGTTTCCAAAAGTAACCATTAATAAAACGAGAATACAGAAAAATAAGAATTCCAAAACACTATTAATCGCAAATTGTAATACCATTGATATTTAGCACTTTTAATTGTAATTTCATTAATAGAAATTAAAATCAATTAAATGCTGCGGTTCATAGTTTCGAATCGCTGCTATAGGGCTTGAAGTCTCAATATAAAAAAAGTAATTCAATCTTAAGAAAAAAAGAGTGAGGGTTTAAGCACCTATTGTTGTCGACTTAATTGGAAAGTATTATATCGTGGAATATGGTTATATATGTGAGATGTAAATGTGTAGACTAAGCTAAAGGACAATACTATGTGAAATATTACATTCGTCTTTTACTTGTAAGTATCTCTTGGTCCTTCTTGCAGGATATATATATATATATATATATATATATATATATTGTAGCAGGTTTTTGGGTACATCCGTGTATGTGATACTTATATTGCCGACGTTCGTTCCGTAATCCCGGAACATTTTCAAAGCGTACTGATGTTGATTTAACTACGCTGTACGTTTTATATCTTCCTTCCCTTGTGATTTCTGTTATGGGAGGGTTAGAGCGAGGGGATGAGTGTGTTGTCGCCATATGTTCTTTGATAATTCGTGAACTGTCAGTTAGGAATTTCCAAATTGTCGCTAGTTTTGTATATTCGTTTCTGTCGTTGACCGCTCCCCCTCGTTTCCGGTATATTTCAATGGCTTCTCTGTACTCTCTGACTTTCTTATAGTTGGTTCGTGCCAAGATTTTTGTGTTTTTGAAATCAAAAGTGTGTCCTGTTTCCTGGCGTGCTTCGTTAGGGATGTGTTATCTTCTTGTTTTGCTATTGCCAATTCGTGTTCGCGGACGCGTTGACGTATATTTCTCCCAGAGTGGCCGATATAAGATCTCTCGCAGTTTTTGCTTGGCATTTGGTATACACCTTGTTCCTTGTTCCTTGTTCCTCTAAGTGTATGCGGTCACTTTTTTTGTGCGTGTTGAATGTTGTCCTCATGTGATGTTTCTTGAGTGTTCTCCCTATTATGTCTGTTGTGCCCTTTATATATATGGTAACGTTAAGCTGCTGATGTGCTCCTGTGTTTCTTTCTCCGGTTGCGTCTTGTTTGTTTGAAGGCGTTTTTTAAAATCGCTCGGGTGTATCCATTAAAAAACAGCGTCTCCTTCAAAGTGTTTAGCTCCTGTTTCCTGTGTTCCTCGTCCGGTATGTGTAGGGCTCTGTGTGTAAGTGTCTTCACTACAGACTGTAGCTGAGCTGGGTGGTGATGGGACTGTCTGTGTTAGTATCTGTTTGTATGTGTAGGTTCTCTTATGTGTAAAAGCTGAGGTGATCGTTTTTCTTCTTTATGAAAAGGTCAACGAATGGAATGCCGTTGTTTGTCTCTGTTTCCATAGCGAACTCTATTTTTGAGTGGATGCTGTTTATATGCGTCAAGAACTCTTTAGTGTGTCCTTTCCGTGAGGCCATATTACGAAGAAGTCGTTTATGTATCTAATCCACAAGGAAGGTTTTAGCTGTGCTGTGCTTATTGCTTTCTTCTCGACATTGTCCATAAGGAGGTTGGCGATGACCGGCGATAACGGTGAGCAAATTTGTGCTCCTTCTATTTGCGTGTAGAAATGATTGTTGTATGTAAAGCAGGTAGAGGTCAGACAGTGCTTGGTTAGTTACATGATGTGCTGAGGCGGTTTGTATTCGCTTGTTATGTCTGGAGTGCTTCTAAGATCGGTATGTTGGCATATTTTGTGTGTTTAAATAATATAATTACTTCTTAAATTATAGTTTGTTTATTTTTATTGTTTTATTTCTACCTGTCGCACGTTTCAGAGAGTCAGTCTATATTATCTTCAGTTTCTATATGAGTTTTAATATGTTAGATTCATAAAACGTATCCATAAATGGTTTTATTCTAATGGTAACTTTTTCCGCTACGGGAAATACATCAATGACAAATTACCGCATTACAACTGTAGGCGGTAACTGTAGTAGTGATATTCTATATAAATGTAACATGTTGCGGATCAGTTTTACTCAGTCGCAGTCACAGTCACGTATACAGTGTATAGATTATCGTAACAGATTAATAATAAAAGTACATATTTGCGTAAAGCAATGAAGTAATTGCCCTAGGATAGTCAAATTAGTAAGATTAGATGTATGAGCTATAGCTACTAAATAGGCCAAGTCAACAACAACAGCTACAAACAAACAAGTCAGCATAACTTTGAGATATCTATACTTTGGTACCCATTTTAATATGATAGTGTTAAATATAATTAGTAAAACTATTCTAGTAGACTTTAACATTTATTCAGATAAGTAAAATTTAAGATTAATTTTTCCTATTACTTCTATGCTAATATCACAATATCTGTAACAGATGAATTAAAATAATAACGAATTTCCTGTTTACAATAACGTAAATTTATTTTTTAATTTCGAAATAAGTACTAAACATTTATACTTCTATTTGGCAATTTTATATCACGACACTAAAACATTTTTGATGTTTTAATGTGTTTGTGTGTTTCTGGTTCATCTTTCAGTGGTGATTTTAGATCTGGAATCTTTTTCGCCTATCAAAACACCTATTTATCAAGCGGTAAAGAGCATTTTCCGTTTTTCGCCCACTTTTTCGTATTGAAGTAATGTGTTTGTGGCTGTTTAAGTAAATGTAATTACAATGCAGTTTTTTGATTTTTCATATGAATAATGTTAAATGTTGTAATGTGAAAAGCAAAAAATATATTGTGTATATGCAAGCAAATATTCCTTAGATATTCACCCTGTAGCATAAGATGAGACTTTCCCAGTGTTTACCCCACCCTCAAATTTATAAGTAATTACCAGTCTCAGTAGTTATCATCATGAAAACGATACTGAATCGGGTAAATATTGTCCAAGTGATGTTTTCGTCATTTGAATTTGATGGTGTCAATTGAAGTGATGTTTTCAAACATGAATTCAATGGGCTAACTCGAGTCTTAAAACTTTCTAAACATGCAGCTGAACTACTTGGTTTAAGAGTCAACACTGTAAATATCTTAGTTCCGGGCACATCGCTATCGTATTATAAGCATAAGGGAAGGACTATCATCAGTTTTTCCAAGAGAAAGGAGCTGAGAAGAAAAGAAAGTGGTTTGCTGTAATAACGCGGATGGCTTGACAAAAGTATAAATTTGATTGGAAAGAAATAAACTGAGTAATCAACTGCAGAAGTATTAAATATTGTTTAAAGTTTAAACAGTTTATCTCAAATCACTTAAAATAAATGGGCAAATAATTTTTAAAATTTGTATTGATAGACATATGTGTTTTTTAATAATTAGAAGTTAATTCATATCCCATCAAATTATGCAATACAGTTTGCCAAAATTAAGCTACAGGACAATACTATGTAAAATATTACATTCCATTAAGAAAACGTTAATATGGTTTTTGTAAAGTTCTTTTGCCTGCTGATTAATCAAACAGGTTAACGATCCTGAGCGACGAGTTATTTGGTAATAATTCTTGTAGGTATATAAACAGTATCTATTTTGTACCCACTAGCCACTTATACGTGAAGTATTCTGATTTGTGTAGTTGATCATTATGGTGAGATCCTAGAATAATGGTTGTTATATGAAAATTCTGTTCCCTTGCACCACCACTCTAACAAATGTTTTCACGCAATTATTTACTATAAGAACTTCATTTGACGCTAAATATTTATTTTTCAGCAAATTAAATTTGTCGTTTATTAGTATTTTTAGTAATCATTAAAAGGACGAAATAGGAGAACAAAAGAATAAATTTTAGAAGCATAGTTGAAAATAAAAGACGTAATTTTGAAAGAAATATGAACTGTTTAAATTAACACTGTTTCAAACTATTTCGGGATTTATAAGAGATTAAAATTATGTGTAACACTACATTTTACACGTACATATGATACGCTATATTAAAATAAAGGTGGAATTAATCCTGATTAATAGTTGATGCACTATTCCTAAATTTTGGGTGTCGCAACGTACATTTAGCGACTTTTGTTAGTACTGTAACAACGCAGAATATTTTGCCCTGAGTACTTCATTGTGTTATTTATTGTGAGAGATATTAAAGCGAAAGCAGTTATCGGTACAATGTACCCATTCATACCAATTTATCCAGCCTTTATATATCGCTTAAGCAGACTCAGTCACAGTTGTTTCTACAACCAACTGCATCTAGGTTTCCTTCTCTTACTTCAGTTAATGGTACACAACTTAATGTTTAAAACTCTGATGCACCTGTGCATTTTCAAGTGTAAAATAAATAAACTAAATCTTGTTTTCAAAAAATTAAGCATCTTATAAACGTTTCGTTTATTGAGTGTTTATTGTACTTTAAATAATACAGGAAGTTTCTTGTTGAATATGAAAATATTATTTAGCTAAAATATTTCATGCTTTCTCCTAAAACATTATTTAAACTGTATGGCCAATGTGGACTTACTTTATGTAGAAGTTTTTGTTTGCCGCCTTGCTTTAACGTATATTGTTTTATGTTATACAAATAGTTTATTCTTTTTTATCTTATTAGTTGTTTAGGTTTTATATTCACTAATAATGGGCGTCAAAGTTTAAGAGAGGATACGTTAATCTTGTTATCCCTGTTGGTTGAATATATATATAAAGGGGTATTTTTTAACATACAATTATTGTTCGTTCACTGCACGTAACAAATAGATTTCCTAGTTTGTTTTAATGAATGCTAGTTAGGCGTTTTTAGGAGGCACTCCAGTATAAATAATTTCTCCGTGTCTGTTTCACTGTGGGCGTGGCGAGTAACCAATGTGTTCAACAAAGTTTTGTTAAACACCACGCACTGTACAAAAGCATCTAAAGCAAACTTCCTCCGCTACGCTAATGAATCTGTGTTATTGGTTTACATGGTTAACACTCAAACAGTCGCACACGCGCGCGTTCGCGTATACAGATTTAATGAAATGTATACAATTTTTACATGTATTGTGAAAAGTTTCTAAGCAGAATAATAAAAGTTTCTAATAATTTTATCTCACAGTCAAATAGCCTTTATTTTATCATTTTATCAAACAGCCTTAGGTCTGCTGTCATCAAGACAATTTTTGCTTACTAATTTATCACACACATTCATTCTTGAGAGCTTTTACGTTCTTTATCTCGCCAACAAGTTGTAGTTCTTTCCTTAACCCTATTACCTATAATTTGTCCTTTCCTCTTGTTTCGGCATATATTCGGCATATAGGTTAATAGTCATCCATTCTTCCCCGAGGCATACCCACTTGATTTGGTTTTCTATGTTTATGTTCTTTTATAATTGTTTTAGCTTATCGGGTACAGTTTTGGGTTTCCCATCCATTGTCTTCGTCAATTGTACACCATATATTTTTTTTAAAAACTGTTTTTAACAAGTGGCCAGTATTTTCCTGTTTGAATACCGTACAGAGTGTTAAATTTTTATTTACTTTTATTCATATTTGAAACATTAGTAATGTACCGCAAATTAAATTAAGGAAATTTTCAAATAATGAATTTTTATGTGGGAATGTAGAGTACAGTAACTTTGTTTAGAGTATTCATAATTATTAGTTTTAACTAAGTGCTGAAGTACTTAAAAACATAAGAAAACTTCTGTGATACTCATAATGTAAGCGACATTTGGAAGATAAAGCAACAGTCAATATTTTCTAAAAATCTTAAAATGTTTGATTAAAGCATTATTTTTTCTTTGTGTGGAGATTTGAACATGGCACCATATTCTCAAGAACCACGGCTGAGTCACGGGCAGAAGTATATAAATGTAGAAGAATGAGAAATATATGGGAAGTGTAATTGTTTGCAACGTTAAATATATGCAACAATAAGCGATTATTTCCACCAAAATCGATGAACATTAGATATGCTTGTTCTAAAAAAAAATAAGTAAGGTTTGTATGTGTTCCTTTTTGTGTGCACGTTTCCAAGCTAATGAAAGATTTTTTTAATTCTTCAACCATAAACTGTCTGTATTTCTTCTTTGCACATTGTGGCCTAAAAACATTACGCTTCTATGATGTTAAATTTACTTTTTTTCACTTACTTGTATCATTCAAATTTTTAAATTTTTAACGTGTTCATTTTAGATCCTGTTCTTGGGAAAACTAAACAATAATATAAAAGGTCATTATAAAGGTAGGTGTACTGTGTAAGTGTTACCACGTTAAAGGGAATACTAATGTTAATGATAGTCGATAAGGACGCTTCTCTAGTTAGTTCTGTTATTAGCTTTAAACTAAATTTTATTACTTTTAAAGCAAATGTACTTCAAGCAAACGGATGTACTAAACGCCGTCGTATAGAAAGCTGAAACTGTTGCGTTAGTGAATAATAAACAATTATAAACAATTGATATAATGCAATATAATTGTATAAAAATTAATAAATGCTTATTGTGTGCAGAACTCTAAGTTAGACAATATTGGTGTAGGTGATACGCATCTGTAGTGGTCTATGGTATTTTATTGTTTTGTCCTACTGAGTTTATTTTACTCTTCCATTATTATTTTAACGGTTTTGTCGCCCCGAATGCTCCAGAAATGAGTATTATCTGTAATGGTTTATAACCTCAGTGGTGTCTTGAAGTGCACCGCACCTGAAAATGTGTGTAAACAAGTAGTAAATAACTAATAAATTCTGTAATTAATAAGTGTAATTTTTACATGTCATACTATTTTACAAAATTCTACTTATTTCAAATAAATTAATTTGTTACTTTTTAAATTAATTTATTTGTTGGAATAAATAAAAATATACTGTATACTAAAAGTTTTCGCATTTCAAAAGTTTATCTGAGTAACTGAAACATTAAAATCCTTCGTTTCGGTCAACTGTATAACTAAACTTACGTAACAAAGTTCTATACAGTGACGTGTCAGGATTTGAAGGACTGTAATTATTTTACCAAATACAATTTTTTTTGTCTCCCTACAAACCATCGTAAAACGAAAAATTGGTAAAGTTTAATTTAGAATTTACGTTACACCCCATGAAGTAATGGTTTGAGATGTTCGGCTTCTGCGCAAGCTGTTCATGGCGTACTGCAGTCCACCTCTTCTTTCGACCGTTCCTTCCGGCTGACTCCGAGCCGATACCGGCCCGGGTTTTATGCACTAACCGGGATAACTGATTAACTCGCTCCTAGCACGTAGTTGGTCACGTCTCGGCTGCTGATCCCTTATTGGCTCGCTGTGTCCGCCGCTGGTACCGGAGAGCAGATGTTCGCATACCGCTGCCGTCACAACTCAATGGTCTCCGGTAGCCAGCCTACTGCTCTTCTCCGGATCTTGTAGAGGTGTTTGTTGGGCGCCATATTGATTGGTGTGCCGGCTGGTAGCTCGCTGGCGTGGCTGGATCTCGCATTCGCAAGATGATCGTCAGTGGAAATGTAAAAGAGGGCGTACACAGTTCCACAACTGCTATCACTTGAGCAGCTACGAAGCATATGCCGCGGATCGGATCGGTGGTCGTTCATCCAGAGCACCTGTACCATAGTGGAATATCGCTGGGGAAAGCCCAGCAAGAGAGAAGCGAAGAGCCCTGAACAGGTGTAAACGAGCGCCGACCGAAGATAGTCGCATTGACTTTTTACTATTGTAATCAACGGGATCTTTGAGGGTATCAAATCTTTAATGATTTTGTGCTGTTTTACTCGGCTAAAGTAACGGCGATGATCAAACTTGAAATGCATGGGCATATAAACGCGATGATTGGAATCGCTAACAGTATACGTTTTCTTTCTAGGCTAGCTCTTCGATTCTGTGAACACCGAGAACAGAAGAATTTGTTATCTGTACGGACTCACTGAGTTTTCTAACTGGATCGGACAGTTTTCTAGCTTCCGGTCACAGTATGTTCGTTAGTATAACAGTTAATTGCGTTATTCCATGCGCTGCAACAGGTTGGGACGTTTTATACTTTTGTTTTGTGTCCGAGTAATGACAGAACTTGCCGTGAGCAAGTTTGTATCACCAGACTGCTCATTGGGCACACGAACTTGACGTCATGGTACCTCCTACAAGGAAAAGAACAATCCGTCTGCACTTGTGGCGGAGCACGTACAGTAAAACACATAATTGAAGACTGTAGTGCTCTTGAAGACCTCAGGCAAAGACACACAGCAAAAGGTAACCTGAAAGAAGAACCCGGAAACGAACAGTTAGCGATCAACAGAACTCTGTCCTCTATACAAGCAGCAAGACTAGGCTCTGAAAATGTCGTTTTGCGATTTAGTGTGTACGATTTTCTGCATGTTTTGAGTTACTTAGGATGCGGTGAGAACAAACATCCAGTCGAGCAAAACTCCTGGTAGACGATGTATACAAAGTGGATTTTACATTCCAGGAAGTGGAAATACAAAGAAAATTATATAATTAAGACTTCCTGCTTGCCGATTTTCAATTACTTTAAATAACAGTAATCACAGACATACAAAACGGACAGTTTTGAAATACAAAACAAAATAACAGTGTTCCTTGAACGTCAGCGTTCTACCGTTTTCTGTTTCCATATGTAAACATTACAGGAACACCAAAAAGATATTTTTTATGAATACTGGATTTATTATTAGCTAATAATTGCCGTATTGGTGAGTGCTTTGTGCCCCACCTGAATGAAAATATAATCTTGATCAAATTATGGTTTGTTTTTTATAAAATTTTAAAAGAATTTGATATTTTATATTCATTTAAAATAATTTCCGTAATAATTTTAAAAACCGTACAGAGCAATAAAAAACTTTTGTAATCCAATAAGGGTGCTCCGCCATTTTCATTACTGTTTGATGGGTGTCACTGTATTTTATAACATATTTCCTTCCGAAAGGAATATTTTAGTAAGTCACAAGCGTATTTTATTACAAAATTAATTTTATAATACCTCTTGTTCTATACAATTACAATAAGAAAATTTTATTAGATATTTTTATCTTGATTTGCAAAATAACAACAGATTGTTTTCGCTTTACAGTTTCATTAATTGACTCGTACTTGCACATTTACGTTCCTTTGAAACTAATATATTGTCCTGTAATTCTGGCACTGTTTTTGAATCGCTTGTCATTAAAATTATTTGTAACTTGTATTCTTTGCTAATTAGCTTGTGAGGAACATATAAAAAATGAGTGACATTATAATACAAAATAAGAATCATAATTATACATAACTTTTAAATATTTGTTTTTAAATTACCAGTCGTTAGTTTTACCGTTTAGGGTGTGACTGTAAAAGAATAGTCGTAAATTCACTTTTCAATTAAAAGTGAGAAGTGTCTTTATTAAAAATGTAGTAACACGAGTTATCTGTTTGTATCAAAGTTAATGGTGAAAAGTGCACTTTTGTTGTTGTTGTGAAAGATTGTAGATTCAAGGACAGAAGTTTAATAAAAACGAAAAATAAAAATCCAGACAACACTAAGCGTAGAGAAGTTTAAAGTCGCTTTACTCCTTTGATTAGCAGAAAGAATTGTATTGAGTTTACTGCTTTTTTAATGAATTGCTTTTGGAGACGTTTACATTTTTCAAGGGTTACTGTTGTTATTCACTGTACAGGCTTCTTTTGTCAAATAATTATTATTGAATTTTACCCTAATTGAAAAGATAATTGTATTAAATATTTTTACATCGACATATTTTATAACGACTTATTCCAGTGTGCCGTATACATTTTGTATAGTCTACATTTGGTTGAGAAGGAAAAAGTAAGAATTCAAAAGAAATCCAAATTCAGCAGTAATGATGTAATCTATTAAACTTTCTTAAATTGAATTTTGTACAAAAAGTCTTAATGATGTTAATAATTAATTCTTAACCTTAAAGTATATGAGCGTACTTAATACAACAGTTTATACAGTATGAGAATTAGTTTAGTTAGAGGTGATTATACTTAAAATATTTTATACCTTTTAAATTATTAAGTAAATCTACAAACCTTCTTGTTAAACGTTAAAAGATATACACTGATTATTGTAAAAACTGTCAGATACTTACTGTTTTTGTAGGTCTGCCTCAGTTTTCCTGATTATGATAAAAATCGTATGATTTAGTTGGCCAAACAGTTCATGAGATTTTTTTTTCGTCACTCGTGTCCGGTCAGAGCTTGCTCACTTCTGAGCGCTTCATCGCTTTAACGCTTAAACAAATAAGCAATGGAATCATAGTTAGTACTAAATGTTTATTAAGTCACATCTTATTGCGTCCAGTGTGTTTTATTTAACAGATTCATTTGTTGAAACACGGTGTAAATTCCTTTGTGCGTGACACAGGGTCTCTACGCTCGTGAGAGTTTGCCTTCTATACCTCGTATTGATTTATTGTATACACACTATACCGTTCCCCACACGACATATGTTTTTGCTTTGTATCGCTAAAAAGCTCTACGCTCGGAACACCATTCACAAAGGACATAGACACAGACAAACAAAAATCCACATATTATTGTCTGTTTTAATTTGGCAGGTAGACCTATAAAGAACATGAAAAAACGAGGAAATAAACAATACTATATGTGTTGCACTAATGTATTCTCTGTGTGTGTGTGTGTGTGTGTGTGTGTGTGTGTGTGTGTGTGTGTGTGTGTGTGTGTGTGTGTGTGTGTGTTGATAATACGTGGGGTGTCAATGAGAAGACATTTCATTCTCTCAGGATGGCAAAGGAAATTTGACTATCACTCCAAAAATTTTACTGAATGCTAGTAATAGGAGGCTTGAAGTAATGGTAGTAGTAGTAACAGTAGTTGTATTAATTGTTCGTTGTTGTAATTTGGTACATTTCATATATTTAGTAAAAAATATTCAGTTCATTAATAACACCATGTCTAATAACTAATATTTTGATACTGTTTTTCCTATTAACAATTTCCTTTAAATTACTAGCTGTTTCTGATAATGGACAAGACTAAACATTCGTTTTGATAACGCAAACGAAAGAGTTGAAAATGTTAAAAACTCAACGAAGAGGATAAGTGATGTGCATTATGTCATTTATATTTTCCATTATTGTTAATAAAATGGAAGTAATGCATGCAGTTCCACACGATTTACGTTAGTTTGGCTCATCATAACGGCATTTGGGCAATAGCAGGCACACGACTGAAACACAGTAACTGCTGCTTTAACGAAGCAGATATGGTTCAACAATGTTGTACATTTACTGTTAGTGGCACCATTATCAGTCTCATACTTATATAAAATACACAGTTATTTGCACTAAAACGTCTATTACAGTAACGCTGTAGCACGTATACAGTATACGGTTATATAAGTTGTGTTCACTGTTGTGGCAATTTATATTTATAAGGAATGTATCTTTATTTTCTCAGGTCTCAAGTGCTATTTAACTGCAGTGTTACGTGTTTTATTTATAACAAATTATGGTTTAAATGCATGGAATATTTTTATAGTTGTATAAAATTCTTTAGAACTAAGGTTTATTTTTCTAACAACGAAATTACACTTACTTAGCTGGTACAAACGTTCCGCAGAATATTACGGTCTTCGTGAACTCGCATACAGATGTCAGCTCTCCCTGTAGACCGTTATTCTATGAGGTTCTAGTTTTTATAATAATACTGTACCCTAATGGCAGTAAGGAGTCATCTGTAGTAGTTCTATGTGTGTATTTTTTTATATCTGTATGACTTTATGATTAATCTTTTGCGTTCTTCTATCTATTCAATTTCAGTGTTACTGAAGAATCACTTCACTCCCATTCACCAATTTTTCTTTTCTTTTGACTTCTCCCACCATCCTTTGACCATCCTCCACTCTTTCGTATTTGTCATATTTCCCTTCTGCACTCGCCCCAGAATATGTGTATCATTATTTACACATAATAATTTTATATTTTAAAATACCATGTTGATCAGATTTCAGTAGGATGAGTATATAGGATATTATTGCTTGAAGTTATGTAAATTTCTTAATAGTTTACATGTCCCAGTGAAGATCGTTTGTATCTTTTGGTATGATATCAGTAGTGTTATGTTTGTGAATTTGTGTGATTACATTTTAATTATTATTAGGAGCGTGTTGCTAAATTATATTTGTATGGCATAGTGCCTTTAAAAAATCTATTTCATGATGTGAATAACTTTTTGTGGCAGCTTTATCTTTTTCTCCGATATTAAATTCAGTCAGTATGGATATTTTTATATAATATACTTATAATGTGTTGATTTTAAGGTTCAGTGCTTTTATTTAGTTTATTAAAAAATAGATGATTTGCAGATAATTTTAAGGAAGTTTCTTCAGAAATTATATTTTATAATATAGAATGCTTATTATACAATTGTATGTGTGAAAAATAAAATTACAAATCTATTTCGTGTAAAAATGCTTATATTTTAAATGCCCAGATTTCTTATTCTGAAACAAATTTTATACTAACCAACAAACAAGGCACACTCTAGAAATGATTTAAGTATTCCCGCATGTCAAACATTTCGTTTAAAATAAATAATCCAGAAATAGTGTATAGCAGCATATTAAATGAAATAATAATAGCCAATTAAAAACCCTCCAAATAAAAACGAGCAACGAGAAAACATAGACAGACTTCGGGAATAAACTTACAGAAACATATAATGAAAACCAGAAATTATTCTACAACACATTGAAACAAATGAGAAAACCCAAAACGAATATGCTACAAAATTTAAAGGACAAAAATGGAAATATCCTAATGAAAGAGACAAGTATTATGGGAAGATGGAGAGAATATTTTAAAGAATTATTAGAGGAAAACAAAAACGAAGATAACGTTGAAGAGGAAGGAGAAGAAAAAGAAAAGATACTGAAAACATGGAACAAGAAGAGAATTAATTACTAGAAAAGGAAATAACAAGACAAGAATTCAGTGAGGCAATGGAGAAAATGAAATTAGGGAAGGCACCAGGACATGATGAAGTAACAACAGAAATTTTTAAATACGCAAATATGGAAAGAAAGGAGCAACTCCTAAACATTTTTAAACAAGCATCGAAAGAAAAGAAGGTCCCACTTGAATGGCAAATAGGAATTATCGCACCTATATACAAAAAGGGAGACAGTAAAGAATGTTCTAATTATAGAGCCATTACTTTAGGGAGCACGGTAGGAAAATTGTACGGGAGAATTCTAGAAACCAGGTTAAGGAAAAGTGTAGAGCGCACCTTGGAAGAAAGCCAAAGTGGGTTCAGAAAAAAGAGAGGAACAGTGGACCAAATCTTCATAGTAAGATAGTTATGTGAGAAAGCTGCCAAAGTGGGAAGACAAATACATGCATGTTTCGTGGACATGGAGAAGGCGTTCGATAGTATACGGAGGAAGGACATATGGAGCATATTGAAGAGGAAGGGAGTAGAACAACAGCTTATTGAGGGCATAAAATGCCTATACGAAAACACCGTCAATTACATAAGAGTAAGAAACGAGGCATCAAAAACTTTCACATTTCGAAAATGATTTTATACATAAATCTTAGAACTTGGAAGTCATGTTCCGTTCTCCATAACGATATTTTTTCTATGGCAAACGATAACAGCCGCAAATTCAAACAGAATAAAATAATGTTTCGCATACAGCTCTGAATTATAGAGTTCTCAAGACTTATTGTTTTTAGTGAAGATCAGTTTAGAGAAAGGGGTAGTTTACCTGCAATATTTTATGTTTTAACTAGGGAATTTTTTTATGGCAAACGATAACAGCAGCAACTTCAAACAGAATCAAATAGTGTTTCGCATACAGGCCTGAATTGTCGAGTTATCAAGACATATTGTTTTTGGTGAAGATCGGTTAAGGGAAAGGGGTAGTTTACCAGCTACCTTTAATGTTTTAACAAGAGTAATTGTTTCTATGACGAACGATAACTGCCGTAAATTCAAAGAGAATCGAATAACTCTTTGTACACCTTCCTGAATTATAAAGATCTGAAGGCCTATTAATTTTGGTAAAGATCGGTTAAGGGAAAGGGGTAGTTTACCAGCCACCTTTAATATTTTAAGGAGAGTAATTGTTTCTATGTCGATCGATAACTGCCGCACATTCAAACATAATCAAATAAGTGTTTGCATACATCCCTAAATGGTAGAGAATTGGAGGCTTGTTGATTTTGGTGAAGATCGGTTAAGGGAAAGGGGTAGTTTACCTGCAACTTTTTATGTTGTAACAAGAGAAATATTTTCATGACGAACGATAACTGCCGTAAATTCAAACAGAATCAAATAATTTTGTACATATGTGCCTGAGTTGTATCGGACTTAAGGCCTATTGATTGTGGTGAAGATCGGTTAGGGGGAAAGGGTAGTTTACCGGAAACATTTGTTGTTGTAGCAAGACTAAAGTATTTAATTTTGATACATAAAATATTCTGATAAGAAGATCTTAAAAATCCACTGTAGAAACGTAGATGAAATATCTATAAATGAAGAGGCTAGTTGAACGGGGTGGGGGTAATTTTCTATAAATGAAAATTATAGTTGAATGGGGAGGGGATCATTTTTTATATATGTACTACGTTATCGGCAACAAAGAAGTAGTTTGTTGTTAAAATTCCCATAGAAACTACTTCTTTCTACTTACTGCTTCAGCCTTAACCACAGTACTGTGGTCACTAACGTATACCACCTCACGTTATCGCACTTGATTTTCACTGATGATGGAAGTCGATGGCACTGCCGAAACGTCTGGTTTTGCAGAAAACTTTGGTCTACGGCCAAACAGGACGGGAAGGAATATTAATATTAAACTACTTCTTTGTTGCCGATAACCTAGTACATATATAAAAAATGATCCCCTCCCCATTCAACTATAATTTTCATTTATAGAAAATTACCGCCACCCCGTTCAACTAGCCTCTTCATTTATAGATATTTCATCTACGTTTCTACAGTGGATTATTAAGATCTTCTTATCAGGAATTATTATTTATCAAAATTAAATACTTTAGTCTTGTTACAACAACAAATGTTTCCGGTAAACTACCCTTTCCCCCTAACCGATCTTCACCACAATCAATAGGCCTTAAGTACGATACAACTCAGGCACATATGTACAAAATTAGTTGATTCTGTTTGAATTTACGGCAGTTATCGTTCGTCATGAAAATATTTCTCTTGTTACAACATAAAAAGTTGCAGGTAAACTACCCCTTTTCCTTAAACGATCTTCACCAAAATCAACAGACCTTGAGCTCTATGCAATGTAGGGAAGTATGCAAAACATTATTTGATTATTTTGAATTTACGGCAGTTATCGTGCTTCATAAAAAAAATTACTCTTGTTATCACATAAAATGTTGCAGGTAAACTACACCTTTCTCTTCACTGATCTTCACCAAATCAACAGGTCTTGAGTACTCTACAATTCAGGGATGCATGCAAAACATTATTTGATTCTGTTTGAATGTGCGGCAGTTATCGTTCGTCATACAAACAATTACTCTTGTTAAAATATTAAAAGTGGCAGGTAAACTACCCCTTTCCCTTAACCGATCTTCACCAAGATCAATAGGCCTTAAGTCCTCTAAAACTCAGGCACATATGTAAAAATTATTTGATTCTGTTTGAATTTACGGCAGTTATCGTTCTTCATGGAAAACGTTCTCTTGTTACAACATAAAATGTTGCTGGTAAACTACCCCTTTCCCTTAAACGATCTTCAACAAAATCAACAGACCTTGAGTTATCTACAATTGAGGAAGGTATGGAGAAATTTATTTGAATCTGTTTAAATGTGCGGCAGTTATGGTTTGTCATAGAAACAATTACTCTTGTTAAAACATAAAATGTGGCAGGTAAATTACCCCTTTCCCTAAACCAATCTTCACCAAAACAACAGGTCTTGTGAACGCTAGAATTCAGGGCTGTATGCAAAAAATTATTTGATTCTGTTTGAATTTGCGGCTGTTTTCGTTTGCCATAGAAAAATATCTACAGACACATAGACAGACAGACAGACAGACACTTTTCGAAACTGACTTTTTTTCATGTTTTGAGTGTAGTACAATCAGAATCTGCAATTATCTCGAATACGATTTTTTTTGCCATCACCATACTTCCATTTCCTTAAGGAACATGGAAGTAAAATACCAATATTTTTTTCTTAATACGTTTTTGTCTCCTGTTTAACACCCACCATTCTGATCTATGTCATAACGCTATATTCCACATAGGTTAGTAAATAACTAGCCATCAGGGAGGTCAAAGTTTTTTCAAGGAGGGGCAAACAATTTTCCAAAGGAGAAAAATATTTATATGTTTTTCATACACACACACATGCACATATTAGCTTACAATTCTCATATCATAATAGAAATAAGTACACAGATTGTATTAATTGCTTTAATACAACAACACTGCACATCGATCCACAGGAAGCAAATCGATGTCCATCTTTTCGGCTTGCACGCGTTGTGTTGGTGTGGATTTCGGAATTTTCCATTTGAAAAGCGTGCAAACATAATAAAATAAATATCAGTGAGGTAATAAATAACGCGAATTTTATGTGCGTGTGTGTGTTGTAACCCCTCTTTGGATGTTTTATGCTTTATAAAAAAATTGTTTTTTGGAAAATTTTTTTTTTGAAATTAATTTTTTTTTCAGTTTTTTTTTTTTTTTGAAGAGGGGCCACTTGTTAATTAAAACTAGGCAAAAGACTAGAGAAGCCAAAATGCGCTGGGTCCAGTGGGACGGGACTTAAACTCTCTGTTATAACCAACAATAACATTTATTGAGTTCTTGAGTGTGTAGCATATCGTGTAACAATTGGTTTCCTTTGTTTTTTTTTTAGAAATGTAAATTTGTGAATAAATCTTCCCCGTACATACCCCACAAAAGTAACACAAACATAAATCATAAAATAGTATATATATATATATATGTAACAATTGTTTTCTTTTGTTTTTGTTTTTCTTTTATAATGCAAAATTTTTGTATAAATAAATCTCCCCCGTACATACCCCACAAAAGTAACACAAACATAAATCACAAAAAAAAAAATATATATATATATATATATATGTAACAATTGTTTCCTTTTTGTTTTTGTTTTTTTATAATGCAAAATTTTTGTATAAATAAATCTTCCCCACACATAACCCACAAAGTGACACACACATAATTGACATAAATACACATATAAATATAAATATATATATATCTCCATCACATCCACATTATAAGTCTCACTATATCAATAACCGACACCCTTATAATTTTGAAAACATAGCCACTCGCCTATAAACCCCTTTTTTTTCTTTATTGACATTTCTCTACAGACATCCGGAGGTATAAAGATATCACTAGTGCTCCCACGAATCTGGGCTGGCCAAAATGCCAGATGTAACATTAAAGTGCTCTTAAACTAGGTAAGATAATAAACAATGAGTCAGAAAATTTATAACTCAGGATACTAAATAGGAAAGACGGTAAGCCACCATCTTTCCTTAACCTGGACTGTAATTGTGAATTTGCTGAGATAATAATTTATAATTTTGGGTGAGAAATATATTTTAGCAATAGCGTTTAAAAATTTACAATAATTATATGTTCTGATCAGGTATGTAACTTTTATGAAAACTGGATTGGCCCGGGAACCAACATGTTCCTAAGCCTGTAGCATGCCTATGTCTGCATACAAGGCTGCCTATACAGGATGAAGCAGGGGCCGGACTGTTACTGAATTAGAAGCTTAGTACCCTTACATAAACCCCAAAAATGTAAATGAAATATGTGAAATGACAGTGATTGTCGGAACTAAGTTGACAGGAATTATAGCTAAACCCAACCAGCCGGTGAGGTTTCATCCTGTCACACACGGAACTCCCTACTTACATAAATGGAAATACCAGACCCCTAATACTTGAAATACCCCCCCTTTTACCAGAACTAGAAAGAAAATAAAGAGTTAATAAAATGTAATAGGCCTTGGATGCATGCCAGCCCCCGGGCTTACACTTAATAACAAGTTAGTACATTATCAACAAAGTTCCCCCAAAATCCGCGCACAATTCCGTCTAGTTAAAGTGGGGCCTGATTAAATCGTTTTAAAGATGATCAAAATGTGACAGTGTATCACTCATGCTCCACAAATGTTATAAGATGTTAACAGCACAGATCCGGGTGTCTGTGTAGATCAAATAAATTATAATAAATGGTTTGAGGTCACCTGGTGATGTTGAAGTTCCCACTTACAGGGTCTGTGTTGGTTGGACGTGGTCATGTTGTTGTCCCCTACGACAGGCGAAGTCGAAAGTCTTTATTACTCGTTCAGGCGGAGATGGTCATCCTGAGCCAGCGTCCACGTCTAAGACCAGTGGCCCGCAGTTTTGTGCGTGTTTATCTACCCATGGTAGATGATAGACTCCTTACAAAAATAGACTCCGCTCTGTCGAAGAGGTACGTGATGTTCGTGGCTTGGGCTTCGAAACAAGACAAGCGAAAAACGTATTGAAATGCGCTTTACTGAATTGCTGCTTCCAGGCGACCGCTAGGGTGCGTGGCGTGTACCACAGCGAACTAAATTTCGCCGTTCCGTTAAATGTTAAACACAGAAACAGCTAGACAATTGCGCGTTATTAATTATTATTTATATAATATCAAAAAATATACCTTATTACGGTTTATTTTTCGTATTTAATCGCCGGTAAGTAAAACGGCCGGCACACCCCCAGCCCAAAAGGGCAACCTAGTTGGCCACACTTAGACACAGGGGTACTCTGCAGTGTACCCCAATATTGTCTTCTACAACACGGGTATCCATCAGTATTCACAGTAGTCTTCGCTCTCAGAAGCACAGAGGCTCAGAACAAAAAACTCCTCACAACTGCGACCATCCCCATGCGAGCCTCTCCGCCATGCCAACCCCACGGGACCGCCCCAACACGTCACCCTCTCTGGTGACCACCACCTACTTCTACCGGTCCCACTCACATACCCGTCCGAAGACCAAACAAGGTATCACCCACCTTGGTATGTGAGTGAGCGTACTACTCCTCTCGTCCACCTCTTGGACCGACCAGCCACATGGACCAACAAGGCATCTCCATCCTTGCCATATGGCTGGCCCACATCCCTACACTAGGGCGGACGGCCCCGTTTAGCCGGACAGAGAAGGCCACATAGAGGGCGCGCGAACATTATCCCTTCTCTTACTCTTTAAAAGACCATAACTATAGGGGCGGGGCTAACTCTCCACAGCTCCGTCTAAGCAACTCTCTCTCTCAACGAAAAAAACACCAGGGAAATCAACCGGGGAAATGCGGTATGGCCATTTGATACCAAAATTCAATCTCAATACTAGATCAGATGATGAACAAACCAGGTCGACCGTGAAATTGACATATCAAACGTAGAACAGTTACATGAGACAAGGACGGGTTTATCATATTACGAAAACGACAACAACTACATTCCACCCTGCAGACGGCTATCAACGGCTCATAGTCCAACTCGCCCAGATAACATATTTTACAACGACACAGCTGGTTACAAGTTACTATGTCAATATCAAGACTTCCCATAAAACGACAAACAACGTATTTTTGCTCTTATACACCAAACAAACTACCTTCGACAATATCTCTTATCCCCATAAAACAACAACCAACAATCTAACACTAACCTCACTACACCAACCTAGTCACAACTCTTCCAGCTAACTTCTTTTCTAACTCCTTTCTGATATTTTTCTTTTTTCTTTTTCTAATTTTTTTTTGTTTCTTTCTCCTTTTCTAATTTTGTTTTTGTTTTTTATTTTATTTTGTTTTTCTAAGGGGAGGAGTAGGAAAATTGGGAAGATGAAAAGGGCAAGGATATTGAAAGGTCAATAGCTAGGACTAAGGGTAAGGACATGGTTCCCTCCGAGAATAAGGATGGGTGGAGAAAACCAAGGCTCGCGGAGGCAGGGGCGCAACCCTGAAGTAGACGAACACCACTGGGACTGTGGGGAACATCTACCCGCTACCCGTTAACCGCTTCTTCCCACCTTTTTATGACGAACTTTAGGTACTCGTTCCTTTTTGACACCACTCTCTGAGAAACTATCTCGTGTTGAGCTGTACTGATTTGTTTCTTCTGAATTAGAATCAAGGCAACTTACCTGACTACTTTTACCCCGATTCGGATTATCCTCAACCTCTAACTCCTTTGCTTCTACCTCCCCTGGTCCTCTTTCTTCCACCTCTTCCTTTTCCTCATCTACATAATCCAAATCACCATCACGACACTGCACATCTTCATCCTCTAGTTGCTCACCTCGTCCGCATGAAACTTCTTTCCATTCGTCGGAATCCTCAACACTACTTACAGAAGCCATCCGCAAATCTGCACACACTACATCATCCTCACTCAGACACTCCACAACGCTGCCACCCAATTTCTCCTCAACTTCTACCTCATCTACTTCTACCACACTTGCAGCCTGGACATCCCCGTGTCCATCCGCAAACTCAGACTCTTCAGTCTCCCTAACACTTACAACTATACTCCCCTGCGCAGCATGTGCAGACCGCTCTTCTGCCTCTTCTTTCGATTCCTCTTCTTCACCACTTTCAGCAACTACAATGTCCTCAACATTTCCCACCCTGGAATCCAGCTGTCCAGGTCCATGTGCAATGTCTAAATTAAATTCTACTGACGATGGTAAAGCTCCACCATCAAGTGACTTCTCATCTCCCGGCGTAGGCGATGATGATGTTACCGGATCATGAACCGAGATGGAGATACCGGAACAAATTCTGCGGCATCTGGATTCAACCATGACGTCCTCTCTGAGTCTTGTAATTCAGTATCAACAGACGTGTTCTTGTCGTCTTGTATTGATCCACAGGAGTTATTCTGCTTTTCTTCTTCCGCTTCACCTTCTTCATCCACTACTCTATTGGGCACTTGTAATTCCTCTGGAACCTTTAAAGTTTCCTTTCTCTCCAAATAGGAATAAAGACTTCCTACAGGATCCCTACTTGCCGATGTTTGTTCTCTAATATAACTTCTTCTTCCCCTGTTAATTTCATACTTATTTCTTTTCTCTGCTGTAACCGTTGCCACCGTCTTCTAACTTGCCACCCCCTTAAAGCCTCCATTACTTCCGGAATATTCAGTTTTTCTGACAGTCTCTTGTGTTCTTCTCCAACCGCCATGTTTGTCCCTTTTAGCTCTTTCTAACAAACCACTGGAGTATTGGACATCTGTAGCAGCTCTTCCCCGGGACTCGTCCCCCGCCTGGACAGTACTGGAAACCACACACAACCGGTACAGATCTGCGAAACAACGGGGACGGTCTGAGAATATCAAACGAGATCTCTCTTGGGGATTCAGTCCTTCCAGAATTGCTTGTATTACTTCCGTCTCGGGCAACCCCCAACCTTAATACCTAGGCAGCTTTCCGTATGTCGTGCACGAAGTCCCCTAACGCCTCTCCGTTGGCCTGTAGGCGATAGAATAAATCAAATTTAAGCTGGGCACGTCGTCGATGGGGTATGAAGAAATCCAACACTTCCCCATGGAAAGCGTCGACACTGCAGCCCCGACGCAGAGTGTTGGTGACCAACCCTGCCAATGAACCCCGGCAATACGGGTATATAAGGGACATGACCTTCCCATTGGACACCCCCGGGAAATCTGCCAACTGCAGGACAAGGTCCAAGAAAACCAGCAACTCTTCCTCATCTATTCCATCTACCACCGGAAGTTTCTGGAGAACCCCTGAAAGGGGGTGGGGCAATTTCTGATAGCATACCGCCGCCAGAATTGCACAATTCACAACAGACAACAACAAAACATAAATTCCCACGAAACACCTAACACAAACCTAACTTACGAAACATAGAAACAAAGAATCAGAAAAAACTCGAGTACTATACTCTTCCTTCAAGCAAACTGCGGGCCCCCTAGCATTGCGAGGACGCGGCCACTAGCCTGAACTGGCTCTCGACAACACCATGCAAGAAGAAACGCAACATTTACACTAACACAACACGACATACCCAACATCTATCACGACATCGTATTTAAAAAGGAACAAATATTTACCGACCAATGAACAACAACCAATTCCCAAAATTTGTACTCTAACTTCGGCTCCCGTACCTCGGACGCGACCGACTGCTGATTGGGCCATACCGCATGCCTATAAACGCCCTCACTATCATTTGTAAAGAACAACGCGAAATCATTTTCCCAACACCTCGCCACAGAACTGCGGTAATTCAAGTTTCAAAAAAAATTCCCCCCTAAAATTTTACATCACGTGGCGACACCAAATTTACAAATAAACCCAATATACTCAACAACAATATACATAACTCACATGATAAAGCATAGATGTTAATTTAAAAAAAAATCTTCAAAGTTCCAAGTTGCCAGAACTATTCCCGAGTTTGCAAGCCCCGTCACACCCAAAGGACCCAAGGGTTTAACCCTAGATACAACTACGCTCTGCTACCAAATGTAATCCCTCTTTGGATGTTTTATGCTTTATAAAAAAAATTGTTTTTTGGAAAAATTTTTTTTTTTTTTTAATTTTTTTGAGTTTTTCTTTTTTTTTTTGAAGAGGGGCCACTAGTTAATTAAAACTAGGCAAAAGCCTAGAGAAGCCAAAATGCGCTGGGTCCAGTGGGACGGGACTTAAACTCTCTGTTATAACCAACAATAACATTTATTGAGTTCTTGAGTGTGTAGCATATCGTGTAACAATTGGTTTCCTTTGTTTTTTTTTATAAATGTAAATTTGTGTATAAATCTTCCCCGTACATACCCCACAAAAGTAACACAAACATAAATCATAAAATAGTATATATATATATATATATATATATATGCAACAATTGTTTCCTTTTGTTTTTGTTTTTCTTTTATAATGCAAAATTTTTGATTAAATAAATCTTCCCCGTACATACCCCACAAAAGTAACACAAACATAAATCACAAAAAAAATATATATATATATATATGTAACAATTGTTTCCTTTTTGTTTTTGTTTTTTTATAATGCAAAATTTTTGTATAAAGAAATCTTCCCCACACATAACCCACAAAGTGACACACACATATTGACATAAATACGCATATAAATATAAATATATATATCTCCATCACATCCACATTATAAGTCTCACTATATCAATAACCGACACCCTTATAATTTTGAAAACATAGCCACTCGCCTATAAACCCCTTTTTTTTCTTTATTGACATTTCTCTACAGACATCCGAAGGTATAAAGATATCACTAGTGCTCCCACGAATCTGGGCTGGCCAAAATGCCAGATGTAACATTAAAGTGCTCTTAAACTAGGTAATATAATAAACAATGAGTCAGAAAATTTATAACTCAGGATACTAAATAGGAAAGACAGTAAGCCACCATCTTTCCTTAACCTGGACTGTAATTGTGAATTTGCTGAGATAATAATTTATAATTTTGGGTGAGAAATATATTTTAGCAATAGCGTTTAAAAATTTACAATAATTATATGTTCTAATCAGGTATGTAACTTTTAAGAAAACTGGATTGGCCCGGGAACCAACATGTTCCTAAGCCTGCTGCATACCTATGTCTGCATACAAGGCTGCCTATACAGGATTAAGCAGGGTCCGGACTGTTACTGAATTAGAAGCTTAGTGCCCTTATATAAACCCCAAAAATGTAAATGAAATATGTGAAATGACAGTGATTGTCGGAACTAAGTTGACAGGAATTATAGCTAAACCCAACCAGCCGGTGAGGTTTCATCCTGTCACGCACGGAACTCCCCACTTACATACATGGAAATACCAGACCCCTAATACTTGAAATACCCCCCCCCTTTTACCAGAACTAGAAAGAAAATAAAGAGTTAATTAAATGTAATAGGTCTTGGACGCATGCCAGCCCCCGGGCTTACACTTAGTAACAAGTTAGTACATTATCAACAAAGTTCCCCCAAAATTCGCGCACAATTCCGTCTAGTTAAAGTGGGGCCTGATTAAATCGTTTTAAAGATGATCAAAATGTGACAGTGTATCACTCATGCTCCACAAATGTTATAAGATGTTAACAGCACAGATCCGGGTGTCTGCGTAGATCAAATAAATTATAATAAATGGTTTGAGGTCACCTGGTGATGTTGAAGTTCCCACTTACAGGGTCTGTGTTGGTTGGACGTGGTCATGTTGTTGTCCCCTACGACAGGCGAAGTCGAAAGTCTTTATTACTCGTTCAGGCGGAGATGGTCATCCTGAGCCAGCGTCCACGTCTAAGACCAGTGGCCCGCAGTTTTGTGCGTGTTTATCTACCCATGGTAGATGATAGACTCCTTACAAAAATAGACTCCGCTCTGTCGAAGAGGTACGTGTTGTTCATGGCTTGGGCTTCAAAGCAAGACAAGCGAAAAACGTATTGAAATGCGCTTTACTGAATTGCTGCTTCCAGGCGACCGCTAGGGTGCGTGGCGTGTACCACAGCGAACTAAATTTCGCCGTTCCGTTAAACGTTAAACACAGAAACAGCTAGACAATTGCGCGTTATTAATTATTATTTATATAATATCAAAAAATATACCGTATTACGGTTTATTTTTCGTATTTAATCGCCGGTACGTAAAACGGCCGGCACAGTGTGTGTGTCCTGCCGGCCTTTTTATTGCGGTAATCACAATAATAAAATTTTGGAAAAGTAAACATTACATAATTGAGATATGTTTGCCTGCCAGGAACGATATATTTTCACTCATACGTGATATACATTAAAATGAAAAATATAGAATTTTGTTAAAGTGAAACGAAGTGTTTCCATAGAAACTACTTCTTTGTTGTCAATAACGTAATACACATATAAAACTTATAAAAATTTACCTCCTCCATCATCAACTACCATTTTAATTTGTAAAACAATTCCTCCTCTTTCAACTACCCTTTTTATTTATTGATATTTCATCTACCTTTCTACTGTGGATTATTATGACCTTCTTTTCAGGATACTTTATTTAAAAAAATTAAGCACTTTAGTCTTGTTAAAACGTAAAATGTTGCAGGTAAACTACTCCTTTCCCTTAACCGATCTTCACCAATAACAATAGGCCTTGAGTCCTCTACAATTCAGGACTGTATGCAAAAAATTATGTGATTCTGTTTGAATTTGCGGCTGTTATCGTTTGCCAGAGAAAAAATTCTACACACAGACACACGCGCCGACACTTTTCGAAAAATGACTTTTCTTCATGTTTTGATGGTAGTACAATCAGAATCTGCCGTTATCTCGAACACGATTTTTTTCTGCATGACCTTACTTCTATTTCCTTATGGAACATGGAAGTAAAATATCTAAGGGATAAATATTACTTTTCCGGCAGTTCTAAGACTATTCAAAATTTAAGTAATTGTCTGCATTTCACAGTATATTGATGAGCACGTTGAAAATAAAAATAAAAGATTGTACATTTTTTGGTGTACAATTGGATGATTCTACAAATATTGTCCACACATCTTAAGGTAGCATTTTAATTAGACACGTTATTCCCTGCGAAACCGTTGGAAAATTTGTTGGGATTTTATAACATTAGTTCCAGCAGGTCTGTCGAAACACTGTTTAACGATGTGTCAAAGTGTCTCTAAAAAACTGGGCTTTAAAGCAAATCTTATTGCTCAGTGTTTTTATGGAGCTAGCATTATGTCAGAGAATTCAACTGTCTTCAGCTGCAAATCAAAGAAATAGTGCACAAGCAGTTTTGCTGATGGCGCATCGTTTGAATTCAGTGCTACAACAAAGGTGCAGCAGCACATCAATGTGTCGAATATTTTGTTGGGTATCAGTTTACACCCTTTTTTCCACAGATCTGATAAGCAAACTTGTGCAATGATACAGTCGTTGAAAGACAGAAACCCTACTTCAGTCATTATGCGATGGACGTCTAATTACAAAATTTTGAGTATTATATTGTTATGACATCACAGAACAATCTACGTGTTTGTCGAATGTGTCAGAAGAATCTCGATGTAACGCGTGTGGCGTACGTGCTTGTCGTCGCATTTTCAAGAGGTTTCTCGAAGGCGCCAGCCGCGCGGATTGTGTCAAGGCTGCAGTTAATTATGTAGTTCACACGAGCGCTAAGACGCAATTAGGAATATTCTGGTCTATGAGCGCAGGTATAAATACATGGCGGCAGCGGCCTTAAGTTTCAGTATACTGCGATATATTGACAGTACGGTTCGAGAGTTATAGTAGCGATATTACTGAGCGCGTTCAAGTGGTTATTAGTTAAGAGTGGTGTTTTATAATCGGACGGTATAATTGTAATACAATTGTGTTTAATTTTAGGGGACATTTTATTGCGTGTGAACAATTTTTATTTGATTTCTTGTAGGGACTGTGTTGTTAATTACGAACTGTATAACTGTAAAAATTAAAGGTGTGATTAGTGACTTAATTGGTGTCTTGTACTGTATTTTGTTTCCAGTGTACCTACGGCGATCGAGTAGACCGTCGTAACAGTGGTGTCAGAAGTGTGATAGAACGGTTAACAGTGGAAACAGAGGACACTTTGTACAAGACGAGGTAATTCGTAACTAATGAGAAAAACAATGGATGCCAGTCAGATGATTGAAGCTTTCCAAAAGCTGCTGCGGCAGACACAGGAAGAAGCAGAAAGACGACAAAAAGAAGAAAGAAGACAAGAAAGAGAAGAAGCAGAAATACGACAGGATGAGAAACGCAGACAGGAGGCGGAAGAAGCAGAAAGACGACAAAAAGAAGAACGAAGACAAGAAAGAGAAGAAGCAGAAAAACGACAGGATGAAAAACGCAGGCAGGAAAGGGAAGTGCCAGAGGGACGACGACGACAGGAGGCAGAGGAACGGAAGCGTGAAACAGAAGACATCAACGCATTAATTCAGGAGCAGAAACAGATTCAAGAACATAGTACCGCAGAATTATGTCTCATACGAGGTGAGCTTAATAAACAAGTTACTAAAATATCAGAGTTACAAAAATCAATGACATTAAATATAGCTGAAATAGAAAAATCTGTGTCGAGTGTTGAAGAATCGATGTATAATAAAATAGCTGAAGTAGAAAAATCAGTCACGAGTGTGGAAAAAGCTATGTCTACAAAAATATAAGACTGGATTACTAATATAAAAAAGCAGATTAAAAACGAAGTCGAGCAGTGCCTGATGTTACAACCAAAACGACTTTGTGAACAGACTGTACCAATGATAAAGACAAAAAAAGACGCAGAAAATAAGTTAATACAGAAAGTCACTTTGTCTGCAGTAGGGACAGTTCATGTCAAAGCTCCAACCTTTGACGGAAGCAGTCACAGGGCAACGTACCTCCGCCAATCTGAAGCTGCTGCATGCGCAAATAATTGGACAGAAAAAGACAAGGCAGTCTCACTCGCTCTTGCATGAAAAAGACCCGCGGCAGAACTACTACAGAAAGTCTCACTTGACAGCCAGAACATCTATGCCGAGATGATAAAAGCTCTAGAATTACGGTATGGTGATAAATATTTGCGAGATGTGTACTGCACCCAGTTGAAAGCAACGCGACAGCATTCCGGCGAGAGCCTTCAAGAGTTTGAAGCAAGTATCGACAGACTAACTAGACTGGCCTAACCTGAAATGCCAGAAGATTTTCGAACGAGTTTTGCAATGCAGATATTTACTGCTGATGTCCGAGATAACGAACTACAGCAAGTGTTACGAATGGCAAGACACCAGAACAGTGCGGACACCCTGGTACATGCTTTGCAAATTGAGGCCGACAAATTAGAGTCAGGTTGGACAAGCTAAAACATCGCGACGGCACAGACGATGAGGAAGAAGAACAAGAACAGAGACTCGACGGTCGGAACCACAGAATAAAACAAGAAAGAATGGAAGACAGAAGTGTTATAGATGTGGGAAACCTGGACATCTACAAAGCAATTGTCGGGTTAGAATTCAGAAGCATGGAAACGAGCAATAGTCGGTACAAAGGGGCGTGTGCTGACTAACTGGAGGAACGAAGCCCCTAGACAATACGCAATTTCTACACATCAGAAAAACAGCGGGAGCTTGGTAGTTACCGGATTTGTTCAAGAAAGGCCACCCTCGATTACAGTTGACACAGGCGCAACAGTTTCTATTGTGCGCCTCGACGTGGTGAAAGATCTCAGGCCAAACTGGTGCTCTTGCAGCTTGCGAACAGCTACTGGACGGCCTGTAAAAGTGTATGGAAAAGTGGAGATACACCGACGACTCGGTCGACTTGAGTTTAATCATCAAGTGCTTGTTGCAGACATTGTGGATGAAGCAATTCTTGGTGTGGACGTTATGAACGCATTCGGATTCACAGTCGACTTCAAAAACAAGGTCTTGAGAATCGATGGCGAAGAGGTATTGCTATCAATAATGATGACAGCAGAAAAATCGATGGACGTCATAAACAAACTGGCCGTAACTGTTCCGCCAAAACTCCGAAAAGATCATCATGGTTAGAACCGAGGTAGATACTAGGGGCAACCAGTGCTGTATATTCGAACCCCAGGTAGTCAGCAAACCGGACATACTAATTGCCAGAAATTTAGTAAAACCTGACGAAACCGGAAATGTACCTATTAGAGTGGCGAATATTTTGGATCAATCTATCACTTTACAAAGCAATACGGTCCTAGGGAAATTGACTCCTGTGACCTGGGTAGCCGGAATAACGCAACGAAGATCCAGTGCTTCGGATAATTTCAAATTACCAGAGGAACTGCAAAAATTATTGAACAGATCTTCTAACGACCTCTCAAGTGGTGAGGTAAAAGAACTCAGACAGTTTTTACAAGAATTCAAAGATTGTTTTGCAGTTCGGGGACAGTCATTGGGAAGAACCTCTTTGTGCAACATCGCATGAATATCAGGGACACAACACCGATACGCCAACCTCCTCGAAGGCCTCCATTATCTAAACAAGAGGAGATGTCTCGGTTAGTACAGGACATGCTGATAGAGGGAGTAATCGAACCTTCGTCAACTGCTTGGTCTTCTCCTGTAGTGTTGATAGCGAAGAAGGATGGTGGATTGCGTTTCTGCATAGACTACCGGAGGTTAAATGACGTTACAAAGCAAGACTGCTATCCATTACCTTGCGTTGACGATACACTCGACACGTTGTCCGGAGCACAGTGGTTTTCCACATTGGACCTAAAGAGTGGATATTGACAAGTGGGTCTTCATCAAGAAGACAAGGAAAAGACCGCTTTCTCGACCCCAAGTGGCTTATTCCAATTTAACGTCATGCCATTTGGACTCTGTAATGCACCGGCAATATTTGAGAGATTGATGGACCTGATACTCCGAGGCCTGACGTGGAAAACGTGCCTTGTTTACTTAGACGATGTCATAGTGATAAGGAAAACTTTCAAAGACCATATGGAAAACCTTAAGGAAGTTCTAACTAGAATTCACGGTGCATAACTGAAGCTGAGCCCGAAGAAGTGTTCTTTATTCCAGAAGGAAGTACAGTATCTGGGCAATCTGGTTTCGGCATCGGGTGTTAGCATGGATCCTAGTAAAGTAGACACCGTAAGAGACTGGCCAGTTCCGAAGAGTAAACACGAAGTTCGGAGTTTCCTGTGGTTATGTTCATATTACCGACGTTTTGTGAAAGGCTTCGCTACTATTGCTAAACCACTACATGAGCTAACGGAAAATAAACGAACCTTTCAGTGGTCGAGAGAGTGTGACCAAACATTTAGGACTTTGAAGATTGCATTATGTTTGCAGCCAATTCTCGCTTTTCCTGCTTCCGAAGGGGAGTACATCGTAGACACCTACGCAAGCAATACTGGTCTAGAAGCAGTTTTTTCTGAAGTGCAGAACGGTGAAGAACGAGTAATAGCATATTACAGCAAGACGCTTTCTAAACCAGAGAGAAATTATTGTGTTAAAAGGAGAGAGTTGTTGGCAATTGTCAGAGTTTTGGAGCACTTCCATAAATACCTCTATGGAAGAGAGTTTTCACTACGTACCGACCATGCCGCGCTTACATGGCTCTTGAGATTTAAAAATCCGGAAGAACAGTTGACAAGGTGGCTCGAACGTCTGCAAGAGTACAACTTCAAGGTACTACATCGGCGGGGGCGCCTGTAAGGTAATGCAGATGGCTTATCACGAAAACCGTGCCCGGAAAACTCCCGACATTGCCACAAAAAGGAAGAACAAAACTCAAGCGAACATGTTCAAGCTATGACTGTAGATTTCCTGGCAGACGGCTGGACAACACAAGACTGTCGACAAGAACAGATGACTGATGAAGACTTCGGACCGATTTTGACAGAAAAAGAGGAAGGTCGCCGCCCGGATTGGCAAGATATCTGCCATGGTTCCTAAGTGCTGAAAGGCTACTGGGCACATTGGGAATCTCTCACCTTAGAAAACGGATTGCTGAAAGGGGCTTGGGAAAGTGCAGATGGACGAGACGTTGTCAAGCAGTTGATAGTTCTCCGAAGTAAAGTGCAGTCTGTTTTGAAGGAGTTGCATGATGGAACATCTGGAGGACATCTTGGCGTTAACAAAACCCTTGACAAAATACGGAAGCGATTCTATTGGCTTCATCTTGGCCACGACGTAGAGGAATGGGTTCGGACGTGTGAAATATGTTCTGCGAGCAAGGGCCCACAAACCAGAAGCAGGGGTAAAATGAGACAGAATAACGTTGGATTGCCTTTCGAGAGAATTGCCTTAGACATTGCTGGACCATTCCCAGTTATTGACGATGGAAACCGGTACATCATGGTTGTAGGTGACTACTAAGTGGGTGGAAGCCTACGCAATTCCAAATCAGGAGGTTACCACTGTGGCAAAGCAGTTAATTCACAACTTCTGTTGCCGTTATGGAGCCCCTATGGAGATCCATACGGATCAAGGGAGAAATTTCGAATCAGGAGTGTTTAAAGAATTATGCCGTCTACTCGGAATTCGAAAGACAGGACAATGCCTCTGCATCATCAGTCGGACGGGATGGTTGAGAGACTCAATAGGACACTTGAGCAGCATCTTTCGAAGGTTGGTGACGAGAACCAAACAGACTGGGAACAACGTATACCACTATTCCTCATGGCGTATAGATCATCAGTACACGACACAACCGGCATGACTCCAGCAAAATTGGTGTTCGGAAGGGAGATTCGTCTTACTGGGGACTTAATGTTCGGATCATCTGAGACTCAGTCCCAAGACCACAGAACTATTCCTCGGAATTAGAAAACCAACTGCGAGAAATGAATCGCGTGGTAAGAGGACGGCTGAAGATTGCCAGTGATAAAATGTAAAATCGGTATGACATTCGCAGCAATAGTGTGGGTTTCCAAGAAGGCGATTAGGTCTGGTTGTTCAACCCAAAGCGTGGTCGTGGTCGCTCACCTAAGTTGCAAAAAAAGAATGAACGATGTTGTTTATCGGATTCAACAGTAAGGACAGCAGAAGTTCAAGATCGTCCACCTAGATCGCCTATCTAAGTATTATTTCAGAGACGGTTTGCCAGTTCGGGACGAACACGCTGAAGGAGGGGAAAGTGTTACGTCATCACAGAATAATCTACTTGTTTGTCGAATGCGCCAGAAGAATCTCGATGTAACGCGTGTGTCGTAAGTACTTGTCGACGCATTTTCGAGAGGTTTCTCGAAGGCGCCAGCCGCGCGAATTGTGTCAAGGCCGCAGTTAATTATGTAGTTCACACGAGCGCTAAGACGCGGGAATCATCAAGGGGAACACAGGACGACTTGGAGACTTGTTTTCGAAGAGTTAACATCGCTATTGACAGCGCAGTTGAGGACCGCCTCGACCTCTACACAACTGCCATGAAGAGGCAATCATGCACCACCGCGGCGGCAGGGAAGGAGAAGAAGAAGCCGCCGGACCAACGCTCACCTCATCGCCAGCGCCACCATCAAGCTGCAGCGATGGACGTAGATAAACCGCCTTGCCTGCAAGACGACGAGTCTACGCCACGCACGACTGGTACCTGCCGCACAGTGCACGTAAGTCGTTTAGGTAGCGCTACCCAGCGGAATCCGGGGAGTCCGAGAGTAGGACTCACTAATAGAGATGCGGGTTGTGCCGCCACTGTGACTGTGTCACAGTTTGGCCCCCGGATACCCGCTGGGCAAAGAGCTGATTTAGTCAGCAGTAGACCAGCTGATAGTGTCCCTATTGCACTGTGCGGCAGCGACGAGCCCCCCGGCCGGTCACTTGGGCCAGTCGGGAACCCTACGACTTGCGCGGGAAGCCCTGCTCAACCCGCGCAAGATCGTGATTGCGATCGATCTTTATTAGAGCCACCAGAGCCCGTAAAGGCCGGGCCGTCCGGCTGCACGGCCGCTAGTAGGCCAGTAAGCCCCATTCCTCCACCGGAGTCTGACTCCCCCGACATGGAGACCTCGGCTTCCACCGACTGGCTGGTAGTAGGGCACGGTGGCAAGCCGAGGAAGTCTCCCTCCCTGGCTTCCTTGAGTACGGACTCGGCGGCATTCCAAGCCTCCGCTGAGGTTGCGCCTAGTCGCATCTCCGAAGGAAGGAACCCGCCGGTGTTCGTCACAAACATCAAGGATATTATCGGCTTAACGCAGGCCTGCGCTCTTCCTGACAATCATAGGTATTGTATAAACTGTGGAGGAGCCCGTGCTGCAAACAACAGGCGCTTTCCAATCTACAAAGGGTAGCTGGACAAATTATTAAAGCCTGTCCAGCCTAAGCCTCGCCATACTGTTCGGCCAGTAATATCGGCCAAAGCCTCTGAGCGTGTGTCACGGAAACCAGCCCCAAGGTCTGCTCCGGTTCCGAAACCACCTTGTGCAGTGACCCCGAGCAAAGCTAAACAGGCCACACCTGAAGTCGCGCCCTCGGAACCGGAACGCGAGATACCCGCGTACGCAAAGGTCCCGTTGCCGCAGGATGATGAGGAACTTGATCCTCCACTGCCGCCGCCACCCAAGCCTCGCTACCCCAGATCAGGCAAGAAAGGTAGACCTCAGGCCAAGAACACGGGCAAGCCAATACCTGCCACTGGACCCAAGCCTGTCCGCCAAAAGCCAGAGCGGCCACCCGCTCCAGAACCTGCCCCCAATGCTTCCACCGCCTCGCCCCGCCGCAGCTATGCAGCTGCCGCCAAGAGTTCTCCCCAAACATCTGCCGATGATCCCGCCGTCGTCTCCGACTTTCTGGCAAGCTACGACTTGCAGAAAGTAGCCCAAACTTTCCGTACAATCAACGAAGGCTTGGCAACAGCCTCGCCCCAAGACAAATTCCTCCTCTTGGTGGAAGCCTGCCGTGTTACTGGTCTGTTATGAACCACGGACAACCACGGCAATCCCTCAAGCGAGACGTCGAGCTCGTGGCGTGGAACGCCAACGGTCTCGTTTCACGGCATTCTGAGCTCTTAGAGTTCGTTGCCCGTCACAAGCGCGATGTGCTTCTTCTTGGTGAGACGCACCTGACCCCGAATCGTCGATTCCGACTACCCAACTACGCGTGCTACCGGGACGACCGGTCGGGTCGCGCAGTAGGGGGCACCGCCATCGCGGTGAAGGCGAGTCTTCGCCATCACCGCTTTGTCCTGCCTCAGTGGCGGAACCTCTAGTGCACCGTGGTTGAGCTCCATGGTGCTCTCGGCGGTCTACTCGTGGTTTCCGCATACAAGCCTCCACAAACGGAGCTCCTGTCCAACGATCTGGAGGCCATCTTTGGCGCACACAGAAGGGTAGTCCTGGCGGGCGAACTGAACTGTAAGCACCCTGATTAGGGGAGCCGCTTGGTGAACCCAAACGGGGCCCGCTTACGCAGGTATGCTGATGCGGCTCGGGTCACAGTCATGGCTCCTACCGGGCCTACATACTATCCCCCGAGGGCTAAAACCCCCCTGATTTACTGGACATTGCCTCGGTCAGAGGCGTTTATTGCCCGGTCCAAATATCCGTCATTTCGGAACTGTCCTCGGACCATTGCCCCATCAGTGTGCATCTAGCTACCCAGCATTCTACCGTCCGTGATGAGCGGCGTGTAATCGAGTGGGAACGCTTTGGCCCGGCGTTCAGACGTCGCCTACCTGAGCACATGCCACTCGGCACTACCCAGCATGTCGACCAGGCAGTTGCCTTATTCGACACGGCCTTAGTCTCGGCGGTAGACGTGTCCTCTCGGATGAAGCCGGGGCTCACGCCTGACTATCAGCGGATCCCCGAAGAGGTGTCTCAGCTCGCTTGCGAGAAGAATTGCCTCCGGAGATGCTGGCAGAGGACTCGTGACCCGGCTGACAAGGCTGCGTTTAACAGAGCGTCCGGCAAGTTGCGTCTCGACATGCTGGCGTTCCGTAGACGTAACTGTAAGCTAGCTCTAACAAAGATGGATGGCCCTGCCGAGAACCGTAATGCCTGGCGGATTCCCAGTGCCCTAACGGCAAAGCGTAAACGCGCGCCTCTCCCCGCACTTGGCGGACCCGGCGGTCAACCCCTTGGACGCCCCCTCGAGAAGGCAGAGTTCTTGGCTGACAGTTTAGAGCGACAGTTCGCTCCCAACCCATCCAAGAACCCGGCCTTTACTGAGCGAATCTGCCGCGAGGTAGAGCGCTTTCTATCGGCCGGTATGACAGTCCAGCCGGAGCCCATCTCGCCGGAGGAGGTCTCTGAGAGGATTGTTCAGCTCAAGCCCCAGAACGCGCCTGACCCAGACGGAGTCACGAATTCCGCACTCCATCGCCTTCCGGAGCGAGGAATACAGTTCCTCTTTGATCTGTTCAATATATGTCTCAGACTGGCCTACTTTCCGGTGAAATGGGAAACAGCTACTGTTATAGTGATACCCAAGCCGGGAAAGAATTCTTCTCGCGTGGAAAACCTCAGACCCATCAGCCTCTTGTCCGCGACGTCCAAGATTTTCGAGCGATTGATCCAGCGTAGGATCCGCGACCACCTACAAAAACTGGACGTGCTGATCCCCGAAGAGTTCGGCTTTCGTGAGCTCTACTCCTCGACTCATCAGCTGATGAGACTCGTGGAATGCATTACCGAGGCTGGCTGCCAGGGCAAACAGACGACTGCGATCTTCCTAGACGAAGAGAAAGCCTTTAACCGCGTGTGGCACGAGGGTGTCCTTTACAAATTAACGGAAGTCCTTCTCCCAGATTGCTATGTTCACTTGATCCGCAGCTTTCTGAGAGACCGTAGCTTCCGCGTGAGAGTAGACCACGCTCTCTCTTCGGAGAGGCGTATTACCGCTGGTGTCCCTCAGGGAAGTGTACTTGTGCCTCTCCTGTTCTCGCTGTTTGTCAACGACACGCCCCGAGTTCCTGGAGTAAAATTGTCGCTGTTCGCGGACGACACTGCGGCATTTGCCTCATAGCCGAACGCAAGTTATGCGGCAATGAAGCTCCAGCGCCAACTCGACGCGTATGTCGGGTGGACCGATGACTGGAGAGTTGCCGTTAACGCTTCCAAGTGTGCCGCGGTAATATTCTCGCGAAAACGCAAGCTGTCTCGGCAGCTTAAAGTACGCCCCGTCGAGGTACCCTGGACCAACAGCGTCAAGTACCTCGGGCTCCACGTGGACTCCCGACTCACCTGGCGAACCCATACACAGTACATCTGACAACGCGCTTCGGCGCAACTCAGTAGACTCTGGCCCGTGCTATCTAATCCGGCACTGACCCCCCCCCCCCGGCTAGGTAAGCTCATAGTCAACTCGTACGTGTTGCCCGTGATTACCTATGCCTGTCCTGTTTGGGGATACCTTGCTCGTGGTCATATGTCAGCGCTCCAGCGCGTTCTCGACCGGGGACTGAAGCTTGCGTGTAAAGTCCCCCGGAGGTACTCTTCTCGTCTTTTGAGGAGAGGACACGGTGTCCGCTCTTATGATGACACCGTGAGACGTCTGGCGTGTAGATTCTATGTTTATTCCGAAAGAGTAACCCACAATTCCCTCATTGCCGGACTTGGTAAATACACCCCGCGACCAGGTGAGTCCAGGAAGCGACCTCGCTTATTAGCCCCGGTGGTATAATCCACCAATCGCAGGTCGCTTCATTCCCTCCATAATTAGGTAAAACAATATAAAAGAAACTCAAACTGACCCAGTGGCAGGAGTCCTATCTGAGACTCGGGACACTGCACAACTCGCGACCCGCGGTGCCTTACGTTTCAAAGTATAGTGCGATATATTTACAGTACGGTTCGAGAGTTATAGTAGCGATATTACTGTGCGCTTTCAAGTGGTTATTAGTTAAGAGTGTTGTTTTATTATCGGACGGTATAATTGTAAAAATTAAAGGTGTGATTAATGACTTAATTGGTGTCTTGTACTGTATTTTGTTTCCACTGTACCTACGACGATCGAGTAGACCGTCGTACCAATATGTAAAGAACGGGATTCTTTAAAAAATTATTCACTAAAATTGTAAATGAGTTAAAATACTATAAGCATAATTAGGCACATTGACAGCTTCTTAAATAAATTAATGTGTCTTAATTTAAGCTTTTAGTTATCTTTTTTAGCGGCATTATTGAGCCACAGATGTTCTCTTTGATGTGCTCCAAAAAATGAATGTGACATTAATTACTGTATCTCGCAATTTATAAATACGCAAAAAGTCATACATAGCAAACGAACGGAGGCTATGTTTAGGAAAATTTTCTATTTATCTGTTTCGATGACACCAATTCCAGCTGAATGTCCTGAAAGATTGTATAAAAGATTTACAATCACACGAGATCAAGTTTTCGAGGAATATAATATTTTGTATTTAGATAATGTAGATACTTTTCACTACATATAACCACATGTCTTCAACATACAGAAAAGCTTCAGATTGTTACATTCATGCATTAAGCCACTTAGAGTTGTGCTACCCTAATCTCTTTACTGATTTCCAATGACTGAAAAATAAATCGCAGCTTATTTATTATGAACAATACAAACTAATGGGATCACAAAATTTTATGGAAAATTTAGTTAACAACAGAAACAGTTTTAGCGAAACCTACAAACTGTTTTGTTTAATAGTAAAACTATCTCATCCAATAGTGTTCCATAGAAAACTGTTTTTCTCCTTCAAACAGAATAAAAACGATCCAGCACAATACAGTGAGACAGAGTTCCTAACTTGTCTATTGAAATGGAACTACTAAACACATTAATAAAGTACAAAAATTTTATGATATAATTGACAATTTCCCAAATTTGAAAAACAATAGAATTAACCTTGTGTTCAAGAAATAAAATGCAACTATTTTTAAATGCTACTTTATTATTAAATACCCTTAACATACTTTATTTTGCCTCTATACATTTGTTATTCTTGATTCCAAAACAGATAGAAAGGTTTATTAGTTTGGAGGGGGGGGGAGTGACCTGCCAGCGAATCTGCTTCACCAGTCGCCGAAGTCACGAGCCACCACTGTTTCCTCATAAAAGTTAACAGAAAATTAATAAGGAGCATCTCTAAGTTTTACTTCTAACATAAAATTTTTGCCTGGTCAAAATGACTCCTGGTTAGAAAAAAAATTGTTCCTCTTTCCGGCAGTGTTTAGTTGGGTAAATGTACTACTTGGACAATTTAGCTTTTCAGCCGCAAGCCGTACGACCTTCCAATACAGAAAGATTACAAACCGGAAAACCGTGTTGTCTTCTCCAACTTATTTGACAAGTTAATAGAGCCACCTGTGAATCGCACAGTGAAGTACTGAAATTTGTTCTGACCGTGTTAGTTGTGTACGTGTAATGTACTATGTGATTCGTGGACCACACACACACACACACACACACACACACACACCGAATCTCTAAATTTAAAGGACTAATTTGTTTGAACTAAAATTGTTTAAGCTTCTACATAAAGAGGAATTTTAAATTGTAAGTAAAAAGGTTTATTAAATGAAACGTTTACTATACTAAGTAATAAGACTGTATTCTTATAAACGGTGTACAAAACATAATTATTTTCTTAGAATCTGATGTGACTTGACTGAAAATTATTTACGCGTTGTCTGACTGAGAAGCAGTCGTAACATTATAGTGTCGTTATGTTTCGTTTTATTTGACGTAGCTATTTAATTGACGTTTGAGTTGCTATTTTAAAAATAACATTCCGTACAACTTTAGTTGTAGGTTTTGTTTCTTAATTGTGTTTATGTTTAGACCTAAATAAGCTTAGTCGTCTTGTTAGTACGTTATTAAAAGGTAATCGCATTTCAACCGCGGTGTCCGTCCACACACGACACGGTATACCATACACGGTATACACTGTTCAAATAGCATGTACGCAAATCTGTTTTCATAGATATGTGTTTGACTTTGATTAATACATTTTAATGTTCGACGACCTATATGAGGCACATATGTGTCTCTTGATGGAACGATAGTTCCGAAACGCGTCACACAGCTACGAGAAGTCACAGGACGTAACTGAAATAAGGTAATTTAACAATTCAATTTCTAGTTTTGGTAACATTTTCAAATTCATCTTAATATTTTTTTTTGATACTTTTTCCTTTATATAAATTTAATTTTATATGTAATGAAGTTTTTAACGAAACTCACACAAAATCTGACGCCTTGTTGGGTACGTAAGTGGGTATTAGATATATGTTCAACACAGGAACATTTACGTATCAGAGCGTAACGTTATAACGTTTTACTTATGAGTATTATGTAATATTTTTAATTTACTATTCAATATTTTTAATTATGTAGCTACCCAAAAATATGTTTAAAAACTTTTACTAAGATTTTTCGTTTCGTAAAATTAATAATTCATGTCTATTACACTTCGGTAAATAAATTATTACAATCAGTACGGAATTTTGAATGTTGATAATATCTTCTCATACTAATACAATTCCCATGAAGTCGTTCTAACAATATTTATTTATCTCTCACGTACACAATTTGTAGACTAATAAGCAGGTACGTGAGAAAACAAAAAATTAATTACGAATTTGGTTTACAAATGGAGATGATTATTTTTATTTTCAGAATCGTAGTACATGTGCATGTGCTATCTCACCATGCGTACACGCCCATAGACATACAATTATGTGAATAAAGTAAATGAAAAACATACAAACTTATGCTCACTGAACACAAATATTAGTCTATTTTTCTAAAAATCATTCGTGTTCTTCGGTTTAATCCTGTAAGCCCGAAGGGCGTTGTATGACCTAAAAATAGTAACATGTATTTCATGTTAGCGTCATTACTGTTGCGTTACAATACAAGCCCCACACAGCGATAGGAATTTTACTTTCAAATTAACTATCATATATGTCATATAGTTTGTATGTAACGATTAGAATGTCTATTAAATGTTCATACGTTTTACATACTTGCAGCTCATGTTCTGCAAATTGTCTTACACAATTTATTTGAAAGGAAGTTAAAACAAGTTGATGATGACGTACAACGAATATGCGTCCTACTTAAATTTTTCAAAAGTAGAATGCAACAAATTACTGCACTCCCGTTGACATGATACCAATGTAGCAAGTACTCGGATTGTACGGTAAGTTCAAACTGAAAGGGTAGGGCTTCTAAATAAACTTAGAAAGTTCAAAAACTATTAAATAAAATTAAAAAACCATTATCAAATATATTTTTAACAAAATCTATGCACTTATTTGTTTTTCAAGTACTACAGAGAACAATAAACGAGAAAAATATTAATTTAAAATATTATTTCAAAATTTGTTTTGAACGTTATGTTTTATATAAAGCTCACACTTCCTATAGCCACAGAAAATGTAAATTAAAGTTAATAATCTTATAACTGTGAACGAAAATTAAATTATTTACATGTAAATATAAATTAAGCATATTCAGAGAAACTCCAAAAGATTAAAAGAGAAATTTGTACAAGTCATTTCCTATGAGTGAAAGTTGTGTCAGAGAAACACAAACATAGTAACTCGTCGATAAATGTTTACTTATTATAGTCGATTACGCTGAACCACTAGACCAAAACGTTAGAATAAACTTTAAATAACAGGATAAATATTTCATATAGAAATGATATAATACAAAAACTCAAAACGAAAATGGAAAGACTATATATGTCTATGAAAAATAAATACTTTGAATGCAAAATATATTTTTATATAATTTCTGACACTTAGTTTCTATGTATTATTTCAAGCCTTCAGTTAAAATATATATGAAAAACTCTGTTGTGTTCTTGTAGACCTATATTATCTGAATAAATCTAAATTTTTGGAATGTAAACTACGTGACCTCTTGTTTCACAAGCTCTAATAAGTACGTTTACAAAGCAAATTGCGATTAATATTTGTTTCATTATCTACAGTAGTTGACACTTTATTAAGGAATAATCTGCACCTATGTGTAGTTATATTAGTTTATTTCAAGTGTGTGTGTGTGTGTGTGTGTGTGTGTGTGTGTGTGTGTGTGTGTGTGTGTGTGTGTGTGTGTGTGTGTGTGTGTGTTGACTTTGTGTGCATCTTGATACTGGTAATGTTATAGTTAAATCTGACATGTTATTGAATTACTGTGATTACTAATGCGCATTATAGACACCATTAATTCTAATGGATATTACGGGAAACACCAGTTCACATCAGTGATAATTCATATCAGGGTGCAAGCTTATATTAATTTAACATTACTTTAATTAATGCATGGATTTTCTTGCTACGAGTGTGTTATATAAATGGTCGCAATATTTTAAATAATACGCGCAGATTATATTACACATCATGTAACATGTTATATACTACTTACTGTAACAATCGAATGTTACAATATATCTGTCCACTTATTGATAGAAAAAGGAATTCATTAAAAAAACACAGGCACAGGACGAAGTACGTATGATGACTTCTGTTGTCTATAAGTCGTACAAGGTTATGTGAGTGGCAGTAATATCTGACTGTTTAATTGCAAAAATCTAAATTCTGTAATACAAATTTTTTTTAAACTAAAAATCAAGTAACTGTTATGTGTATTGTATTTTTGTTTTATATTTTTACTGTGAAGTATTTCTTAGAATAGGAATACGATTTTCATGGAAGAAAGAAACGTTGTTTCGAAGAATTAACAGAATTCAGTGTAAAAACAGCATAGCCTACAGTGAGCAAGATTTAAAGATTTGCCGGCTGATGGAAATACTTTTTTTTTTGAGAAATATTTAGAAGCAATTCACACGCTTAAAATAAATAAAGACAATAGAAATTCAGACAATAATAAGACACATATAAGAATAGAAGAAGAAAGATAGTAATAAATCACAACATGTACTAAGCTGTGGTAGACTAAGGTTAAGGGACTTTTAAGTACGTTTTAAAAAAAAAATAAAAACAATGTTACAAAAATTGTGAAAACTATAAATAAGTGATACTGTTAAGCACAGACAACATTAAACAAGAGGCAGAAGAACAAATGAAAATAAAGAATATAAAACACACTTAAGAGGAAATCCAATACGATCTTAAAAACGAGAGAGAAGTACTTTAGATTTAACATTTACAATGTGTTAATTAAGGAAGGAATACTTATTTAGCAATAAAGAACTACATATCTGTTCATTAGGGTTAGGAAAAGTGTTCAACGGAGTTTGGAGAGAATGCATACGGAACTACTATAAAAGTTGGGTACATGAGGAAAAATAAGGATTTTGATATGTTTGTTTAATACAATATAAATGTTATAAAACTGAATAAGTAAGTACTGGAGAACGTAACATGCAGGTGGAATAAAACCGGGCTATGCGCTATATGTCTATTATTGTATACAATAGTTTTTGAAGAAACGATGGAAAAAGCTTGCACTTAGAGGAACCTAATTTCAGATTCTGGCAGTGGAGAGAAATGCAGCTATTGTGTATTCATGTAGGCAGTACAGAAATAATAGAGAATTATTAGGCGTCTTCAAAATTTATGAAGTTAGGGAAGATTCATACATTTATAAATGTCTACAATATGAAATCGTGAATACGTACGGCGACATTAAAAAAAGTAACAGAAAAAGTGACACCGTACAAATACTTGGGATTAGTTATCACTGAAACAGACAAATTTGGAAATGCAGTCAATTATTTACCTCAATGAATTTTACGTTTCTGGGAAAACTGAGACACCAAAATTGTAGTGGTTAAAAAATATGCCAAAGGGAGAATGGTACATGGAAGTGAAAATCTAGGTACTTTGGCAAAAGCTTAAGTAAAATTAAATGCTACTGAAATAATGTTTTGTGTCGCACATAGGGTAAAAGTAGAATAAAATTAAAAACTAAATACTTAATCGTCAACTAAATTTAAACTTATTTATGAAAAGATAAGAGCGATATCGACTTTACGTCATACCAGTTGACATAATTCAAGCTTTTAAAAAATATGTACGACTCGAAAGTTCAAGAAAAGAATAGAAGTGAAATACTGAAGAGAAATTGTAATGTATTAACAGAAGAAGAGGCGGTAAAGGCTGGTGTTAAATTGTAAGATTTAAAGAGATTAACAAATGACGGGTATGCATCAAGAACTTAAGTAACATTTGACGTTATCGCTTAAACGACTGTACACGTTTTCTTGGTTAAATGGATTTGGGAAAAGCAAACACAAGTGAACTTCAGAATTATCTTAAAAATATATTAGTGTATAAAATAATATTTATATTACCTATGCAGTTTATTATATGCCACAAGTTGGATGGAGTTAATATTAGGTTTATATTTGTATACTATTTTGTCTGTATTAATATATGTACTAAATAAGCGTACTCACTAATATTGAGCATGTACTAATGTGTAATGCACTAATGTATTAGTGTAGTTATGTAGACAACTGGTGTCATACAAATGTCTACTTTCGCACGCGCGGACACACACACACACACACACACAAACGCACACAAGGGCGTGCGGGGAATCACGTCGTTATATTTAACGTATAGTAAGGTACAGGATAACTGATGTTTTTACGGAGCTGCGTAACAAGCAAGTAAATTACGCGGCATACTTTTTTACCTTACTGCTATCATTTCGTATACTACGTTCCTAGATTGGTGAGAAAATATAAAGTATCGGATACAGCTTACACGTTATACGTTCATGTCAGCTACAAATTTCAACTCTTTTATGACAAGTTCCTTTACACAAACTTTATTTTTTTTTTCTGAATTCACATACGCAAAGAACAATAATAAAAGTCCGTATTTTTTATTTGTGAGACCATAAAAGTATTACTAGGTCGTAATGGTTAAAACCGCAGTAGGATAACCAGAGGCAAGCAGCACTCACAGTGACAGTTAGTAAGCTGTGGACGTGAAAAACTGTTATGTGGCAACAAAATATAATTATCTCACTGTAGGAGTCGCGGCCTTATCTTTGTAATGTTAAATGGTGTTTCACAATGCCTCTAGAACAGCTTGCTATCTATGTACGATGCGTTTGAGATTCAGTACTGTAGCAGTTTAAGTTGATTATATTTTAATTAATTCAAACAGAAAAACTATGAAAGTTTTCACGTTCTCGGTTACTAATTAATTAAGATGCGGAGAATAACTTCTTGTCAAATATTTAATTTTCTAAGTAAACGTTGTAGTAGAAATAAGCCAGAGTACAATTTTCCATTTACTTATAAATACGACCCTCACACACATAAGATTTTCGTAGTTCTGAAAATAGCGTATATTTTTCCGCTCCAAAGTTTTCAGTATTTAGTACTTGTCCATAGGGTCAAGTTACTATCAAACCGAAGCAAGGAATTGTTGCATTATTTGTATTACTACTCACTGCATATGTTGCATACGTTTTACTCACTTATGGTTTACTTAATATGATTTGTGATATTCAGACAATTCTACAAAGATTTGTATTTTCACATTAGTGACAGATATTGTTCCAATGAAATTTTGGTCCATGTTTATTTGGTAAAAACATGACTCAAGAAACTTTGAAACCACTTTTTAACTTAATTTTGTCCGTACTGAGTAGTGAAATAATGTGCTTAAGGAAGGATAAAGTTAGTGTACCTTTACGCTGCATTCCCGGAAGCATATTTTCGTAGTTTCATATGACTAACTGTTCCATGCTACTTTAACGGTAACTTTTACTTTTGGGAATTTACATTTTAAGTCAAAAAAGTCGTTATCATTTATGTGATTACACATTTTCATTTAATACATAATTTTTGTACATACTACACGTACTGAATGTGCTGTCGTCATCGTCAGGACGTTGTCGTCGTTGTCACCGCCTCCGTATCACTATTATCTAAAACGGTTAAGCCATTGCTGGTGTTCTTCGCCTCCACTTCAATTCTGCACAGCTTTCTTCCAGACACCTTAATTTAAACACACTAATTATACAGATATTATTCAAATAACATTATGCAATTTTACAACGTGTCCAAGTTTAAAACCATTTAAACGTATGGACTCTGCATTGATTTCGGAAGAATTCACTACTATTCCTGGGCGTTTGTCCTTCGACCTGTAACGGTCTTACATAATGTGTTTTGAAACAACAGTGACAATACAGTTTTATGCTTAAAGAGTGTTGTTTCAAGGTAATGTTTATTTAAATATTGTTATATTATTTTACACCTACCACCTTATCCAAGTGGTAAAATACTATTTAATATAAATTCACTTACATGAAGAACTATGATGTCACCAAGAGGGACAGTAAACCACTCACACTATGGAGAATCTTTATTAAAGAATCTCCAAGGTATGTTGAATCCGCGCATAACTCTAAACGTTTCTATGAAACAACCCAACACATTCAGACACACTCTCTCTCTCTCTCTCTCTCTCTCTCTCTCTCTCTCTCTCTCTCTCTCTCTCTCTCTCTCTCTCTCTCTCTCCCTCTTGCACGAGCGAGCGTATATAAAACACGTATTTAAATACTGCAAATACTTAAATAAATAGTGTTTAAAGTAAAGAAATGGTAAATTTAATCTTTCATCACCAATGCCTTCTTCAATGTTTTAAAACTGAAAGCGTTGGACCCGGGTTAGAGCAGATTGTACAGTAGTGCCCACGGCAGTAAGACAATCAGACAGACAAATGTGATGCGTGCCGCAGTGAGATTTTGATTAACGACTACGCAGAACCAAGCCGTCCGTTCTCTATTGTTCCCACATTCGTATCCCTGACATTTTACGTTGTCAGCGGAACCGTTATTACTGGCCAGCAGATTACATCCAGTGTTAGGGAAACTCGTTGCGTCAAAAATAGTCAGTTTAGTCTATGCTGTAAATTGTCATCTCCAAACTGCAGTCCTTATTGATGACCATAATTACAGCTGCATTACAGATTTAACGTGTGGCAAATTAATATGTAAAACATACGAGTTTATGAGTTCGCAATTACCCTCATCTATCAGAATTACGTTTATCACATAATGCTGTAACACCATGAGTATGCCAACTTACGCCTTAAAGCATATGTGTACTAATTTGACTGATGAATGATGATCTCAGAATATCAAATATCCAACAGTACTCGCCGAAACAGTATCTCCGTTTCCCTATTGCCGAAATCTTTTACACTTCTTAGAAATCAAATTAACTAGCAGTTATTCACTTGTTATTGTCTATTATTTTATACAGCAACCTTCAGTGTTATAACTAAATAATGGGTTTGTAACTTTAAGCTTCCTAGTTTTGCTCTATTAAAATTAAAAAAAAACAAGGATATGTCTATGTAAAAATATAAAATTTAAATGACATGATTGCGTTGGTGACAATAACAATAAGTATTTTTAGGTGACTTGATATTTAATGTAATATTAGTAGAACGTCGTGAGGTAGAACTGAGTAGCCGCTGAGATGACAGCGGCGCCTCCTGGCTGCGAATACCGCAACTAGCGGCTGGCAGTTTCACTGATTTTAACAAGTAAAGGCCACCAAAAATCTTTTTCACCTTAAAAGTATCTAAATAACTAAATGAAAAATATATTAACTGAAATAGTATATGGCCATTCCGAGATTTATATATATACAGTGTTACATGTAAATCAAAAATGCTACACAATCTTTAGATTCTATTACTTAAGATGTGAAGGCTAAAAGTTAATTTAAAGAAAAAGTAATTTCTGCTTTCTCGATTGCATTATTTCTTGTAAATGGTACACTTTCCTTTTTGGTACTACGATGTATTAAGTGTTGTCAAGTTTTACAGAATATCTACAGATGTGTTTTGGGCTAACGTAAAATTTTATTACGCATCGAATTTTTAGTTCACTGCAATATGATAGGCTATTTAAAATCAATAATTTTTTTGGCAGAACTTTTTGAATTTATAATCTTTTTAAATAAATATTTACACACATATGATAAATAGCGCTGAGAATTATCTATCAACAGGCTCTGAAACTGAAAAATACCTTCTACCAATACGTAGTATTTTGCCCTTATTTGTAGCTTGAATAATTAGAAAATGTTTTTACAAAGGTAATATAATTTTAACTTGTTATTATTAACTTCCTACCTATTATTTTCAATCCAGTGCATTCACAAAAGTAAAGAATCTTTTACTGAGCTAATCATTCACACACTCTTTAAAGCTATATTATGCAACTCTTGGCTGCCTTTTTATGAATCTAGTGGTTTACATGGCATTTAGTTTATCCTACTATCTTAGCTAATAAGCGTTTACCATGAATCTATTAATTATGTTGTAACTCCCAATGTTTGTGACATACTGTTGAGTAATCCTGAAATTACCCTTTAGTCCTGAAGACTGTTTACAAAGGAACGGATTAAATATAAACGATTCTCACAGTGTTTAAGATAAAAATTAAATAATATGACACTGAAAATCTCTTTTTTTTATAAGGTCGCTGCAACAGCAACGGTCATTAGCGACCACAAAAATGAATTTCTACAGATTCTTAAACAGATGTGTTAACATATAGTAAATATTTGCTTAAATACCAAATATTGTAAAAAAATGAGATAGATAAACATATTTAAGAAATAACAGCATTAGTTTAACTGATGCAAAATAAAATGAGAAATATTAACCCCCCCCCCCACAACACAAACAATATAAATACACATCATGCACATAAATAAATATAACCAAATATACATATAATAAATATAACACTATATAACAATAAGTCATAACAACATATCAATCCATTAAGTTATTTACACAATTTTTAATTTTCTTATAATTTTCTTAGTCCGTACCTATATTGCTGTTAACAACTAAATCTCCTTTAAGAGAAGTATGTTGGCGGCTGCAGTCTTGTCATTTAAACTTTTTCGCACATCCGCAGGGATATTAAATTTGCTTCGTAGATGTTGAAGAGCAGGACACTCTGAAACGAGATGGAAAGCTGACAAAACCGTGTCATAGCGATTACATCTCGCAGGAGGCTCTCTTGTGAAAATGTACTTGTGAGTCAGTAGCGTGTGGCCGATGCGGAGTCTTGTTATGACCACTTGATTTCTCCTTGAGTCTGTAGCAAGTGAGTGCTGCTCGTAAATATTTTTCCTCACTAGGAATAGTTTGGGGGGTGGTGACTTAAGCCATTCATCATTCCAGCACTTATTTCTTCACTCCATGAGTGTTTTCAAATATTTTGCACGTTCCAATAATTTTAAATTGAGGAAAATACGTTAAAATTCACTAATTTTGCTATTCAACCATAAGAACGTTCTACGCATTATGTCAAATTGTCAATTGGTCTATATTTAACCTTTTAGAAGTTAATTTTTCTACACTAACTTATCTACTGTACTCAGTGTATCTATCTACTTTATACTAATTAAGTAGTATCATATTTATTTAATTTTGTTATAGTGTAAAACTTAAATTAAATCTCACGAGCACATGTGGTGTGTGTGTGCGTGCGTGCGTGCGTGTGTGTGTTTAAGACTGGTTCCCACCGCGCACCCACACACATTCACATAAGCGTTAAATTCAGTTGTGCAGTTTTATAGTAACTGCAAAGGTTGGTTGACTTTTAAAAATATCGTGCATTTTTTAAATGTTTACAGAAACATTACCATGTAGCCTATGTACGTAAACAAATGCGCAGGCGCACGCGGACGCGCACACACGTTACACATTGATTTATTATCATACTAATTATCGTATAATATTAATACATTTGTATTGTACAATATTGTATTAATATAATTGATTGGAAATTATTGTACATCAACTGCAAATGTTTGTAATTTCCCAACATGTATTACAAAGCAGACCTATTGCGTTTTATTGTTTCTGGAAAAAATAGCATTTTTTATTCTGTCGTAAAACATTTACTGTCACAAGAAATATTTTATATGGATATTATAAAACGAAAAATTTATTAGTTACTAATTATATTTACGGATAAAAAATTCTTTAAACATGATAAATTATTATCTTATACAGAAACGTTGATATGAAAGACAGTGGTTGTTATTTATACTGTAAAAGACAAAACGACAATGTCTTGTCTACCGTGTACGTCTACAGTAGCCAAAGCAAAACCTCTCAATGGTGTATTTCGCATGTGTCGCTAATTAAATCTTTCTATACTAGAAAGTACAAGCAATTTAATAATGATTAGCATTCAGGTCGATTACTTCTTGCGTTTCCTTGCAAGTTTTTTTTCTTGTTGTGATTTCTTGAGTGTGATTGTAGTGTATTGTGGGAATAATTTAATGCAAGTTTTTACTAACTGTAAATAACAACTTTTTAGAGTATTCAAGATTAAAAAGAGCCCACTTGAAGATAAAATTGAGTACAGTCGAGATAAATCATGTGAATCTTCTTAATAGTCACGTTTTTGTAAATGCTCCACAAATAGTATCCACAGAGAGTAAACGTTTAAAAATGTTTTGAAAGAGAATAAAAATATTAAAACAGCTGACAAACCTCTTAAAAGTGATTGTAAAATACAGAGTAAACTTCACAAGTAAGCACATTAACAGTAAAAAGAGTCTGTGTATCTTGTATACACTACTTCAATGTATTAATAGAGTTTATAAGTGTACAGATAATACGCTTGTTTAGTATTTAATCGCAATAGTCGTGAAGCAATATTGTTTGCTGAACGTAAACTTAAAAGAAACCTATTCCGCTGCGTACGTGAGTATACACTTCCTCCCGCGGCATATTGGTTTCTGTGTTTCAGATATCTGAAGATTAAAAAATTATTACCTTTTATATATATTTCTGACATTATTTAAAATTTGTTGTAATAAATATTTTGTTTAATACGAATTAAAATTTAGTCCTGCATCATTTTCAGGTAACACGATTGCACGATGAAAGAAATGTTTCCAACGTTTAGTGTATTGCAGATACATAATCAAATATTTTTAGATGTAGGCCTAATATAGAACACATGAACATATGGTCATACTGCGTACAACGTCACATTGCGCAATACAGAAAATTTGCATTAGTAACTACATCAGATAATGCAAAATGTGTGTGAATGTGTGTGCCAAATATATAATAGGCTGATGCGAATAGCTTGGGAGAGAAATTGGAAAGCAGCGTTGCTACAAACGAATCAACGAGATTTGACAAAGGAATACTAAATGACTATTATTAAATTACAAATAGTTTTTTAGCTACTATAGTATGTTACTAATACTTCCTTCATAAAAATACACATACTTGTCCTCTCAATTTAGCCTTAGCAACCACATTACTATTTTCTTTAACTAAAGTGAGAATCGCGTTATTACTTCCAAACTATTAAAATTCCGTTTAACATTATTCCGGCTAAGCCTGTTATGAGTGTTTGCAGTACACCAAATACATATTATGTAACATTTACACGCCATGTACTTCTAGTGTTTATAGGCCTATGGTATATCCACATAGAGCGTGCAAAAACACACACACAAACATATAAGTTATGTTTATTGATCAATTTCTTACAATACCAAGCAGAACTGTAATATATTAATTTAAATTTATACATCTCAATGCTAACTGTTTCAGTAAGCCAACAAAAATATTTTGAATTTCCACGCACATCAATCGGAAATAAAACAGTAATAACAACAACAACACTACTACTACTACTACTACTACCATTACTACTAATGCTACTACTACTACTACTACTACTACTACTACTACTACTACTACTACTACTACTACTACTACTAACAATAATAATAATAATATTAAGGAGAAGAAGAAGAAGGCGAAATGAGTGGAGAAGGAGGAAAAGAAGGTGAAGAAGTTCATAAATTAGAAAATAATAATACTGTAATATAGGCTATAAATCTAGAATTAGTTTGTTCAGTTCGTTAAAAGTAAAACACGATTTCATATAACCTTTACCCATGATTGTGTGAGATTTTAAAGGCTGCGTAGAATTTAGAATTATTCATTGTAAAAGCGCAAAAAAGAAGTAGGCCTACATTTTATAAACAAAGCGGAAATTCGAAGTCGTTCCTGTTTGTTCTTCTGGGTGTTGTACAATGTATATTCTTATCACGAAAGGTATTAATCAACTTTGTCACTTTAGTGTCTCTATTTATAAATACTTTCTAAGTAACAACATTGATTGAAGTTTCGTAGTTCAAAGTAAATGTAAATAACTTGCTACAATGTCAGGTAGAAGGTTACATATACTCTGGACATAAGGACAGAAGCAATTAAACATTTTGCTCAATTACAAATAATGCAAATAAAAATAATATAACCATAATATATTACGTTTACAACAGGATTATAGTTTTCAATAGACGTATTTATGTTTACCACAAATACCGAAATGTTCAAAATCCTAAATCATTTGTTGTTATTTAAAAGATCAGGATCTATGTACTTCTGTGTAGGATGTACATATGTCCTGTTTTGATTCAAAGGAGAATCAGTATAATAAAAGTTGCATAATCAGAGTGCAACGGAAAAGGGATAGACAACGCGTGACTGTGTTAGATACACACTTTGCACGTGCTGTGTTAGCGGCAGAATGACGCCATTGTTGCGGGCTCCTTTTCGATCTTTTCAGACTGTAATTCCTGATTGCGATTGATTGTTCTACGGCATCCAGATCAATTTGTTACGTACTACGCTACAATGTGCAATTATGCTAATTTATGCAAATTCAATGATTTAAATATTCAATTAGATTAAATGTGTCGAATTGATTTATTTACGTGAATATATTAATTACTCTGATATAATTAACTGTATTCATTAACGATTAGCATAATTACTGAGACTCTTTATTGTCGTTATAAGACGATATAAGAAAATTTATTACAAACAATTCAATTAACGTTAGTGTTTCGTTACTAAGGTTGTGACAATAATGAACGCATGAAATACTTAACAAATAAATATTTATTACACATCATGCAAATAAACTACTGAGACATAAATGTAAATTATGACCTGAAAATACATTCAAGAAAAACATATAAGAATATGGATCACAATATATATATATATATATATATATATATATATATATATATATATATATATATCCGTTCCGTTGCTTGCTGTAAAACATAACATACAATACAATAAATATACACAAACATAGACAATCAAATATTAATTATCCTATACTAATGCGTTAATTTTGCCTTAGATGAGTAGCTTTTTATGTTTAATATTATCAGTACAATTGATCTAATTTCTCAAAGTGTTGTTTCTTGGAAAAGAAACAGAGCAGTAGTTTTATTATAATATTAATAACATGAGGATTTTACTTGAGATAGTGAATATCCAAAACTCCATCGGTGAGGATTCGTGTTCACTGATGATCCCATGTAATTAGAAGTTCCGTAGAATTAGGTATCTGTCATCACTTTGCACTCGCGGATAAGATTCACTCCCGGTTCGTGTCGTTCCGTTGACGTTGCCCGTTAATAATGAAAGTTTATAGAGTCTTGTGTTGCACAAGTGCATTCATTATTAGTGGTTGTGTACAAATAACTGTCTGTCGCTAAACTGCTTCGTGTGTTTATATATGTTTAATTTAGTTGGATCATGATTGTGTGCAATATTGAGCACGAGTGTTATGAGCGCTAAGTCACTTATTGTTTCTGAGTTCGCACGACTGAGATAGTTATACCTAAATCATAGTGTGTTCTGATATCGATCACTGTGTTCGTAATTGTCGCGCCAAAGTTCTAACATCGAGTCGTTCGTTCACTTATTAATGTTTAATTTGCATGTCGGAATATTCTTAAAGTTTATAGTATCAAACTCAAATTCTAGCGATACTTATATGACTTCACACTTCGGGTTACTGCGGTAAACTTCTGTAAACTTAGTGAAAAACGATTGATTGATTGAAAAACTGCGTGACTGTCTGAGAACTATTGAGTAACCGAGAAAACTGCGTAACTGACTGACTTTTGTATAACTGAGTAACCGAGAAATTTTTAACAACTACTGAGCTCGCGTACCTCGTAAACAGTTTTTATTAAACGTCTTCCGCCATAATGCAACTTTCTGTCGAACACGCCTCTGGTCGTCTTCGATAGGTCCGATATTTCCTTCCACTATGAAGATCTATGGTTCTCGACACCCTGATTCGCTGTTCTGGTTGTCACCATGACGATAGTCCTCTCCACCTGCTTCTTTGGAAGATGCTAGACTCTGGTTGGCTATCGAACATCCCCTAAAATACACGGCGAAAGGGCTTCGCACTACTTCTTAGAATGTAGAGTAATTGCTCGCCTGTCCGTCAAACCTTTGTTCTTGTGAGTTTACCAAGGCCTGCTGTTATTCCCTTACTAACAATACGTAGCGCCTTGTTCATTGTTTGGCTTTCCTTCGTCTTTTTTCTGCCAATTAACAGCTTCTTGCTCGTCCCCACCCCAAGATGCCTCCACGGTCTGTCGTCATAAATATCAGTCGTCATCCTAACGTTGTTTCACGCTGTGCGACACCCTTGACTGTATTCATTTGGTGTACGTCGCTTTGTCTTCATACTGGGTAAAACCTTTCTAAATCCTTTGTGAGTGAGTATCCTTTTCTTAAAGGCTCGCACGCTTCGATTTAACCCTACAGCATGTGCTCGCTTCAATTTCTGCGTATCCGTGCCACTGGACTCTGCTTATGTTCAGTTTGTTGTGGTTTTGTAAATCTGAGTTGAGCTTGGTCTGTCACAGTCGAGCCTATTTCCTTTTTGTTGTGTTATGTCAGGCGTTCTCTCATTGTCTTGTAGCTAGCGTCGGGTTGACGTGTTGTTAAATTGTCTTTATTTATTACTCTGGCTTGGGTTGGTGGCTTGACCTGTGCAAACGCACTTCTCGATCATAAAATTATGTAATTACATTTTTTGATCGCTATAACGCCACTCACCCTGAGTGTAAACTCGCTCTTTCTGAGGCCGAACGCTCAGATTGTTTTTTGGATTAGCGATTCATTGTACATTACTGGATTTATTATACTCGTATTTGGTTTAATGTAAAGTGATATTTGTTCATTGTTCAGTGCCAACGTCTATAATAGGTGACTGTATTACTTAATGCGTCAAAAAGGAGTGCTCTTAGGTAAGGTTACCTAATATGGTCATATAATTAATATGATGGTAGTCTAAATTTACGCTATTTTTAAATAATGTGTCCACTCGTATTATTAATATGATGGTAGTCTAAATTAACACTATTTTTACATAATGTGTCCTCTCGTATTATTTCCTTTTTTGCGTAGCAGATAGGATATAAATTTGCCTAGCACTACTGACATTTTTACAGTCCATGTGCATTTGTGAACATTTCAGTGGCAGCTGATCATTGTCGAGTTGTAAGTTTTAAGGTTATGGTGTGTTCGCTGTCCAACGCTTTGTATTTTATTTTATTCTAAATAACCATATATGTATTAAACCTATGTCACATAGTTGAAGTATTCTACTTAGGTTTTAGCCTTCAGTTGCAAGTTAGCATTTAATTTCAAGTTGTGTTTTGTTTTATTGTTGAGTGTAATACCTTAAGTTATAAGAATAAAATATTAAAAAAATGTGTCTACAATGCCAAAGGTTAATGCGTCACCTTTACAAAATAACAAAGACAAACTGGACATTAATGTGCAAACTAACAAATTTTGTAGACAATACTGTTCTTTTAACATTAAAAATGCAGTGTTCGCAGCAAAAAGTTAGTTAATATTATGGTCACACCACTTTGGTGTTCCATGGACCTCTTTGAACAAGTCTTACGACTATCTTCAGCAGCTAGAGCTATATTATTGACGATAAACTTAGTTACACGCATCTTAAACTTTATTAATATTTACGGAGAATCATCTACAAATAATTGTAATAAAGGTCATTATTGGTCCTCAAGGATATGTAACAAACTTTCAGCAGTAATGTAAAAAAGAAAAATGGGCAGAAATGTATTCAGTTTTCATTTTTTTACTGGACTTGCTATGAGATGTGCCTGTTCCTGGAATCTGACCAAGGTACCAAGCTACCACAATGTTTTACTTGCGTGATAGTCGTTATAGATAAGCGATATACGAAACGGTCTACACGACTACGATTAATATTGTTCGACAGATTCGACCTCCTGAATATTTAATATTATTGAAAAGTGCGGCTTCACAGCTGCGTAATTAATTGTTAGGATTGGGTAGCTAAAGACACTAATTTGAATCGTCTGGTATGGAAAACTGAAAAGATAAGAAACAAGAGAATGGAAACCGAATATAGCAACTTTATCAAAGTCAGAGCAAAATGTGAAGTAAATAAAACCAGAAATCGCACGCTTAATTCAGACTATGAGTCTGCCGTTAAAGTCAATTATTAGTAACTTTCCTAACGTTTACTTCCAAGAATGAAAATTACATTTCCATTTATTTATATTTTCTGTAATGAAACTATAACATTACAAACAACAAATGTATGCAACTTAAGTAACTGACATAATAACTGTGTCTTTCAGGCTGATTAGCATAGGAGTAGCATTCATGCGCTTCTAAAGACCATTCAAAAGCTATAATCAACCTTATGGTCATTTTGAAGAACAATCTGAACGGTACGGTTAAATTAAGTACACGCTGTTAGTTATTATTGTGTGAGATAATTGAATTAGTAAATTTGTACTAAAATTTGCATATTTAGTAATAAAAATTCAGGTTCTGTTAAAATTTAACAGATGATTAGCTAGTACTCCAGAAGACATAATTATTCCTTACAAGACATACGGGTGATGAGATTACTTAGCCAATACGTGGAATAAACAGTAGTCAATATGTAAGCAATATGTTGTTGACTGGGTGATAGCATGGTGGCTAGTAGTTGTACACTTTATCTACTTCGAGAGTTCTCCTCCCAACTACATGGTTGCCAACATGGCGTTTGTTCAAAGCCAACTTGTAATGAGTTTACAATGCGGCAATCGTAGCGCAGCACTTGGATTCTGTTGTCCGCTGCAGGTAGTGTGTTTGATTTATAACACTGAAAACCTGCTCTACACCAATATTAATTTAAAAACGTAATTTTTATTTTTACCCCACATTGAGAGAACAGATTCTCCTCTTTTTAATTAGTTTCAATGAGTTCATTGGCAATGAACCTTAGATCGTTTTTAAAGTTTTACGTAACAATTACTTTACGTAAAATACTATTTAATATGTGTCGAGAGTGGTTATTATAACTGTCAGCTTTATTTCTTTGTATTTCTTTTATTTCATACTACGACATTATGATTTTGTTCTCCTTTGCTAGCTCAATTACAGCTGCTACTCCAGTACTGTTTTGATTTTTGTAGTTAGGTAAAATTTTAAATAAAATTTGTAGTAATATGTAATCAGTACATAATATTGCTTATCACGTAACCATTTTTTACTTAAAACGTCTCTATTATCCTTTGAAAAACTATTTTTATTAGAGTTTAGTGTAAACTTCAAAATTAAAGTTTTTAAATAATTTCTATTGTAGAAACCGTTTCTAATTTTGATATTTTTAATTACTGAATTTCAGATTTCCGCTCTTTATAATTTTGCAGAATTATTCGTTTCTTCAGAACAAAAAAATGCGTTATGATTTACTTCATTGTTTTCATGATTTTAAACTTAAATTAAAATACATAACAATAAAAAAATAAATATTAATATAGTACCAGGATGATTTCCAAGAAACTAATTTATCATAAAAATCTAGTTTAGAAAATTCTAATCAACAAGATCAAAAAGTTAAAAAGTTGAATTGCATACCATAATAACACACAGCACAGTAATATGACGTACAGCGTAACTCATTAAACACAACTAGCAATGGTTACTCATACAGTGAATAAAGTTTAATATGTTTATTATACCATGTTATGCTGTTTTATATCATTTTATACGGTTATAAAATAACAATATAAACACCCTAATCACAAAGCCAGTTTTCACACTTTAAAACCTGTGGAAGGATTGTTATTTTGTAACACTGATGATGGCGGCTTCATTGTAATAATAAAATGCTTACCATTCCTTTTAACGAAATAATACAACTGTTACCACAGTAATATCAGTTAATCTATTATATTATTTTTGTTAACGCTTATTTTTGAATATTATTTTTGAATACGCAGACCACCAAAGTATTCAAAGCCGATCACTGTATGGCTTTTTCAACTGTAAGTGAATCCAATGTGTAAGGATAAACAATTTTAACAGACACAGGTTTCTTTATCATCAAAGTTTACTGAAAAAGCATGTAATCTCAATGACGAAATTCATATGTAGTTGTGAATTACAAAATAAGTATTGGGGGAATAAACACCTTAGCTTACACATAAGAAAACATATCAAAAACACAAACAATTTAAAGTTTCTACACTATTGTTTACAAGTTGTTGAAATGCTCAATCAGAGATCATGTTTATCTAATCTTTTAAAACAATGTGCTTGAAATAAGAAATAATACATACTTCTAAAACAATAATTATCTTAATTGTTTGCAATATTTTCTTGAAAATTATCGAAATTTGTCCCTGCCGATGAAAATTATTAATCACCTAGTAGTCGAAGTAGGAAAATTAATTTAACCTGTTTAGCGGAGCATGTTAGGAACTGTATGAAAGTTACGAATATTAAAAATATTTTACAAATTATGAAAAGTTATAAATCGTTTGTAACAAAAGACATAAGTACACAGAAACGTACAGGCGTTAGAGTAAGTATTTCAGAATTCAATCAAGTAAAAAATTTATGTGATATCAATATTGCATTTTATATGATGTTTTTGTAAAGTTATACTACATGATCTACAACTACATTGCTTTCAAATTTGTAATTTTTACTCACTTTGCATATGGATTTACAAGTATTATGGAATTACAAGTACTATACGTAATTCATCTTTTAGTAACTATACCTAGATCAAGCAGGAAGTATTATTCTTTCCAAAAAATTTGAAATATTTTAAGCAAACGTATACAAATGGATCATTGAAAACCCATTATTATGGTCACTGTACAGCTTCATTGTTGATTAATCTAGACGTTTAAAAATATAATATGAAGGGATTTGTTTTTTTTTAAGACAAAAAATTTAAAGATTTATTTCTCCCTGGATAATTACAATTACCTTATTAATATGACGCCAATAAGAAATGTTTGTGTTATAAAGGCAGCAATGTGTGCTCAGATTTATACTTAATGGAATGACTTGTCGAATTTCATTGTAAAACTAGTTGAAAAGAATGCAAGAGTTGATGAATACTTCTCAGCATAAAAAATTTTAGTATAGTGATTGTGCGTCCTCTTTACTGTTATATAAACTTTGTTCATATTAATATTTTGTTTGTAAAGACAGTCTCCTACGTAAAGGAGAGCGCTTCTTAGTGTTTAATTATCTTTGTAACCCCTCTTTAAGTATTGTATTGACTCATAAAAAAAAAATGGTTTTTTTTTTTTTTTTAAAGAGGGGCCACAAGATAATTAAAACTAGGCCAAAGCTTAGAGAAGCCAAAAATGCACTGGATCCAGTGAGACGGGACTTGCAATTAAAACTCACAAAATTAACAACCAATAAATTTTTTATTATAAACAAACTTTAAATCTCTTTAACCCAACAAAATCACTGTATTCTCCTTTAAAATATTTTGCTTGAAAAATAAATATAAAATTTAAATTCTCCTTAAAAATGTTTTTGCTAAAAAATTTTACTTGAAAATATTAATAAATATAAAATTATATTCTTTTTCTCCTTAAAAATGTTTCTGCTTTTTGAAAATATAAATATAAAATTTAAATTAAATGAATATAAAATGTTCTTTTCCAATCTGGGTTACTTTTCCCCACTTAGCCCTATACGTAACCCCCAAAAGTACAAATGAATATACAATACATATAATGGACATATAAGGAAATATGTCTACAATATACAATACATACACACGTTCCACATCACAGGACAATTACAACATCCATCATTAAAATCTTGTCACCTCTTTCACCCCAGGAGGTACATAATTTACAATTCATAAATATCATTGCACGCAACACCTATTGCAAGGTCCTAATACCTAATAACTCAAGATATATGTGTGTAACACCAGTGCCCCCAGGGCATACTAAAATTCAGGAGTTGGCATAATACCTGATACTATTATAAAGTGCTCCCACATTGAGAACTTAGACTTGGAGTAAATATAATTATAATTCAGTAAACACACATGTGATCATAATCAATTAAAAAGAATTTAAACATGATAAATTTTGTGAAATACTAAAAACAGTAATGTGTCATAATGCCTTATAACCTTTTAAAAATTAATTTGGCCCAAAGGCCGACATGTTCCTAGGCAAGATCGTGCATAACTAAACCTGTCCCAGGAGCATGTTCAAGTCTGCATGAAAATCCGCCTATACAGGATTAAACTGGGGAACCGACTAAACTACCAAAAGAAACTCCTATCCATTATATGACCCAAACTGAATATAAATATATGAAATTAAAGCATTAATTGAAAACTAAATTTAACCAGCGAAATTACATGATGAATGATAGAATTACTAGCACTAAGGTAACCCTTTTACTGAAAACTAGAAAGAAATTTACATGCCTGAATGGTAATCAGCCAGAGATACATGCCAACCTCTGGGCTCACATTTAATATAAACAGAGTTACAAAATGTACAAAAGATTCCCCCTCCCCAAGTCCGCGCACTATTCTGTCCCGTTAACCGGGGACATAATTAAAATGTTTAAAGCTTAAAGTCATTGTATGTGGTGTAGCTATATGCCCACGAGTTCTAGTGGGTACATTCCCTTGTGTGAAAGTAATATGTTTTGGTGTCACCTGATTTATTCCGTGGTGTGAAGTTGGTGTTCTGGTCTACATTTTAGTGTGGGTGTGGCCTGTCCTCGCTGTTCTCCTCCGGCAGATGAAGTTGAGAGTCTGGATGGTCATTTGTTCAGGTTGGGGCTGTTCCTCGACTTGAAGCGAGGGACCCTACGCATACAAATATTATCAGCGAGAAGTTCCAACACTAACTCCCCCAGAACCCTCACATGCACCAAAATCCATTTATAATATTAAACACGGCTTTAGGCCTACTTGAAATGAAAGTTTTACACACTCTGCAACAGGTTATACGGGCATATGGCCCTATCTTGGAAAACATTTAGTTTAGTTAAATTACATATTATTCTGACTTTACATTATTCTCAATTCTATTAAAGTTTGTCACTTGTTTCCATTAAAACTTTATATTTTTACTATGACTCTCTTTCTTTAACATTCTCAATAAATTTAGGGTGACTTAATTATTCATACTAACTTGGTTCACCACTTGGCATGTATACATTTATAAACTTTACTCCTCTGGGTTAATATTATTCAATTACTGTGCCTCAGTTAAGACTTGATTTACTGTTATATAATTACTCAGTTTGTTATACAATTGCTATACAATTAATACAATTTACACATACTCTAATTTGCCACGTGGCGTGAATGTGATAGGTTAAAATTTCGTTCATTCCTGTACTTATTAAACAAAACTCCTTTAGCATTACTTCAAATTAATATATACAAGTATATTGCAGTCACTTTCCGCAGATCTGTTGTAATCTAGCCTGCCATAGGTTGAAGATGGTACAATTAAAAAACTTCTCTCTGTCGGAGAACGCGGCGAGGCGTGGTGTGGTTCAGGGCCAGAATAAGACAGGCTTAGAATCGTTTATTCTGGCTTTTCTCAACTCGCGATCAGCGTCGACCGCCAGAGTGCAGCACCAATCAGGCGCAGCATTATTACCGAATTACGGTACGTAGAACGCCACCGCTAAATACAGTACGGTATTTTTCTTCAGCGTTCTCGTTTAATGCAGTGTAAGCGCCGATCTTAATGACTCGGCACACCCCCACCCAAAAAGGGCAACATAGTTGCCCCACACTTAGACAGAGGGGTACTCTGCAGTGTACCCCAATGTTTTCTACTAAAACGAAGGTGTTCCTCGGTTTTCCCAGTTGCCTTTGTTCTCAGGAGAGCAGTGGCTCAGAAGGAAGTCGAAAAAACAGAAAGAAGACGTGTAGAATGCGAGTGTGTTGGCACTACACACTGACCTGATTAGGGCCAGCATGCAGCAAGAAAGACAGAAGAAGAAAAGAAGAAAGAGTGTTCGGGTGCACCCTGAGTTCTGAACTCCTGAGGCTTGACCACTTAGGCGGGAACTCCGAGGCCACCTCAACAGGGACCCATGCCCTATAATTACACGGGGACTAACCCCTTCAAACTTCAATAACGCTTTGCCCCATGAATCCACTTACATCCCACAGGACCAGGGAGAGAACGGGGGAGGAGGTTTCCATGACACATAATTTGTTTACCCAATGGGTATATCCTTCTTATAACCTACTACATGTGTGCTCCAAGGGCAGGCCCAAAACATACCGTGTAGACGAAGTGCACAACCGACCTAATCCCCAAGACATGTTTCGCTCCACTCTCTAACACCTTTTTTTTTTTTGCTATTTCATGTTTTTCTAAGGGGAAGGATAGGAAAATCGGGAAGGTGGAAAGGGCAAGGATCACTGAAAGGTCATGAGCTGGGACTTAAGGTAAGGACATGGCTCCCTCCGGAAATAACGACGAATGGAGAAAGCCAAGGCTCGCGCAGGCAGGGGCGCATCCCTGAAGTAGACGAACGCCACTGGGACTGTGGTGAACATCTACCCGCTACCCTATCAGGTTCTTACCTTTTCCCCGGAGCACACACCACCGAAGGATCACCATCCCTACACACATGGAAACCACCAAATCTTACCCCCCCCCTTTTATTAGTCAGCTAACACCCTCCGACAGAGCTTCAATTTTGAAATATGGGTAACAATAACTTTAGAATCGTCCCCCGGTACGCCCAGCCGGGCCGTCACCGGTGACGTGAACCCCAGGATGCGATATGGCCCCGACCAGCGGTAACATAACTTTGCGGCACGTTTGTCTGCGGCTGAGCTGAGTGGGTGGCTCTGGCAATAGACCCAGTCACCAATCCGGAAGGGGTTTGGAATTCGCCCCTGATTATAACGTCGACGGACCCGCTCGTGCGCTCGCAGCAAATTCTTCCGAGCCTCCTTCCACCTCTCTGCAGTTTTATTATCGGGCTCCCGTGGCAGAAGATCTTCGATGTTCCACAAATTGGCCAACGGGAGTGCGGGCGAGAATCCAAACAGGATTTGAAAGGGCACGGCCTGATGGCTATCATGTCGGGCCGTATGAAAAGCTAATTGTAACCACTTCAGATTCTGATCCCAGGTGGTTTGTTGCTCAGCGTGATAGGCAATCAGGGCGGACCGGAGATTCCGATTGAATCTCTCCGCATGGGACGGCTGGGGGTAATTAGGGTCCCATTGACGAAATGATCCCACTGGCGAAACACATCCGCCGGAATTCACCCGAAATGAACTGCGGGCCATTGTCAGAGACGATGATGATCGGAAGACCGAAATGCTGAAATATATTGTTTTGGAGCGCATTGATGGTTAAACGAGCCGTTGCCTGCTGTAAGGGCAATAGCCAGGCAAACTTTGAAAAAGCATCCACACAAACAAGCAGGTAAGCATTACCTGACTTGCTACGGGGGAATGGCCCAACGTAGTCGATGAACAACTTCTCCATCGGTCTGCTCGCCACATCAGATGACAACAACCCTAACTTGGTGTTCTGGGCAGGCTTGCTCAAGCCACATAGATGACAGCTCTTAACCCTGGTCGCGATGTCCCTATCCATGCCCTTCCAGATAAAATGTCTCCTAATACTGGAAATGGTCTTAGAAATTCCCTTGTGGCCTCCTACTGGTGAATTGCGGTAATAACTGAAGACCATGGCACTAACTTGCTAGGCAGCACGATCGATCTTAGGGGCAGGTCCTTTTCTTTCTCTACAACATAAGACTCCCTTGGACAAGACGTAAGGGGCCTGTACGTTACCCTCCTTTATATTTTGGATGACTGGACCCAGCTCTTGGTCGTTTAACTGATGAGGTAACACATCAGTGAAGGCTAATGGAAAGTCTAACAGAACGGAACAGGGTTGCTCAGATTGGGCATCACTGGGCTGGGAAAACATGCGGGACAAGGCGTCTACAACTACATTTTGAGATCCCCTAATATGTTGCACTTTGAACTTAAAGGATGAGATCTCTACCACCCATCTACCAATTTTACCCAGTTGCCGGGGATGAGCCAGAAGCCAAGAGAAAGCCTGATTATCGGTCTCGAGCAGGAACTCAGCATGTTCCAGGAAACGCCTGAACTTGTCTAGAGCGTACACAACAGCTAAACACTCTAGCTCATAGACGGATGATTTTCGTTCTTGCTGGATCAATGTCCGGGAAATAAAAGCCACAGCTTAGCGTCATCAACAACTTGGGACAGAACTGCCCCGAGCGCAACCGAACTCGCGTCCGTCTGTAGTATAAAGGGTTTCGAAAAGTCGGGGATCCGTAACACCCGTGGGGAGATGATGGCCTCCTACAAGGTGTGGAAAGCCTTCTGTTGACTCTCACCCCATGTCAATTTAGCGCCCTTCTTCCTCAGCTCGTTCAAGGGTGCGGCAATCTCAGCGATATTAGGTATGAATCTTCGATAAAAATTGACCATACCTACGAATCTCGCTATTCCCTTCGCATCCTTAGGAGGGGGGGAAGTCACGGATGCCCTGTGTCCTCTCGGGGTCGACTGTAACGCCCCGGTGTGAAACCAAATGGCCCAAGAAAGAAATAGTCTCCTGGGCGAAACGAACCTTCTCGGGACTGACAGTGAGGCCAGATCTTCTCAACCGACACATCACCTCTCGGAGATGACCCAGATGATCTTCGAATGTCTCACTGTACACCAACAAATCATCTAAATAATTGAAGACGAACCTGAATTTCACGTCGTGAGAAACGGTATCGAGAAGACGAGCGAGTGTCTGGGCCCCCACAGCCAAACCCATGGGAACCCTTGTGTATTGGTACAAATTCCAGGGTACACAAAAGGCCGTGTACGGTCTACTCTCTTTGGCCAAAGGAATCTGGTGATAGGCCGCATTGAGATCGATTATGGTGAAATACCTGGCCCCACTGAACCAATCAGAGGCCGAATGTAAGTCTGGGAGGGGAACAGAATCCACCTCGATATTTGAGTTCAACTTCCGATAGTCGATGACCATACGTTGCTTACCCCCAGGCTGAGGTACCAAAAACGCTGGACTGGCATAGCTAGAATGAGAAGGTTCAATCACCCCTTGTTCTAACAACTCTTGAACCTTCTCTCGCAGAATGGTCATCTTCGGAGGTGCGAATTTGTAAGGGTGCGACCTTACTAACTTAGAGTCTGTAAGACGGATCTTATACTCCAGCAGGTGTGTGAGTCCCAATGTAGGAGTTAACACCTCGGGAAATTCCTCACACAATCGGTCTAAGGCCCTCTGCTGGGATGGAGTGAGATGATCTCGTGCAGAATCGGGACAAGCTACCTCTTGGATACCTGGCTTAGCTCCCTGGTACCCAAGGAACGGAATAAGAGCTACCAGATTAAACTTAAAATAACATTGGTGCGCTTGGATGTCCAGCACGAGACCATTTTTCGCGATGAAATCGGTACCAATAATACAATCCACTCCCAGATCAGGAGAAACCAGAAAAGGCCACACGCAAGAAAACCCATCGATTTTAATTTTAAAGGTAATCACCTGGGAGATGGGCAAGATTTCTCGAGATGCAGTCCAGCATACCACAGACGACAGGTTCGACCCCTTGATCAACCCCTGCTTTTCAAGGTCCGCGCATACCCGAGATGAGATGATGGATCGGGCTGAACCGGAGTCAACTAAAGCTCTGAGCTGACCCCCTTTTACCTCGAGCGACAGAAAGGGGCATACTGGAAGGTGTTGAGAGGTAGTGGACAGGACCTTGATGTCGAAAGAGTCGGATCCTAGCAATTGCCTGGAGGTAGTTGGAAGTTGTAAAGATTTAGTGCGAGGGGAAGGCATCCTCCGACATATCTTCCCCTGTCTACTTAGTTTTTTGGGATGGGTCTTGACGATGGAGGTGCTGGACGCGCGCGCCCTCGAGTGCATGATCGAGCCACGTGCCCCGGGCGGTTACAATTGTAACAGATTATTTCCCCCCTTCGCTCGCGATTTCGAACTGACTTGGCCTGTCGGGGGGGGGGAGGTTCACTGCGTCCTTCCGCTCTCTGAGGTCTGGGTAGTTTCCCTCTGCTGTCTCCCCTCGCCTCGTCGCTCATCTGAATGGCCTTTGTCATCACACACAGCCGGTCCAAGTCCGCAAACCACCGCGGCCGCTCAGCAAATACAAGACACAATCTGTCTTCGGAGGAGACGCCGTCAAGAATATTCTGGACCACCTCTTCCTCCGACATGCCCAGTCCCAGTATACGCGCTACCTCTCGAATGCTTTGTACGAATTGGGCAAGACTCTCGCCCCTCGCCTGCACGAGATAAAAGTGTCGGTGACGTAATTGCTCCATTAGTCCCCCGGGCACGAACGCCTCCAACACCTCCAGGTGGAACTCCGCCACTCCACCTCTACGCCGCATTACATCCGCCACCCTCTCAGCCATGGGGCCGCGATAATAAGGAAAAACGAGCTCGAGCACGGTGCGATCTGACATCCCCGGGAAATCAACCAATTGGAAAATAGTTTTAAAGAATGGCAATAATTTGTCCACATCCAGCCCATCCACGACCGGAAATTGCTGGATGATATGAGACAGTGGGTTGGGAAGCTTGCGATATGACGCCGCTCCCAAACCGGCGAAAACCGGGGTACTTGCAGCAGGCTCGATTGCTCTACACGAGGACGCTACAGCCGAGACCTCGGACTCAGCAACTGGTGCCGGCGTAGGTGGTCTACCCGGTTGAGACCCTTGCAGGGTCAAGTTGATCTGTTGGATTAGACCTTTTACATCACGGGCCGGCTCAAGATTGCCCCATTGTTCGTCAAGATTCTGCAGCCTGAGTTTTACATGCTGCAGGCGTTGTCGGATTCGCCGGACGCCGATGGAGCACCCCGGTCCCTCCTCCAAACTGTCTACACAGCGAGCTAATTCCTGCAGCTCCTCCCACTTCTCGTTACATTTTTCTAATTCGCTCTCTTTGTCGGCGATGGCGACCTTCGAGAGCGCATCGCCCGCGGACAGCGCTTCTCTGAGCTGCTGTCGTAATACAATTACCGTCTTTTTTGGGTCTCTCCCCCGGGCTCGTAACTCGAACTCGATTTCGTCGCGCAGAAACAGCTCGGTATATAGGACACTCATCCTCGAACTTCGCGGTCGGCACACAAAAACAAAACACCGTGCAAAAAATGACAATAAGAACACAGGAAATACTTGAGTACTGTCCTTCCTTCAAGCAGACTGCGGGTCCCCCTACCGTTGCGAGGACCCAGCCCACATACCTGAACTAGCTCTCAACAACACTACACACTAAGGAACGCAACACACACACTAACACACAACATGACAAAATTACCGACCAACGAACAACAAATTCTCATAATTTGCAATAACTTCGGCACCCGTATCTCGGAGGAGACCGACTGCCGATCGGGCCATACCGCATAAATGAAAACGCCTTCCCTATTATTAGCAAGGTAATACGCGAACTATATCTCCACCTATGCCCAGATCTGCGATAATTCGAGTTTCCAAGGAATTTCCACCCTAAAATTTCACACCGCGTGGCGACCTACAGTTCAACGATACCAACAGGCGGGCAATGATACACACATATAATTAACAAAACTTTAAACCTAACAAGACACAGGTACTTATAGATACAGGGACTTCTAGAGATTATTCCAAGTTCGACTCGAACCCAAAATGTTTCCTGAGTTTGCAAGCCACATCACACCCAAAGACCCAAGGCTTGACCCTAATCTCAACCACGCTCTGCTACCAAATGTAACCCCTCTTTAAGTATTGTATTGACTCATAAAAAAAATGGGTTTTTTAAAATTTTTTTTTTATTTTTTTATTTTTTTAAGAGGGGCCACAAGATAATTAAAACTAGGCCAAAGCCTAGAGAAGCCAAAAATGCACTGGATCCAGTGAGACGGGACTTGCAATTAAAACTCACAAAATTAACAACCAATAAATTTTTTATTATAAACAAACTTTAAATCTCTTTAACCCAACAAAATCACTGTATTCTCCTTTAAAATATTTTGCTTAAAAATAAATATAAATTTTAAATTCTCCTTAAAAATGTTTTTGCTAAAAAATTTTACTTGAAAATATTAATAAATATAAAAATTATATTCTTTTTCTCCTTAAAAATGTTTCTGCTTTTTAAAAACTTAAATATAAAATTTAAATTAAATGAATATAAAATGTTCTTTTCCAATCGGGGTTACTTTTCCCCACTTAGCCCTATACCTAACGCCCAAAAATACACGTGAATATATAATACATATAATGGACATAGGGACATATAAGGAAATATGTCTACAATATACAATACATACACACGTTCCACATCACAGGACAATTACAACTTCCATCATTAAAATCTTGTCACCTCTTTCACCCCAGGAGGTACATAATTTACAATTCATAAATATCATTGCACGCAACACCTATTGCAAGGTCCTAATACCTAATAACTCAAGATATATGTGTGTAACACCAGTGCCCCCAGGGCATACTAAAATTCAGGAGTTGGCATAATACCTGATACTATTATAAAGTGCTCCCACCTTGAGAACTTAGACTTGGAGTAAATATAATTATAATTCAGTAAACACACATGTGATCATAATCAATTAAAAAGAATTTAAACATGATAAATTTTGTGAAATACTAAAAACAGTAATGTGTCATAATGCCTTATAACCTTTTAAAAATTAATTTGGCCCAAAGGCCGACATGTTCCTAGGCAAGTTCGTGCATAACTAAACCTGTCCCAGGAGCATGTTCAAGTCTGCATGAAAATCCGCCTATACAGGATTAAACTGGGGACCCGACTGAAACTACCAAAAGAAACTCCTATACATTATATGACCCAAACTGAATATAAATATATGAAAGCATTATGAAAGCATGATTTCATATATTTATATGAAAACATTTCATATAAATATGAAATTAAAGCATTAATTGAAAACTAAATTTAACCAGCGAAATTACATGATGAATGATAGAATTACTAGCACTAAGGTAACCCTTTTACTGAAAACTAGAAAGAAATTTACATGCCTGAATGGTAATCAGCCACAGATACATGCCAACCTCTGGGCTCACATTTAATATAAACAGAGTTACAAAATGTACAAAAGATTCCCCCCCCCCAAGTCCTCGCACTATTCTGTCCCGTTAACCGGGGACCCAATTAAAATGTTTAAAGCTTAAAGTCATTGTATGTGGTGTAGCTATATGCCCACGAGTTCTAGTGGGTACATTCCCTTGTGTGAAAGTAATATGGTTTGGTGTCACCTGATTTATTCCGTGGTGTGAAGTTGGTGTTCTGGTCTACATTTTAGTGTGGGTGTGGCCTGTCCTCGCTGTTCTCCTCCGGCAGATGAAGTTGAGAGTCTAGATGGTCATTTGTTCAGGTTGGGGCTGTTCCTCGACTTGAAGCGAGGGACCCTACGCATACAAATATTATCAGCGAGAAGTTCCAACACTAACTCCCCCAGAACCCTCACATGCACCAACATCCATTTATAATATTAAACACGGCTTTAGGCCTACTTGAAATGAAAGTTTGACACACTCTGCAACAGGTTATACGGTCATATGGCCCTATCTTGGAAAACATTTAGTTTAGTTAAATTACATATTATTCTGACTTTACATTATTCTCAATTCTATTAAAGTTTGTCACTTGTTTCCATTAAAACTTTATATTTTTACTATGACTCTCTTTCTTTAACATTCTCAATAAATTTGGGGTGACTTAATTATTCATACTAACTTGATTCACCACTTGGCATGTATACATTTATAAACTTTACCCCTCTGGGTTAACATTATTCAATTACGGTGCCTCAGTTAAGACTTCATTTACTGTTATATAATTACTCAGTTTGTTATACAATTGCTATACAATTAATACAATTTACACATACTCTAATTTGCCACGTGGCGTGAATGTGATAGTTTACAATTTCGTTCATTCCTGTACTTATTAAACAAAACTCCTTTTGCATTACTTCAAATTAATATATATAAGTATATTGCAGTCACTTACCGCAGATCTGTTTCAATCTAGCCTGCCATAGGTTGAAGATGGTACAATTAAAAAAACTTCTCTCTGTCGGAGAACGCGGCGAGGCGTGGTGTGGTTCAGGGCCAGAATAAGACAGGCTTAGAATCGTTTTTTCTGGCCTTTCTCAACTCGCGATCAGCGTCGACCGCCAGAGTGCAGCACCAATCAGGCGCAGCATTATTACCGAATTACGGTACGGTAGAACGCCACCGCTAAATACAGTACGGTATTTTTATTCAGCGTTCTCGTTAAATGCAGTGTAAGCGCCGATCTTAATGACTCTGCACATCTTAAGTTATTCGTTTGTAGGTGATATAATCAAAATTTATATGCCTTTATTCTAGCATTCAACCATTTTTATCGACGTACTTTTTATGTAGATGTATATATTTCGAAATGTGTAATCTGGACTTAGAATCTATTAACGAAAACGGTAAGTCAAGTAGAATATGGAAATGGCTGCAGGAAGCTGTAAAACTAATTCTTTTATAATGCGGAATATAAACCAGATATTTTAATATAATTGATACAGAAATATGGCAAAAACCATTTATCAGTTACGCGTACAACCGACTTTTCATTTGCCGAATAAAATGCTAATCCTTATGAACAGTAGCTTCAAAGTTTAATTTACACTTGCAGTTTAGTGGATATTTAATAACACAGCACATCATGTCAGTCGACAATTTCAGTTTGTTATAAAAAAACTAATTCCGTAGGATCTCACTTTTCTAAAATAGTAATCTTCATAGTTATAACAATAATAGTGAAATAATAATAGATAATGAAATGTTCACTGGATTCACCTGCACACACCATAATGAAATGACAGCGTGGGAAAATGAAATCTAGCATAATAAAAACTAACTCATAGTCTTCAGTCCTACATAAATACATCGGGCGTCACTATATGTAACAAGAATTATGTATATCTCATACTCGTAGGGGAGAAGAAGATATACTTTTCTCATATTTGGTATAACTTAACAAATATTTTTTTTCTATATCCCGACATCCTTATAGAGAATAATAACAGCTCTTGTTTCAACTGACAAGTATAGTAACAGTCAAATATAATATTTTGTCACTGTTGGATATTTACTTTTACTTTTGTCTATTTTATATAAACTACAGTTTGAGGAGACTTTAACTAAGCAAGGGATCGAATGGCTGCGGGGAATTTTGTCGTTAAAATGATGTTACTCTAACATTTTCCTGGTGTTAATTAAGTTTGATATATGATGGAACAACCTGTTTTTACGAAAATTGATTTAAGAGAAAATATATGTTATATTTATTATATTCTTTCAACAGAAAATTATTTTTGCCATATTGGAAGTTTATTTAACATATCTATAATATTTTTATACTTACTTAATTAGTCAATAAGTAATGTCTAATTTGAAATGTACGTTGTTAAACATACTGAATTTTAAGTAGTAGAAAATAAAGCAATAATCTGTATGATTTGAAACAATACAATCCCTTCTATAAAGTTGCTGTAATTAGAAATATAAAATTAATACTCCTACATTTTTAGAACCCGTCGATTGTTATATTTTCTGTATTTTCTTAGTATGAAACTATTATTTAGCCTAAAAAACTATAAAAGCAAAATTTATAAAACTATTTTGTTTTTTAAGAAGGAATAGTAGGGATAGTTGACACTTGAGTCACAATGTATTTCCATAATATGTCCTCTAAAATCATTTGTATTTCTCTGCGTACTTCCTTGTCAAAAGACTTCCTACGAAAAAGGTTTCATCTATCTTTACTTGAGGATTATCAATTTTGTATGGTAAACATAATGCTGATATTAGTTCTAAAATATAATGACCTATATCGAAATATTTAAATAGTCACATCAATATCTCAAACATTTAAAATTCACAATACGTTCGTCTCATAAGGAATTGCTTAAAAGTTAAAATGCATGAGAGTGTTTTCTTTCCTTCGTACCACTGATTTGCTTGGATGAAAACTTCAACTTGTTTGTGATAACGCACTCCGTGTGTGCCTAGATTAAATAGTTCGTTGCCTTAATTCTCATTAATGAATAGCTCTATATCATATATACATTTAAATGTATTCATATTAGTTGTTCATATGCTTGAAACAGGAGTGTTTCAGCTGTATCTCTCTGCCTTCGTAAATTCTTCAGGGCTTGAGAATAAACATGTAGGCTAGTATGCTTTCTCTTCAGTAAGTACAATTTCTATCAAAGGTCTACACGAAATGGTAATTATTCTTATATACACCGTGGTTAGGAATGTCAAAAAACACCGTTGTCAGCTGTGTACAATATGTACATGGAAGACATAAATGTTCTTCCTGATGTCAGAAACATATTGTTCCTCGTACTATATATGTAATCGTACAGTATAAGCGTTTTGTAATATCTAAGAATAGTACTGTATTCATAATGCATAATGCAATTTATCTCGTCTAGATATTATTGCTGAATACTGTATAAGAAATATCTCACACAAGTAACACTGAAAGAGCTTTACATAAAATATACTTAAAATAAACCTATAGGAATTACGTAAAATGAGTATATATTGACGTTTATTTATGACCATTATTGCTACAAATATAATAGTATATTAGTCAATACTTAACTATAATATAACGTTAAATATAAAATATCCGACTACCTAGAATAATTGTGTCTGAGTCACTTTCAGAGTATTCCGGTTGTGTGCGACAATGAATACTGAAAATTTTATTACACTTCAGATCCAGAATATTCATTTCGTACTCTTTACGTTGAAACTCCCCATCAAATGATGAAGACGTGTTTTCTTAGGTACCTTTCTTGTTCAGAGAAGAAAAGGTAATGTCCATCGTCGAGTACAATTGTATAGATAGGACACAATTTGGCTTAATTACGAAATATATACTGACAAGTGTCGCAAACGGCAGATAGACTAGTTGTTCGTAAGTAACACAGGTTATCTAAATGATTCAAAAACTATTGTTTCAAGATTTTCTCTGAAATGATAGAATATGTATTCTGGCACAGAAGAGAAAAATACTAAAAGAAATTGTGTTATTAGTAACCTATGGAGACGTATGCCAAACATTGTATAATGTCTTTGATTTCATCTTGCGCTATGCTCGTCTAATACTCGTGAATGACACAATAAAATAGGCGCTTTTAACTTATGAAATTAAGAATATCCATGGCAATAAAAGAAAGAGCGTGTTTTAGTCAGACGTTGTGTGACATATGTTAGGCCTGCGAGTTATTTTAAATTGTGAAAAATAATTTTTGTGTTGTTCCTGTCCTTATCTTTACACTCATATTAGGATTTTCATCTCTGTAACGGAGTACACGATGGTGTTAACAAATATATTAGTACAGCCCCCGTTTGAGGTGCAATTTCTCTGTCATAATAACCTATAGTAAAAATCCTTCGTGATTAACAGTTTTACAAGTAAGAAACGTTTGAGTTCAATTTTTATCAATTCATTTTTATCAGTGAGTTCAATTAATTTAAACAATTCATTTTTATAAATATTTCTTTAGTAGGCAGTTTAGGTAAATTTCACAACAACCGAGGAAGTTCCTGATAGATTTATGCTTCCCACATAAATGCTATATCAAGTCAGTAAAACTCAAAAATTAAATTCATATTGTTTATACTATTCACAATGAAAGTCTGCAAGAGCAATTTTAAAAATTACCGTAAACATTTTGGAAAAATGCGACGTATATACGCTCAGCAACATACTGGTATGAGATATTTATGGATACGCCTATAGTTTCATAGACAGGAACTGTATAGAAAGGAATAAATTACTAACTTTCAGAGCAACAAATAGTTGAAATTTTATTAACATTTCTTTTAGGATAATTCTTTTGTGATTAACACATTATGTGTGTTAATACACGTATTCATTTTCACAAGTAATAATGTTAGCGGAATCATAAAAATGTATAATATCGCAATAACTACTTTTAAAATTATACAATTGAAATATATAACTAATAGAAGTTGTTTGGTACAATAAGTACATAAAGTAAAACCACAAATTTTTAATATGATATTTATTTCAATTCAGTTTTAAATACATTTATATAAACGTAATAGTAGAAACAACATATATAGACACTATAACAATAATAATAATAATCAAATATAATAATATAATAATATTAATAAATTAAACAACAATCAGGAAGCAGAATTAGGAACTTAAAAACAATAAGCAGTTGTGAGCAGCCATTTTACTAGGTTAGAAAGCGTAGTCAGTAATGGAACAGTAATCCAGATGGCTGGCCACCAGCCAACACCTGTTTGACTGTTTTTAGGTTAAGTTGTTTGCAACGCAACATAACCTATTCTGCACATTTCATGTAACTGACCAGCTGCAACAGTGCTATCTAGAGTTGTTTTGGTGTAACTTAATGTTTTGTTAGGTTATTACAACATTAACATTACGTTAACCTGAAAACAATATGAAATTAGGTTGTGTACATTAACCTAACCTAACATTTTATTTTAAGGGTACGATCCTATTTTCAAGTTAAATTTTTTTTAACACTGTAATTATTTCTGCTACATACGAACTATCTGCATTTAATTTTGCTGTTTCAGTACTTTACGTTACTCTGGACTACCATAACATTAAATAGTCCTTTGGTGAACTAGGAACCAGTGGTCACTGATGTGCACTGTTTGAAAATTGTAATGTAATGCCATAATGTAATTTCCAAATTACTAAATATGGCATGTACTAATTGTTGTAAAACCTACTGTATCTCTCTATTTGCCAATTTCTATTATACATAGGATCTGAATGTTCAAGATTTAGAGGTTACCTGTGACTTTTAACGAAGATGCTCCAACTGCTGGCTCAGGCTTGTGTTTTATTTGTAGCTTATAAAATAATCTATTTTATTTAATTTATTTCTGCAAACATTTATCTAGTTGGTTTATCTATTTTGTGTAGCATTTAGCTGATCGTGTTTTGACTTAGCAATACAGTCAGTGGTTAATTATGTATTTCCGTGTAAAAATACAAGTGCTGTACTTACATTTAGCACTTGATAGATCGTAACTATACTTCAGGCTTATCAACTTATATTTATTTAAATTTATCATTATCCTCTTCAAGCATTAGAGCTTTGACTATTTTTGTCCTCTAGTAGTTTACACAACATTACCGGCACAGAGTAACTAACCAATATGCAAATGAATTAATGAACGGTACTGTAGGGGAGAAGTCAATTTCCCTAAAATACATATTGAGGATTGTACAGAAATTTTAGTTCAACCAGTCTTATAATGCTGTTAATGCCATAACCAGTAAGTTACTTATATTTCACAGGTGTCATAATGTTTACATTGAATTATGCACAGGCTATGATTAGCATCAGACTGTGTGGATGAAAGCAATATACTGAATTTAATGACAACAAACTGGCTCCTACAATGAGACTTACAATTCTGTACATTTGACATCGATAAATGGCATACAAAAGTTTAAATTGTGGCTTAAGTGTTCCACGATCGATTTATTATGTGTAGGGAGTACACAGTACAGTGCTCAACTGTGACCATATTAACGAGTTACTAGTCTACTGACTGTGTCTGTGATGTCAATAACATTTTCGTTCATTGAAGTTCGTTTACCCGTTTTGTGAAAACGCAAAATGTGTGACGTCAACAAAAGCTATGCACATGAACAACGGGAAACGTTCAGACGCTAAACAGTCGTAGTTGTAAATCACAAACGACAGGAGCAGCACAAGCAGCCGTGTGGACGATTTGGCGTTAAATTCAGACAGACTTGCTCTTGCTGCAACTTATTTCAGTCACATCGGTGAATATAATACATATATTAAAACTGATGTACAAACATGACCTCTGGACCCCGTTATACAAAGTATACTGTGTAAAGTATAATAGACAATTATATATATGTTGTGACTGCCATTTCTTTTAATCATATGTTTCAAAAATATCGAATAATAATAAAAATGTCACAGGTAATTTACTTATACATTTACAGTATTTAAATATGCTTGTTGCTGTATGAGTCGCAAAGAATATAACAAATATATGTGAAATAATTAACATATGAATACGCCATACACGATGGGCGACAGTAAGCGTTGGTAAGAGTACAGTATGAAATCTACATGACGAACACACTACATGTACTGTATAATAACGGGGCATTAGAAAGCTAAGGCTTCGTCTGTCAGACTACGCGTCTGATAATTTTGTGCCCTCCACTCTTCCCAATTTGCACATTGTGGCGATCACCTCGCTAGCTTCATTTGTCCTCTAGAGAGGCCCGATAGTGCATCGGAAGGGCGTTTGTGTGTTTTACGTTTTGCACAACGTCGAGTGCGTCGACTCGCAGACGAAACATTAGCTTGTACGTTAGTTTTTCGGCCCGAATCGTTTCGAACATTTAACATAATATCTCGCATTTTATAAATTATTTTCATGTTTTTTTTGTGTCGTTAAAGGGGAAGCATTTTAGATAGTTGTAAATATTTTGTGCATTTATTTTTATTATACTACGTTATCAGATGTCAGATGTCAGATGTCTTGCAGCCGAAAAACAAGACGATGGCCTCTGTGCGTGTTTTACGGAATGATAAACATTATGTTAGTGAACAGTTATGTTATTTATGTGAACAATTCTGTAAAAAATCGGGAAAAGCCAGTTTGTAGACGAGTTTTTTCTAAAAACATTCATTGCGAACTATAGTAGGTACGACCATGGCTACAGCGCCGAGTTCAAGTGACAAATCTGAATCGCCCTCTTCGCCAGTCCGTTGCAGATATACTTGGTGTCACAGTTTCTACACCTCAGAGCAACATTGTAGAAAATCAAAGAAGGAAAATATGTGCATATTGTCCAGCAAAGAAAAGACGAATGACAAAATACTTTTGCGGCCGCTGTACCAAGGCTATGTGTGGAGAACATCAAGGAAAGTGGTATTTTCAATGTACTGAGCAAATGTGAGTTTTGTAAAAACAATTTAAACATTATAAATTTAATATAACATTATTAATATAATTAAAGAAATTCTGTACATAACAAATACGTTTTTTTAATTAAAAATTACTCGTCGCGGTCGTCTCGCAGACGAAACCTTAGCTTTAACGTTTTTTATAGACACGTTAGCTTTCAAGGGTTATGCAAAGGAAATAAAATTGAGGGGTTTAGCAAAAGAAAGATTCTTCTCAAAAATTAGGATCACTTGCATTGCACTAAGGTGTCGAAGCAGGATAAAGTGCACAATGACGTAATGCGAGTAAATTGATGATATACTGCACTAAAAGTACAAAAGCTTGCTAATACGCTTCGTCGTTAAAAAACTATCTGCAGCAGTTATGTTACACTCATTTCTTCTGTATAGGAAATAATTAATTATTCATTTCATCCAAGAAATAAAGCAGATTGTCAAAAATAAAAATCGCAGTTTGGAATAAGTAACGATACGTGGGATAGGAAACGAAGCCTAGGAATAACACGACAAGAAAATGGAAAACATAAACTCAGTCCAGCTCTTGGTGGTTCTTTATTTTCTTAAACTACGAGGGACGTTCACGTCAATCCGGGACTTTTGTTAGGCTAGAGTGTAAATGGAAATTCCTGCGCATTATGTTGGTCGTACATATGAAGTAAAAGTGTCAGCTATTACCGCATGGCGCACTGTATTGTTTACACGTTAAACAATAACAACAGTCGGTCTTAAAGAACAATGCGTCCAATGCACATGTGGAACAGCATGTTGTAATGAAATTTCTCCTGAATGAAGGAGTAAAACCCGGTAAGATTTATTCGAGACTCCTTGCACAGTACGGTGATGAGACTCTTAGTCACAGTAAAACATTTGAGTAGTGCAAACATTTTAAAGATGGCCGTACATCAGTGAGTGACGATCCCGGTCGAGGTGGTTCGGAGCCTAATGTAGTCTCCGAACGTTGAGCGAGTGGAAGAACTGATCCTTGATAATCGACGGATAACTTGTCAGAAAATAGCCAAAGAAATAAATGTGTCTGTAGGAACTGTAAACAAAATCATTCACGAACATCTGAAGTTCAGTAACGTTAGTGCACGTTGGGTACCAAGACAGCTTCCTTCTTTCGACCGGCAAACAAGATTGCAAATCTGCAAGGAGTTAAAGCAACGTTTTGGAAAAGAAGGCCAGCTTTTTCTCGATCGAATTGTGTTACCTGTTGTAATTCCGTGTCTGTTTTAACTCATCCGTTTTCTTATTTGAATCTTCATGACTCTGTTTTAAGTATTCCGTAATGCTCTTCATGTCAACGCTCTCTGGGACCCTGTTCGGTTCGGTTCTGTCTCCTTGGGCCTCCCTTATTGTTGCTTCTGCTTCCTCAACCGGTATTGCTTCCGTGTCTTCCATACTAATCTCCTTTTCTGCTTCTGCTACTCTTCTCTTTGAGGTTACTCGTTTATGCATTCCTGTTGTTTTATTTAACCTATATCAGCCGCCAGCTAAAATTAGGAATTGAATTTTGTTATTACTTTATTATTTATTTGCCTATTGATTCCCTAATTACAGCCTCACAGGTTGGACGCCAATTTGTAACTACACGTGATTTTATCCCTTATCAATATCTGTTGTGAGCGCCAATCTATTACCCTTCAGGACTTACAGGTTCTTTATGCCTCACCTTGGATGTGTCAAATTACCACAAGACGGGTTTAAATTTAATTTATCCCTCTCTTTGTGTACATCCATTAATAAACCTTGTTAATTCTATATAAATAAAAACACATGGAATAGTATCTGGTAATAATAATAATATTGTTTTTTTATTCAAAATAATTTCTATAGTCTATTCAGTGTAACTATTAATATAATTTATAAATTTCAGGGTCGATTCTCTTCTCTTTGTTTATATTATTTTTAGGTTCTTTTGGCTGATATAAAGGTTCAGTAATTATAAAGGAAAAACAAGTGTAGAAAGTACATTACATTACAAACAATAACAAGAATGAATAATATAAATTAAGTATTAATTATAATAATAAATATACGTTACACAATGTGTATCGGTTCAGTTCAGTTCACACAGCCTTCTGGTATCCGTGATGAAAATTCCAATGTCAGTTTGTTTATGTTGTCAAAATGAAGGAATCCACTTCTTTTGGTGTTCAATGAATGTTAACTCTTGTCACTTTCGTTGTCCGAAGCCTTCTGGTGGAATATTAGGAGTGAAGTCCAGTGTCCTGTTATTAAGTTGATCCAAGTGTAGTTGTTCCTTCTGGTTGTTGGATCAGGAATGTTTTAAAGGTGATTTGTTTATGATACTTCTTTATCTGCTCCAATTTTATATTCTGTTATAGTTTGATATAATGTTTTTTTACTTTCTATGATATAATTTTTTAATAATATTCATAGGTTTTGTATAAATAATTAGCTTATTTTCAGAATTTACAGTCAACTCTCCTTCTTGACATATTATTTTTCTAATAATCATCAACAACATTCTTTTTCTCTCTTTTGGTTTCCTGGATACACATAAAAACTCTGGTCATATCTGTTCAAATTGAGATTTAGTTGTCATAGGATATTATTTTTATATAATACATTATTTTATCTTCTACATACAAGTTGCTTTTTAGTTATTACATTATAATACTTAATACAATTTACATATTATTTTATCTGACAAAACGATGAACAATTTTAATATCAAATATTATAGTTATTTGTAATTTGACAAATATTTTTGAATAATTTATTATTTACTGAACATAATCATCTAGGCCTATGTTGACTGGTTATATTTTTATATTGGAAGACTCATAATCGATCCTGCTTACACTTGTTTTATATTAATTAATTTCTTTAAATATAAACAAACTGTTAATTAACAATTATATTCTAATTACTATAATTCCTTTTAGGGCTTAACTGAATGCACACTTTTAAACCATTGTCTGTGTGATCAATATCTATTAACCTTATATAACTCAAACAATAATAATAAAGAAAAAACTAAATGTTAATGCCAGTATCTTCTGCTACTATGGATTAGTAATTCATTTCATTAAATAATTGTTTATAATTACTATCCACTCACAGTTATTCTTAATTCAATCCCACTGTATCTCACATCCTCTTACCAATTAATTACACTTGTTTATATTACATTTGTAGCACATCTTAATTACACTTTACATTTACTTATAAATTTGTATTGTACATATTTTATATGACTTTCTAATTGATTCACTCATTATTCATCAAATTTATTATCATTATTTATTTGTTTACGGACTACTCCAAATCTAACTGGGTACTGTCTATATAGTATAGTAATCTGTCATAGTAATGTTTGTTGTAGGACTTTTGGTTTTGAAATAGGTTCACATTTTTATTTATTATTGTTTCTTCCTTCAAATTATTTTGATTTTGATTTGTTTAGATAACTTGTTGTTATTGTTTGCTGGTGTCTTCAACAGTTGAAGTGTATGATATTATGGTATTAATATTGCTTGGTGATAAGATTGACATTTATGAAACAAATTCTTCATTATTATAGGCAAATTGAAACCTACTTTTCTTATGAATACCAATTATTTTCTTCTTTATCTCTGGAGTTTGTTTATTTATATGGGTGGCTTTAACGAATTGTAATTCTTGAGTTTTCTCTTGGTTCATTGTATATTCTATTTATATATTACATTCTTTTATTCACATTGATTCCATACTATTGTTAAATGATTCCCCGTATATTAATATGTGGTATTATGAATGAATATCGGCGTTGAGTGGCCCTTTTACGTCCAATTGCTCATCCGAACATTCACATACCTGGTACAGTGCACATTGGCTGCTGCCTATAAAATAATTCTAAAGTGGCGCTTTAGCTTTCTCACTCTATAAATAAAATAATTATAAATCTTATCATTATACACATCATTGGAATCTTTTATCTTCTGAATATTTTTTCTTATTCTACATTGCCTTACAATAACTCCATTTATTTATTATATTCAATATTACTGTTGGTATATTTTCTTAAGTAGATTTCTTTCTCTTTTATATAACTTCACTTCAGAGTTCAATGATTTATTAGCCTTAATGTTATTCACCTTTGTTATTCAATACCTCTTGTAATATAGTAGTTTTAATTATCCTTCTATTATTATATCTGTTTTTATACTGCAACTCTTCTTCAGCAAGTTCATTTTCTAATTAGTTTATTAAATTTCTCTTAGGCTTTTGTCATTAATATTGTGCTCCATTATTATTATTATATTACTATATATATTATTTAAGCTTGATTCAAATAGATGCGCTTATTTCTTTTAGAATTTTTGTGTCGTTACACTCTGATGAAACGTGGGTCCATCATTTCACTCTGGAATCAAAACGTGCATGGCAGCAGTGGTAGCATGTGGACTCACCACCTGCCAAAAAATTTCGAACAATTGCTTCTGCAGGCAAAGTTATGGCCTCAATTTTTTGGTATAAAAATGGCATCATTCATGTCGATTTTCTACCCCATGGAGTCAATATTAACAGTAAGTATTACTGTAAAGTTTCTCAAGATGTGCACAATGCTCTTAAGGAAAAGCGGCCTGGTGCGATCACTAAAGGCGTTCTGTTTCTGCAGAACAATGCATGCCCCCATACCACCCCCCGCATGACATGGACGCTACAAGATCTTGGCTGGGAGTTATTGCCACAACCCCCTTACAGTCCGGACCTCGTTCCCAGCGATTTTCACCTGTTCGGGCCCTTGAAGTTGTTCCTGGGAGGCCAGCATTCCAACAGCGACAATGAGGTGAAACAGTCACTCCTATCTTGGTTTTGAAGTAACCACAAATCGTTCTACATTGCGGGTATCCAGGCGTTAGTGAAACGCTGCGATAAATGTATAAATGTAGCAGGGGATTACATCGAGAAATAAAAGTATTTTTTACTATCGTAAATGTGTTCTATATTAATTAAAAATGAATAGTCCCGGATTGACGTAAACGTCCCTCGTAATATTTTATATATTTTCAATTTAGCCTTATCTTTTCAATAGTCTGGAAGTCACGGTAATCCTCTTGTGCATGTAAATTAAAGACATTATACATAGAATTCAAAGAAGTTAAGTATTTAAGTTATTATTTTATTTTAGGGTACGATCGATTTGATAATTCTATACATCTCTTGTCCCATATATATTAAGTCAAAGCTCTGGAAAAAATAACGTGTTTTGAAGAACATAAAAACGAACTTTCATCATAAAATAGGTAAGAAAAGTCTCCAAATGATAGACGTAAAGTTTATTATAGCATATTGTTATAGTTATTTCCTACAAGTTATATAGGTATTAACAAGATGTAAGAACGGCTAAAATGCAGGTTCATCAGAATATATTTAAAAAATATATTGTCATATCCGAAAGTACTTGGAGAATGCTGAAATAATAGTGTCGTCCTTTGTGGAAAATAATAACCTGTTAATATTTATCTATGCACGTATTAGTTAACACGTTTATCTATGCAAATTATAAATAAAATCGCTTAGGATTTTTTATTGCTTATTTTATATTACTAACAATGTAATCACCAGCGCAGTAAACGGTATCAATATATCGTAGGGAAATAATAAATACCAGATAATTTTGAAAATTCACAGATAAAAGTGTTTTCTCACAAAATAAAGTAAGATCGTCTATTTTAATGTGACATGTGTTCTGTGAATATGTGGTTATAGCTATCAACACCCTTAGAAATAAAACGTCTTTTAGAATTGATGAAATGAATTTATTTGAAGTTTGAAAATATTTTTGACCAACGTGTGAACGTGTTCAGATAGTAAAGTACATTTTTGTTGTCGATGCAAGTTTTTGTTCTGAAGTTTTTCATAGACCACAAAATGCACTTTAAAAGTACCAATCAATAAAATCTTACTATGAATTCAGAAATGTTATAGTTGATTTTAGTTTTAACAAAAATAATAAGAAACATTATGAAAGAAAAGGTCTTAAGTTTCATTTTCAGTTGTAGGTTGTTAGAATTAGTCAATTTGTTTTCAGTCCGTGTATAGTACGGGAACAGACATAGGCCTGCTGAAATTTGTGAATGGAATAAAGAAAAGACTTAAATAGTACAGTGTGAGTGTGTCTGTCCTTGATATTTACAAAAATATTATTGAAAGATTGCTTTTGAGAAAAACATATAGAGCATTCTCAATCATCTTTTCTGAGTTTAAAAATGTAACCACTAAGTTTCTTTTAAATATAGAAAATTTGCAGGATATTTTGTAAAGTAACTGGAAATGTTATTGACAAAAATATTTGTCACAAATACATTTTCGTGATGTGTTACTACGAATTTAAAAAAGTGTTTTATTTGGAAACCTTAACTTCCTTCCGTAAGTTATTGTACAGTCACCAGGTGTTTATACATGTGAATGGAACCTATATTCCAAAGAGAACTCTTCTACCGTTGAGTCTCATCTCAATACGGTATCTTGTTTTAATTGTCCTTGAAAAACAAATATCCTAAATTGTCGTTTCTGTTCTTGGATAATTTGAACCAATTATAAATGAGTAAATAACGTTTGCGTACTACTTGGAATATTATAACTTCAAATGGAAATTTTTAAATAATGTTGTTAAAGGACAGTTTATGTTATATGTTTGTCACTCCAAAAACTAACTTGTGCTATTAGTGCACGTCAGTAATAAAACTGTATTACCAGTGATGGAATCCCAAGTGAGGCAGAAGACCTTAGAGCCTCTAATTTCCTCCAAGGTTATTGTCCGAAGATTGGTGATTTCTAAGATTTTCTTATAATTAATTGTGTTGTATTAAATGTAAATGCTTTATGTGTGACATGAAAATAAATGGTGATGATGACGGTGATTGTTATTAATATTATTACTGATATTGTTATTGCTATTATTTATTTATTTGTTTGAGAGGCACTAGACCATTGGCATACGCAGGGGGGGCTCAAGCCCCCCCAACCGCAAAAATATAATACGCATTTCCTTAGTTTACCTAGGCTCTCGTTTAAAATTACAAAATTGCATATTTCGGCCGATTTGAACGGGGATATAAATACTAACAAAATAAGTAGTTTATAATAAGAATTGTTACTTCAGTTATAATTTATAGTTCATTGAGCGGTGTATTACGCTGAGTGTAACATTCGGGAAACTACCTGTTCTCTCTCTCTCTCTCTCTCTCTCTCTCTCTCTCTCTCTCTCTCTCTCTCTCTCTCTCTCTCTCTCTCTCTCTCTCTCTCTCGCTCTCATTTGACGGCGCGGCCACACACACGCCACGCCACTGCTACCAGCGAACTCTAAGTAATTTTACTTAAGTATTAAATAATCTTTTTATGATACTTAAATAAGTAGGCCTACATAAATCTTTTTATAAAAATGTTATTTAATGCTTTAGTTAAATTCAGCACATTTTTGCAAACATCAGTCTATAAATAAAACGAAAATTTTAATAATGTTCCTAACTTCATATCTTGAAATAATGAAAAAAATACTTTAAATTTTTTTACTTGAAAATAAAAATAAAATCGTTATATTTTGTAATATAACAAGATGATATGTATTGGAATATGTTCAAATTATTCAAGCCCGCGATGAAGCGTCACGTTGTAATAAAACTTAATCGACTGTGTTTAATTATTATTATGTAGTTCAAGAAGGTTTAAAAGTAATGTTTAAATTCTCTTGGATCACTGGTAGATTTACCTTTCACTTACCACTGATGATTGTTGTCAGTCTTCCAAAATAGGCCCTGTAATACACTGAAATGTCACAACACAGTTTATAAAATATGTCACAAGTGTATTTGTGTATGCACAGTAAATAAAATGATTTTGTATATTTGATACTGTTTTGAAGTTCAAATATTGGCCCCTCGTTCGCCGTACTGCCACTTTGGGAAATAATTGCTCTGTTAATATTTTCTTTATTGTCTACTTTGAAATGAAAGACTGATTCGGATGTAAGAAAATTTGTATTTTATTAACAATAAGTTAATTTCAAATTAGAATCCTTTTAAACAATTAATAAACATCAAACAACAATTTAGCTAGTTATCGAGATTCTTAAAGCTCAGGGCTGGTAACACTGGTTATTTCTATTGTATGGTGTTAACCTGGTTTGGTTAGTTTTGTTTACAATTACCAAAAGTCGTGTGTTCTTTTAGTTAACATGATACAGGATACAAAAATGCTAAAATACAACAATAATACATTATAGAGAGTGATTACAAATCAAGAAAACAAGTTTAATTATGATATTGAAAATTATCGTATTTGGTCCACCTGGTATCAACTCGCAAGTTATGTTGTGGAGTGTACGACACGATTGAAATTGCTGTTGTGTCAGAATAATATTACATGGATGGTTATTAACAACAAAATATCTTATGATTAATTCATAAACTCATTTCAATTGAGAATATTCAAGCTTGTATAATTTTAAAGCACAACTCAGTATGACTGTTACACCTTTCGTAACGTATAGGTTAGATTGCCTTTTACTCAAAGTGAGTTAATAAAATATTTAAATTGATGGCATTGAAATCTTAAAACTATACATAATATTTATTCATGGTTAGTTCATTGTATATTAACTCTAATGATTGTTCTCTGTTATTATCTATAAATGATTTGACTTCGTATTATTTATAGCCAAGTTAGCATCTAGATTTAACCTTGTTTACTTCGATATTCGTTATAATATTAAATTCATTTGTCATCTTTTTCAAAAAATCAATAATATTTTATTTAAATGAATAAAATTGAGAACTTTTGTTCACATACTGGTTAACTAACAATTTTTTAATTAGTTTAGCCATGTACAACTGTACTTGACTAAAGTAGTACCAACGTAAAAATTTATTATTTGGTAAATATTATTTTTCATTAAAATATTGTTAATACTAGGTACTCCCTTAATTTCCCACTCATCATTGCCGATATTATACACTGGCAATGGTTGGATTATTATTTCACATTACTCGTTGCACTTCACTCGCTATAGGTTATACACTTTAGTGAGGTTAGATTTACTTGTTTATACGGGGGGGCGCGCACATTTTTAAAATCTTGCTCCCGACGAAGACTCGTTCCGTTCACTATGATGGTCAAAAAGCTAGTAGTCCTTCCCTTCGAAGTTACTGTCGGCGTCTCATGAAATCAGCTCTTCCTATTGGTTGAAAATCTGTTAATCTCGTACCCATATGCCTTAATAAATTAAGACATTTTATTTCTTAGCATTGGCCTTTGGGTTTTAGAGTACGGCGATGATGCCATCAATTCTATTGAAATTGAAGGAAAATTTATTATTGTTTATAACTTTCTTATTACATTTCGGATTAAAGAATTAATGGTATCACTATTTTTCGGGTGCTCGGCTCTTTATTTAGAGTCTACTCAAGCTATAAATCCGTCCATAATTAACTTAAATAAATTTTCGATAATGCACTTTTCGTGCTTCTTAATTATACTTAAGTTTTTTCCACTTTATTATAATATATGCTAATTCTAACACTCATTGTAGATATTTAGAGTCATTTTCTCTTAATAACTACTTCCAAATACTAAAATATGTACAATTCTGTCAAATGCTTTTCAGGTGTGTAAGCCCTATATGTCCTTGCATTTATATTTTCTAATTATAATACATTTCTCATAATTACACATTCCTTTAGTGTTTATGTTGTACCTCAAATATTCGTACACCTTTGGTGAAGCTTTGTTCCCATTTATGGTGCTTCATTTATTTACATTTTATGGCTTTAATACACCATGTCATAGTTCTGTCATATTGATATACCTATATTATTATTATTTGTTCTTTATGGATGTATTTTTATCCATTAAGGTGTTCTTAGATTTTGTATATTGTTTGTCTTGTATGCATAATACTTCCTGCTGTGTTAAATATTCATACATTTCAGTAGAATTGCTACTTACATCTAGTCCCATTGGTCATGTATATTGTTTATTATTATTTTCATATAAATTTATGTGTTTAATGTCTGTTAAAGGTTCTCATAGAGGTATTGAGTATTCTAGTTACTACTGTCAAACTATTTTCCTCTCCTTTATTAAGTTTAAGTAAGTATTTTGTGTAACTCTGATAGTCACCTTGTGTTTTGGTAATCTGGCTATGGTTTGTTTAAACAATATAGATTATATAATTGTGTTTCTCAATTCATACTGGGTTCATTATGTTACTCGTTTATCCTAGTTTGGTTGTTGATTTGAATAATTACTTTTGTCTGTATTTTTCGAATTGTTATTTATGATTCTGTGTTGCAGATTCTGTTCAGTTGAGATTATGTGTCTCCTACTGAATTCATAACAATGCTTATCTGGATTTAATAATAAGTGATTACCTGTATGCGGTCCGCCGTGTGACTTCTCAAACTTAGTTACGTTACGCGTTTCAAGGCGTATGCCTCATCATCAGACGTTTAAAAACCAAAAACACATACATCACACAAAACTGCGTTTGCCAAAAAATAAAATTGCAGAAACAAGCATATTATGTGCACGTGATGTACGGTGCGCACCCGTTCAAGTGTTGTCTGCTACTGATTGGAATTCGTTGAGTAGTCTCAAAGCAGTATCATACAGGCGGTTAGATACAAAGTTCAATTGTTCATTCAGAACACAATCACGACTGCTATCATTATTATTATATGCATTATAAATTTCCAGCTCCTCCAAGGCATTCATAGAACGGCCCTTGTTGCATATATGCAAAGGTATTAGATTGGACTTAAAATCTGTATAATTGTGATTGTGTTGGGTCAGATGACGTGTGTAATTAGATTTTATATCATTGTAATTGTGTGTCTTTTTTGCTAAGTGTTCACGGAAGCGTTTGTAAAAACCTCTTCCGGTCTGACCTATATAGAAGCTGTTACAATCATTGGAAACCAGTTTATAAATTTTTGTTTTTTCTTCAATTGGTAAGGGCAGTTTAGGTCTAAGTATATTAATTAATTTATTATTGGTTCTAAAAGACATAGTATAACCAATATTGTTCATCACTGAAGATATAATTTTTGGCATGTTTGGTTTATCTTCAGTGATGAACAATATTGGTTATACTATGTCTTTTAGAACCAATAATATATTAATTAATATACTTAGACCTAAACTGCCCTTACCTATTGAAGAAAAAACAGGAATTTATAAACTGGTTTGCAATGATTGTAACAGCTTCTATATAGGTCAGACCGGAAGAGGTTTTTACAAACGCTTCCGTGAACACTTAGCAAAAAAGACACACATTTACAATGATACAAAATCTAATTACACACGTCATCTGACCCAACACAATCACAATTATACAGATTTTAAGTCCAATCTAATACCTTTGCATATATGCAATGTAACGTTACATAAACCTGTCCCAATAAACTAAATCATAATAACATCAAGGTCAGAAATGGGTAACCTATGGCTCGCTCAAAATTAAATTATATCACTCAACATGATAAACAATTCGAGTGGTATACAGTGCAAAGTAAGTTATAGTGTACCCATTGTGGTAAAAAATAAAAGTGACAGTAACTTATTACCAAACTGTGCTGTGTGTTTGGAAATTATAAAACTATGAGAGTATGCTATAATACTAATAACTGATTTTGTATTTTTATTTATTTATTGTAATATTTATATTGTATGGACAACCAATTGTTATACATAAGTTAATGTTATATTTTTTAATATATTTGTGTTGTAATATAGGATAACCCAGGGTTAGTTTTAAAAGACATAAAAATTTAAATACCAAAAGATAATAAAAAATTAAAATAATACTATGAGGGAAATGGCAACAGGAAGTAGTGCCGTGTAGGAATACTATGAGAGACTAAATAAATAATATATAAATTTATTTAAAGATAATAAAATTATCAAATACTTATATACAATGTCATAAGAAAATGAACCAAAACTTATTATGTAAACTAAATTGATAAAGAAACCGGAATGGAAAGGAATTATTTTTCCATAAATAAAATATAAATTTATAATAATTACAAACTGCCTGTATAATAAAAATACTATGTGTTACTAAGAGTGATGAAAATAACAAGTATTGTTAAGAAAAATTTTGAACAAAAACGGTAGAGTTGAGAAATGATGCTACTACATTTATAATAAAAAATAACCTTTTCTGAACTTGAGAGGAGTGCAAATTGATACAAAATTAACTAGCCGCATGAACATTTCAAAATCATCCAAGATTTATCCAAGTTAAATGGTTATATTCATTAATAAACAGTGAAAGAAGACATTCTGATGAGCCAACATGGTTTCGGCCTAGTTCTAATTGACGTTTGAGAATTCGCCAAACGGTAAGAAAAGAATAACGCAAGACGGACCTCACCACAGAAAAAGCTTCAATCCAGTAAGAACCATACGGAGCGAGGTAATATAAACATTTTTTTGTAATAATTCAAGAAGAAAACACATTCCGAACGCTGAGATCAAAAATAAAATAGTCATCTAAACATATGTTTTTAAAATAAACAAACGCACGCTGCACTCTTACGGACATTCCAGGAACTACATACTACACGGAAAAAAAAAATTATTTAATAATTTTTTTCGGTATTTGTAAAGCGTAGTAATTATCCATTTCTGACACTCTCGTAACAAAAAGAACTTACCCTGAACCCTGGGGAATTATTAAGAATTATATATTAATTGATGTTTTTTTTAATAGTGTAAAATTATGAAACAAAACCATATATGTTTTTCTCTTTAGACTATTCCATGTTTACTCTGTTAAGTCGAGATTATGTTTTATTGAAGGAAAGAGCAATTGTAATACTTGTGTTTTGGTGGCAGGAAACAAAAACCAATAATATAAATACATAATATTATTGAAAAATAATCTTGAATAATAAAGTGTTATAATTTTTTTTGTAGTGGGTAGGTGTAATCAATTTCAGCACAAAAAACAGAAGAAATCCGAAATCGGCTAAACTGAGGGTAAATAATTGATACTTACTCTCTCTTCTTCATAAGGCTGAACAACTTCACTCCTTGACCCCAAATCACACACTCTCGATTTCTATTTAGATTGAGTAACACAGAATAACAAAAAATAGAAAAATCCTTTATTTATACTTTATAAAAACGTCAGTTATTATAATTCAGAAGTGACGCATACTACTTGAGGCATATAATAACACTTCCAGATAACCGCAAGAGAAGCGGTACGTTACAGAATTGGCGCTCAACGTAAAAGGGCGGTAATTGGAAAAGAATTTTGATATTTAATAAAAATATATATCAAAAAATCTAATTATCGTTGGCAGTTATGAGAAAACAAGAAATGCACAATACCCGAGGCAAATAGAAGAAGAGGGCAGAAGAAAAGGAGATTGAAGAAGGTGGACAGGAACAAGAAATAGAGTTAGTCACAGACAGTGAAATGGACCAACAGACAGGTGATACAGAAGAAACCGAAGTAGTTATGGATACGGACAAGGAAATAGTTGAAGAGGATGCCCAAGGGGATCAACCAGATAAATCCAACCAAAAAGAAGATATAAGCATACAGGAGATATTAAGAATTATAATGGAAGGGAATAACAAGATCCAGGAAGATAATAAGCGAACCAATGAGGAAAATAAAGAAAATTTTAGAAAACAGGAGGGAACTTCAAAGCAAATCAATAATAAAATAGATGAAAATTTTAGAAAACAGGAGGACGCCTTGAAACAAACCAATGAGGAAAATAAGGAGAATTTTAAGAAACAGGAGGAACAAAATAGACAGACCAATGAGAAAATAGGTAGCATTCAGGAAAGTTTAGTCAAACAACTAAATGAAAAAATAGAAACCATTCATGGAAACATCAAACAAACCATGAATGAACAATACAATGAACTGAAAGAAATTATTAATGGACAAAGGGAATATATGAACGCAAAATTTGAAGAAAGTAATAAACATATAAAACAAATTCATGCAAAGATTGACATGATCAGTAACACACTTAGCCAAAAAGCAGATACATACAAGGAGGAGACAAATAAACAAATGGACCATAGTGTCAAGAATTTGGATGAAACGTTAGACAGCACTTCAGAAGGTATTAAAGTAAGTCCGAATACAGAAGAGAGGAGGAAGGAAATAGAAATTACAGAATACCAAGGTGTAATGCCATCGGAAAACAAAAATAGCCACAACAAAAAGGATGTTCAAACCGTGGAAAAGAAGACCAAGAAAATAATAAAAACATGTAGAAAGAGAATAATAAATACCAAGGAAGAATGGGAGATGATTACAGGTGGATTAATTAATGTATTCAACCTTTCAATTAACGAACAGAGGGAGTTAATTAAGTTTACATCCCAGTTAAATGTGTCAACGATGGAAGTGTATCAGACAATATCAGTCGTATCTTCAAGACGGAATACAACATTCAAATATTTGGTAAATAATCCAGAGGTAAAAGGGAATGGAATGAGATTAAATATGAGCAACTATGTTATGTTAGAGGAGGTACAATACTTGTTAGTTAAAAAGGAACGAATTATGACGGAAGACCGGTACTTAAGTGAAAATTTCATAGCAGCAAAGTGGGAGAGCCGGATGGTAAGAAGATTATCAAGGAGAGAATTAATTCCGAACACCCCAGTAATCCGAGTAAAGGGAGTACCTGAAATAATGGACCACGGTTAAACAGACTCCAAACAAACCAGAAAAAAGGGACGGATTTTATGGATACAGGACCAAGCAACCCATTGTAAATAAAAACCCCAAAATTCTAAAAGCATGTAAGGACATCTTACTCAAGTTATTTTGAAACCATATAATTTAAAATAAAGAGAATAAATACCCCAAAATTCTAAAAGCATGTTAGGACAACTTACTCAAGATATTTTGAAACCATATAATTTAAAATAAAAAGACAAACCACTAAGAAAATGTAAGAACAGATTATATAATTTAATTATAAATAACTGATTTAAACTGAAATAATAGGAAAAAGTAATATTTTTAATGGTAACAAACAGAAGGAAAATTAAATGAACAAAAACAATTGATGGTAATGTGATCAGATAAGAAGAATAAAGAATAATTTAATGACTCCAATGAAACTGAAGGAGGATGATAATTAATACAATAATTAGAATTTCTCGGAATTGAAGATTATATAAGAAGAAATGATACGGAGAAATATGTCACAAGAAGTAAAGTCAAAAGAATTTTAACATAAGGCCTATCAATAATGTTATATGCTATTAGTTAATGGAAAAGAAGAAGGAATCAAGGAGAAGAAGAAATATATAAATAAATGCAAACAGCTACAGTATGAAGAATCCCAAAAGTGTTTAGTACTAGTCGCTAATTGACTACTACATATAATTTTTTTTATTTTTTTGTATTGACCGTAGAAATGTTCCGGCAATAATTTTTATGAGCAGGGATGATGTTTCCCTGGTCTCAGAAGGTGTAAGGATGGACAGCGGAGTTATGGACCCAAGAGTGGCCACCCGACTGGTACCACCGCACAAGTAGGGAAAAATGTTAGGGAAATTGAATATTTAAGGGATAATAATTATAAAATAGCTGAAAAGAGTGATATTAGATTCCAGAAGTATAAATGAAGAAAATAGAAGGAAGATAGCAGACCGAAGCTTAATTGATAAAGATAATTTATAGAAGTAAATAGAAATGAGTGTTAAAACAAGTTTAATATGATTAGTGTAACCAGTCTTTATCAAATAAAATGTGGAAGTACCACTACCCAGAGAAATAAATAATTGATGAATTTGCCTCCAAGAGAGAGAGAGTAGAGTAAGAAAACAGCAATTACCACCAATCTGAATTACCAGTCAGAGTTTATAACCAGTTTGAAATGAAACACTATTATGAAGATAAAACCAAGACTATTAAGAGAATGGAAATAATCAACAATTTATTTTTAATAAACGAGTTAAACTGAAATAAATATGTTCTAGTGGGGGGGCTTTATGTAACGTTACATAACCCTGTCCCAATAAACTAAATCATAATAACATCAAGGTCAGAAATGGGTAACCTATGGCTCGCTCAAAATTAAATTATATCACTCAACATGATAAACAATTCGAGTGGTATACAGTGCAAAGTAAGTTATAGTGTACCCATTGTGGTAAAAAATAAAAGTGACAGTAACTTATTACCAAACTGTGCTGTGTGTTTGGAAATTATAAAACTATGAGAGTATGCTATAATACTAATAACTGATTTTGTATTTTTATTTATTTATTGTAATATTTATATTGTATGGACAACCAATTGTTATACATAAGTTAATGTTATATTTTTTAATATATTTGTGTTGTAATATAGGATAACCCAGGGTTAGTTTTAAAAGACATAAAAATTTAAATACCAAAAGATAATAAAAAATTAAAATAATACTATGAGGGAAATGGCAACAGGAAGTAGTGCCATGTAGGAATACTATGAGAGACTAAATAAATAATATATAAATTTATTTAAAGATAATAAAATTATCAAATACTTATATACAATGTCATAAGAAAATGAACCAAAACTTATTATGTAAACTAAATTGATAAAGAGACCGGAATGGAAAGGAATTATTTTCCCATAAATAAAATATAAATTTATAATAATTACAAACTGCCTGTATAATAAAAATACTATGTGTTACTAAGAGTGATGAAAATAACAAGTATTGTTAAGAAAAATTTTGAACAAAAACGGTAGAGTTGAGAAATGATGCTACTACATTTATAATAAAAAATAACCTTTTCGGAACTTGAGAGGAGTGCAAATTGATACAAAATTAACTAGCCGCATGAACACTTCAAAATCATTAATGATTTATCCAAGTTAAATGGTTATATTCATTAATAAACAATGAAAGAAGACATTCTGATAAGCCAATATGGTTTCGGCCTAGTTCTAATTGACGTTTGAGAATTCGCCAAACGGTAAGAAAAGAATAACGCAAGACGGACCTCACCACAAAAAAAGCTTCAATCCAGTAAGAACCATACGGAGCGAGGTAATATAAACATTTTTTTGTAATAATTCAAGAAGAAAACACATTCCGAACGCTGAGATCGAAAATAAAATAGTCATCTAAACATATGTTTTTAAAATAAACAAACGCACGCTGCACTCTTACGGACATTCCAGGAACTACATACTACACGGAAAAAAACAAATTATTTAATAATTTTTTTCGGTATTTGTAAAGCGTAGTAATTATCCATTTCTGACACTCTCGTAACAAAAAGAACTTACCCTGAACCCTGGGGAATTATTAAGAATTATATATTAATTGATGTTTTTTTTTAATAGTGTAAAGTTATGAAACAAAACCATATATGTTTTCCTCTTTAGACTATTCCATGTTTACTCTGTTAAGTCGAGATTATGTTTTATTGAAGGAATGAGCAATTGTAATACTTGTGTTTTGGTGGCAGGAAACAAAAACCAATAATATAAATACATAATATTATTGAAAAATAATCTTGAATAATAAAGTGTTATAATTTTTTTGTAGTGGGTAGGTGTAATCAATTTCAGCACAAAAAACAGAAGAAATCCGAAATCGGCTAAACTGAGGGTAAATAATTGATACTTACTCTCTCTTCTTCATAAGGCTGAACAACTTCACTCCTTGACCCCAAATCACACACTCTCGATTTCTATTTAGATTGAGTAACACAGAATAACAAAAAATAGAAAAATCCTTTATTTATACTTTATAAAAACGTCAGTTACTATAATTCATAAGTGGCGACTGCGGAGAGGCGGAAACATTGACTCCTCTCATCTCAAAAAGCAGTACATTACAGAATTGGAGAACCCAACATTTGGGGCTTGACGAAAGGTGTATGTTTCGCTAAAACCTCTCATTCAAAAAAAGCGGTACGTTACAGCAACAAGGGCCGTTTTATGAATGCCTTGGAGGAGCTGGAAATTTATAATGCATATAATAATAATGATAGCAGTCGTGATTGTGTTCTGAATGAACAATTGAACTTTGTATCTAACCGCCTGTATGATACTGCTGTGAGACTGCTCAACGAATGCCAATCAGTAGTAGACAACACTTGAACGGGTGCGCACCCTACATCACGTGCACATAATATGCTTGTTTCTGCAATTTTATTTTTTGGCAAACGCAGTTTTGTGTGATATATGTGTTTTTGGTTTTTAAACGTCTGATGATGAGGCATACGCCTTGAAACGCGTAACGTAACTAAGTTTGAGAAGTCACACGGCGGACCGCATACAGGTAATCACTTATTATTACATAAAAGTGACTTGGATACCATATGAAACATGAATGTTACCTGGATTTGTTCATTTTCTTGCTTAATTATTATATTTTTACTATGACATGTTATTACTATTATCTATTACAATATTTTCCTTATGTTATTTACATTATATACTATTTGTTTACACATTATTATTTAATTCTTACTTGTTATTGTCATACATATTATGTGTTTACATCTGGGTTTGGGTAAACTGTTTTGTCTTTCTACAACAGGTTGTCTTATTCTCAATACATTAATAATTATATTCTGCATTGGTTTTACCCTTTATTCTCTTGATATTTAAACATATATCTTATTAAGTTTTTCATATTTAATTTCAGTCATTATTGAGCAATTATTTCTCTCTTTATTATCAGTACATTTGTGATCTTTTTACGTTTTTATTTTATTATATTCTTGTTTCATAAATCATACAATAATTGTTTGTGTTGTTTATTTGGGGTCGCTATCTCTCTTTGTTAACACTTCTTATCTTCATCTTCCATAAACATTGCACTTTTATTGTTTGTGTTGTTTAGTTTGGGATTGTGATATTTTAGTATTAATCGATGCACTTATATAAGTCACTCACTATTATTGTTTGTGGCTGCTTATTAGTTTGTCGACACTTTGTTCTTGGTCACCTTTTCTTCTTCATGTTCTTCCTTGTTGGGGGTATTATGATTCACTTATTTGGCATTCTTTACACATGCCTAATTAACTTCTTATTAGTTGGGTATTTGTTCCATCTAAAAATATTTTCCTTATTTGTTGTGTCTTCCTTACACTGGTAATGTTATCGTCTTATTCCTTGTTAAATATTTTTCATGGTTTATTATACATTTTTCTTCTTCTTAATTATATACACCTTTCCTCTTCTTATATACAGATTTCTTCTTCTTATGTACAGGTTTCTTCTTCTTATATATATGTTTTTTCACTTATAGGGTATTTTCCCTCATTTGTATTATATGTCGTTTCACTTGTATGATCTGTTGTTTCACTTGTGATATGTTCCCTCACTTATTTGATATGCTGTTTTACTTATATGATATGTTCCCTCACTTATATGATAGGTTCCCTCACTTGTGTGAACTATTGGGTCCTGGTTGCTAACGTATTTGTTCGGTTTATATTTTTCCTCTTCTTATCATATTGATGATGCATTCGATTATAATTCTTCCTTCTACGGTGTTGATTTACTTTGACATTATTTATACATGGATACACGATTGGTTTTGATACTTTAGAGGTTTTTTGGTCATTTTGACTTAGATATGTACATGGTAGATTCTTATGCTAAATATTTGATATCATTTATACGTAACTACAATTTTGGTACGTTACAATATACTATTATAAAATAATTAATTTCTAGAAATAGTAATATTTTATTTAAAGTGTATCGTATTTTCCGAACGTATAAACATAACTAACCTGCCTACCAAATCCTGCACGCCAGCTTGCGGCATGCAGGGCCTTCGAAACTTTCACACACCCCACATTGTGCGTGCAAATTTCGATTTTTCATGCATTCCTGTGGCGTGGTGCGAACAGAAATTCGGTGCACGAGCGCCACGGGTGAGAGGTGGCCTCTACAAGCTTCCATATATTCATCTATTTTCGGTAGCGATAGGAGGTAGTCGTTCAAACGATACACCACTCGTGCACACGTTGCTGTCATCGTCCGCCATTGTCGCGTTTGCGTTTGTTTAGCAGTACGGTGTTTATTAAATCCGAAGTTTTTGTAATTTTGTTTGTGATTGTTTGATTGCGTCAAAGATGGAGACTAATAAGTCCAAACTTGATGACATGACAAAATTACCAAAAAGGAAAGTCAGCACTTTGGATTTCTTTGTAACAAAAACTAAATTAGCGAAGTGTGATAGTGTAGCAGAAAGGCCTACGTGTTCTTTGTCAACTTCTACATAGTCTCAGCAAGATACTTGTGTTAGTGAGGCTTGTGGCAATGACAACAATGTTTTCGGGCTTGTTTCTCAATTCTCTGACAATAGAGATATTATAAATCCTGGCTGTTCTGACACAAATGATCTTTCACAAAACGAGTCTTCATTATTTGGTAAAGTAACAGACATTAGAAATTTATTATTACAATATAAATCTAAAATTGATGATAACCTGAAGTATGCCGTCCTTTGTAAAAATTACACTGAAAGTATGGCTGACCACAAATTTCCTGTAAAAAATGAAGGTGCAATTATGCGATTATTCCAGTATTCTTGGTTGGTGAAATATGATTGGTTAGTTTATTCTAAATATGAAGATGGCGCGTATTGTAAATATTGTATTCTCTTTGGAAAAACCACTTCTCACAACGCTAATATTGTCACTCTTGTTAATCGTCCACTTAAAAAGTGGAAAAAAGCCTTAGAAATATTTAAAAATCTTTGTCCATCTCAGTGCCATGTAAACAGTTTACTGGATACAGAATCGTTAAACAAATATACAAAAATATAACTTGCACTGTACAAGAACTTGCAAACAGTTCAGTGAAAAGGAAGGTGGCTGAAAATAGGAAGAAGTTGGTGAGTATTGTGAAAACAATTATTTTGCATGGTAGGGAAAATATTCCTCTTACAGGGCACAGAGAAGGCAGTTGCTCCTCTCTTCTGGAAGAAGATGGACAAAATCAAGGAATTTTTCAATGCTCTCCTTAGATTCAGAGTAGACGCTGGTGACAGTATATTAAAAGAGCATCTCGAAAAGGGTTAAAAAAATGCACTGTATGTAAGTCCCCGCGTTCAGAATGAGTTAATTGCAATATGTGGAGACCTAATCAATGAAAAAATAATAACTGATATTAAAAAGTCATCATATTTCTCTGTTTTGTGTGATGAGACCCCAGACATCGCTGGTACTGAACAAATGTCTGTCTGTGTCCGTTTTTTGAAAAAAGAAAAAATTATTGAAACATTTCTTACCTTTGTTTCATTGACCTCATTATCAGGAGAGGACTTGGCAGATGTCATATTAAAAGTTTTAAAAGACCATGATTTAGATATTAACAAGTTACGTGGTCAAGGGTATGACGGGGCATCAAATATGTCCGGAAAATTGCAGGGTGTTCAAGCTAAAATTAAGGAAAAACAACCATATGCTGAATATACTCAATGCTGGAGCCATGTTTTAAACTTAACAGTTGTCTCAGCTACAAATAGTGAATCTGCCTCCCGACAGATAATGAATATACTAGATACTGTTAACAATACTACTAACTTTATCAGAGATAGCTATATAAGACGAGAAATACTTAAGAAACATTTTTCTATGAAAGAAACCAATAAAACTGTTTTGACACAGCTGTGTGAGACAAGGTGGGTAGGGAAACACACAGCACTTATCGATTTCTTGAAATTTTTTGGCACCATTGTCACAACTCTTGAGGAAATAAACGAGTTAGGCTCAAAACATTCTATGGCCTTCTCTCTTTTGCAAGCTATTTTAAGCTATGAATTTTTAGCTAGCTTGGTAGTTTGTACTGAAATCAGCGGTCTAATGCTGCCAGTAACAAGATACTTGCAGAAACGAAATATTGATCTTTTCCAAGCCAAAATGTCAGTAACTAATCTGCAAAATGCTAAAAAAGAAAGGCGGAGAAATGTGGATGAATCTTTCAACTCACTGTTTGAACAAATTAAAGAAATTGCAGATGAACATGAGGTTCAGTCTAAGGTGCCTAGAAAATGTAATAGGCAATCACATAGAGCAAATTCTGGAGATGAATTGGACGTGAAACACACTACAAGCTAAATTTATATATTCCTTTTGTTGATCACTGCATTGTTGAGTTAGAAACCCGTTTCGGACCTGAGTTTGATCAAATTTATCTTCAAGTATTTATCCCTCATTTCATCATTAAGGCTACTACTCAAGAGATCAAGCAGTCTGTTGCCTCTATCATGTACCCTGACATTTCCAAGATGGAACTTAAACTTGAGGCAGAAATATGGAAGCAAAAGTGGGTGGATGAAGCAGATATGAAAGTTTCAGACACAGCTCTGTATTCTCTGCAAGCTTGCAATCCAGACATATTTCCCAACGTACGAAAAATTTTAGAAGTACTGTGTGTACTCCCAGTGACATCAGCTGAGCCAGAACGCTCCTTCTCTACTCTGAGACGGTTGAAGACGAGGCTGAGGTCTACAACTTCGGAGACAGGGCTTAATGGGCTAGCGTCGCGCAATATTCACAGGGAAATCGACATCTCTCCTGAAGATGTTGTTTAGCGGTTTGCCAATCAAGGAAATAGAATAATGGACTTGGCTTTTTAAATTAAAAATTGCTTGCTTAGACACAAATGCTTTACATATTTTAAGTTAATAGTTAATTTGATTCTTATTTACTGTATATTGTTTTTTTTTAATTTTTCAACTACTAATGTCAATTTTGTAAGAATTCAGCTAATATGCACTTGTGTAATTTTTCATTAATAAAGTATTAGTAAAATAGTAGTATACTGTAATAGTAAGAAGTATAATAAATTAATGAAAAACTGTTTTCTGTATTGACACAATTAGTTATTAGCATGATATTATGAAATATATAGTTGTTAAAATACCAATGTTGCAAAACTTTATTCCCAGTGCTACTGACATTAATGTATAAAATATTATAGTCTAACTGAAGTGAAATATTGTTAAATATTACAATGAACATAAAAAATGAATAAAAAATATTTAGTTTAAAAAAGTAATGTTTTAAAATTACTGATTAAAAAATGGAATGAGACATAAGTCCCCCAATCACGAATAATACAGTTTTATTAAGAAAACGTGAAACCTACTGAAAATAATACGCCTATTAATAAATTTTAACAATTAACTGGCATATGTACTCTATCTTATACTATAAGTTGTAGAAGAGTAGGCTAATATATGGACTGCTAAGGTTCAAGCCCCCCCCCCCTGATTAATTTCTCCATACGCCACTGCACTAGAGACCTACTAATTTTAGGAAGATAAGTATGCGAATACTGAGAAAAATTGTATACCATCTTCTTATTGTACTATTGACTATATTATGTATACTCAACTCATTTTGTGTAAAAATTATTTTGTATTTTTAATATTACCAGCTTTAATGTAGACTGGAAGCATATTTGTGAAAAATTAATTTTATCATGCGCATTACATTAAAGTTTGTTTCATGTAAATTATGTTTATTAGAATTTATTACATGTTTATTACATGTAAAGTATTATTATTCCATCGTTCACAAACACATACACACTCAAAACAAAGAACTAAGAAAAAAGTGAATAAAGAATAAACAAACCAGCACATATGAATGAATTCATCTATTTAAATAGAATTATTTATATTTCATCAATATAAATTTAATTACAAAACGTTGTGTAGGCCTACACGTCAATCTGTAATACTTTATCCAACAACTAATGATCGCTGTTGGTAAGTTGCTACAATTCTCGTTACTAGCAAATATTTCAACTATAATCTGACTCTATGAGCTGTAGATATCTAGGGTATAAACAAATTAATAAATATGATTGGATAAAACTTCCGGGCTGAAAGGCCGTGAAAGCCTACGTACTAAAATTAATAAATAATTTAGAAATTTAGAAATTGCACTACTGTTGTGCTTACAAATGTGCCGGAAAGCTTATTTAACTAATTTTAAGCGTACAAAATAATGTTACGTGGCTATTTGAAAAGACTTGTGGACAAATTCTCCTTTTGAAACCCCGATTCTCCGGAACCTAGCGTGGGTTCCCTTCAATAATCCAGATCCCCTTAAGACAAAACAGCCGCCTCAACCTACTCCTCACATCCTTTGTAATTCCATCTCAAAAGTCCCCATTATTTTGAATGGAAATTCTCCACGTTAGCTTTTATATTTCTATTAGAGTAAATTTAAATAATGAGGGTAATGTTTCTGTTTTAGATTTCTGACCATAAGATATGTTGTACAAAGACTCGACAGTAACTTACATGGTTTCTTAATTTTATTTTCATATATTATTCCAGCTTCTCTATTTACGAGGCATGTCAAAGGTATTTTGCAAATGTACACACACTATAATCACAAAAACTGTATGAACAAAGCATAATTTAAAAACACTGAGGATAGTAACACAGATACAGTTAAGGGATACGTTATAGATAAATTTTATCATGACGACTAATGATGGTAGTTTTGTGCTACCAGACAGACGCGGCAGAAAGGAGCTTTATTACTTATCGTAATTACATGCATGACGCTTTGAAAGATCCAGTACTGACAGATTAGGCCTATATTTACACAAAGCATATAAGTATATTATAATTACCGGTACTATTTTAACTTCACTGTAATTTTCTTTGTTACCGCTTAATGTGTATTCGGAAAAACATAAAAAAAGGAATAAAAAAGTAGAAGTCGTCGGTAATAGCGTTGCCAATAATAAAACTATCAATGAAATTGTCTGTACTTTGTCAAGTTTAACAGTTTTTCTTTCAGTTTTCGTACACACCAAACGCAATGAAATCACTTGCCTCACACTGCTGCTTGGACTTATTACTTTTTTATTTCTTGTAATTGGTATTAATTTCAAGTTGCAATACAAACAACTTTAATATACATCTTCTTGCGTCAATATTTGAGTAAAAATAAGACAAAGAACAACTATTAAAAAAATTAAACAAAATAAACTTTACGGGAACAAATTAAGGATAATTGAAAATAAAAATTCGCTCTGTCCTTTTTGTTTAATCGCTGTTTCTGTCTGTTTCTGTCTGTCTATCTGTCTGTCTGTCTATCTGTCTGTCTCTCTCTCTCCCTCCTCTCTCTCTCTCTCTCTCTCTCTCTCTCTCTCTCTCTCTCTCTCTCTCTCTCTCTCTCTCTCTGTGTTTTCCTCTTTCTTCTTATTGTGTGAGCGTGCGATCCGCATAGGTTGTGGCATTCTACTACTGCACCCTTTGCAGACCTCTCAGCTTGTTCGTTGTCTGTAGACGTCGTGATTTACAAATTTAACGAAACCACTGCATTTTTGATATTAAAAAAATATATTCATCGCACCTCTTCTTTGTTCTTAACACATGTAAGCAAATGACAATCTGAATTTAAATTTAAATAAGACTGAATGTTTTTCAACATCACATACTGAATAACGTTTATCTTAAAGATAAATAATTAACCTTTTACGGCATTCTAAATTGTTTCTATTTCATAAGATGTAGCGAAAGGCAAACCCAGATACTGCTTCACACAAAGGACGTGTTTTTACTGCTTCAATAAAACCTTTTGTAACGATATTTGATTTAATCTTGTTAAAGCTTATGTACTGGGTAAAAACATTAAAGCAGACATAAATATGTCATGAAATCTCTGTGGTCAGAGATGAAGTGAACTGACTTTTTAGTCAAGAACTGAATTGAAATGGAGTTCCTTTGTCTGAAGAGGATCGACAATGTTCTCAAATGTACAGCAAAGGAAACGCAGCTCTCAGACAATTCAATCTAGGCAGTATTCTCTCATTTTTATTGTATCCCAGAAATTCTACCCTATTCAACCTCGAGCTGAATACCTCCTTTTGACAAACGCACATACTTCCTTGCCTTGACTAGAACCCTCTCCACTGAACTGTTTGTAGTAGACAGCAGCTCACTTACATCTCTATCTTCTTTGTTTGTCACATCCATTCCCCTGTTTAAGCATATTTCAAGAGAGTGTATTTTATTATTCATATCTCTTGGCTTCACAGAACATGTACACAACAGTCTGTATACGAGAAGTACAATTTGTCATATCAGTTTTCTTTTATATTTCCCTCTTACGTATAAATTTATTCTACGTAATCCAAACTTCCAATTTCTATCGGTAATTGTTGTAACTTTATTCTTACGAGTTATTTCGTAACCTTTGATAATTTGTACATCAAAGAAATTACAACCATGGAAGAGTATCTTCTTTTTCTACAACCGTAGCATTTAAGAAGCAGGTAGACCAGGCTCAGTAGGCCTATTAGCCGTTTCGCATATAAGGAAGGCAGAGTGTCCAGCACTATCCGTTGGCCGGCGATTATCCTAACCCCAGGATGTTATTCCACTTATATGGGTGAAGTCGACCTGACAACTGGTAAACGTAACTTGATTTTATGGTGCGGTCGAGAATCGAATTCGGTGTCAACAACTGGTACACCAGAACCCACTATGTCCACTTAATCTTCCATTTATGTTCACGTCTTCTCTCTTATTTGCTGCGACTAATATCAGAATCATTTAGTAAACTTACATATATAAAAAATTTCCACTCATATGTAATATATGTAATTTTACACTATAGTTTCCACTATATGTAAGTTTACTAAATGATTCCGACTGAAGATGGAACACAACTGTTCCGAAATGCATCTCGGATGAAAAACTAAGAAAATCACCGACTGGAATACCTAGAGGTGTACTTGTAAGTAGGCTACTAAAAATACATTATTAAAGGTATTCTTTGACTGTTTCATAAAAAGACTTTATATTATTATATATGAATTGTTGTTATTTTCTTTATGTTGAATTTCAGTACTCCCTATATGTTTCTTGTGCAGTTCTCTAATTTTTTTCACTTTTCCAAAAACATTTAAAGGTCTGTAAAAGACAGGAGATTTCTTTAATAGTGTTTTATATGTAAATTGTTCCCTGCAAAATTGGTGGTTACGAGTTTCTTATACTTTGAGCTGCAGATAGCTTAATAATATTTTCCTTAGTTTTTATGAAAAATTGTTTCATGTAATAACGTTGCAGTTTTTAAGAATTTCCTTGAAAGGAACTATAACTTCTTATGTGTTTAAATATGGCTGTAGTGTTGTTGGTACTTGTAGTACGTATATTACTACTACCCTTTATGTTTCAACATTCCTTTTGGTACCTGTTTTACTTAACAAACTTTATTAACATTTCATCCAACGACTTTATTTTTTCCACATCAATGTACTACAATATCTGTAGACAATTCCATCCAGGACTGTTTATTTACCTGAAAAACCTGTTTATTTATAATCTGTCAGACTTACTATTACTTGTTCCGCTGTCAATATTGGTGCATCCTTATCGTTCTTCTCATTTTATTTTGTTATGTCTTGTATCTTTTTTCTCTACTTCTTCTATCCAGTAACGTCTGACTCTGTAAGACATAGGTGTCTATTTGTTTTCAAGCTTCCAATATAAAAATTGTTTTTCTGTGGGTACCATTTATTAAGATAGGCGGAAGGTAAAGGAATGAATATTTTCTAGATACCTAGTATTAGTACTAGTTTTCAGTCTAAACTAGTTATATAATAAACATGGCAAACAGTAAAAAAATAAATTTGAATCCAATTATTCTTTTAAAGTATAAATAAACGGAAAAAGGTACGAAAAGAATCGAAAAGTATAAATTCAACGGAATCAACATGGGAATCGATTCAGCACATGGGACACTAGGAAGCAATGAAGCCTAGTTTGAGTAAGGTCGCGGGAAAACTGCCTTCTGCACCTTGTGATGTAGTAGACTACACCATATACTTAAGTTGGTATTTTGAATTTATCATCATTCTGTTTCATATATTTGGAAAACTTCAGAAAGGGTAATTTTCAAAAGTGTTAATTTTATCTTAAAAAATTGAGGTGTCTTGATCATTTTTTATAAAAGTATTTAAAATAAGGTTTTGCATTATTAATAAAGCCAACAGTCATTTTAATAAAAGTACAAGTCTATATTCCAAAATACTGTAATGTTGTGTCATTAGTAACAGCATTAAAAAACAAGTAAAACAATATTGAATTAAAGGAAATATAAGTAACAATAAAAATTCCACTTAAGAATAAAGAAAGGTTTCTGTATGCAATATAATTTTAAAAGTAATTTTCAATCTTTGAAACCTAAATTTGTTTTCAATTACTTCATACCATTAAATAATAGTAGTTAACAAATAAAATTTTACATTTATGAAAGTTTACAATTAAAACTTTGTATATAATCGAAACACACATCGTGAATACTTTTATTACTTACTAATGAATCCGTCGTACTTAGCTATATTTTTCAGCAATTAACTGTCTGAAATCATGACCTACCTTTATTTATAGGCCTACTTCTGCTGTTACAAAATAAGAAGTTGAAATCTATGTGATCAAAAATTTGGCACAGACGCACTTCCACTAGTAATGTTGCCTTTAGGAGCATATAACTATAGCTGAACTTCTCCGCCCTCATAGTTTATTCATTTGACTTGTACAACGTCTATTCCGTTATTGCATACATGCAGTGTATTTGAAATATTGTAGTACTTACTGCTCAGTACTATGGACAGCGTGCCTTGTTTGGCAAAAGTTGGCGCTTTACCACCACTTTCTAACAATTGCTTATATAAACTATAATATTGTATATAGGTTCAAATGTTTTTGAATTTGAGTCTGAAACATATCAAACTCAATGATCCATGCCTCTGTTTCCGGTAAAGATCGAGTTGTTGTCCTACTTTTAATATATTGGTGTAATACAATTTATGTTATCACTTGTGCACTACTAACAGCTAAATCATTTACACGACCGTCCTTGTGTGTGTGTGTGTGATATATATATATATATATATATATATAGAGAGAGAGAGAGAGAGAGAGATAGAGAGAGAGAGAGCGAAAGAGACAGAGAATGAGAGCGTGCTCTAGAGCTCATTTCTAAATAAGTGAAAAGAATTTGGTCTGATTTGCGCATGCGCTTGCCTTGTACAAGTAAATTACACTTTTGCCTACAGATGGGATTGTAGAAAGACTATAAACAAGTACGTGGTGAACGGTTACAATATTTTAGTGTATGTGAAGTGTTAAGAATTGTAATTGATTAATAAAGATGTTAAAATAAAATTTTTTGATGTGTAGATGCCTAGCTAAGTATTTTAATAATGTTATTGAGTTAAATTGGCTAGGAACATGAAAATAATGGTAGATAAGTGGACTGTATTCAAACACATTTATTGTACGTAAATGGTACAAATCGATTTAGATTTGATGAAGGTTAGCTAAGCCTTCAGGCATCATGACGTCTGAGACAAATTACATTTAAGAAGTGAACCGCAATTATGCAACACTAAAAACAAAACATGAAATAATTTAGGCCAACGGCCCTACATAATATGTTGCGACATGAAAATAATGAAGCCGACAGGCGAAACGCAACGAGCGTAGCTAAGCGTCTGTCGTGTTTGAAAGCTCAGAGCACTGTGTTCGTCATATCTGCCAGTAGCAAGCAGAATGAAATTATGAATCAGATTAGCCAACCTTCGAGCGATTTTTGTTGTTGTAATACATTGTTAACAATCTATATTATAAAGAGAAAACACAAGCATGTATGTTCTTACTAATAGAGATTAACCGTTAGTAATTTGATGTCTTACTTATCGGCATTGGAATGTTAGATAACAAAGATTATAACATTAAGTTGTCCAGAAATAAAACCTTGGACTGGTAGATAATGATAAAGTTAAACAGGCATCAAATGTTGTATACAAAGAAAATACATCAAATACTTGAAAGCCTTACGCAATAAATAAATTGATCCTTGCTTAAAGTAAAACAAAACAATTTCTGTATTGAAAAGATACAAACTAAAGCTCATGATAAAAATAAAAGTGCTTATATAACTAACATAATCTTCTTTGAAACATTAACATATGTTTGGTAAATACATACATTTAATTTTTAACAGAAAATAAGCGACATCCTTTAATTTAATATAAAGAAAACACCCTCAAAAACTGACTCAATATAGTAATACAATGATAGAGACATAATAGTAGATACAATAAGAGTAGACTAACCATTTAAAGATACATAACCATGGTAAATACAATAGAGAAAGAACATAATAATGTACATGCATAGTATTGATATAAAGATATCAAATTCAATGATACATAGCAGTAAAATAGACATATCCGAAAGGATGTAAAATGTATAATATGCGTATATGTAATACATAACGATTGTGTTAAGAAGTTACATTGATATAGTGTCTACGGTTCGTCCCGCGCTGGCACCAAACATAACTTGTGAATTGGTCTGCGAAAGGTGCCAACAGGCGTGCGAACGTCAACTACCCTAATTAAATTGTCTGGTCCGGGAAATGTGGCTGTGATTACCCCAAATTTCCATGCTAATGGAGGCAAGTTATCTTCGATTAGAAGGACCAGGTCACCAATGGAGACGTTTTCTTTAGCGAACTTCAATTTGTGACGCTATTGCAATTGGTGTAGGTATCGCGCGACCATGATTTACAGATAGCTTGGACAAACTTCTGGAGAAGTTGCCAACGGCCGAGACGAGAGACAGGAACGTGTGACAAATCAGGATCAGGTATTGCCGTTAATGGTGCACAGATTAAAATGTGGCCAGGGGTAAGTGGCACTGGATCGTTTACATCCGATGAAACGGCAAATAATGGACGTGAATTTAGACAGGCCTCTACCTGTGATAAAACCGTAGTAAACTCCTCAAATGTGAGTATAGATTTGCCGACAACGCGGCGCAAATGATATTTCAAGCTCTTTATACCGCTTTCCCAAAGCCCACCAAAATGAGGTGACGAAGGAGGAATGAATGACCACTTAATACCGTGAGAAGTTGCAAATGATTGAATTGTTAAAGTTGCATCCTTGTTATGCCAAAGATTATAAAGCTCACGCAAGACGTTGCGGGCCTTCCTAAAGTTCGTTCCATTGTCAGAATACGATTGGCTAGGTATGCCCCTACGGGTCATGAAGCGACATAAGGCGGCTATAAAAGCATTGGCTGTGAGGTCGGAAACCAATTCCAAATGAATGGCCCTAGTGGCTAAGCAAATGAATAGAGCCACATATGACTTGGACAGAGTCCTAGATCTCTGCCCGCCATGACGGATCATGAAAGGACCACCATAATCCACTGCACAAAATAAAAACGGCCTGGAGGGAGTAACCCTAGGAGACGGCAGGACACCAAGCCTTTGATGTTGATATTTAATATTGAATCTGAGACATTTGACGCAGCTACGAATGATGGAACGAATCACTATTTTGGCGTTAACAATCTACCAGCGTTGACGAAGTCAATGATGGACAAGTTGAGCGCCAGCGTGGAGAAGTCGAATATGCTCACTCTCAATTATGAGGCGAGTGATGTGAGCCGAAGCATGACAAACAGTAGGATGCTTATTATCATAGGGTAGCTGCGACTGCTGTAGACGTCCGCCGACACGCATGATGCCGAACTCATCAAGAAATGGGTCAAGAGAAGACAGTTACTCCTTATAGAGACAGAAGCTCCATTTCGAAGGCAATTAAGTTCAGTAGCGAAATGGATCGACTGGGATTGCTTTATGAAAAAGTTAAGTGTAGAATGAATTTCAGTAGGGGTGAGAACTCCCGAAATTTTCTTTGTCTTTAAGGATCTAGCATTTTTGATAAATCGAAAACAATAAGTGTATACGCGGGTCAGTCGGTGCAACGAGGAAAAGTCCTTGGAGAGATCAATAGGTAAGGTAGAAATTAGAGAAAGCTTGGAGGTTTGTTTCTCCTCAACGGAACATTCAGGAAGCGGCACATTAGAAGGTGAAAAAGGTGAAAAAACATTGGGTTCAGAAGATTGAGACAGACAAGTAGGACCATGCCACCAAAGCGAACAATCGCGCAAAACGTCAGGGTGACATCCTCTAAAAATAATGTCCGCAGGATTATGTTGCGAATCAATATTGTGCCATGTGTGGGTTTCTGTGAGACGCTGAATCTCGGCAACACGATTAGCGACGTAGGTCTTCCACCTAGAAGACTGAGCATGAATCCAATAAAGAGATACCATGGAATCGGAGTAGAGGTGTACGCTATTGACAAAGGAACGGAGAGCAGAGGTGACCTTGAATAGAAGTCGCCATAACAACAAACAAGCACAGAGCTCATTGCGGAGTAATGAAACCTGTCGTAGTGGAGCCACACGAGATTTAGAACACAAAAGGTGATAAGAGGCCAATAAATCTTGATAAATAACTCTAATATAAATGCAACATCCATAACCCTTTTGAGAGGCATCCGCGAATCCATGTAGTTCAACTAACTTGGGCTCAGACTTGCTGCGTATGGAGCGTGGAACAATAATTTCACCAATTAAATACAACTTGTCACATAATGAACGCCAATACGAATATAATTGCTCAGAAATTGGCTCATCCCAACCAAGACTGCACAACCACAGTTGCTGCATAAACTGTTTGTAAAGGAAAACAATTGGACCAATAAGTCCCAATGGGTCGTAGATACCCGCTATAATTGACAGGATTCTTCTCTTAGAAATACTCGAATCAACTGGAAGTGACTTGATGTCAAACATGAATGAATCTGCAGCGTTGTTCCAAAGAATGCCCAACGTGCGCACATTGCCTTGTTTGTTTAACGGAAGTGATGAATTACCATAATTAGTGACTACATTTGGCTCATTTGAGGCCCATTTATGTAGAGTAAAGCCATATTGACTCAACAACGTACTTAAGTCAGATTTTAATTTGATCAAATTAGAAATGGTGTCTGCACCGGTGAACAAATCATCGACATAAAAATCATTAATTATAGCTGAAGCAGCGTCAGGAAATGAAGCTTCACTATCCTTACCAATCTGAATGAGGCAGCGAGTTGCCAAGAATGAAGCGCTAGCAGTACCGTATGTTACAGTTCGCAGCACGAAATGTTTAAATTGTTCAAGCGAAGAATCACGCCATAGAATACGTTGTTAACGACAATCGTTATCACAAACTAGAGTTTGTCGATACATTTTCTCGATGTCAGCGATTAGAACATAATTGTGTGTACGAAATCGTAAAAGAATGGAGAAAAGATCTTGCTGGACATTTGGGCCCACTAACAAAATATCATTGAGAGATAGACCATTGCTAGTTTTAGCAGAACCATCAAAAACGACGCGTAGCTTCGTCGTGGAACTAGAATATTTAAAAACGGCATGATGAGGTAAGTAGTAGGTATTTGAAACCTTGGAATCAACAGAACAATCTTCAACCAGCGTCATGTGGCCACGATCCTTATATTCCTGTATAAAATTTGAATATTGTAGCATGACAGATAATACACTAAGTAATAATTCCATTATGATCATAAATACATTTAAATTACAAATAACTCAAAAGAAATATCAAATGAAAATAATTAAACATCAAAGAAAAATACCACCATAAAGAAAAAAGGTAATTAAATCATAAAAACGCAACAAATAAGTATCAAGAAAATAAAAATCCGAAGAAACTAAAATAATATCAGGATAATACCCAGGTAGGTTAGGAGCAGGTAATAATGAAGATACCCCGAACCAACCAACGGACAAAATGAAACCAAATTACCTTGGAAGACCCAAGAAGGAAGAAATGAAGAAAAGAAGATATAGGATGGGAGAACTACGAGGAATACACATGATAAACCTATTATTAACAATGATAAACCCCAAACCAAATTTTAATGTCACTCAAAGAAAGTATAACACCCCAAAACCTCAAACAACGTAAATTAATTATAAACAAAAGTATTTAGTAGTGTGAATAGAAGTGCACCAACTAAAGTTATTATATAATAAAATAAACAAATCTTCACAGTCCATTATAACTAAAGGTTTGGTCTTAGAATATTGTAGAACTCAAGTATAAGTCAGACCCAACAGTGTAAGTGAACCAGTGCAAGTGAATTAAATATAATAAACTTCAAGTAAAGGTGTAACCGTTACTTGAACTATGTGCTATTAAATAACTTTTATGTTGTATATAATTACAGAGATAACATGCCATGAAATATTGTTGTGAAAATATTTCTAATGTTTCATAGAAGAGGCAAGTTTTTATCAAAAAACATTCATAGAAATGTAAATGATAAAGAGAGCAGGTGGGGAATAATTACTGTGACAGGGGATTAAAATATAATAAACAATATAAACAGGAAGGACTGTAATTAAATTAAGTTTAACAAAAAATAAAAAATTAAATGGCTGATTATGTTTGTATTTAAAGCCAATGAACTCCACATTTCAAAAAGTGGTAACAGAATAAAAATTATAATTAGTATAAGAATGTTTATTAATATAACAGTGTTCATACAGCCTAAAATGTTTATGTATGTATACTATATCAGTTTATAAAATGTTTATTATGTATTTTAAAAATAGTTCAAACTAAAATGTCTAACTTTAAAGACTAGAAATTAATTTTCGATATTGTTTTTATATTATGAACATGAATACATTGCTACATGTACCAATAGTTATATAAGGAAATTCTATTTAATATTGTGTTAACTTTAGAAGTCAGAAGGGGTATAGAAATAACATTATTTGAAAAACAGTATATGTAAAATAATAAAATCTAGGCCAAAATAAGGAATTCCATATAACATTATAATTGAGTAAGGAAGTTTAATAAACCAAGTAAAATAATGAGATTTATATAAGGTGAATCAATCACCAACTACTATAACTGAAACTATACTTTAAAAGAATAATATAAAAAGATGTATAAAATTATTAAAAAATTTCAAAATGCAATACCTAACCATTTCAAAGGAGGAATAGTAAATTCATTATTTATAACTAAAAGAATGATCAATTGATAAATTTATAAGAAATTAAGGAAACATAAAGATTTATATCAATCTGAAATTTATTATAATAATATTTATAACACCTAAGATGGCTAAAATTTTGGACAAGAACAGGAAACAGATATTGAGCCTATATTTCCAAAACGACAGAAATATAGCAAGTTTAACAAAAAACTTTATAAAGATGGACTACTGTATGTCAAATTAAGCAGAAGGAGTTAAAGAAACCAAATATGTAATTACTAGTTCACGAAAGTAATCAATAACCAAAAAATATTCTGAATGTAATGTATTTTATAATCACATGGAGAGGAAGTGAAACATATTTGAAACAATACTTTTCTAATATTAACTTGGCAAGATATGTCAGGAGACGAAGGAATTAAAACAGTTCTTAATTAACATTCGAAGCGAACGGTTCATATTAACTCGCGCTAAGAATATGTATAGTAAATTTTAATGGCGTATGAAGGTTAGGCAATTCATGCCGTGTACAACCGAGAGTTACCGAAATTGGTATATTAAACATAAAATCAGTGAACAACACCACCACAAACCGTGAAAACAAACAATACGTAACCGAATACAAGTGAAATAAACCAACAAAACTATCAAACATTAATAATTCACATTACGACCGAACTTCACGACTTTTCGCCACACACAGACAAAGGTGAGCACACCTAATATAATACATTTAAAGTCAGTGAACACAGAACACTTAACCAGGACACCTATAACAACACAATAGACATTATCCAATATTACGGAGATCAGAAAGCAGTTGTGAAGGCAATTTTATTGTCAGAAAATCCAGCGAAACCATTTCTGTTTTACGGCAGTAGCGAAGTCTGCGCCATGATGGTTCCCAGTGTGCCGAGTCTGGCAGATTCGGCGAGCATTCACTATATAACGTCCGGTAAACGTTAAACGCAGTACTAATTTAAAGCGGTTTAATTAGTGCTGCACTCCAGCAGTGAAGATAAGCACTATTCAGAGTGCTCTAGAGAGCGTTTGATCGGTGCTGCACTCTAGTGCCTGCCTCTGTAGGCAAGCGAGGAGGCCGGAAACTGTATCAAAAGGGTTTGTCTCGAATAAATGGTAGCCTAGATCGGCAGCTTATTTTCCCACTCCGGACAGATGAAGATATTTTCGTCCATCATTCTTCCCACTATGTCAGGCTAGATCTGTATAGAACTGCGGTAAGTCTCGCTAATGTTTTCATAGTTAAGTATTTAATGTTTTACTAAAGAAAGACTTCTTTAATAGGCCCCAGTAAGTGGATTTCTGATAACCTTTAAAAACCTCATGGCATTGTGCAATACGCATTTTAAAGGTAATATTTTTAAAACACAGTAAAACTATATTAAATTCACGTGTCCGAACTACGGCACTAAAAGTCAGGCTCATATAAATGCTAAAAGTTTTAGTTTAAATAGTGCAGAAATGGATGTAAGCAGATTCCTTATTACGTACCTCATGGTTATTGTACAATGCGTAATTCGGTGTAAGTTGCATACAACTTTTACTAGGGATTATTGTAAAACTGTATTCATATCAGGAAGCTTACTGAGGCACCAATTGAGAGTCATATAATTGCCAAATGGTATTAGTTTATATAGTAAAGATGATGTAATCAGATATAACCTTTCTCGACCACGTGGCACAATATATTCAGACTATGTATAAATTTTATTAAAAATGTAACAAGCCATAATTAGCTATCAAAATTCAATCGTGTTAACCCGCATGGGTGGAGTTATTATTATAAAATTTAACTGTACTAAATATTTTCAAATAGGGCCTGTTGGCCATATAACCTTGTCAAGTTTTATATTTAGGTAGCTCTAAAGCTATGTTAAGATTATATATGGGTTTTGGGGGTGTGCGAACTTTCTGTGGGCATTGTGTTGTGTACTCTGGCTGATATAATGTTGTGTAATTAGGGTTCCCCGAGCAAGTCGAGGAAAAAGCCCAACAACATAACCTGAACATGTAACACCAAGAACTTCTCTCACTTCATCTGCCGGAGGAATTGCCATGACGCCACACCAACACCTGTAATGTAGGCCACGAGATTGCCACCTCACCCCCATGGACAAAAAATAAGGTGATCTCAACCCATTATATTCTTTACTCGTAGTGATGCACTCAATAATAGCCAGTGACCCAATTCAATCAGTCAACGACAACACTTTCAAGTTTTAAATATTTTAATTGGATCCCCAATTAACGGGACAGTATAGTGCGTGAACTGGGTGTGAAATCATTTGTAAATTTTATTAATTTGTTGTATAATATGTTAGCTCAGGGGCTGACATGTATCTTTGGCAGTTCACCCTTTCACACGTGCAATTCCTGCTTATTTTCAATATAAGGGTTCATTACTGCTTTTAATTCATTAATTCAATTTGTAATTTTTCTGTTTCAATTTAGTGTTCATTTTATATATATTTCCTCAATTTTAAATTCAGTTTGGTTTATATAAGGATAGAAATTTCTGGGGTAGTTAAATAGATTCACAAGTTTAATCCTGAAGGGGTACATGTCCATGCAGTTTTAAATATGTTGTTGAGACAGGTTAAATTATGCACCAACTGGCAAATGAACATGTCGGTCTCTGGGCCAAAATTACTTTTTAAAAGGGTTACAAGATTCATGACATATTTCTATTTTCACAACTTAACAATGTTTATATATATATATTCTTTTAATTAATTATAATAACTGGGGTGTTAATTGTTTTCTAAATTTTTATTTCTCCCAGTATAAGTGCCCTGTGTGGCCGTATTTTATAATAGTATTAGGCACTTGGCCAAATTTTAGAATTTATTATGTCCTGGGGACTACTGGAGTTGCATAAGCATAATCTAATACACATGTCATGTGTTATGCACAAATTAAGTATTGTAATCCTAACATGGATGTCCATAAAAGAATTAATAATGTACCTCATGGGGGTAAGAAAAGGGCGTGGCAAGAGATCTCTATATAATTGTATTGTATTGTGGAACATGTGATGTATTGTATATTTGTGTGTGTATTTTGTGGGGTTATATGTACTGTACATTTAGGTGTATTTTTGGGGGAGTTTAGATATAGGGTTTTTAGAAAAGAAAGATGAAACATAGAGTTATATATCCTTTTAATTTTGATGACATTAATTTATTCTCTCTCAATTAATTTTTGCTGAATATTTCTTCTAAGAAAATAATTTATTTTAATTAACTTTAATAACAAGTATGTGGATTTGTCACTATTTAATTTTAATTAATTTGTTCGAGAATTTGTTATTATAATTAATATTATCAAGCAGTCTATAAAATTATCTCCATTAAGTTTCAATGGATCATTTTAAAGAGAACATAGAAAATAAATTTTATATTTATTAATATTTTACAGGAAACTTTATTTAAAGAATATTAAGGATTTTAAATTTTAATTCATTATAAAGGGAGATAGCAAATAAATTTTATGTGTTAATAATTTTCAGGTGACATTGTTTAAAGAGTATAAATTATTTTTATTAACGATTTAAGGGGAAATAGATTCTGACTGTTATATTATTGATTTTGTTGTTATATTGTTTAAAAAAAAAGGAGATAGAATAAGAAAAGGGATTTTATTAATTGTAAAATTTATGAGTTTTCATTGCAAGTCCCGTCTCACTGGATCCAGCGCATTTTTGGCTTCTCTAGGCTTTGGTCTAGTTCTAATTAACTTGTGGCCCCTCTTTCCAAAAAAAAAAAAAAAAATTTCAAAAAAAAATATAATTTTTTTTAACAGCCTAAGTTAAAGAGGGGTTACATTTGGTAGCAGAGCGTGGTTGAGATTAGGGTCAACCCGTGGGTCCTGTGGGTGTGACGGGGCTTGCAAACTTAGGAAACATTTTGGGAGTTCTAATGGAACTTAGAAAAATTTTGAAAGGCCCTATATCTAAAAGTGAATATTTTTGTTAGGTTTAAGGTTTTGTGTTATATATGTATATGTACTTGCCCGCCTTGAATAGTTGATAGTGCCACGAGGTGAGAAATTTTAGAAGGGGACATTCCTTTGGAAACGCGACTTATCGCAGATCTGTGCCTGGCTGGAGATGGTTTGAGTATTACCTTGCCCATATTTGGGGAGGTGTTTTAATTATGCGGTATGGCCCGATCGGCAGTCGGTCTCCTCCGATATACGGTAGCCGAAGAAATATTAAGAAATATTAGAAATATTTTTGAAAATTGTCGTTGGTCGGTGTATATGTCGTGTTGTGTGTTAGTGTGTGTGTCGCGTTCCATTTGTGTAGAGTTGTTGAGAGAGAGCAGTTCAGGTAAGTGGGCTGGGTCCTCGCAACGGAAGGGGGACCCGCAGTCTGCTTAATGGAAGAAAGAGTACTTATGATTTTCCTGTAATTATTGTCATTATTTTGTAGGGTGTTATGTTTTGTGGGAGTGATGTTTTGTTGATTGTGTATTGTGAATTTTCAATTCTGGCGGCGGTATGCTTTCAGAAATTGCCCCACCCCCTTTCAGGAGTTCTCCAGAAACTTTCGGTGGTAGATGGATTTGAGGAGGACCAGCTGCTGGTTTTCTTGGACCTTGTCCTGCAGTTGGCAGATTATCCGGGTGTATCCGATGGGGAGGTCTTGTCCCTTATATACCCGTATTGCCAGGGTTCGTTGGCAGGGTTGGTCACCAACAATCTGCGTCGGGGCGGCACTGTCGACGCTTTTCATGGGGAAGTGTTGGATTACTTCATACCCCACCGACGACGTTCCCAGCTTAAGTGGGATTCATTCTATCGCCTACAGGCCAACGGAGAGGCGTTGGGGGACTTCGTCCAGGACATACGGAAAGCTGCCCGGGTATTAAGATTAGGGTTGCCCGAGACGGAAGTGATACAAGTAATTCTGTAAGGACTGAATCCCCAAGAGAGATCGCGTTTTATATTCGCAGAACGTCCACGTTGTTTCGCGGATCTATGCCGGTTATGTGTGTTTTCGAATACTGTCCGAGCAGGGGACGAGTACCGGGGAAGAGCAGCGACAGATGTCCAATACTCCAGTGGTTTGTTAGAAAGAGCCAAAAAGGACAAACATGGCGGTTGGAGAAGAACACAAGAGACTGTCAGAAAAACTGAATATTCCGGAAGTAATGGAGGCTACAAGGGGGTGGCAAGTGAGAGGACTGTAGCAACGGTTACAGCAGATAAAATAAATAAGTATGAAACGAACAGGGAAAGAAGAAGTTACATTAGTAAACCAACATCGGCAAGTAGGGAGCCTGTAGCTAGGCGTTATTCCTATTGGGAGAAAAAAGAAACTTTAAAGCTTCCAGAGGAATTCCCAGTGCCTAATAGAGTAGTGGATGAAGAAGGTGAGGAGAAAGAAGAAAAGCGAAGTAACGTCTGTGGATCAATACAAGACGACAAGAACACGTCTGTTGAAATTGAATTACAGGACTGAGAGAGGACGTCATAGTTGAATCCAGATGTCACAGAATTTGTTCCGGTATTGTTCGTGAGGCATCCAGATCCGGTAACATCATCATCGCCTACGCCGGGACATGAGAAGTCACTTGATGGTGGAGCTTTACCATCGTTAGTAGAATTTAATTTAGACATTGCACATGGACCTGGACAGCCGGATTCCAGGTTGGGAAAGGTTGAGGAAGTTGTAGTTGCTGCGAGTGGTGAAGAAGAGGAATCGAAGGAGGAGGCAGAAGAGTGGTCTGCACATGCTACGCAGGGGAGTATAAGTGTTAGGGAGGCTGCAAGTGTTTTTGAAGTTGCGGATGGACAAGGGGATGTCCAGGCTGCAAGTGTGGTAGAAGTAGATGATGTAGAAATTAAGGTGAAATTGGGTGGCAGCGTTGTGGAGTGTGTGAGTGAGAATGATGTAGTGTGTGAAGATGTGCAGACGCTTTCTGTAAGTAGTGTTGAGGATTCCGAGGAATGGAAAGAAGTTTCGGGCGGACCAGGTGAGCAACTAGAGGATGAAGATGTGCAGTGTCGTGATGGTGATTTGGATTATGTAGAGGAGGAAAAGGAAGAGGTGGAAGAAAGAGAACCAGGGGAAATTGTAGAAGAAAAGAAGGTAGAAGCAGAGGAGTTAGAGGTTGAGGATAATCCAAATCGGGGTAAGAGTAGTCAGGTAAGTTACCTTGATTCTAATTCAGAAGAAACAAATCAGTACAGCTTAACACGAGATAGTTTCTCAGAGAGAGGTGTCCAAAAGGAACGAGTTCCTAAAGTTCGTCATAAAAAGGTGAGACAAAGCGGTTAACGGGTAGCGGGTAGATGTTCCCCACAGTCCCAGTGGTGTTCGTCTACTTCAGGGTTGCGCCCCTGCCTCCGCGAGCCTTGGTTTTCTCCACCCATCCTTATTCTCGGAGGGAACCATGTCCTTACCCTTAGTCCTAGCTATTGACCTTTTAAGGATCCTTGCCCTTTTCATCTTCCCAATTTTCCTACCCCTCCCCTTAGAAAACAAAATAAAAACCAAAAAACAAATAAAAAATTAGAAAGGAAAAAGAAAAAAAAAATTAGAAAAGGAAAAAGAAAAAATATAAGAGAGGAGTTAGAAAAGAAGTTAGTTGGAAGAGCTGTGACTACGTGGGTATAGTGATGTTAGTGTTAGATTGTTGGTTGTAGTTTACATTTTTCTTTGTTGTAGTTTATTGCTGATTATTGTAGGGTCCCGGCCATGCCGCATTCCCTGGTTGTTTCTCTGGTAGGTTTTTGGATTAGGTATGAGTTGTTAGACGATGCCGTACTGAAGTTACCCCCCTTGCTAGTTACGCAGTCATTTGAAGAGTAATGAAGGGATTGATGTTCGCGTGCCCTCTATGCTGTTTTCTCTGTCCGGCTAATAAGGGCCGTCCGCCCTAGTGTAGGGATGTTTTTTTTTTAAAAACCAGTCATATGTCAAGGATTGTGATGCCTTGTTTTGCAGCATATGTCTGGTCAGTCCAGATGTGGACAGTAGTGTTATGGGCACTCACATATCAAGGTAATAGATACCTTGTTTTGGTCTTCGCACGCGTATGTGAGTGGCAGCAGGAGGAGTAGGTGGTGGTCACCAGAGAGTGTGACGTGTTGGGGCGGTCCTGTGGGGTTGGCCTGGCGGAGAGGGTCGCGTGGGGATGGTTGCAGTGGCGTTGAGATTTTCCAGTCCTGTGAGGGGGGGGATAGAATTTGTGCTGAGTAGGTATCAAGTTTGGGTCTCAGTTTGGGAGGCCTTGGGAGGTCAGAACTCAGACGGCTCTTGATTGCGACGTCTTTCGTCTTTTCTCCTTCTTTCTCTTGTTGCTGTATGCTGACCCTGATCAAGTCAGCATGCAGTACCCTCACACGCTACACTTCTTCTTTCCTCTTACTTCGTTTTCACCCTGAGCCTCTGTTCTCCCGAGAGCGGTGAAATTTCTGAGATTTCCCAGTACTAGCCAAGAGGCTGTGGGTTAGCCTTGGGGCAACGATGTTGCCCTTTTGGGGTGAGGGTGTGCCGAGTCTGGCAGATTCGGCGAGCATTCACTATATAACGTCCGGTAAACGTTAAACGCAGTACTAATTTAAAGCGGTTTAATTAGTGCTGCACTCCAGCAGTGAAGATAAGCACTATTCAGAGTGCTCTAGAGAGCGTTTGATCGGTGCTGCACTCTAGTGCCTGCCCCTGTAGGCAAGCGAGGAGGCCGGAAACTGTATCAAAAAGGTTTGTCTCGAATAAATGGTAGCCTAGATCGGCAGCTTATTTTCCCACTCCGGACAGATGAAGATATTTTCGTCCATCATTCTTCCCACTATGTCAGGCTAGATCTGTATAGAACTGCGGTAAGTCTCGCCAATGTTTTCATAGTTAAGTATTTAATGTTTTACTAAAGAAAGACTTCTTTAATAGGCCCCAGTAAGTGGATTTCTGATAACCTTTAAAAACCTCATGGCATTGTGCAATACGCATTTTAAAGGTAATATTTTTAAAACACAGTAAAACTATATTAAATTCACGTGTCCGAACTACGGCACTAAAAGTCAGGCTCATATAAATGCTAAAAGTTTTAGTTTAAATAGTGCAGAAATGGGTGTAAGCAGTTTCCTTATTACGTACCTCATGGTTATTGTACAATGCGTAATTCGGTGTAAGTTGCATACAACTTTTACTAGGAATTATTGTAAAACTGTATTCATATCAGGAAGCTTACTGAGGCACCAATTGAGAGTCATATAATTGCCAAATGGTATTAGTTTATATAGTAAAGATGATGTAATCAGATATAACCTTTCTCGACCACGTGGCACAATATATTCAGACTATGTATAAATTTTATTAAAAATGTAACAAGCCATAATTAGCTATCAAAATTCAATCGTGTTAACCCGCATGGGTGGAGTTATTATTATAAAATTTAACTGTACTAAATATTTTCAAATGGGGCCTGTTGGCCATATAACCTTGTCAAGTTTTATATTTAGGTAGCTCTAAAGCTATGTTAAGATTATATATGGGTTTTGGGGGTGTGCGAACTTTCTGTGGGCATTGTGTTGTGTACTCTGGCTGATATAATGTTGTGTAATTAGGGTTCCCCGAGCAAGTCGAGGAAAAAGCCCAACAACATAACCTGAACATGTAACACCAAGAACTTCTCTCACTTCATCTGCCGGAGGAATTGCCATGACGCCACACCAACACCTGTAATGTAGGCCACGAGATTGCCACCTCACCCCCATGGACAAAAAATAAGGTGATCTCAACCCATTATATTCTTTACTCGTAGTGATGCACTCAATAATAGCCAGTGACCCAATTCAATCAGTCAACGACAACACTTTCAAGTTTTAAATATTTTAATTGGATCCCCAATTAACGGGACAGTATAGTGCGTGAACTGGGTGTGAAATCATTTGTAAATTTTATTAATTTGTTGTATAATATGTTAGCTCAGGGGCTGACATGTATCTTTGGCAGTTCACCCTTTCACAAGTGCAATTCCTGCTTATTTTCAATATAAGGGTTCATTACTGCTTTTAATTCATTAATTCAATTTGTAATTATTCTGTTTCAATTTAGTGTTCATTTTATATATATATTTTCTCAATTTTAAATTCAGTTTGGTTTATATAAGGATAGAAATTTCTGGGGTAGTTAAATAGATTCACAAGTTTAATCCTGAAGGGGTACATGTCCATGCTGTTTTAAATATGTTGTTGAGACAGGTTAAATTATGCACCAACTGGCAAATGAACATGTCGGTCTCTGGGCCAAAATTACTTTTTAAAAGGGTTACAAGATTCATGACATATTTCTATTTTCACAACTTAACAATGTTTATATATATATATATATTCTTTTAATTAATTATAATAACTGGGGTGTTAATTGTTTTCTAAATTTTTATTTCTCCCAGTATAAGTGCCCTGTGTGGCCGTATTTTATAATAGTATTAGGCACTTGGCCAAATTTTAGAATTTATTATGTCCTGGGGACTACTGGAGTTGCATAAGCATAATCTAATACACATGTCATGTGTTATGCACAAATTAAGTATTGTAATCCTAACATGGATGTCCATAAAAGAATTAATAATGTACCTCATGGGGGTAAGAAAAGGGCGTGGCAAGAGATCTCTATATAATTGTATTGTATTGTGGAACATGTGATGTATTGTATATTTGTGTGTGTATTTTGTGGGGTTATATGTACTGTACATTTAGGTGTATTTTTGGGGGAGTTTAGATATAGGGCTTTTAGAAAAGAAAGATGAAACATAGAGTTATATATCCTTTTAATTTTGATGACATTAATTTATTCTCTCTCAATTAATTTTTGCTGAATATTTCTTCTAAGAAAATAATTTATTTTAATTAACTTTAATAACAAGTATGTGGATTTGTCACTATTTAATTTTAATTAATTTGTTCGAGAATTTGTTATTATAATTAATATTATCAAGCAGTCTATAAAATTATCTCCATTAAGTTTCAATGGATCATTTTAAAGAGAACATAGAAAATAAATTTTATATTTATTAATATTTTACAGGAAGCTTTATTTAAAGAATATTAAGGATTTTAAATTTTAATTCATTATAAAGGGAGATAGCAAATAAATTTTATGTGTTAATAATTTTCAGGTGACATTGTTTAAAGAGTATAAATTATTTTTATTAACGATTTAAGGGGAAATAGATTCTGACTGTTATATTATTGATTTTGTTGTTATATTGTTTAAAAAAAAAGGAGATAGAATAAGAAAAGGGATTTTATTAATTGTAAAATTTATGAGTTTTCATTGCAAGTCCCGTCTCACTGGATCCAGCGCATTTTTGGCTTCTCTAGGCTTTGGTCTAGTTCTAATTAACTTGTGGCCCCTCTTTCCAAAAAAAAAAAAAAAATTTCAAAAAAAAATATAATTTTTTTTAACAGCCTAAGTTAAAGAGGGGTTACATTTGGTAGCAGAGCGTGGTTGAGATTAGGGTCAACCCGTGGGTCCTGTGGGTGTGACGGGGCTTGCAAACTTAGGAAACATTTTGGGAGTTCTAATGGAACTTAGAAAAATTTTGAAAGGCCCTATATCTAAAAGTGAATATTTTTGTTAGGTTTAAGGTTTTGTGTTATATATGTATATGTACTTGCCCGCCTTGAATAGTTGATAGTGCCACGAGGTGAGAAATTTTAGAAGGGGACATTCCTTTGGAAACGCGACTTATCGCAGATCTGTGCCTGGCTGGAGATGGTTTGAGTATTACCTTGCCCATATTTGGGGAGGTGTTTTAATTATGCGGTATGGCCCGATCGGCAGTCGGTCTCCTCCGATATACGGTAGCCGAAGAAATATTAAGAAATATTAGAAATATTTTTGAAAATTGTCGTTGGTCGGTGTATATGTCGTGTTGTGTGTTAGTGTGTGTGTCGCGTTCCATTTGTGTAGAGTTGTTGAGAGAGAGCAGTTCAGGTAAGTGGGCTGGGTCCTCGCAACGGAAGGGGGACCCGCAGTCTGCTTAATGGAAGAAAGAGTACTTATGATTTTCCTGTAATTATTGTCATTATTTTGTAGGGTGTTATGTTTTGTGGGAGTGATGTTTTGTTGATTGTGTATTGTGAATTGTTCAATTCTGGCGGCGGTATGCTTTCAGAAATTGCCCCACCCCCTTTCAGGAGTTCTCCAGAAACTTTCGGTGGTAGATGGATTTGAGGAGGACCAGCTGCTGGTTTTCTTGGACCTTGTCCTGCAGTTGGCAGATTATCCGGGTGTATCCGATGGGGAGGTCTTGTCCCTTATATACCCGTATTGCCAGGGTTCGTTGGCAGGGTTGGTCACCAACAATCTGCGTCGGGGCGGCACTGTCGACGCTTTTCATGGGGAAGTGTTGGATTACTTCATACCCCACCGACGACGTTCCCAGCTTAAGTGGGATTCATTCTATCGCCTACAGGCCAACGGAGAGGCGTTGGGGGACTTCGTCCAGGACATACGGAAAGCTGCCCGGGTATTAAGATTAGGGTTGCCCGAGACGGAAGTGATACAAGTAATTCTGTAAGGACTGAATCCCCAAGAGAGATCGCGTTTTATATTCGCAGAACGTCCACGTTGTTTCGCGGATCTATGCCGGTTATGTGTGTTTTCGAATACTGTCCGAGCAGGGGACGAGTACCGGGGAAGAGCAGCGACAGATGTCCAATACTCCAGTGGTTTGTTAGAAAGAGCCAAAAAGGACAAACATGGCGGTTGGAGAAGAACACAAGAGACTGTCAGAAAAACTGAATATTCCGGAAGTAATGGAGGCTACAAGGGGGTGGCAAGTGAGAGGACTGTAGCAACGGTTACAGCAGATAAAATAAATAAGTATGAAACGAACAGGGAAAGAAGAAGTTACATTAGTAAACCAACATCGGCAAGTAGGGAGCCTGTAGCTAGGCGTTATTCCTATTGGGAGAAAAAAGAAACTTTAAAGCTTCCAGAGGAATTCCCAGTGCCTAATAGAGTAGTGGATGAAGAAGGTGAGGAGAAAGAAGAAAAGCGAAGTAACGTCTGTGGATCAATACAAGACGACAAGAACACGTCTGTTGAAATTGAATTACAGGACTGAGAGAGGACGTCATAGTTGAATCCAGATGTCACAGAATTTGTTCCGGTATTGTTCGTGAGGCATCCAGATCCGGTAACATCATCATCGCCTACGCCGGGACATGAGAAGTCACTTGATGGTGGAGCTTTACCATCGTTAGTAGAATTTAATTTAGACATTGCACATGGACCTGGACAGCCGGATTCCAGGTTGGGAAAGGTTGAGGAAGTTGTAGTTGCTGCGAGTGGTGAAGAAGAGGAATCGAAGGAGGAGGCAGAAGAGTGGTCTGCACATGCTACGCAGGGGAGTATAAGTGTTAGGGAGGCTGCAAGTGTTTTTGAAGTTGCGGATGGACAAGGGGATGTCCAGGCTGCAAGTGTGGTAGAAGTAGATGATGTAGAAATTAAGGTGAAATTGGGTGGCAGCGTTGTGGAGTGTGTGAGTGAGAATGATGTAGTGTGTGAAGATGTGCAGACGCTTTCTGTAAGTAGTGTTGAGGATTCCGAGGAATGGAAAGAAGTTTCGGGCGGACCAGGTGAGCAACTAGAGGATGAAGATGTGCAGTGTCGTGATGGTGATTTGGATTATGTAGAGGAGGAAAAGGAAGAGGTGGAAGAAAGAGAACCAGGGGAAATTGTAGAAGAAAAGAAGGTAGAAGCAGAGGAGTTAGAGGTTGAGGATAATCCAAATCGGGGTAAGAGTAGTCAGGTAAGTTACCTTGATTCTAATTCAGAAGAAACAAATCAGTACAGCTTAACACGAGATAGTTTCTCAGAGAGAGGTGTCCAAAAGGAACGAGTTCCTAAAGTTCGTCATAAAAAGGTGAGACAAAGCGGTTAACGGGTAGCGGGTAGATGTTCCCCACAGTCCCAGTGGTGTTCGTCTACTTCAGGGTTGCGCCCCTGCCTCCGCGAGCCTTGGTTTTCTCCACCCATCCTTATTCTCGGAGGGAACCATGTCCTTACCCTTAGTCCTAGCTATTGACCTTTTAAGGATCCTTGCCCTTTTCATCTTCCCAATTTTCCTACCCCTCCCCTTAGAAAACAAAATAAAAACCAAAAAACAAATAAAAAATTAGAAAGGAAAAAGAAAAAAAAAATTAGAAAAGGAAAAAGAAAAAATATAAGAGAGGAGTTAGAAAAGAAGTTAGTTGGAAGAGCTGTGACTACGTGGGTATAGTGATGTTAGTGTTAGATTGTTGGTTGTAGTTTACATTTTTCTTTGTTGTAGTTTATTGCTGATTATTGTAGGGTCCCGGCCATGCCGCATTCCCTGGTTGTTTCTCTGGTAGGTTTTTGGATTAGGTATGAGTTGTTAGACGATGCCGTACTGAAGTTACCCCCCTTGCTAGTTACGCAGTCATTTGAAGAGTAATGAAGGGATTGATGTTCGCGTGCCCTCTATGCTGTTTTCTCTGTCCGGCTAATAAGGGCCGTCCGCCCTAGTGTAGGGATGTTTTTTTTTTAAAAACCAGTCATATGTCAAGGATTGTGATGCCTTGTTTTGCAGCATATGTCTGGTCAGTCCAGATGTGGACAGTAGTGTTATGGGCACTCACATATCAAGGTAATAGATACCTTGTTTTGGTCTTCGCACGCGTATGTGAGTGGCAGCAGGAGGAGTAGGTGGTGGTCACCAGAGAGTGTGACGTGTTGGGGCGGTCCTGTGGGGTTGGCCTGGCGGAGAGGGTCGCGTGGGGATGGTTGCAGTGGCGTTGAGATTTTCCAGTCCTGTGAGGGGGGGGATAGAATTTGTGCTGAGTAGGTATCAAGTTTGGGTCTCAGTTTGGGAGGCCTTGGGAGGTCAGAACTCAGACGGCTCTTGATTGCGACGTCTTTCGTCTTTTCTCCTTCTTTCTCTTGTTGCTGTATGCTGACCCTGATCAAGTCAGCATGCAGTACCCTCACACGCTACACTTCTTCTTCTTTCCTCTTACTTCGTTTTCACCCTGAGCCTCTGTTCTCCCGAGAGCGGTGAAATTTCTGAGATTTCCCAGTACTAGCCAAGAGGCTGTGGGTTAGCCTTGGGGCAACGATGTTGCCCTTTTGGGGTGAGGGTGTGCCGAGTCTGGCAGATTCGGCGAGCATTCACTATATAACGTCCGGTAAACGTTAAACGCAGTACTAATTTAAAGCGGTTTAATTAGTGCTGCACTCCAGCAGTGAAGATAAGCACTATTCAGAGTGCTCTAGAGAGCGTTTGATCGGTGCTGCACTCTAGTGGCTGCCCCTGTAGGCAAGCGAGGAGGCCGGAAACTGTATCAAAAAGGTTTGTCTCGAATAAATGGTAGCCTAGATCGGCAGCTTATTTTCCCACTCCGGACAGATGAAGATATTTTCGTCCATCATTCTTCCCACTATGTCAGGCTAGATCTGTATAGAACTGCGGTAAGTCTCGCCAATGTTTTCATAGTTAAGTATTTAATGTTTTACTAAAGAAAGACTTCTTTAATAGGCCCCAGTAAGTGGATTTCTGATAACCTTTAAAAACCTCATGGCATTGTGCAATACGCATTTTAAAGGTAATATTTTTAAAACACAGTAAAACTATATTAAATTCACGTGTCCGAACTACGGCACTAAAAGTCAGGCTCATATAAATGCTAAAAGTTTTAGTTTAAATAGTGCAGAAATGGGTGTAAGCAGATTCCTTATTACGTACCTCATGGTTATTGTACAATGCGTAATTCGGTGTAAGTTGCATACAACTTTTACTAGGGATTATTGTAAAACTGTATTCATATCAGGAAGCTTGCTGAGGCACCAATTGAGAGTCATATAATTGCCAAATGGTATTAGTTTATATAGTAAAGATGATGTAATCAGATATAACCTTTCTCGACCACGTGGCACAATATATTCAGACTATGTATAAATTTTATTAAAAATGTAACAAGCCATAATTAGCTATCAAAATTCAATCGTGTTAACCCGCATGGGTGGAGTTATTATTATAAAATTTAACTGTACTAAATATTTTCAAATAGGGCCTGTTGGCCATATAACCTTGTCAAGTTTTATATTTAGGTAGCTCTAAAGCTATGTTAAGATTATATATGGGTTTTGGGGGTGTGCGAACTTTCTGTGGGCATTGTGTTGTGTACTCTGGCTGATATAATGTTGTGTAATTAGGGTTCCCGAGCAAGTCGAGAAAAAAGCCCAACAACATAACCTGAACATGTAACACCAAGAACTTCTCTCACTTCATCTGCCGGAGGAATTGCCATGACGCCACACCAACACCTGTAATGTAGGCCACGAGATTGCCACCTCACCCCCATGGACAAAAAATAAGGTGATCTCAACCCATTATATTCTTTACTCGTAGTGATGCACTCAATAATAGCCAGTGACCCAATTCAATCAGTCAACGACAACACTTTCAAGTTTTAAATATTTTAATTGCATCCCCAATTAACGGGACAGTATAGTGCGTGAACTGGGTGTGAAATCATTTGTAAATTTTATTAATTTGTTGTATAATATGTTAGCTCAGGGGCTGACATGTATCTTTGGCAGTTCACCCTTTCACACGTGCAATTCCTGCTTATTTTCAATATAAGGGTTCATTACTGCTTTTAATTCATTAATTCAATTTGTAATTATTCTGTTTCAATTTAGTGTTCATTTTATATATATATTTTCTCAATTTTAAATTCAGTTTGGTTTATATAAGGATAGAAATTTCTGGGGTAGTTAAATAGATTCACAAGTTTAATCCTGAAGGGGTACATGTCCATGCTGTTTTAAATATGTTGTTGAGACAGGTTAAATTATGCACCAACTGGCAAATGAACATGTCGGTCTCTGGGCCAAAATTACTTTTTAAAAGGGTTACAAGATTCATGACATATTTCTATTTTCACAACTTAACAATGTTTATATATATATATATTCTTTTAATTAATTATAATAACTGGGGGTGTTATTGTTTTCTAAATTTTTATTTCTCCCAGTATAAGTGCCCTGTGTGGCCGTATTTTATAATAGTAATTAGGCACTTGGCCAAATTTTAGAATTTATTATGTCCTGGGACTACTGGAGTTGCATAAGCATAATCTAATACACATGTCATGTGTTATGCACAAATTAAGTATTGTAATCTTAACATGGATGTCCATAAAAGAATTAATAATGTACCTCATGGGGGTAAGAAAAGGGCGTGGCAAGAGATCTCTATATAATTGTATTGTATTGTGGAACATGTGATGTATTGTATATTTGTGTGTGTATTTGTGGGATTATATGTACTGTACATTTAGGTGTATTTTTGGGGAGTTTAGATATAGGGCTTTAGAAAAGAAAGATGAAACATAGAGTTATATAGCCTTTTAATTTTGATGACATTAATTTATTCTCTCTCAATTAATTTTTGCTGAATATTTCTTCTAAGAAAATAATTTATTTTATTAACTTTAATAACAAGTATGTGGATTTGTCACTATTTAATTTTAATTAATTTGTTCGAGAATTTGTTATTATAATTAATATTATCAAGCAGTCTATAAAATTATCTCCATTAAGTTTCAATGGATCATTTTAAGAGAACATAGAAAATAAATTTTATATTTATTAATATTTTACAGGAACTTATTTAAAGAATATTAAGGATTTTAAATTTTAATTCATTATAAAGGGAGATAGCAAATAAATTTATGTGTTAATAATTTTCAGGTGACATTGTTTAAAGAGTATAAATTATTTTTATTACGATTTAAGGGGAAATAGATTCTGACTGTTATATTATTGATTTTGTTGTTATATTGTTTAAAAAAAAAGGAGATAGAATAAGAAAAGGGATTTTATTAATTGTAAAATTTATGAGTTTTCATTGCAAGTCCGTCTCACTGGATCCAGCGCGCATTTTTGGCTTCTCTAGGCTTTGGTCTAGTTCTAATTAACTTGTGGCCCCTCTTTCCAAAAAAAAAAAAAAAATTTCAAAAAAAAATATAATTTTTTTTAACAGCCTAAGTTAAAGAGGGGTTACATTTGGTAGCAGAGCGTGGTTGAGATTAGGGTCAACCCGTGGGTCCTGTGGGTGTGACGGGGCTTGCAAACTTAGGAAACATTTTGGGAGTTCTAATGGAACTTAGAAAAATTTTGAAAGGCCCTATATCTAAAAGTGAATATTTTTGTTAGGTTTAAGGTTTTGTGTTATATATGTATATGTACTTGCCCGCCTTGAATAGTTGATAGTGCCACGAGGTGAGAAATTTTAGAAGGGGACATTCCTTTGGAAACGCGACTTATCGCAGATCTGTGCCTGGCTGGAGATGGTTTGAGTATTACCTTGCCCATATTTGGGGAGGTGTTTTAATTATGCGGTATGGCCCGATCGGCAGTCGGTCTCCTCCGATATACGGTAGCCGAAGAAATATTAAGAAATATTAGAAATATTTTTGAAAATTGTCGTTGGTCGGTGTATATGTCGTGTTGTGTGTTAGTGTGTGTGTCGCGTTCCATTTGTGTAGAGTTGTTGAGAGAGAGCAGTTCAGGTAAGTGGGCTGGGTCCTCGCAACGGAAGGGGGACCCGCAGTCTGCTTAATGGAAGAAAGAGTACTTATGATTTTCCTGTAATTATTGTCATTATTTTGTAGGGTGTTATGTTTTGTGGGAGTGATGTTTTGTTGATTGTGTATTGTGAATTGTTCAATTCTGGCGGCGGTATGCTTTCAGAAATTGCCCCACCCCCTTTCAGGAGTTCTCCAGAAACTTTCGGTGGTAGATGGATTTGAGGAGGACCAGCTGCTGGTTTTCTTGGACCTTGTCCTGCAGTTGGCAGATTATCCGGGTGTATCCGATGGGGAGGTCTTGTCCCTTATATACCCGTATTGCCAGGGTTCGTTGGCAGGGTTGGTCACCAACAATCTGCGTCGGGGCGGCACTGTCGACGCTTTTCATGGGGAAGTGTTGGATTACTTCATACCCCACCGACGACGTTCCCAGCTTAAGTGGGATTCATTCTATCGCCTACAGGCCAACGGAGAGGCGTTGGGGGACTTCGTCCAGGACATACGGAAAGCTGCCCGGGTATTAAGATTAGGGTTGCCCGAGACGGAAGTGATACAAGTAATTCTGTAAGGACTGAATCCCCAAGAGAGATTGCGTTTTATATTCGCAGAACGTCCACGTTGTTTCGCGGATCTATGCCGGTTATGTGTGTTTTCGAATACTGTCCGAGCAGGGGACGAGTACCGGGGAAGAGCAGCGACAGATGTCCAATACTCCAGTGGTTTGTTAGAAAGAGCCAAAAAGGACAAACATGGCGGTTGGAGAAGAACACAAGAGACTGTCAGAAAAACTGAATATTCCGGAAGTAATGGAGGCTACAAGGGGGTGGCAAGTGAGAGGACTGTAGCAACGGTTACAGCAGATAAAATAAATAAGTATGAAACGAACAGGGAAAGAAGAAGTTACATTAGTAAACCAACATCGGCAAGTAGGGAGCCTGTAGCTAGGCGTTATTCCTATTGGGAGAAAAAAGAAACTTTAAAGCTTCCAGAGGAATTCCCAGTGCCTAATAGAGTAGTGGATGAAGAAGGTGAGGAGAAAGAAGAAAAGCGAAGTAACGTCTGTGGATCAATACAAGACGACAAGAACACGTCTGTTGAAATTGAATTACAGGACTGAGAGAGGACGTCATAGTTGAATCCAGATGTCACAGAATTTGTTCCGGTATTGTTCGTGAGGCATCCAGATCCGGTAACATCATCATCGCCTACGCCGGGACATGAGAAGTCACTTGATGGTGGAGCTTTACCATCGTTAGTAGAATTTAATTTAGACATTGCACATGGACCTGGACAGCCGGATTCCAGGTTGGGAAAGGTTGAGGAAGTTGTAGTTGCTGCGAGTGGTGAAGAAGAGGAATCGAAGGAGGAGGCAGAAGAGTGGTCTGCACATGCTACGCAGGGGAGTATAAGTGTTAGGGAGGCTGCAAGTGTTTTTGAAGTTGCGGATGGACAAGGGGATGTCCAGGCTGCAAGTGTGGTAGAAGTAGATGATGTAGAAATTAAGGTGAAATTGGGTGGCAGCGTTGTGGAGTGTGTGAGTGAGAATGATGTAGTGTGTGAAGATGTGCAGACGCTTTCTGTAAGTAGTGTTGAGGATTCCGAGGAATGGAAAGAAGTTTCGGGCGGACCAGGTGAGCAACTAGAGGATGAAGATGTGCAGTGTCGTGATGGTGATTTGGATTATGTAGAGGAGGAAAAGGAAGAGGTGGAAGAAAGAGAACCAGGGGAAATTGTAGAAGAAAAGAAGGTAGAAGCAGAGGAGTTAGAGGTTGAGGATAATCCAAATCGGGGTAAGAGTAGTCAGGTAAGTTACCTTGATTCTAATTCAGAAGAAACAAATCAGTACAGCTTAACACGAGATAGTTTCTCAGAGAGAGGTGTCCAAAAGGAACGAGTTCCTAAAGTTCGTCATAAAAAGGTGAGACAAAGCGGTTAACGGGTAGCGGGTAGATGTTCCCCACAGTCCCAGTGGTGTTCGTCTACTTCAGGGTTGCGCCCCTGCCTCCGCGAGCCTTGGTTTTCTCCACCCATCCTTATTCTCGGAGGGAACCATGTCCTTACCCTTAGTCCTAGCTATTGACCTTTTAAGGATCCTTGCCCTTTTCATCTTCCCAATTTTCCTACCCCTCCCCTTAGAAAACAAAATAAAAACCAAAAAACAAATAAAAAATTAGAAAGGAAAAAGAAAAAAAAAATTAGAAAAGGAAAAAGAAAAAATATAAGAGAGGAGTTAGAAAAGAAGTTAGTTGGAAGAGCTGTGACTACGTGGGTATAGTGATGTTAGTGTTAGATTGTTGGTTGTAGTTTACATTTTTCTTTGTTGTAGTTTATTGCTGATTATTGTAGGGTCCCGGCCATGCCGCATTCCCTGGTTGTTTCTCTGGTAGGTTTTTGGATTAGGTATGAGTTGTTAGACGATGCCGTACTGAAGTTACCCCCCTTGCTAGTTACGCAGTCATTTGAAGAGTAATGAAGGGATTGATGTTCGCGTGCCCTCTATGCTGTTTTCTCTGTCCGGCTAATAAGGGCCGTCCGCCCTAGTGTAGGGATGTTTTTTTTTTAAAAACCAGTCATATGTCAAGGATTGTGATGCCTTGTTTTGCAGCATATGTCTGGTCAGTCCAGATGTGGACAGTAGTGTTATGGGCACTCACATATCAAGGTAATAGATACCTTGTTTTGGTCTTCGCACGCGTATGTGAGTGGCAGCAGGAGGAGTAGGTGGTGGTCACCAGAGAGTGTGACGTGTTGGGGCGGTCCTGTGGGGTTGGCCTGGCGGAGAGGGTCGCGTGGGGATGGTTGCAGTGGCGTTGAGATTTTCCAGTCCTGTGAGGGGGGGGATAGAATTTGTGCTGAGTAGGTATCAAGTTTGGGTCTCAGTTTGGGAGGCCTTGGGAGGTCAGAACTCAGACGGCTCTTGATTGCGACGTCTTTCGTCTTTTCTCCTTCTTTCTCTTGTTGCTGTATGCTGACCCTGATCAAGTCAGCATGCAGTACCCTCACACGCTACACTTCTTCTTCTTTCCTCTTACTTCGTTTTCACCCTGAGCCTCTGTTCTCCCGAGAGCGGTGAAATTTCTGAGATTTCCCAGTACTAGCCAAGAGGCTGTGGGTTAGCCTTGGGGCAACGATGTTGCCCTTTTGGGGTGAGGGTGTGCCGAGTCTGGCAGATTCGGCGAGCATTCACTATATAACGTCCGGTAAACGTTAAACGCAGTACTAATTTAAAGCGGTTTAATTAGTGCTGCACTCCAGCAGTGAAGATAAGCACTATTCAGAGTGCTCTAGAGAGCGTTTGATCGGTGCTGCACTCTAGTGCCTACCCCTGTAGGCAAGCGAGGAGGCCGGAAACTGTATCAAAAAGGTTTGTCTCGAATAAATGGTAGCCTAGATCGGCAGCTTATTTTCCCACTCCGGACAGATGAAGATATTTTCGTCCATCATTCTTCCCACTATGTCAGGCTAGATCTGTATAGAACTGCGGTAAGTCTCGCCAATGTTTTCATAGTTAAGTATTTAATGTTTTACTAAAGAAAGACTTCTTTAATAGGCCCCAGTAAGTGGATTTCTGATAACCTTTAAAAACCTCATGGCATTGTGCAATACGCATTTTAAAGGTAATATTTTTAAAACACAGTAAAACTATATTAAATTCACGTGTCCGAACTACGGCACTAAAAGTCAGGCTCATATAAATGCTAAAAGTTTTAGTTTAAATAGTGCAGAAATGGATGTAAGCAGATTCCTTATTACGTACCTCATGGTTATTGTACAATGCGTAATTCGGTGTAAGTTGCATACAACTTTTACTAGGGATTATTGTAAAACTTTATTCATATCAGGAAGCTTACTGAGGCACCAATTGAGAGTCATATAATTGCCAAATAGTATTAATTTATATAGTAAAGATGATGAAATCAGATATAACCTTTCTCGACCACGTGGCACAATATATTCAGACTATGTATAAATTTTATTAAAAATGTAACAAGCCATAATTAGCTATCAAAATTCAATCATGTTAACCCGCATGGGTGGAGTTATTATTATAAAATTTAACTGTACTAAATATTTTCAAATAGGGCCTGTTGGCCATATAACCTTGTCAAGTTTTATATTTAGGTAGCTCTAAAGCTATGTTAAGATTATATATGGGTTTTGGGGGTGTGCGAACTTTCTGTGGGCATTGTGTTGTGTACTCTGGCTGATATAATGTTGTGTAATTAGGGTTCCCCGAGCAAATCGAGGAAAAAGCCCAACACCATAACCTGAACATGTAACACCAAGAACTTCTCTCACTTCATCTGCCGGAGGAATTGCCATGACGCCACACCAACACCTGTAATGTAGGCCACGAGATTGCCACCTCACCCCCATGGACAAAAAATAAGGTGATCTCAACCCATTATATTCTTTACTCGTAGTGATGCACTCAATAATAGCCAGTGACCCAATTCAATCAGTCAACGACAACACTTTCAAGTTTTAAATATTTTAATTGGATCCCCAATTAACGGGACAGTATAGTGCGTGAACTGGGCGTGAAATCATTAGTAAATTTTATTAATTTGTTGTATAGTATGTTAGCTCAGGGGCTGACATGTATCTTTGGCAGTTCACCCTTTCACACGTGGAATTCCTGCTTATTTTCAGTATAAGGGTTCATTACTGCTTTTAATTCATTAATTCAATTTGTAATTATTCTGTTTCAATTTAGTGTTCATTTTATATATATATATATATATATATTTTCTCATTTTTAAATTCAGTTTGTTTTATATAAGGATAGAAATTTCTGGGGTAGTTAAATAGATTCACAAGTTTTATCCTGAAGGGGTACATGTCCATGCAGTTTTAAACATGTTGTTGAGATAGGTTGAATTATGCACCAACTGGCAAATGAACATGTCGGTCTCTGGGCCAAAATTACTTTTTAAAAGGGTTACAAGATTCATGACATATTTCTATTTTCACAACTTAACAATGTTTATATATATATATTCTTTTATATTCTTTTATATTCTATTATATTCTTTTAATTAATTATAATAACTGGGGTGTTAATTGTTTTCTAAATTTTTTTTTCTCCCAGTATAAGTGCCCTGTGTGGCCGTATTTTATAATAGTATTAGGCACTTGGCCAAATTTTAGAATTTTTTATGTCCTGGGGACTACTGGAGTTGCATAAGCATAATCTAATACACATGTCATGTGTTATGCACAAATTAAGTATTGTAATCCTAACATGGATGTCCATAAAAGAATTAATAATGTACCTCATGGGGGTAAGAAAAGGGCGTGGCAAGAGATCTCTATATAATTGTATTGTATTGTGGGACATGTGATGTATTGTATATTTGTGTGTGTATTTTGTGGGGTTATATGTACTGTACATTTAGGTGTATTTTTGGGGGAGTTTAGATATAGGGTTTTTAGAAAAGAAAGATGAAACATAGGGTTATATATCCTTTTAATTTTGATGACATTAATTTATTCTATCTCAATTAATTTTTGCTGAATATTTCTTCTATGAAAGTAATTTATTTTAATTAACTTTAATAACAAGTATGTGGATTTGTCACTATTTAATTTTAATTAATTTGTTCGAGAATTTGTTATTATAATTAATATTATCAAGAAGTCTCTAAAATTATCTCCATTAAGTTTCAATGGATCATTTTAAAGAGAACATAGAAAATAAATTTTATATTTATTAATATTTTACAGGAAACTTTATTTAAAGAATATTAAGGATTTTAAATTTTAATTCATTTTAAAGAGAGATAGCAAATAAATTTTATATGTGTTAATAATTTTCAGGTGACATTGTTTAAAGGGTATAAATTATTTTTACGAACGATTTAAGGGGAAATAGATTCTGACTGTTATATTATTGATTTTGTTGTTATATTGTTTAAAAAAAAAGGAGATAGAATAAGAAAAGGGATTTTATTAATTGTAAAATTTATGAGTTTTCATTGCAAGTCCCGTCTCACTGGATCCAGCGCATTTTTGGCTTCTCTAGGCTTTGGTCTAGTTCTAATTAACTTGTGGCCCCTCTTTAAAAAAAAAAAAATTTCAAAAAACAATTTTCAAAAAAAAAATTTAATTTTTTTCAACAACCTAAGTTAAAAAGGGGTTACACCAGGATGTAAAGCGCCTACATTGAATAATTTCATCCAGTCACCATTGGGTATACAATTGTGCATTATAAACATAATATCTTATTATTAAATTTTATATTTATTAATTATTAAGATTTATTTTGAAAATATTATACTTTCTATGCTTGCCCCTTCTCTGACTATTATAATTATAACCGTTAAAAGAACTATTCGAATAATCATATAATATAACCTGTATTGAGAATCGATTATCCCTATGAAAGAGTCGAGCTTTATATAATCATCGATATTAAAACGATATTTTCATAATAATTGTCAATAAATCATAATAATTCTATTATCTGGTTTTAAGCTTATTTCGCAAGTTAATATAAGAGTTTTCATTAACTACAGGACTTACTGGAAGGCGACCATTACTAAAGGAGAGTAATATACTTAAGATTCGACGAAAATCGCCAATCGATTAGTGGAGTGAGACAATCTTATTAACTCCAGATTAATTTACCGTTAACCAAAAGTAAATATATTGACATAAAACACTTACAAAATTTTAAATTTTCGACGAAACCACATTACGAGAATTATTTATTAATTATTTAAACAATAAACATACATAAAATTAAAAAAAAAAAAATTTTTTTTTAATTTAAATTAATTTTTTTTTTATTTTTGCACAGAACAGAAATATTTATTTGTAACCGCATATACAGGTCTGGTTACAATATTCACGCGCAAGATCAGCATCACGCTTGAACCTGCGTTCTAAACTTAAAAATCTCGCTTCAGCGGTAGCATAGGAATCAGCCAGCTGGGCATTATGAGAGACAAATGGCAGTGAAACGACAAATCTGCCTTCATTATTACGATTAGTAGATTTAACAAAATGTTCTTCGCAAACTGAGTCATTAACAATGGGTGCATTATCAAGAACGGTTTCAGTCTCCCAAAATTTCTCAAGAGACGCTAGAATTTGATCATCGTCGTTTCTTGCCAAAAACGAAACAGCAGAACCCTTTAAATGACAATGCTTAAGCAAATTGCCTGCTAGAATATAGCCTAACTTAGTTTCTTGTATGACAGGAAAGTTAGGACCACGAACATATTTGTTTGCTTGAATCAAATCTAAATAAAACTGCGTTCCCAACAATATGTCTATGTCAGCTGATACATTAAAATTTGGGTCAGCAAGGAAAATATTATCTGGAATATTAAAATGTTTTATGTCAAAAGATTGTGCTGGAAATTTATGGGTTAAAGTAGATAACACTGCACATTGAGCATTAAAAGTAAAATTTTGATAATGGGAAACAATACAAACTGATACCAAATTATTAGCGCAACATGTTGCATAATTAATACCTGATATTGGTATATTAGATTTGGTTAAATTACGTTGCAATTTTTTTGCAAATAATGCAGTACAAAAATTAACTTGCGATCCTGCATCCAGTAGGATTCGCGCAAGTTGCTTGTTACCAGCGCTGTAGATAACAAATGCGACAGCTGTAGATAAGATAACATTGTTCACTAATTGCAATTTAAATGAGCAGTAATTACTACTGCTGGCAGGACTGTAATTTAGTTCCTTATTTATATGAAGTAGTGTATGGTGTCGTCTGGAACAGAACTTACACGAATGGTTGACTTTACAATTAGGAGAAAAATGATCTGGTCTCAGACAATTAGTGCACCATTTGTGCTGTAGTATAAATTGCCATCGTTCCGATACGCTCAAATCGCGAAATTTGTCACACATATAAATTGGGTGCCTTGCCTTGCAGTATAGGCATGAATAATTATTTGAAGTAGAATGATAGCTTTTAAATACAGTGCTGCCAGCACAGTTTCGTAACTTAGATTTTTCAGACTTATGGTTAAATTTTAGAATCGGTTTGTTAAGCTGCTGTCCAGCTTCCAGCGGTAGCGTGTTTTCTAATAGTTGCCTACGGGCATTTAGAAATTGTTCAAAATTCTAGAAATTGGGAAGATTTTCAGAATCTATAGATTCTTTCCATAGTTTAAAGGTCGAATGATCAAGTTTTGTTGACAATAGCTGTATGACAATAAGTTCTAATGAATCTACTGACAATCGCATGGCTGTCAGAGAATTGACAGAAGACGTTATGGCATTTGTAAATTCTGATAAACTCTGTACAGGGTCCTTAGTTGTAGATTTTACTTCTAATAAATTTTGAATGTAGTATTTGGCTAATATAAATTTATTGTCATATCTAGCGGACAGCAAACTTAACGCTATTGAATAATTTTCGTGACAAATAGGCAAAGCCTTGATTAAATCTAGTGGTTCATTCTTAAGAGATGAATATAAGTAGTGTAATTTTTGTACTGAGGTTAAGTCTGATCTAGCATCTACCAAGTCTAAAAATATCGAATAGAAGTGCTGCCATTCGAGAATGTTACCTGTGAAGCAGGGCAGCTTGATAGGTTTTAATTGAATATTGCTACTTAATGTCTGAGATTCAGTCTGGATGTTAAAAGTGTCTAACAGTTGTAAAATCTTAGCCTCGGTTGAATACAAAAGCTCTTCAACCTCGACTCTGTCCTCTTGGGCAGTATTTATGTCTCTAGAAATTAGTTCGATCTCAGACTGGACCTCATCGTATTTTATTGACAAACTTTTTAAAATTTCAAGTCTTACACTTAAAAAATGCTTGGTATTGCTATTTTTGTCAAAGTTAACAATTGCAGAGTTAATTCTCTCTATGGCAGACTTTAAGCCGCCTCTCATTTTAACTAACACTCTTCTACTTTCTTCCGTCATTTTTTACGCACCTTTTATTGATGATATTGATGTCGTGTATTCGGTGAGGCGTCTTGCAGCGTTGAGGCCGTGCAGCAGATAGTAGTGACACGCACGGACTGGATGGATGAATACTCTCACAACTTGAAACCGCTCAAAACCTGGCGTGTAGGCGTTGACACGTGGATTTTTTATATACTATGGTGCTGTCTATGAAGTCCAATCTCAGCGACGAAAGAAGTGTTGAAATAAATAGCGACACGGTCGGATCAGTGAACATACTGATTCGCCCGTGATGGCCAGAAATTGGATTAAAGAATAATTAAGTGAGAAGCCGCTTCGCAAGGTATAAAGTTGTAGAAGAAGGTTGAATGATAGATCCAGGCCCGGAGTGACCAAAAAATATTAAGAATTGTAATTGATTAATAAAGATGTTAAAATAAAATTTTGATATGTAGATGCCTAGATAAGTATTTTAATAATGTCGTGGAGTTAAATTGGCTAGGAACATGAAAATAATGGTAGATAAGTGGACTGTATTCAAACACATTTATTGTACGTAAATGGTACAAATCGATTTAGATTTGATGAAGGTTAGGTAAGCCTTCAGGCATCATGACGTCTGAGACAAATTACATTTAAGAAGTGAACCGCAATTATGCAACACTAAAAACAAAACATGAAATAATTTAGGCCAAAGGCCCTACATAATATGTTGCGACATGAAAATAATTAAGCCGACAGGCGAAACGCAACGAGCGTAGCTAAGCGTCTGTCGTGTTTGAAAGCTCAGAGCACTGTGTTCGTCATATCTGCCAGTAGCAAGCAGAATGAAATTATGAATCAGATTAGCCAACCTTCCATCAATATAATTCCCACATTACAAATACCAACAATATTGTACATGAAATTATAAGATGCACGTTATTACACACTAAAGCTTGTGGTTCATTTCCTTACTTAGCACTAACGTAACTTTTAACACTACGTTTATGAAATCATTGGTAGATACGTCAGAATCATTGTGTTTCTAACAAACTCGTTAAACCCCAATGACTGAAAATTGTCAAAATATTTTCAAATTGAGTGTGTGATAACAGATAAACAAAATAATGTTTAGGGTTAAGTAAACGCTGGAGAATAGCATTTCAATCGAAGTTCGGAATCTGTGGCTCGTATCACTTTTTCAGACCGACCTAAATAAAATTAAACGTAAACAATCGTATGCAGCCGCAGAAGATATATCAAAATCTGTTATGTTGAAATGTGGTTGACCAGAGTTTAGCGAAATATAATGCGGAAATTTACATAATGAGTAATTAGTACCTATACCATTGAAAATTATTTAAGTGAATAGTATTTGTCAGTGTTAATATACAGTATTATATATTAGTGAAGTGTTAATATATTAGTGAAGTAGAAAATATAGTAATAAATAGTAGAAAACATTGAACTCGTACCAAAGAGAGAGAAATTGGATTATCTAAGTAAATTAAGTAAAGTTGTTCCTGATTTCTGTAAACGGTATGCTTTCAGTGTTTTACTTGAATTTCATATCCCATGTAATTTCCATAAACTGCCTACAATAATCATAAAGCATTCACTGCTTTTCTTTGTTTTGTTCCTTTGAACCAAATTTTATTGCATAACATGAAAGTTGCTATTATATATATATATATATATATATATATATATATATATATATATATAAACTTTTACAATTGAACTTACTTTCATTTATCTTTCCCAAACGTTTCGAGGTGATGTTCCTCTTCCTCAGTAAGATTAAATACTGAATGTCATTTTAACAATATAACGGTTATGGACTGGTGTGTGTGGTGGGGGTTTATGGTGGGAGGGAATTGGCGCTGAGGTTCAAATTGTGTGTTTGGATCAATGTATCGAATAGTGTATGTGATCTATAATGTAATTGTTCATTTAATATGTTGTTTGGTTGTAGTGCGTGATGTCTGTATATTTCAAATTGTTCAGCTGTGTTTAGTTTTCTACTTTCAGGTAAGTAGTGTAATATTTCCATGTTGTGTTCTATGTTTGTGTAACTGTGGTTTTCGGTTTGTAAATGTGTGGCAAATGTGGAATGTATGTAGTTTGTGGTGAGGGCTTTTAATTGTTCTGAAAATCTGGAGGAAAAAGATCTTCCCGTCTGACCGATGTAGAATTGGTGACAATCTTTAAAATTTAATTTATATACCCCTATTTTGCTGTATGTGTCTGTGTTTTTGTTAGTATTATTTATGTGTTTCCTAATGGTGTTGTTGGTTCTGTAGGCTACTTAATAATTATATTTTCTAAATGAGTTTGCAATTTTGTGCGTATTGGAATTGTAGTATGTAAGTGTTATGTATTTACTGGGTTGTGTGCTGTTGATCTGATGTGTTTTACTTGTTGTGTTTAGGAAGCGTTTGTGTAGTTTATTTATTAAATCGTGGTTGTATCCATTGTTGCCTGCTATATATTTGATTGTGTTTAATTCTTCTTGTTAGTCATGTGTGTTTAGGGGTATTGAAGTGAGCCTATGGAGCATGTAGTTGAAAGCTGCATGTTTGTGTTGAGTTAGGTGGTTGGATGAGTTATGTATGATCATGTCTGATGTGGTGGGTTTCCTGTATATTTTGTATGTGTGTGTGTTGTTTGTTTTGGTGATTGTAAGGTCTAAGAAGTTTATGCTATTATTTAGTTCTATTTCAAGCGTAAATTTTAATTTATGGTGTATAGTGTTAATGTATTTGTGGAAATTTTCTATTTGTTTTTTGTTGCCGTTGTAGAGGAGTAAAATGTCATCAACATACCTGTGCCAATATATTATTTTATCGGTGTATTTGTTATTGTTCAGTATGTGTTCCTGTTCTATGGTGTGTATAAATATTTCGGCTAGTATACCTCATATAGGGGAGCCCATGGGTAGTCCATCTGTTTGAGTGTAAAACATGTTATTGTGTGCGAAATAATTTTGATCAGTGATAATTTTTGTTAGATGGATGATCTCTTTTATGTGTGTTTCAGGTGTGTTATTTATTTTTAGTAATTGTTCTAATGTAGTTATAGTTTCTTTTATGGGAACACTGGTGTATAGGTTTGTTATGTCGAATGAAGCTAGTGTGGAATTGTGTGGAATGTGGACGTGTTGAGTTTTATTCACTAGATCTAGATTATTTTTTACGGTGGTGTTGTTTGTTAAATTTATGCTATTTCTGATTAATTTATCTAACTGTCTAGCTATTTTGTGTGCAGGTGCTTGTGTGTTGTTGTCTCCAGCGCCAATTCCCTCCCACCATCAACCACCACCACACACACCAGTCCATAACCGTTATACTGTTAAAATGACATTCAGTATTTAATCCCACTGAGGAAGAGGGACATCACCTCGAAACGTTTGGAAAAGATAAATGAAAGTAAGTTCAATTGTGAAAGTTTATATATATAGCCTAATAATATTTATAAAGTGAACAAAGAGGATGAATCAACAAGATAATTATGAAAGTTGCGTGAAACATTTATTAAATGAAACCGGTTGTAGACATTTTGTTCTAACTTTGGCTACTGAATGTAAATTATTGATTAACATAAAATAAAGTTAAAATTTCCATGCAATAGAAATTAGTACTGTCAAAGACATCACGTATTTACCGCTCTTGTGGCAACTAACGCATGCAGATAAGTTGTTTAAATAAGGTTTTGTTCTCAATTGTGCTTATGAAAATAGTTTATTATTAGCTCTATACACCGAGGTGCAATGAATGTCATCACACGCAGTTATTACGATGCAGACTTCTCTGTAGTGCACCTGATTCCGTTTAGATAATATATCATGACGCTTGTGTTAAAGGCTTCAAAGTTTAATACTTACCTGGCATGAAAATTAAAGCGTCTGATGTACAAAAGCTAAAAAATTATTAAAATGTACCAATACAATATATATATATATATATATATTGTTACGACACAATTAAGCCAAATCCCGTACCAGTGATAAAAAGATAATTCTTGATATAAAAATTCACAAAACCATAATCGGAATAACTGGGGCCGAAACAATAATCATAATAATGAAGAACAAACATTCAATAGAAATACCCAGCATCACCCTCCGAATAATCAGCCTGGTAACAGAGGTCAACAAAACCATCATTCAGGGAATCAAAACAACAATAGAAACAGCCCAAATAATAACCGACCAAATGATAATTACAGAGGAGCGGAACCTGAACAACGCACCAACGGTCACCCCAATGACCATAATTACTACGGCAACCGGTATCATCCTAGTTACCAGTACAACCGGGGACCCGGGGGTAATCCAAATAGAAGCGACGGCCGACATCATGTAAATTTTATCAGTGGGAGAAGGCAGAATAACCACCGAAGATATAACCCGAATTGGCACCCAGAATCAGGGTACCACACGTCCAACGATAATAACAATCGACCATCAGTGAGCAGGAACAACGAACCTCTTCAAAATGGAAATAACCAGCAACAAGTGCCGAACAATGAAACGAACGACCAGCCAAATAACCTGGCCGTCAGCCAGCAACCACCTTTAAACTAAACGGGTCAGTGAAAAAGTATGAACGCCCTTCACTTGACCAATCACTTGGGTTGATACGTCAAACAATGTCAGATAAGGAAACCAAAGTAATCACGATAATCTACAACAATTATTTAAAGAATATTCGAGAAGAACTTCTCGAAGAAGAGGCCAATCAATTACTACAAAATAATAGTGAAATTGTTCATATAAAGGCGACAATAAACGGCACAATAACCGTTATAATGGTGGATACGGGGTCTAATATCTCTCTAATCAACCAGCCTGAATTAGAACGAATTCAAGCTCACTCTCGAACACCAATCCCTACACTGCCAATAAATAATATAATCATCATTGGCGCAACTGGTAAACAGAACAAAACGGTGAAAAAACAAGTATCATTGGAGTTAAATAATCTAGAATCAACCATCCCTTTTATATTTCTCGTGGCAAGTGGGCTACCATTCAACATGCTTATCGGATGTGATGTACTAAGAAGGTATTCAGCAGTAATAAACCTGCAGAAGGGAGTCGTGCTGTTAACTTCGGAACAAGGAACCTGGTCCGCGAACATTATAAATTGTATGCCAAGTCCAATTGCTTTGAGCCAAGACCCAGGACTGAAGAGTTATTATTGTCAGAGGCGTGAACCATCTATCACCATGGCCGACTTACTCGATGGATACTTGCTTTGCAAGAATACCACATTACATGGGAGTATATTCCAGGACGAAAAAATATAGTGGCTGACGTATTATCCAGAATAAGTGTGACTATCAAACACTTGAAGGAGAAGAGGTGCAGAATAACAAAGTGTCGAACAAGAAGAGAAGTCAATAATAAAGGAAAGAAAAGGAGAAGTCAACTTACAAAAATATAATAACAAGGTCCTGTATATAGAACAATTATGTATATCATAATAGACCGTATATCATCACAAAAGATAATGGTAATAATACTTACCAGATAAGCAATATCAATACAAGAATAATAAAGGGAGTTTATAACCAAACTTCGATAAAAAAGTTTTACGAAGAAGAATAAAACCATTGTGAAATAAAACATATTTCCAAATTCCAAAAAAATTGTAAGAGCAGCTTACTACCTTATTTAGATGATATATGCGGAATAATAAAAAGAAATAATATAATAATGGAAAAAAAACAAAGGAAACAGTTACACAAATTCCTTTCAATTTAAATCAATTTACAGTCTAATAAAAGATTGAGATATGAAGTATGAAGTAAAAAGTGAGATAATAAGGAATAAGTTACACACATTCCTATATAATAAAAATATAAGAATCACCAACTTACTATTATAATTAAACAAAAAATAACTAAAAAGGAATACGCTACAAACATTCCTTTAAGGTAAGACAATTAACTTACCAAAGAATTATCAAAAATGATATTTAATGCAGAATGAAATAAACCAAAAAATAAAATCAAGATCAAATTACTGAGGTAAATACCTGAAATTATACTGAATCAAAAGTAAAAGAAAAAAATAAATAAAATTTTAACTGGTACAAGGAGAGAGAGATTATGTATAAAACAAATATACAGATATGGCTAAAGCAGAATCTTGCTGAATGACTAAGAAAAGGATAAAAAATGTCTAAGACAATTAAAATGATCACAACGAGCATTGAAAACAAAATAGTGATATGATGAAATTAACATATGAATAAATATAAAAACAACCAAGTGTATGAGTAGATGATAGTATATATTAAGGTATAGCGGAAGGAAGAATGAGTAAAAAGCCAAAGTGATCTAAAAACAAACCACAAGGTGGACAATCCCAAAGTATATTATTATTATTTAAGTCACAAGTTGACAAAGAAGGTATTTAAGATTGACTGTTGAAAAGTCCAGCAATCCAAATAAACTGAGCAGAGATGATGTGCCTCTGGTCTCAGAAAAATGAGTAGTAATGGGAGAAACCAGCTACTATAAAAGTTAGAAAAAAAAAATTTTTGTGTATGAGGGAAAATGCACCAATGGAAATGAATAAAAACAGATCCAAATAAAATGGAATGAATTAAGTAAGAAGAGAAATGAAGAATGGAGAAACAAACAAGAAAGAAAAGGAAAAAGGTTATCTATAACTGATAATTTCATAAAAAACTATGCTAGTGTTTTATTAAAATGATCAATTTTAGAGGAGAGGCATTATGTTACGACACAATTAAGCCAAATCCCGTACCAGTGATAAAAATGATAATTCTTGATATAAAAGTACTTCATATAAAATAAAATGTTTAAAAATGTATAAAATGTAAATATTATGACACGACGTACGACGATATTACCCAACCCAAGTGATTGACCCAACAACATAAACACAAAGAAGGGAACCACGAACCATACTCAAGAAAAAAGGTGATGGACCAAACAATTATGAACTAACAAAGGAAGATATGAACCCAGAACTAAAGAAGAATCAAAGGAAGAGAACAGATCCCTACGATTAAACAGAAAGCAAACCAGATGAGAAGAGGAGAACCGAACCAAGATGAAGACTATTGAAGATGAAGATAACGAAGAAGAGGAAGAATGAAGAGGAGACACATTAAACCCAAGGGGAAACTAACACACATATAAAAGGGGAAAAATAGTATACTCAAAGATAGAATACGGTAAATAAACCCCAAATAATTATTTATTGATGACACAAATATTACTGTTATAATTGAATTAACTTATATACCCATTTTAAAGACAATACGATTGTAAAGTAATGTAGTGTAGAAAAAGTACACTAACACAGTTAGAAAGGTTAGATTTCACAAAAAATAACTAACCTTATATTATTAATAATAAATATTATGCTAGAAAGAAATAGTGAGAAATAATAGGAGAAAGTATAGGGATTACCCATTAAATAACACTCAATACAAACAGTGAACCAAAGTGAAGTGCCATAGTGAAGTGTAAGTACCCTAAAAAAAAGTGAAAGTGTATGTTAAGCATTAAACATGTAATGATAAGTAAGAAAACACTTTATAAAACATTGATGAACAATCAATGATTGGAGTGACCTTGTACACATTTATATAACCAAAAATAATTAAAAATAATATTCCAAATAAATATAAAAGAAGCATGTAATGTTATTCAGGGAGAAAGCCCAGACAAAAGCAATTTGTGTTAACATGGTATGGAGGAGATAGTAGAATACATATAAAGTTTTGTTGTTAAAATTAAGACTACAATGAATAAAACACCCCATGTTGAAAGGGGAATTAACTTTCATAATTTTGCAAGAAGTGATGATGTTTATCACTTTAGGTAGTAACAAAAGAAAGGAATCAATGTTAGAACGAACAATAGCTAGTAACTTATAAAAAATAGTTTGATTCAATGTTATGAAGGGGATATGACTGAAGGGAACCTACAGTCCATAAGCCTAATTATTATATTTTGAAATATGTGTAATGAAAATGTATGTTGAATAATAGTTAAAACACAAACAAATATGATAACTAAGTGAAGCCCATCAGGCTGAATTCAAAATGTAATTTAAAAGAAATACACCAAAAAACCATCATGGCTAATCTTGGCTATGGAAACATCTAACTGTCAAAGACACTCAAATGTAAATTGTAGCAATTTCACAAGAAACCTTACTAATCTAAGACCAGTAAGTGGCCAGTAATTATAGGTCAATCATTTTAAAACAGAAATGTTATTATAAAAGTTTAATTTAAGAAGGATATGTAATTTATCAGATATCAAATATTTAGACTAAAGTTAATGTACAACAGAATATGACCTTATGAGGTATCATTGTAAACTTTGAAAGGAAAGAAAGATAATAGTGATATCATTTATTACCCTAAAGGAACTATAAAGGAATAAAACCATTAGGAAAATACTTAATAAATTTGAATAAAAATTCAAATATCTTAACAATGTCTTTGAAAGAGTAATTAACCAATCCCAGGATTGCTGTTACCATAGTAGCGAGCCGTTGAAGGCTTTTTTTCCGTTAAATATATGAGACTCGAAAAAACGACGCGTGGGTAAGCGGCACGCAAAATAGGAATGATTGAAATTTTAATTTAAATAGTTACGAAAAGTTTCGAAAGTGAACCAAGATGACCAAAGACGAATAGATGTCGACCTACGAAGAATTAACGATGTCCGGGAACCTAATTGAATAAATAAATTATCAAAAACCCAAGACGAGATTGAAAAAGATGTTCGAAGCTTAAAACCAGCCCAAATTTGAAGAATATCCACTACCCCGATGACTACACATCAACGCTATCTGAACTGATAAGTATCGAATATATTCCTTAATCCCAAAAAACCAAATTACCTTAATTATTTTCCAAATGATAAAATTTCTCAATATTGAACAAATATTATTTTCTTTCAAAGGTGTTAATGCATAACTTACTTACATAAAAACATTTTATTAATCAAAAGATAACCTCGCTTAAGAGCACAATTTTGTAACAAAAATACGACACTACCGAACAATTTGTAAAAACATATTATACTTTCTAAGTACGTATAAGGTATGGTAGTGTACTTTTTTAATGTAACCAACGTTTATGTCTTATTTCATAAACCAAAGAACCCCAGATTTTAAACCTGGTAATATATTGTATGTAACTGACGCCATTTCGGCAACGAAAAGTGTTTTAAAATCAATTTTGCCAACTCTGAGATATTTGTGTTTCATGCTGTAAGCCGGAGTAATCTGTTACCAAATTATTTATAATTCATTTGTCATATTAATTAATGATCAAATTTGTATTAAAATCACAGTACCGAGTATTACTATCTTTTTATTTCATAGGACGTTGTAGAGTATATGTGTGTTAGCAAGTTTTATTCAATAACCAACTAGCGCTCATCACGAGTGGTCGAGACGGCAACCTGTATAGCGGCGGGAACCATCGAACGCTCCAGCTGTCCATGCTAATAACACGTATCATCTTAGAATTTAACTATTTTAATTGTTTTAATAGAAACAATTTGGCGCCACCCGGGATTCGCAACCCCTATGAATTAACAGGTAGGTTGTACTGGTAATATTGACAACGCTACGGACTCCAGTAGTGACGTCGATTTATGTAACGACCGGTGTGAGGCAAACACACTACATTCACACTAATACACAAAATAAACAAGTGTGACACATTTTAACAGGTACGACCTCGATTATTGTTACAATATATATATATATATATATATATATATATATATTATAATGTTCTTTAGTGGTATCGGGTGTTATATTCCGTGCACTTATACTTACTCCTGTCTTCTTCTCCGAAGACGTAGTCCTGTAAACACAACTTATGCTAATATGTGTGTGGGTGCCACTTGGATATTTTAGTCCAAGAAATTTTTATTATATTAAATTGACTTTTCGTTAAATTAGTCATAGTAAAAAAATATAAAGAGGACAAGTCGAGTTGCAAATAAAATACGTTTAATGATTTTTCTTTTATATAAATTGTCTGAAGGACTAACAGTAAAAATATGAAAAATTGCAAAGTTACAGAAATTATTGAAAATTTTTATTAAGTATTGGCTGTTAATTAATTTATTGCTCAGTTGAATCGCATGAATTTAATCTTTGAAAAAAAACTTTATACTCAGGACGTGACTCCTTGGAACTATCAGACAAATCAGTGTGCTGGTTTACAAAATTTGTGTGAATTGAAAGTGTTTGATATATGTAGTACAATTGCGTGACAAAAATACCAGGTAAGAGAATTTAATTTTGGACAACTCACGTTCCGGTAGGTAGGTTTTTCCTTCACTGGACACTGTTTTTGGAACGATTCCAATCTTGCGTATCTTCGTATTTTCGTTTCTTCAAGCACTTGTAATTAGTTAAACGTCAAATTACTATTTGAAAACTCCGTACAAAATTTAAAAAATCGTACTGCTTCTGTGATTTGAAATAGTTGCCGGCGATGAACAGCTGACTGCGTTGCGTGACCTTGCTCTGCTGACGTCACAGCGCTAGTTCCACATCAACTCAATATAGGCTTGCGTTCAATAATTTGTTTGGGATTTTGTCAGAGTCTGTTTATGTCGCTAATACCATCAAAATTTGATTTTTTCTCTATTAAAAATCGGTCCTTGGCAGGGCCGCTGGATATTTGGCTATGTGTGTTCTATTAGAATTTGTGTGCTTTTGCTCTATTCAAAATGCACGTTAGCGGTATAGCGATATACTCCTTTGCAGGTTACGTGTGTGTTTCGTCTGGTACGGGGAAATGCCTTGTTTGAGTTTTCGGATTGGATTCTTCTTCTTAAGTTCGCCTTGGATTAGAAGTTCTCTCTTCGAATTCGTGTGTGTAGTGTCTCTGGTGGTTTCAAAGCAGAAAGTGGAATCTTGGGTCGATTTTGGTCTCGCTTATATACTCTTTGTAGGGTGCATTGTTGTAATTTTATTAATGACTTCCGGTGTTTTTTTTAGTAAAATTTTCTTCTGGAACGTTCGCGAATATGCAAATAGAACATGATGGAACAAATTCGACTTCCGTAGAAGCATTAGAACAAAAACTTCTTTTACTTCATACGAAGGGATTTTACTAAAATTATTCTGGTACTTGTCAAACAATTTTACAGAACTACTTACAATCTGTATGTCATTATTATTTTTAGATTCTCTGCTTTCAACTGATTAAAACGATACCATTCATGATTGGTTTTTAATAAATTAAATCTATGAAATTAACACAAAATACACATCCTTACCTTGTAGTATGTATACAAAATTACAGTTTTCTTAATGAATTGTATAATTAAGTTCCTCTGCTCTTACTATAACATTAACAAATAACATAATTAGTTGTACATAACAAAATAAACAAGTATTAATGCACATAATATATAAATAACTTCATTTGTCTGTAGGCATAATATAAGGCCTACTTTTCTTGTCACTGCTATTTATTGTATTTTGCCTTTCCTGGTAATATTTCTGTAATTTTTAGGATATTCACTGAGAGTTTGTTACATTGTTTATCTTTTGGAATACCTGGTTTTCCCTAATACATTTTATTTTTATTGTATTCTCAATTAGCATCTCACTGTCTTTGTACAGATGAGCTATTTCATGTGTGTGACCAATTTCACTTTTATACTTAAAATTCTTTATGAATTAAGCTTGTCTTCAATTGAGCAAGTATTGTTCCATTGTATATGATAGAATTATATCCTTTTTCTATATTCTTTCTAGTATTAATCATTTAATATGTCAAATATGACAAATTTTTGACTGTTTTTTGGCTCAACCTAGTGTGGTATATGTAGTTAGTTTTATAACTTGATTGTTAAAGTGTTTTAGGTGGTCATACTTATAGGTATAGTGATTTTTATATTGTGGTTTAACTTTAAAATACAAGTTTGTTGCATTTTGATAACTTTAAAGTCATAAATTCTACAATTTTACATGTTCACTACATGTTTTCAGTTTAGCACTGTTTTTGGTTTTTTCCATTGATTTCTAATCAATTTACAGATTTCTCTATTTGTAGTATTTTGTTTGTCTTTGTCTAGCTGACATTTACATCTAGTTTTCTTGTTAATTTTATAACAATTAATTTTCACATACATCTGAGTGATTGGTCTCAACTCTAAAACTTTGATTTTCTGTTACAAGTTTACATTTTTTTATTTCAATTTATATTCTCTTTAAAGATGGATTTAAATCATTTGATATATCTATTTTATATATATTATAATGTATTGGTCTAGATCTTGTCTATTATTTTAAAATAAATAGTTTTTTTTGCTCTATTCTTAGTTACATTTTTAACATGTCATGAAAGTCATAAAACTTTTAGATAAAATCTATACATGTTTTTGCGGTCTTCAGCAAAATTGAGTAGGACATATGTCTTTCTATCTAACCCATCTATCACGTGCTATGGGTTTTAACCAATCAGAAGCTCCAATTTTCATTCAGTTTTGTCTTTTGCGGACGACGTTTCGGCAGTTCTACCTAACAGCTCGGCCTTAACAGACGTTGCCCTGTGCGAGTTTGTCGTATCAGTATACGTTCTTCATAAGGGTTATTAAGAGAATACTTGGTCTTAGCAACGAGTTTCCCGTTCCTAGATCGACTGGGTATTAGAACTCAAAATAATTTAATTATAAATTAAATAGTGCTATCTCGCGATAGCCAAGATTTTTTCCGCATAGGAATCAGTGTATTTGCCGAAATACGTCTGGGTGAACGCGAGGACACGTCAATATATCGGAAGGTGTATGTAAAACACACCAAAATTGAATTAATAATAGTTAAACCCATCATCGAGCCTTGAGATAAATGAGATAAACTATATCGGTGATAAACAGCGTGCTTGCGTAGGTCACGAGAGTTATACGTGTCATCGTTGCAGCTGATCCAGCAGGCGACGAATGCAATAGCGGAGCAGTCCAACGGTTCGTCAAGGAAATTCGTCGAACAAGTAAAATAGACTATAAGAAAAAGAAACATTCAAACCATTTTACAGACACTATTTAAATTTAAGAATAAATAATTAATGTTCAAATCACCGACCATATTAAATTTGTTTTAAATAAATACCTAACTCCAGATAAAAGACATTGATATTATTTTGTTCTAATTTACTATGCCTTGTATTTGTTACGTTGCAATATATATCGGTTGCATTATTGGAATTGACACAACTAAATGCCCATCTGAACCACCCAACGTTTTACATTTTTAAGTCTGCTACTTCGCTCTGTGAAAATAGGTAGTTTTGAATTTCTTTATAGCAATTATACGTCTACATACACAAAGATCCTGATGTCATTATCAGGACTCCATACCCATGTACCCATACCCACGTTGGCAGTCTCATGTCAGATTGTTTATACTCTTAAGTAATTTTGGACATTTTCTTCTAAAACCTTTCTGTATTCATTTTTTTAGATACAATTACGTGACTCTTAAGTTAAGTGATTTTTGTGTTTATTGGAGTATTTTTTATATATTATTTTGTGCTTTTATATTCATTGTCCATTTGTTCAACGGGTGTTCAGCTTGAAAAGGTTCAAACTGAAGTTGTAGTTTTTTAATGGTTGTCTGTGGCCCCTCATGAGTATGAACCATTATTATATATCTGCATATTTTTCACATTATATATCTTGTGTATTAGTTATGTGTGAAATGTACAATATACGTAACACATTTTCACTTACACTCACTTGTAGCAGTCCAGACTTAAAATAAAAGCTAGCAAACTGTTCGGCCGAATAGTTAATTTAATAATATCGATGTGAATTTAATTTAAAAGTAAGTAATTCCCGTTTAGCATTTTTTATTAATTTTATAAAAAACACTTGAGTGCTGAACTAGACTTGAAAGCACATCAAATGTCAAAATGTACTGCAGAATAATATTCATAGAAGTGCTTGTTTTAATTTAATTTTTTTTTTAATTTCTTCTCTAAATGACTAACCTGTTGACATGACCGTCCGTAGCGTATTGCAAAGTGTTCGTTGTGTACATGCAGGCATATACAAGGCACACCTTCAGGGGCGCCAAATTTATAAAAGTGAATATTGTAGAAAAAATTTTAAAAAATAATTCTTTTTGAGTCTAAGTATACAATCTTTATTAAGTTGCCGTTAAAATTTGATTTCTTCGCATTGCTTCAACTGCTACGGTACCAGCCTTTGTTTCATTTCTTAAAAATTAGGAGACACATAAATGAAAGAGGATCCATATGATAGGAAATTGTATGTTCAGTTATGATGACGATACCAACATATGTTAAAAGGCCTATTATTTCACTGTGTTCGTAGACAAAAATGCAAAGACAAATTACTTAAACGATTATTTATGTAAACGTGATAAAACTGAGTGGCTTACCGAATTACTGCTACTAACTAGATTTATGCGGTTTATATATTTTTTTACATAATGTTTCACAGGAAATGTTTCTGTAGGTAGTATGTTTCAAACTAATGTTAAAGTAATATATAAAGCATTGGTAAAGTAAAAAAAGTAGACACCATTTTAATATTAAATTTACTTTCAACATTAAGGACGTAATATGCGTTTTATAACTGTTGAAAATTAGTTTCCAGTAAATTTCATTCAGGCATGGAGGCATAGAGACATTAGTCCTTCATCCAAGTGTAAAACAACCAGTCTAGCAAACGTGAGCTGGTCGGCTTTACCTGTTGCATTGTATTTTATATGTGCTTTCATGCATGTTTTCCGATTGTCTAGTGAGACACCAGCACCTTTCAAGTTATTTTTCAGTTTTATGTTTTCAAAAATAAACTGAGCCACATTATATTAACAAATAAATGAAATTCCTCAGGAAAATGAGATAATCATAAGTATAATTATAATTTATTTGTGACTTAATAAACGATTAACGGATGCAATAAAATGAAAGCAGTGACAGACTTTTATATTTTATAATTACTACAATTAGTATTGTATAGTGATCTGATAATTCCAGAAATTGACATGCGTGTGATGCCTACATTTACGTCTTTGTCTTAAACGATTCACGTCATTTACTGCCATTGTTAACAACATTAAAGAATCTACTTTAATGTCCAGTTTAGTCCAGTCATATAGAGTCAGTGATGGAGTAACAACCAAGAAAATGTAGTGCCTATTAAGAAGATAGTTTTTTAACTGTTCTTGATTTGTGTTTTTACATGGTGAATCTCATTCAACAACAGGTAAAAATTAGGTTACATTGACAATGGCTTACCAGGTTTGTATCTTGTAAGTCAATAAACAATACAACAAAAGTAATTTTTTTGTAATACTCATGGTTTAATTACATTAGAACGAACTAGCTAAGATAATTAAAGAGGCTAATATATTGAAACCAAAAAGTTCGTACCGATAAAAGGATATAAATTTACATTTTATGAGAAGAGTTCATAGACACTGTTTTACAGTGTTTTCCATCCCATTTCTATCCTATTTACATCATATAACACACAGAACTGTTTTACTCTTGACTTCTGTAATATCTGAAAATCGCCTTTCCTTACTTAGGAAATCTCCCATTACGACTATAATGTTAATAGGGTCATACTTTCTTCTATCCCGTGATGTGGTTCCTCATTGGATTCCTGAACGCAAAGAAGCAAGCTTTTTTTAGATTATTATACTCATACATCCTTCTATCCGGTACAGCAAGTTTTTAATAGCCTACCAAAGGTGCGTTTTAGTAAATGTGGCAGGCTGAAATTTCTCCCAGGGTATGTAGAAAACTTGAAAACAGAGAACCTAAGAAGCGATACGCATTCGTCAAATTTTATTTGGCCTTAACGAATTGTTGTGTATACAAAATTCTTAAAATTTTTCAGGTCTTTAAAAGCGCGCCTACCTTATCTGAATTTCGTGACAACAAAAATGATTATATACATGATGTGTATAGAAAACAATGACAGTCTTAATAATACTCTAAAACCTGTAGAACAGAAATAAGTAACCAATTATACTTAGCGTCGATACGCGTGTATTAGCAAAAAATGATCGACGTTATATAGATATCGACGACAAAGTTAAACGCAGAACATTTTGTTAGGGCAGCTGAATTCTGTGCTTAAGCGTGGGAAAATAATACTCAAAAGCAAGAAGACGATCCATTTATGGTACTGACATTTTGAATACAAAGATAAAACACTTCCTAAGGGACCACGCAATGTACTCCTAGCTAATGTAATATGGTATATCTAAGCTCCAATGATTCGGAAATGAAAACGTTATGAGGCAAATTTGCGATGTCAGGAAAATAATAATAACAAAACATATGAATCACCCCACCCACATGATATGGCCTTTATGGAGAATCCCTGACCGATTGCCTGACGGTTATGATTAAATAGTTATTAAACCTGATCTAATTATAAAAACAAGAAGAGACAGACCCAGGAGATTGTGAAAAGAGAATTTCTATGAGGAGATAGGAAAAGCGGATAACAAGTAGGAGACTGGAATGACAGAGATGTGATGCAAGTATTTGTACATAGTCTTGCACGTGCACTAGGGTGGGCCGAAAAAAGTCAACTTTATCCGATCAAAAACGGGTATGTCTCAAAAGTTGTATTTTAGGTCTAGGAAGAACAGCGTAAAATATTAAGCCCGAAAAATAATATCTTCAGTCTGCGCAACTGCCTTAAAAATTCGATTTTTTACCAAAAAATTGAGAATTTCCGAAATTTTGTTTACTAACTTCTTAAAGGTGGACAAAGATCGGGTAATGCTTAAAGTTATTTTAAATGTCACCACACATAGCTAAAAAAATACTGAACCCGTAATATAACTTCTTTTGTTTGCGCAGAAGCCCTAAATTTTACAGATTTTTTGAGAATTTCGAAAAGAGGTACGTGTTTGGTGTAGTTTATCTTTTTAGTTTTTTAATTATTTAATAATTACACAGTTTAGTTTAAACTCTATGCCATGAACAGTTAACACTATGCAACTTTTCGTTATTTCAAACAGAACTACCCAGGACTCACCACGAGGAGGTGGTTGCATGTCGAGTCCCACCCGTGCCCTCACAACCACCCAACCATGAGAGCACGCTAACTTCTCTAAGCCTTAAATTCCTTCTTTGATTCAAACTTTGGTCTTATTGTTCTGTCCATCAATCTTGCTCTAATTACTCCGTCCCTCTTTGTTACTTCACAAACTTGTTGAGATGACTTTGTCACTTCTTTGACCCCCTTTCGACAGCTTGAGTGTGTGATGGCAATTTTACTTGTGTCAGAGACACCATTTGCCTGGATTCTGTTAAATGTCAGATCTTCTTCTGATAAAGGCATTGTTACAGGTAGTTCTGTTACATTTATAGATTGCCACAAGATCATGTAAATGTAGTCTGTGGCAGAAAAGTTTATCTTTGGAATCTTTGGAAGTTTATAATTAGGTGGTTTATATAACCCACTGCGTCCTAGATACTGCGGCATAAACTTGCGGGAAATTCCAATTAAATAGTCTGGAACAAAGTTTCTGCTCTATACACAAGTACTCAACTGCCTAACACAAGGAGATTCTGCAATGTTCGACTTATTTCGAGCTGCCATGATTCGTCTGATAGCGAGCTGCCGGATTGTTTTTCTGCTGTCAGTTAGCATTGCAACTATCACATTTTCTGGATGTGCGAAATAACCATTGTTTTGTAAACAGTTATACACCACATTCTTGTGTTTATCTTGCATGTATGACGAAAATTGTATCATTTTCCACAGATTATTTGCTCCATCTTTCAGTTTTGGATTACATTTTATTGTAAACCAGCTTGGAGCATACACTTTCACAACGTAGTTTGTCATTTCTTTTAATGTTTGTGATGGTGAATCTGAAGCAATATACAGTCGCAAATTCCGGTTGGCAGTAGTTACCCATCTGGCATGATTCAGCATTTCTGGACTTCCATCTCCTAACCCAGGTGGACATTCTCCAACGGAAACTATTTTACATATGTCAAACATGTATTTCTGATCTGTGCTCAATTCTTTTTTTAGACCAGGAAATAATTCTTCAACAGGACTCTTGATCGGTCTAAACTTTACAGGTGGTAACTTGTGACAGTTAACTACGGCTTGCCCAATGGACCCACTATAACCGCTAGGACCAGATGTTTCGCCATCTAAACATTCAAAAAGATGTCTAAGCGGAAGCTCGTTTGTATGCAGCTGGCATACTACCCATTGAAGTGGTCTGCCGAGTTTCTTTTCCAGGATACTGATAACGCCATTGTTTTTCCAATATTTGTTGGACAACAATCACATCCAACACAGACAAGCTCGGACAAACTAATGTTTTTCTCAGTCATATAGTCTAAAATTGAGGTAGCAATGTCAACAGCTTTTTCTGATGATAAGGGTTTTATATGTCCAATATATTTTGAAACAGGCTCTTGTATGAGTGATAAGTGGTCTTCTCGACGTACTCGCCGGTGCTTTTTACCATCTTCACTTGTCTCTATATATAAAGTTTTATCGATTCTACCATCGAAATACAAAGCTTGCAACACTGTTTCCTCACTACAATCATTTAATATTTAACATCTGGCTGCGGATTTTCTCTCTTTCACGTCTGACTTTATTTTTGTAGTAGCTGTAGTTGTAAATTCATCATCACCATTCATGCCAATGTCCATTAACAATGCTCACGCCAAAGAAGCTGCAGGCCTGTCTGATTTCCCGTATCTGTCACAAGTTCTAGCAAAAGTGCTTATATTTAATCTAGTTTGCATATTAGTGTTTGTTTGAGAAGAGTTTTGTGGACAAACAATTTGATCTGCATCAGGACATTCATCCGAGTCAAGATCGGAGTAGCTTTCTGGTTCAACAGAATCATCATTTTCTTTTTGTATCTTACTTTGTCTAGTAGAATGCTCTTTTGTTTCCTGGCTTCTATTTTTCGAATGCGTGATGTAATTTTGCCATCAATGTTTCCTATCATCATCAGCCGATCTGCTCTTTGGTCTGTTAAAAATTCATGTTCTAATTGCGGCACTTTTTTTCCCGCACACAGTTGCAAGAGATTAAATCACTACACTTACAAGCACAGACATCAAGTAGTTTACTAGATTTTTCCAAAAACTCTGAGAGCCGTTTTTTAAAATTATGTTTGTATTGGTCTCTTTCAAATGATTTGTTTAAGCCTTGCATAATATCTATGCTTTTTTCAACATGTCTTTCATTGTTCTGTGAGACACTACCGGAATTGATGATTTCTGCCACAGTGATTGCACTTTATGCGCATTGCGCGCACTAAAGAAGTTATATTACGGGTTCAATATTTTTTTAGCTATATGTGGTGACATTTAACATAACTTTAAGCATCACCCGATCTTCGTCCACCTTCAAGAAGTTAATAAAAAAAATTTCGGAAATTCTCAATTTTTTGGTAAAAAATTGAATTTTTAAGGCAATTGCGCAGACTGAAGATATCATTTTTCGGGCTTAATATTTTATGGTGTTCTTCCTAGACCTAAAATACAACTTTTGAGACATACCCGTTTTAGGTCGGATAAAGTTGACTTTTTTCGGCCCATCCTAACGTGCACGGTAGGATGGATAGGCCTACTATTATTATTATTATTATTATTATTATTGTTGTTGTTGTTGTTATTATTATTATTCTTAATATGTGTTTTAGAGTTCGGCAACTAAGGCTTGTCTTCTTCTCACCTATATGTTTGATCACTTGATGACTCGTACACTCGTACTTCAGAACGAGAGTGGAAATTCGTACACATTAAGACGCAAAAAGACATTTTCAAAGCCTAAAGGCAGTATTCATGCTGCTTTTAGGAATGACAGATTTCTGTCTATTGCTAGCTGTTTGTGTCCAAAGTCTTCTTTCAGGTTAACATTTACTCTGTGTCTCTGTCTCGGTTCCGCAAGAGCACTACAGTCCTCGATGATGTGTTTCACTGTAAGTGCTCCGCCACAAGTGCAGAAGAGTCGATCTTAAGATACGAAGTCTTAAGTTCGTGTGTCAAATTCGAAGTCTCGTGATGTACGCTTGTTCACGACGACTGCGGTCACCTGCTACTTGCCATTTACGGACGCTCTGCTTCACCCTGAGCCGACTTCCCACAGAGACACATCTTGATGCAGTGTGTCCGAAACGCAAGCACTAATAACATTGCATTGGTTGAAGGATGAATGCCCTCACACTCAGCCTATGAATGCCCGCTCTTACATTTTCTGGTAAAGTTGTTCTGTTGAAGGCTAGGACATGAGACGCAGATGGGATCGTCTATCCATCCCTTCGCACCGTTAATCGTCGATATGTTATGACACCTTGTGGCGAGAGCTAAGTCGCAATCTCTTCTTTTGCACACTACCACACCCTTCGAGGTGTTTAGGGTGGTATGAGGAACGACTTCCACTTATATAGCCCCCTATCTTCTGCATTTTCAGTAACCGCGAACAATGTTGATCGTTCAGCGTCTCCATATACTCCACCTGCGGCTTTTCTGATATCCTCGACGACTGATCCAGCGCAATCGTTACAGCTTTTTTTAATACGAAAGGGACTGACTTTCGTGAAGTCACCTCCCTTCTGTCTCACAACCACATACTTCCACACCGCCGGCGCAGCGGCAGATGATGTAGTCATCTGATGTAATGTCTCAGTGTCAACTGTGGAGAATGTCTCCATCTCTTCACCCTGCAAAGAGGGCTTTTTTCAAGACAAGGGTTTTTAAGGAACTCCTCAACCCGAGAAATATTAGAACTATCAGTCTTGTTCTCACTAGTACCGGGGAAGTAGGAGACCACTGCGGCAGAGCTCTCGAGTACCACGGCTAGGAATAAATACAACAGGGTGCGTCCTGATTCCCTTAGGCCATCGTTTGCTGTTCACTAACATAGAGCCATTCACCCATTGGCATGATCGGTTCCATCATGGGACGGTGTGTTTTCAAGCAGTACACAACCTTGTCAAACTAACGTACCAGTGCCCTGTTTACCAGCTAAAGAGTAACAGACGTTGCCCGCCCCCACGAGGCAAAGATGTACGCCGATGGTAGGGTTGGATTTCGGGAGGCATTATTGTTATTATTATTTACGATAAATTATTTCGGCTGATCCAACCTCGTGATAGCATAATGTATCCTTCCCGCTCGTGATTTTAGTCTGCTCAATCAGTGCACGTTGCTGTTAAATTATATTGGTGCACCAAAGCCAAGTAAAGTCTGTGATAGCTGACATAGTACAAGTGATGCTTGTAGGAGGTAGTGTATATTCAATTAACAGTAAGGTCTAATGGTCCATTAAACAAAATAACATTTATAATATTATATGAAATTATATGTTACAACAATCATTATTGATCAGCTAGAACAGTTTTGATATTTTGCTTATACATGTACAGAAATACGTAAATATTGAATCGGATTTGCCGATGACAAAATTCTAAGGATAACTTTCTTTCTTAAACTTATCACAATTTGGTTTACTAGTTAAGCTCTCTCGATATAATTTATTATTATATCCAGAAAGTCACAGGGTGTTTTCTTACCTTCATACATGTTTTAACTTATTTTGAAGCCACTATACTTTGGGATTTGTTGCTCAGTCGTATTGAAAACAAAATAAAGCAATGCATATGAATCAGTGATGTATTCAAGTTTTAACTAAAAATTACATAAAAGTAAAAACTTTTATTGTGTTGTGGTACAGTCTACTAATTAGGTGGTTTATATAACCCACTGCGTCCTAGATACTGCGGCATAAACTTGCGGGAAATTCCAATTAAATAGTCTGGAACAAAGTTTCTGCTCTAAAACTTTACAGTCATAATTTTAGTATGAAATACAATGAATTTTGCATTTTCAATAGCGGAACTTTTTAAAACAAAGAATGCTATATTGAACACCATTCGTTATGATACTGAAAATTTTGATACTGATTATGATAAAAACTTATTATTACATTATTAACATTGATAGTCTATTAATTAATTAATAGCCTATACTAAATTAATTACTACTCTAAACGTGTTCATTGCAATCCTGCACAGTACATTATTTGATGAATTCATCAATTTTTATGCACTCTAAATTTTAGTACACATTTTCGTTAAAAAAAAAAAACACGAACGCACATACATTTCAACAAAATAATTTAAATTAACAGTCCCTGTTAAATAAAAAATGTATTGAAATTAACTTAAAATTATGAGATGAAATTACACTTAGAATTACACTAGGTGAAAGAACGTAAAATATTTTCAATGCGAACAATAAATTTCAGTTAAATAAAATGCCTGAAAATAAAAACTATCATAAATCAAAAAGTTACTTTATATCTTTAAATACAATTTATGATCTACTAAATGTGAACTAACGTACGCCAGGAGGTCTTTGCTCGGAAGTTCTGACATTAGTCTAGAATCAGTATTGTTACGCCATTGTAAAACATACTACGTGCTTCTCGGCTATTCTAGGGGAGCCCGGCTGTAATGTGTGTGTGTGCGTACATATTGCTGCTACTTTGAGATGAAGGACAATTACATGACACTTGTCACGCGTCCGCAGCCGAGGCTGGTCCAGACTTCACCGGTCTTCGCGCACTGTGTTCAAGGCGGCAAGCAATTAAGCTCTAGTGTTTTCTAGTAGTGTTGACGCGTGTTATTCCAGAAACAGTTGTGCTATCTATTCAAACAACGACAGCTGCCGCTTAGTTTCATTTTAAGTGGGGATTTATTCCAGTGAGGTTCTGAGTATATGTCGGGCGATTTACAGAGTGCGTTTCAAGTGGTGTCTTTGTGAAAATTGTTATAGTGTGGAATTCTTTATACTTGACATTATTACTTCTGTGGACAGATTAACTTAAATTATTGTACAAATATAATCTTGTTGAATAACTTGTGGATTACAAACTGTTAATTGTGGTTATTAGTGATTTCATTGGTGTCCTGTGTTTTGTTTTCCACTGTACCATACGACTATCAGTGAGACCGTCGTAACAGTGGGTCAGAAGTGGGACAGAATCTTTAGCAGTGGAAACAGATCAGACTTCGTCGAAAAGTAGTGTGAGTGGTAATTGAAAAAAAAGGATGGATACCAGTCAGATGATAGAAGCATTCCGAGCAATGCTAGGGCAAACACAGGGACAAAAAAAGAAGAACAAAGACAGGAAAGAGAAGAAGCAGAGAAAAGTCGCCTACGGGAAGTAGAAGAAGCAGTAAGACGACATGACGAAAAACGTAAGCGTAAAAATGAAACACCAGAGAGACGACAAAAAGAAGAATTTAGTCGTCAAGCAGACGACGTTAAGAGGTTCGTACAAGAGAATACCACTGCAAAACTGTGTCCTCTTACAAGGTGAGCTGAACAAACAAGATATCAGAATTATTGAAATAGAAAAATCTGTGTCAACTATGAAAACAAATAGGCCTATATAGTTTAGAAGATTCTATTACAACTTCAATAAAACAAATTAAAAAGGAAGTCCAACATTCGGTGAGAAAAATAGTTGACAAAGAAAGACCATTCTTAAACGCTGAAAAAGATCCAAAAACTACGAGTATCAAAACAGTGCCATTATCTGTAGTAAGGTCTGTTTACACAAAGGCCCCAACGTTTGATGGAAGCATCCCACTGTGCAAATTATCTTCGCCAATTCAAAGCTGCCACTAGCTTAAATAAATGGACGGAAGAAGAGAAAGGGCTTCTACTCATTCTTGCTTTAATAGGACCTGCCGCAGAGCTGCTACAGAAAGTGCCATCTGACTGCCCGAACATCTATAATAAATTAACAAAAGAGCTGAAACTACGGTACGGTCACCAGCATTTGTGCCAAGTGTACCATGAACAACTTAAAGCGAGGCGACAGCGTTCTGGAGAAACCCTCCAAGGGTTTGAAGCAAATATCAACCGATTGACGAGACTGGCTCATCGTGAAGAATCGGAGGACTTCCGAACGTGAATTGCTCACAATTGTGTTTGTTGACGGGATCGGAGATTGTCAATTACAGCAAGTGTTAAGAACGGCACGGCATCAGAATAGCTCATACGCTCTTGTTTATGCTCTCCGTCTTGAAGCTGCCAAGTCGGGGACCTACATTAATCAAAGTATGCCATCACGTTGTAGCCAAACGGATCCAATATCACAGTATTGTCATAACGGACGGAATAAAGAGACGATTTAAGAACAACAGTTTAAGAAGTCAGCATCGCCACGACGATTTGAACGATGGAAAAAAGGCAGAAGACCAAAACGTTTCAAACTGTGAGGAACGTGGTCATCTATATAGAGACTTGTGGGATAAGAAAATACTGAGAGGAGATAGTGATCGTACCAACTGGAGAAGAAAAGCCCCAGAACAGCACACAGTTTCCACGTTACATAAGACCAGTGGAAACGTGTCGTCAATGGATTTGCGGAACGAAAATCAATATCATTTTACAGTTGGCGTAGGCGCAACAGTGTCCATTGTGGGCCCGGACTTAGTCAGTAACTGCTAGCTTCAAATAACCTCTTGTACAACACACACTGTAACTGGAAGCCCCGTCAGAGTGTTAGGAAAGGTAGACATAGAGTTTAACCCTTATCAGTACTTCAAATATTTTTTTAAAATTATTATATACTTGAAATAGTAATTATAAGATAATTACAAAATAATTATGTAATTATAATTATAAATATTTAAAAATAAACAATATTTTTATCTTTATACAAGAATGCATTTTACTTATACGTATTTCTTACATTGTTTCAAAATGATTTATTTATTTACTGCAATCTTTAGGAAATGTAAATATACCAAGAAGTACAATAAATTGTAAAAAATAATATTGTATATTATTCATATTTACTAATCAAAAGAAATATTGTGAGATATTATGAATGCAAGTTTTATATTTTATTTTTCCTGTTCAACTATATTGTTACGAGTCCTCATAGACGGTGACCTATAAACAGTGGAATAAATCACTAAAACCAAGAAATATTTATAATCATCATCTTTATTAACACTTCTGATCACACGAAAAGCAGCTTGTACATTGTTACTACACTACTTTTGTTTCGTCGTGTTTATGTTTACTCTTTACTTCTTCTTTAGTCTTCTTCATTATGATTTCGGTGACACCTTTCGTGACATTTCAAACTCATCCTCGTGTTGTACTTTAAAACGTTTTAAAGTTACTATGTTTCAAAATTAAATATACTCTTTAAGTCCTGTAGTATCGAAATGTATTGTCTACCTAACTAAACGAGTTTTGGAAAATGTGGAAGTCATAGAGATCCGTTGATTTCTGGAAATTAAATGTAATTAAAGATATAAATATATTCGTGAAAAAATAAACTGTTTCTATAATGTTTCTTTCAGGAGTATATGTTGTATGTCTCCCTCGAACGTGGTTTCATCTTATCAGGCTTAATTAAGGGCGTTTATGAAGAGCAAATCTTTGTTTACCTTCTAGACCACTTATTAGTTTTCGTTGGCTAAATCTGAAACTTTATCTACCCTTACTGGAACACAAAGAAGGTGATCTACTTTTGATACTGTAATGTAAAACGTTTTTTATTATTGCTTTACAAAGTAAACATGTTCAATTTATTTTAAATATGAAGGGTAAAATTTAACAATTGGTCCAATTTTGTAAACGTTATTTATCATGGTGTAATTTGTTTAACTGTGCTGTTTCTACAAAATGTGCTGAAAGGCACATGTAAAATTTCAAAGACATTTTAAGGCTTGTGTTATCTTTCATGAAATATAAATATCATATGTGTTAATGTAATATACAGATATAAATAATGAAGCATTTTTATAGAGGTTCTTGCTGTGAAGTTTAGTTCTAAATTAATATATACGTCGTAAGCCATTTCACCTGTATATAACTTTTCAAGTAGTTTCTGTTGTTCAGGCACTGTTAGAAGTGGCTTGAATTCTGATACCTGGGTGGTTTTATACAATTTTTGAATCCTGATGTCCTGAAATTTAAAATACTTACAATTCTCTTTAATTTGGTACTCCTCGTATTTTATTGACATCGCACAATCCGTATGTCCTCTGAAGATTATTTAATTCATATTTTTATACTTTCGCTTATAAAAATACTATATATATATATATATATATATATATAGACAAATTATAAGTAATCCAAAAGACCTAATAAAAAATCAATTGACAAAATTGAGGACTGATTCCTTATCTATCTATTCATGAAGATATTTACTATATGCTAACGAATTATGTCAAACGCGTAGTTTAAAGATTCAACTTTCTGAGAAGTACATTTCATCTGTAATTTTTAATATTTTTTAAGTTGTATTATTACATACTTATTAAGAATAAATTTTAAAAACTTGTAACATTATTTTTGTACCTAATGTAACTTTCACACTTTATTTAAGCCCGAGTTATGTTATAATCATAATTGTACTTTATATAAATACTTTTATTTATATCTTATATGTACAGCCTACACTGTACTTTTGTAAAGTAATTCAAACAGATACTTTGGGTGTGGTCCCTGGTTATTGTACACGATGACTGCAACCTTTGAAACCTTAAATGTACTCCTGAAAACGTCAAGTGTGTGAAAGTACACATATTAATCATCCCATATGTTAAAGTAATTGTGAGACAAAACTTTTAGACAAAATTATTTATTAAGCTCATTAACTATGGCAGAACAATCATTTTTTGATATTTCAATTACTGAATATCAATATGTGTTCAAAGCCACAAGCATTTTAAGACCCATGTTTTGAAGCAGCTTCAAAATATCCCTTAATTTGCATTATAACGAATATAGGCCTACTAGCTGATACTACCAACATGTACAAGAATAGTTAGCAAATTTATCATGTATTGTGTTATTAGCAAACATTTTTAGAAATACAATTTTTTTTCTGAAAACAAGAAATTCATATTAATATAAAAATAATGTAATATTGATAATAGGTGTAACAGTATTTTTTCATAACACGTATTCTACATGAGTTTTGTGGACCTACTCAATAGTGAGGAAATTATAGACTATTGACAGGTGATATTACTACTTAATCACAAAAATTGTAATGTCGTAGTAGTAAATAACGCCACGTGGACATTGTACCAAGGACGTGGCATTCCCTCCAATAATGTAGGCCTAATTAACAACTCTACCGTGAGAAAGGCCACCGTTCTTGAATTAAACATGACTTGCGAACGACACGCATAAAACACGAATAAAACGGAGACTACTTTATAGAACGTACGGGGATAAAAACGGTATGTTACGGTCGTAAATAACCCTGATTTTCAAAAAATGCGTCAGCGTTTAAGGTTTGTACAAAGTACGGGATGCGTGTGGAAGAAGTCGTTCACGTATCTTTCTCTCGGAGTACTTGAAGTGTAACAAAATCTTCATGCATTATTCATTTTCCCGCACTCACAGCAGGAAATCCTGAATGTCTGGAAAATGTCTCAAATGTATTTACTCTTAACCTTCTGTTGTGCCTTTCTAAATTTGAATCAGCTATTGTGAAGCGCTGCTAAAACTGGAGTTTAATGAGATAGAACTAAAAATATTATTTTAAACGTAATTTACAAATGTTATTTCACATTAGTATTAACTTCACTCTACACATCATATATATATATATCACACACACACACACACACACACACATATGTATAAACATACGTTAATTTATTAATGCAGAAATTAATATACAACCCTAGATGACGACAAATAATTAACATCTTGCATCTTTACTAGAATTCTAATAATGTAAAAATAAACATAACAAATGATAGGCGGACAAACTATTGCCCGATACACAATCACAAGTACCACTAATTCGCGATTCACTTATTTATTAACAAGTACATCAAGAAAAGACATTACATCAAGTTTTGTGTATGTGGGTGTGTGTGTTGTGGGGTGGAGTGAGTTTGCACAAAAGTATTTGTTAAATACATTAATTACATAAAGTTTTAATTGTATGTAATGTGTTAAAAAATGTTGCTTTAATTTATTTTACATTGTATTAAAGTCAGAGACTCTTTTAATGATGATAAAGCCTCCTGCAGACGATTATTATTCTATTAAGTCACTTTTACAGAATTTACCATTCTTTTGTAGTACCTTAAAATAAAAAGGGTGATCAAATATAGTGAAACATTATATGTTCAAAAACACAAACAATCAACCTAAAGATTATTGCAATCGCAGATGGCAAGAGCACATTTAGCTCTACTGCTCTTATTGTTAACAGCATTGTTAAATAATCCAGTGTAAACAATGAGTGAGATTCGACACTCACTAGCACCTAATCAACAGCTTTCTGACCATCGAATTTTTTAGAGAAACTTGGTCTGATATTATAAAACTTACTCCTGGCTCCCTGCCAGAACCGTTTTTACCAAGCTGACCAGACAATTAATCTTCAGCTGAGCCAGCTGAACATCTGATTAGTAAATGTACTAACATTACGGAATTTTACTTCCATGTTCCTTAAGGAAATGGAAGTATGGTGGTGGCAAAAAAAATCGTGTTCGAGATTATTGCAGATTCTGATTGTACTACACTCAAAACATGAAAAAAGTTATTTTTCGAAAAGCGCGCGCGCGCGCGTGTGTCTAGATTTTTTTCTATGGCAAACGATAACAGCCGCAAATTCAAACAGAATCAAATAATTGTTTGCACACAGCCCTGATTTGTAGAGTACTCAAACCTGTTGTTTTTGGTGAAGATCGGTTAAGGGAAAGGGGTAGTTTACCAGCCACTTTTTTTTAATCAAGGGTAATTATTTTCTATGGCAAACGATAACAGCTGCAAATTCAAACAGAATCAAATAATGTTTTGCATACAGGCCTGAATTGTAGAGTTCTTAATACCTTTGGTTTTTGGTGAAGGTCAGTTAAGGCGAAGGGGTAGTTTACCAGCAACGTTTTTTGTTTTAACAAGGGTATTTTCTATGGCAAACGATAACAGCCGCAAATTCAAACAGAATCAAATAATTGGTTGCACACAGCCCTGATTTGTAGAGTACTCAAACCTATTGTTTTTGTTGAAGATCGGGTTAGGGAAAGGGGTAGTTTACCAGCAACGTTTTATGTTTTAACATGGGTAATTTTTCCTATCACGAATGATAACTGCCGTAAATTCAATCAGAATCAAAAAATGTTTTGTATACCTTCCTGAGCTATAGAGAACTTAATGTCTGTTGATTTTGGTGAAGTTCAGTTGAGGGAAAGGGGTAGTTTACCAGCAACATTTTATGTTTTAACAACGGTAATTTTTTTGACGAACGATAACTGCCTCATATTCAAACAGAATCAAATATTGTTTTGCATACGTTCATCAATTGTGAAAGACTGAAGGTCTGTTGATTTTTGTGAAGATCGGTTAAGGGAAAGGGGTAGTACACCTACAACGTTTTTTGTTTTAACAAGGGTATTTTCTATGGCAAACGATAATTGCCGCAAATTCAAACAGAATCAAATAATGTTTCGTATACAGTCGTGAATAGTAGAGAACTCAAGGTCTTTTGATTTTGGTGAATATCGGTTAAGATGAATGGGTAGTTTACCAGCAACGTTTTATGTTTTAACAAGGGTAATTTTTTTTATGGCAAACATTAACAGCCGCAACTTCAAACAGAATCAAATAATGTTTCGCATACAGCCCTGAATTTTAGAGTTCTCAAGACCTGTTGTTTTTTGGTGAAGATCGGTCAAGGGAAAGGGGTAGTTTAACAGCCACATTTTATGTTTTAACAAGGGTAATATTTTCTATGACGAACGATAACTGCCGTAAATTCAAACAGAATAAAATACTTTTTTGTACACCTTCCTGAATTACAGAGTACGCAAAGTTTATTGATTTTAGTGAAGATCGGTTACCAGAAAAGGGTAGTTTACCTGCAACGTTTTATGTTTTAAAAAAGTAATTTTATTACTATGACGAATGATAACTGCCGCATATTCTAAGAGAATCAAATAATGTTTTGCATGCTTTCCTGAAGTTTCAAGTACTCAAGGCCTGTTTTTGGTGAAGATCGGTTAAGGGAAAGGGGTAGTTTACCTGCCACCTTTAATGTTTTAAAAAGAATAATTGTTTCTATGACGAACGATAACTGCCGCACATTCAAACAGAATCAAATAATGTTTTGCATACATTCCTAAATTATAGAGAACTCAAGGCCTGTTGATTTTGGTGAAGATCTGTTAAGGGAAAGGGGTAGTTTACCTGCAACATTTGATGTTGTAACAAGAGTAAAGTACTTGATTTTGATAAATAAAGTATCCTGATAAGAAGATCTTAATAATCCACTGTAGAAACGTATATGAAATATCTATCAATGAAGACACTAGTTGAACGGGGTGGGGGTAATTTTCTATAAATGAAAATTATAGTTGAAGGTGGTGGGGATACTTTTGATATGTGTACTACGTTATCGGCAACAAAGTAGTAGTTTGTTGTTAAATTCCTTCCCTGGCTGTTTGGCCGGAGTCCCATGTTTTCTGCAAAACCAGACGTTTCGGCAGTGCCGTCGACTGCCATCATAAGTGAAAATCGAGTGCGATAACGTGTGGTGGTATACGTTAGTGACCACAGTACTGTGGTTAAGGCTGAAGCACTGAGTGGAAAGAAGTAGTTTCTATGGAAACATTTCATTTCGTAAATGATTTTAAATATAAATCTTAGAACATGGAAGTTATGTGAGGTTCTCCATACCGATATTTTTGTCTCTTTATCCATCCTCTTCCTCTCTGTGCAAATAAATACCACTCTAAACAGGTACCTTGTAGGTACCTTTCTATTGACGTAATATAACACTACGTCTATAAGCAGCCTATATGTAATAAATCTTATTTGTACACATAAACTATACAAGCATAAACGTAAATAAACTAATATCAACTGAAGAGCTTACTGCAATTTTATGTCAGCTGTCCTAATCAAAAATCCGTATTCCTTTATAAGCTTAAAAATTTATGTTCTTAAAATATGACATGATCTCACCAACCGTTAAAAAATTAAATCCAGTTTTCCTGTGTCTGCGAGAAAATGATAGTAGCTATCAAGTCTCAGCTTAAAGGTGTATCTCAGTACTTGATGTATCTGGACAAACGGTTAACATGGCATTTGCCTTCTTATTCCATGCACCTGTATGCCCACGTAGTTAATTTCTTATATAACTGTTTATTACTGTCCTTCTTTAGTTAATATTTAAAAAATTTAATTATGGTGTTTATCACTGCTAGTTAACATTCAATTTTTAATGAAATTTGTCTTCATATTTTCTTATATGTTTTCCAGTATTTGTCTGTTTCTGTCTATTTCTCCTTATTACCGCTTTGCTTTGAAATAATTTTTTCAATTTTAATTTTATTGTCTCCTTCATCACATTCTCTGTGCATGCTTCTGCTTATTATCAATTTTTTTAACAAGTGTTAATTGAGTTATCTTTAAATCCATCTAGTTTTTCGGTGTCAGTGAAAGTTAAAAAATGGCTTTCATTTGTTTAAATCAGATATTAATTATTAGATTAAATACAATGCAATTGTCGTAAATATAATAAAATATTGTTTAAATAAGACTTACTTCAAAGTCTATTCACACCTTAGAAGAAGCACTTGTGTCTATCTCAATAGTATTTCTCATGAGTGTTGTTGCCATGAACGTTTTTACTGCAATACATGACTTTATGCGTGCGTAGGGTGACATTTGTAAACAGCGGCAAACTTTTTAAAATGTTTTTTTGATACCTTGCATGCAACTTTAGTTGTATTATCAGCAGCGATTCGAGGTGTAAATACGAGTAACTGTGATAGGATAATCAAAAGAAATTTTGTGTCTTTGATTTAATTTTCCCTTTTTGTAAATAAAGTACTTACGCGACTTAATTTATTATAATATGGATAAAAAGCGTGGTATGTAACTTCGTAGCCGACGATTCAAATCAAAATAAGTATCTGACTTACTTAAAAATATAATAGAGAATTTGGTACAAAATAACCTGTAAGTTAACTGTAGATTATCGTGGTGGTTCCAAGAAAATATAAGATAAGAAATGCGAATTCAAAAGGACCATTAATAACCATAAAAATTTTAAAAATTTGACATGTAAAATTGGAACTGAAATCAAAAAGCCGACAATAGCAGGCTTAAAAAAAAACTCAATGATATAATCAGATTCTTAAAAATATTTTTGTACTAATATGTACCTTCCATTTCTGTGTTATGTGATCAGGGAGTTTTCTTCTAAATTTTCAAAATTATAAATTGCAATAATTGGAGAGATTTTGGAAAGTTATGAAGAATGTGTTATGCAGGCAATTGTATTTTACAAGAACGGTTTGTTTCCTGTTCCTGCAGAAACATACAAACTCCCATCAGATTACTATAATATCAGAGTGGTTTCAGAAATCAAAGGTACACGATAAATTACATCGGAAAGTGGCAGGCTATTCACTTTTGGCCCTACAATACAGAAAAGTATTAAGATCTGTAATGTCTGAAGATAACTTTGCGGGCTTGAGATCCTTCACGTCTATTAGGATGTTGCCTTTACCACACCAGTTGTAGAAGTATTAAACATTTTTGCTAGGGGACACAAACGGAATCTTTCTTACCCTTACGTTAATGCATTATAAAACAAATTGATGTTCCGTTTTTGTATTTCAAAAGTTTTCTAATAGGCCTATATGTATTTTTTAAATTCAAGTTAAAATTTTTAAATACAAATATGGAGGCTATGACGCCTGTGCAATTGTAGCAGGTAGTGTGGTCATCACTACACTTTAACTGTTTTACATTATGTACTGGCCTAGATACTCAGATTCTGAGTCGAGCACACGCTAACAGGACCTGACAACACATCTCGATTTTATGAAGTAACGGGAAATGAATTCCAGCCTCTATGTTACTAGCCAAAACAATGCTTACTAATCCCTCCATGTTTCTCTTGTAGCTTGATTAAATTATATGGATACAAATATCTTAAGTGTAGATTTTAAAAGCATGGCTAGGAAGATAAAATTATGTTATTTTATAATAATCAAAGTGTACAGTGTTGTCTACATAACAGTAAAACAACAAGGTGTGATAATAAATCCGAGAGAAACGATACATAAATCTTAGAGGTAATGTGTCTTTTTCTCTTTCGTGTGTCTCTCGTAGTCAGACAGGAAGCAATACGTATATCATTACTATAGTTGTTTAAACGACTTAAATGTAGACCCTGACAACGAATAAAGTATTGTTCTATGTATCGTACCTTCATCAAGTTTGTCTAAACCAAGGTAGTGGTTTTTCTAAAGATTTGAGCCCATGTGTAACTTTAGCTGCCATTTTCATATTAAAAAAAAAATTAGTAATATTAGAAATTAGTAATATTTGGGCACTTAAATGTGTGCTGACACATTTCCAATTTCGACGATATCATTACATAATATTATTAACATTTTTTAGTATATAAGAATTATCTTTACTAAGACACACATGAGTGTTTTTAGTATGCCATTATTTTACGCGAGTTCTTTTAATAGGACAGACAGGTGTTTGCTAACTATTAATTAATACATAAAATTATACTTTTGGTAAGTTATCCACATACTACGGCGTCTGATCTGCGTTGAGTTCATCGCTCCCTCCTCAGATTGGTGATGTCGTTGAAGGCACGTAACGCATCTCGTGATTTATCCTTGCATACACACTTCACTTAGAATATCATACCCCGGCATATTCCGATATTGCAATAGAATACTGGCAGGTAACCAGTTATAGCGTTAATTTTTGTAATTCAATTTACAGTTTTCACAAGACTGTTATAGACACATATTGCGATCTTATTCATTTTATAAGTTACTTATTACTATATTCTTAGTTCGCACTTGTTAATATCGATCGTATTACATACGTTTTTGTCGACTTTGTTCTATGAAATAACGTATAAGTGATACTGCTTCACAATCATTATACATATAAGATCTTAGTACGTTTTCAGTTAATTCGCGGACTTTCACTTCCGTCACGACTCCTAACTGTTAAGTTACGCTTTTAAGATACTTATATCATACTCCATCAACACTCACGACCGTCTCTTCGAAATAATACTGTTATTAGACTCCATCAACACTTATGACCGTCTCTCCGAACATTTACTATTAGACTTCTGACTGTCTCACACTCTCGAAAATTTATATTAGACTCCTTGTTCGCGTTCTCGGCTTATTTTATATACTGAATCCACCGAATTCCCACTCTAGACTCTCTTCTCCCATCGGTTCCTTCTTATTGGTTATCGTTTGTCTCTTCCACGGGAATCCCTCCTATTTTCCCTCACTTGATACTCTGCCAAATTCCCATTCGTTTTCGTTCTAGTTTTCTTAGAAACTTTCTATTAAAAACCCGCCTCCGTTGAGCTTTGGCTTCTGATAGAATATCTCATTTTCCTACCCCATTGCCTTCCTTTTTGGATACACCCTCCGTCTGTGGCGGTAGTCCGATTTCACGCATGTCAAACATCCTGACATCTTGTTCTTCTGTTCTTTTCAGACAAATTTCTCAAATTGCCACCAATGCATCTGCTTAACAAATACACTTAACGTCGCTATAAATTTTCTAGTCTTCCCTTGTCATGCCCCTGCTGACTTCTACACACAAGCGTGACCAATTTCTGCATTGTCTTATTCTGTCCATCTGCGTCCCTGTTAGTTCTCACGCGCTTGGTGTGGTCGTTTCTAAGGAACGTCACCTCTGCTGATGTTTCTCTGTGTCTTAGCTATAGAAACCTCTCGCTTTACTTCGCTTCCCGCCGTCTTTGTTAATTGGTTCACCCATTGTAACCGTATCTTACCGGATATGTTCTTTGTTCGTAATACATCTGGTCGATCCCTTCCATTCAATGAGAACAGTGTCTCGTTGCCTCGTTGATGAGTTCATACATGTGGTGTGGCCTTGTTCTTGTTACCCGCGACGATAGCTTTCTCAGTAATACTCCCGTGACTCTTATGCCTTTGTTTTCTTAGTTTATAGCTCGACACTCCTTAATTTCTTTAAGTGACCATCTGCTATCTTGGATTTATGGCCTGTCCAGAACCATGCTCTGCCGTTGCTAAAGGATTTACGCTCCTTTTGTCCTAACTGCATCGTCATTGTCAAACCAACAGCTGCCTCTTGTGTCATCTTTTCTCTATACAAAAATTTTTCGCGTTTTGGCGTTACAGTAATTAAATACCTAAACATTCCTTTCCAAATAGCCTTACTGATCCCATACAAATGTCAATACTCTAAGAAATACAAACAGTCGTAATGAAGAATTTAAACCCTAAGGGAAGTGTTCCATCTAATTGCTGGCAGAGTGGCATCAAGCATCAAAATAATGCCAGATAGCAATAAAGTTTATCTGCAATATAACATTAATAATCACATTTTGCCCATAACAGTGGAAAGTTGCGCAAATAATAAGGTTGCCTAAACAAGGGAAACCAGTTAACAAAATAAGTTTATATAAACCTGTCAGCCTTTTCCCGGGGACAGTTTTACAGTACCATGACTTCAAACATTAATAAACAGTCAAAAGATTATTCCTGATCATTCTTCCTTATCTTGCAAAAACAATGTCATTACAGAAAACGTGAACCACAGTCACCAAAATTTGTAGTAAGTTTAAAGAGGGAAGACTGCCCTGCACCATCTTTGATGTAAGCCGGATTGACGTTTGGCATGCGGGCTTATTATTTAAAGAGAAGAAATATCTGCTACGCCCTTATTATTCCATGGAAAAGTTGTAACTTCAATATAGATATTTTTGCTTAATACCAAAACGAATATACAAATCTTTATACAGTATTATAAATTCAGGAGTCCCGCAAAAAAGCATATTGAGGCCAATCCTCTATTGGCTGTATAATGCAAACATACTAACATCTAGATCAACTATGATGGCAACATTCGCAAATGGCACAGTCATCCTAGCATCGCATGCAAATGTTGCTACTGCTTCAAGAAACTGCTTCAACAACATAAACGGAGCCCATAAATGGTTACAGCGATGGCCAATAAAAGCGAATAAATTCAAATCGATTCACGTAACGTTTAGCTTCAAACGACATAACTGTTCGCCTGTAATATTAAATAGCTCTCAATTGCCTCGGAGAGAAGATGTTAAATATCGTCGCGTGCATTTGAACAGATGTCTTACATGGTGAAAATAGAGAGTAACACAAAGTCTACAGCTTCACCATACCTCTAAACAGATGTACTGGCTGCTCGGAAGAATATACTTTCGATGTCTCTGAAGAATATACTCAGAGATGTCCCTGGATGTTCCTTAGAGAATAAACTCTCCTTTATAAGGTTATACTAAAACCAATCTGGACGTACAAAGAATTCAGCTATGGGGAACAACAAGTAATTTAAGCATAGAGATCCTGCTGCGTTCTAGTACAGGTCACTCAGGACCCCCGTGGTATGTGACAAATTACGTCGTACAGAAACCAACATCATTACACGAGGTACACAAATAACCTACAGCGCACCCAAAAGAGATGGCAAGGAAGGTTTTGCATGAGACACAAAACACAGAAGGCTAAAATTCTTCAGACAAACGCACATATAAAATAGGCTTTTGATATTTTGAAGCACCTTCCACATGAAACTCGTTCACTAACATGATTTTTGCTTAATATTATTAAGTCGTGTTGTAACAAATTTCAAAATAAAATATAAGGAAAGAAAAACATTCACAGATATATATATATTAAATAATTATTAAATATTAAACTAACATATAAGTTTTAATCACACACTTGAAAAAATATTGAATAAAATAATTTTTGTACGATGTGTTTCTGTAGTTGACATTTAAGTGACAATGACGCTTCAATAATGGAAGAAGATGTACGTGCCAGCAACGTTCAAGCATCTGTCGCAACTTATCTGCATTGTTGCATATGGTGCAAGTATGTATGAATGAACTAATCTGCTTCGTGTTAGTTGAAGTTTTTTTAGGACGTGAATCACATATTTTACCGTTTACTTGACTGTACTATTTATTCGCATTCTTTCAGAACACTATTAAACGGTGCAGATAAGAGCTATGCAGTAGACAATCATTTTTATTTGTTTTTTAACTTTCAGTACTGTTTGATTGAAACATGTTTGAAACATTCTTTTTTAAACAATTGGCAATTACAGACACAGTGTAACGTAAGTTTAAATATTTAAATAGAATAATAATTTTAAATTGCAGATCACCTTTTAGTTGTGTCTTTAATAACGCGTTTGCTATTTTGTCATTTGCAATTAAGAAAGATCAGTGTTTCGTATTAAATTTGGGAAACGCGTAACACAAGAATCTAGAGGTAGCCTATTTGTTACAAAGTGATCGTTTTCAAAAACAAATATCTTGGTCATGGTAGTCATTTGATTTAAAATTATATTGAGCAGAATATTCTGTGGGTTACGTAGTAACAACTAACTTAGTCGTTATCGGTATTATATTAATAAAATTACTTACGTGTTTCCGATATGACTGTATAAGCGTCCATATAATATTAATTTTAAAAAATAGGCGAATTTCAGTCTATACAATTTGACTAGTATTACTGACTAGTATATTAAGTTTTCAAAATAACATTTTAAAACAGGTGTTTCTGTTGTAGCTGTGGTGAGGAAAGTAGCTGAGCAGTGCTGTATGCGACTGTTGCAAGGCGACAATGTCCTTTCTCTTTGTCTGGATGATCGTGCCACAGAATTCATTATAGGTGAATAGTCAGTGACCACTGATATAGGCCTGCTTGGGAAACGCTTAGATCGCTCAGTTACATAGCGTACAGAGTGCCATAGGACGTGGGTATTACACAAGTGCGACATATTATCTTTTATGACCAGCTTATAAAGTTGTTTGTAGTAAAGTAAACGCTAGCTCAAAATGTGAGCCGTGGGGACATCGCAATTAACCTTTTGCACACTTGACTGTAAAAGTCAGTTCTAGAAACATTGTCCATACAGACCGCTACTTCAACAATTATGATAATGTAGGCGGAATAATTATAAACACTTTTTGGGTCAAAGTTGTTTACAATCTAGCAAACACGTTGGTTTTATAATTTAGGACTTACAAAGGAATAAAAAGCACTAACACGAGATATTCCAGGCTAGGCTAATATGAAGAGCTTACATGTCACTTGAACAAAAAGCTTATTACGTACTTTACTCAAACTTATCTGGACGCTCTATTGTAAATCGAACAGCGTGTAACTTTTAAAATTCAGGTGTACACCATTCGAAATCTTATGAATCACATTATGAAATGGCTTTCTGAAACAGGTGAACATCAATCAACACGCTCGCTCACGCTATCGTACTATACGTCTGAATAACAAGTGTGTGTGTGTGTGTGTGTTTTATACATGCAATCGTTTCTGCATGCAGTCTTTGTATAAACCCGATAGAAATCTTGTGTGACTGACGGAGTGGCTCGACCTATAAACAATGAAAAATGGAGTGTAGGCTAATGTTTATAGAGACAACACTTCATTAAACAAACCACTTTATTTAATGACTATATTCTATAAATCCAAATACGTGGGGAACGGAGATGCGTGCTGTTCAACAAAATAAACATAACTTGCTCTACAGTATTTGAACTTGCTGTTACAAACACCAGAGGGTGCTACGCCACTAAATATTTTCTTTATAACACAAGGTAACACTACCTTTTCATTCATCATAACACAGCACCCACCAAAATCAGCATGGGCTGTATTTTAATTCCTGGAAATACAATTTGCTTAAAAAACAAATTAGAAACATTATAAATAAACAAAAATAACAAAAACATTGTTCTAAAATAGTTGAAAAAGAAGAATGGTAAAAACGATACACAGAATAAAAATCTATCAACAATAATAATAAAAAAGAAAAACAGTAAACAGAAAATTTAAACCATAAAACAATCGAGTCGTGCAAGGCTGCGTAATAACCTCCATTTATTTATTATTCAATTTTAAAGGTGCGAATTTGAGGTAAAACTCTGAGAGCTGGAAAACGAACAACTTAGATTTTAATTATTAAAATATATAGAAGTGGTATGAAATAGTTTATTTTAATGTATTTTATTTGTTATATAACTTCGGATTCAAATGTTTTAAACAAATCAGTATCATAAAGATTCCGCGTGTGCCGTGCCTACACGGCGCTCCGTAAAAACACCGTATTATATTTCTTAACGGGCCTTATATTAAAATATTTGTCAGCTGTTTTCGTTCTCGCTAACGCGTAAATAGGCGTCGGTAACATGTAAGAGTGCGTGTCCTACCGGATGCCAACGCACTCTAGTGACTAATTAGCATATTCAGCTTTCTCAGCGTAAGGACTCGCCAGTCCTGATATAACCGGCGGCGTATAAACAGCTATCTGCCTGGCGGAGAGAGAGTCGTTTTGATTGTTATAAATTTACTATCTGCCATGGGTACGTAGGCTCTAAGTGACCTTCCGATAAGTCTGTTGAATATATTTTGTTCATTTCAGTATAAAAGATTTATATTTAACCCAAAATTATAGTGGATGCTTGTTGATAGTTAAAGGCTGATTATTTAAGTTGTTCCAAATAGTAATACCGATTAAAATGCTGTAATTATAAGCTACATACAATCATTTCTATTGTATAAAAGGGGCGTAGAAATGAAAAAGTTATTCTGTTATTTTATGGCGAACTTTACAAACTATCTGTGACCACGTGCGGCTGTATTGCACACGCCTGTTTGAGTTTGTTAAAGTGGGCATATCCACTCGTTATTTTGTGATTTACTATATGTACATTTATGCTTGTCACGAAGATAATTCTATAATAATGTAGTGTTGAGGCCTTGAGTTGGTCAGAGTGTTTTAATTGACAAACTAAGGGTGAAAAATGTTAGAACAAGTCGGTGAACGGTTGGAGTTTGATATGCTGTGGTATGCTTTGATTACGAATTAAAGGCCAGTTAATTAATTAATATTATGCATGTATAGGGTTCCCGATATTGGAGACTTGATCCGCTCCGTTTGGAGGCTGTAAACCTGCCACCACGACTTAAAGAAAATATGATTGACTGAGCTCTCGTGATTCTGGCCGCCAGGGAGAAGCTGCCGTTCCTCATGTCGCGATAGCCCCAAAAACATCTTATGGACGAAAGCAGGTGACATTTAAGCCTTTTATAATTCACTCTAGGCCGTGGAAGTAGACTCCATATGCTGTGCAATTCACCAGTAAAAGCAAATTCACTCAATTCAGATAACTATTGTGCTCACGTCCGTCGGGACATTAGTGATTACGAACCTTACGAACCTTCTCTATTTAAATCATTATGTAATTACGCCTCAAAAAAATTGTGAACCCGGGGGCAGGCAATGTGTCCGGCCATCATTATTCTTGTTACTAATTTTATTAGGTTGCAGTTTTGATACTGGGGGGGGGGAGTAAGAATTTTAGCAGATTTATGTGGGTATTTTTTTGATATATATATGTATTATAATATAAAAAGGGGTTGGGTTTTTTTGGGGGTTTTACGGGCTCTGTTGTTCTGTAACCTGAGGCCGACATCTGTTGATGCAGTTGTCTGCATGCATGGGACATGTCATTATGTGCTGGAACTGGTATGGGCACATGTTTGCGCCCGGGTAGATTCAGCCGTCTGTGAATTCATTTAAATATTGTCATGAAGCTTAAGTTATTTATTCTACAATTTTATAACATTATTCCGGCTCTTTAATAATTAAATTCATGATTGTTTTTTTTTAAATGCCAAGCTCAGTTCAGGATTTCTCATGCTTTTAATATAGAATTATTTTTCTGGTTTCTCATTGTGCCATTTTATAATTGTAAAATTTATAATATCCGCTTCTGTTGATAATAATTTTCTGGTGATCATAATACACTTGAATAATTTTCTTGAAAATTCTGTATTCTTATAGAAGCACAGGGGAGAGTGAAAGTCTACTATTTTATAGACCATACAGACACGTTATTCATGTGAGGGTAGTTGCTATCAGGGGACAAGCCCAAATTTCCAATTATGATTTTGTAATAGGAGAGAGTGTACAGGCTGCTGTGCCAGTCGAAATTGCCGAATTCTAGTCTTTTTAATTAATCCAGTTTTTTTACTTAAATCATGTTCTTGTGGGGTTCATGGGTTCTATTTATGAGAATTCTTATATACAGAAATAAAGCTTCAACAAAGGTGTACAAACATGTGAAGTACAATTTGAATACCGGAGAAGTACCTTATGATAAGGTAATATGTTAGAATAAGTAAATACAAGTGCAAGGACATGTATGGCTTACACGCCAAAAATGCATTTTACTAAAATTGTAAATATTTTAATATTTAGAATTAATTGGTAAGAGAAATGGACTCTAAACACCTAAATATAAGTATTAGAATAAAATTACATAAAAATAAAGTGGAAAAGACTTAATTATATTAAGAACCACAATAAGTGAATTTTCGGGAAGTGAGCTAGGTTATTTATGAACGGATTTGTAGCTTGTTTGGACTTTATAGAAAGACCCAAGTATCCGCAGAATAATGGTACCAATAGTTTATTAATTAGACAAGTCATAAGAAAGTTATGAATAATAACAAATTTTCTATCATTTCCAAAAAGGGTTGAACGCGTCACAGCTTACTCTCAAACCCAAAAACTGACGCCAAAAAATAAAATTTTTAATGTTACTAAAGCGTTTGGGGTTGAGATTAAAGAATTTTCAACCAATGGGAAGAGCTAATTTTAGGAGACGCCAGAACCGACTTCGATGAGAAGCATCAATTGTTCTTGGACCATCAAAGCGAATGGAACGCACGTCAGTCAGTGACAAGATTTTTGAATTTGTGCGCGTCCCTCAGTATAGTCAAGCATTGTAACATAACCTAAGTAAACATCCATTACGTGTGACAGTGCAACGAGTGATGTGATAAATAATAACCATCGCCAGTGTATAATAAGAGCGATGAGGAGTGTTAAATGCAGGGAGTACTATTTATTAACAATATTTAAAAAAAATGGAATCTAATAATTACCGATTGATGAATTTTATGTTGACACTGCTCTAGTCAAGCACGGGTTGTACATGACTAAATTAGTATACAATTGTCAGTTAATAGGTATATGTGTAAAGGTTCTCGATTTTATTAACTGTATTGATTAAATAAAATATTATTGATATTTTTAAAGAAAATAATAAACTAATTCAATATGATAACAAATGTCGAAAATAACAAGAGTAAATATAGACGCTAACTTGACTACGTCGATTGCTGAATCAAGTCATTTATAAATTAACATTCGAGAACAATCATTGCCGTTAATAAACAATGCAATCACTTTAAATATATGTTATGTATAGTTTTAAGATTTGTTATACTATAAATTAAATATTTTAGTAACTCACTTTGAGCAACAGGTTATTCTAACCTATACGGAACAAACGTTCAATATCAACACTGAGTCCTGTTTTAAATTTAAAATCATTTGAAGAGACTCAATTAATAAGAATTTATGTCTTAAATAAATTACATTTCATTGTTAATACTTAGCCAAATAATATTATTTTGATACGCAGCGTTTATGAACGTGCATCACACCTATCTGAATAGCGAATAATTTTACACCAGTTGTACCATAATACGATAATTTCTGATATCGTATTTAAAGTTATTTTGCTGATTTTTAATTATTCTGTATAAAATATTATTGTTATGTTTCAGCATCTTTGTAACTTGTATCATGTCAATTAAAAGAACACACGAATTTTGGTAATTATAACCAAAATGAACCAAATAAGGTTAGCAATAATACTGTATACCATATCAATGTTACCAGCCCTGAGCTGAAAGACTCTCATTAATTAATTAACTTGTTTTTTAACAATTATTTATTGTTTTAAAAGGATTTCAATTTGAATTAACTTAACGTTAATAAAGTAATAGTTCTCTTACCTGTGGATCAGTCTTATTATTTTTTTCAAAATAGGCACAAGAAAAGTTATTTAAAGAGCAATTGTTTCCTAAGGTGGCAGCACGACAATCGAGCGGTCAGTATTTGAATTTCAATTCAGTATCAAACACAAAAATTATTTTATTTACTGTACACATACTAATACACAAGTGACATATTCTGCAATTTGTGTTGTGACATTTCAGTGATACAGGGCATATATTGGAAGACTGAGGACATTCACCGATGGTAAGTGAAAAGGTAAACCTACCAGATTGCATCGAGAGAATTTTAACATTCCTTTTAAACAACCTTATACTAATTAAAATCTTAATAACCCTAAGAATCATTACAAAGTAACAAACCGTGTTATTACAAAGAACTAAATATATTTAAATTGTTGTATTATAACGTGACGCTCCAAAAGGGGGTTTGATTACAGAGAATATATCCATAAATAAATTCGTTTTATTATAACGTGGCGCCCATCGCGGTGCATGATTCACAACTTTTAATAAAACGTTAAAATTTTTATATAACAACGTGGTTTGAAGATAACAAGAAATTAACACATAAAAACAATATAGATTGTGTTGATTTATTATAATATATATACTGTTGAATTATATTAACAAAATTTAAATTATTATGAATATGAAAATACTTGCAAAATTAACTTAATTATATGAAGATGCATATATACTGTTGAATTATATTAACAAATTTTAAATTATTATGAATATTAACATACTTGCAAAATTAACTTTAATTATATGAAGATGCATATATATACTGTTGAATTATATTAACAAAATTTAAATTATTATGAATATGAAAATACTTGCAAAATTAACTTAATTATATGAAGATGCATATATACTGTTGAATTATATTAACAATTTTCCTTGAATTAATATGAATATGAAACGACTTGGGAAAGGCACTACAATTGTATGAAGAAGTATCAGAGGTTGAATGGTATGGGTAAATGTTAAATTGAAATTCCTATGCAGAGGTGTAGGAAATGAAGTATGCATATAATAAAAATTGTTATTGTTGTCTTACAGCAGAGTTTCATTGCAAGTCCCGTCTCACTGGACCCAGGGCATTTTTTTGCTTCTCTAGGCCTTCCGCCTAGTTTTAATTAACTAGTGGCCCCTCTTTCAAAAAAAAAAAAAAAAAAAAAAAATTGGGTTTTTTTTATAAAGCATAAAAAATTTGAAAGAGGGGTTACACGCGTTATAATTCTTATATTTTTAGACTAAAGTGTCCTATAAAGTAAATGTTCAATATTACTTAAAATTGAATATATAACTGAACAAATTATCTGTAAGCAATGTACATAGATAAACAAAACTAGACCCAAAGGTAAATTCAGCTACTAGATGTTCAGCTTATATTTTTTTAAATCGCTTTTCATCGCTTCGACATAAACATTAGTTGGTATTCTAATTACACGTATGTTGATAACAATTAAGTAAATATTCGAATGAGATGTCAATTGTATGAATTGAGTAATGAATAAGTAATTTTTATTGAAAAAATGTTCATTAAATAAGTAGAAATAAAGAAAATAGAGCTATAAAATATAAGCTTTATAAAAATATAGAGCTATCTAGCCAAATGAGTCTTAATGCTTCACTTACGATTATTAACTAATCGTAATAAAGGATTTGGTGATAATAAGCTGGTTGATAAATCTAACGAAAGTATTGATACAGTATTAAAATTTCAAGTAAGAAAACAAGATAGGAATATTAAAGAATGTATATGAAATCAAGAATTTCGACAAAGTAATCAGTTCCTTGTATCCTACTCAGTATTGCTTAAAAACCACAAAAAACAGTAGGCACTGTTGGAGTTACTAACGCTGAGTTTAGTAACGTCTTACCCAGCTGGCAGAAAACGTCTTACCCAGGCGGCGTTGTCGTAGGATCGGTAAGAAATTAATGAGAACAGCAAATTCCTATGTCTTGTATTTTATTTATTTCTCACAATGTTGACTAATTGGTAAAGTGTTGTTGAAGAACGGGACAACGGTAAGACTTATATGCTACACTTATATGTCTAGAGTACATATCATGGTGTTCTTAAAAGTTGTGAAGTCAGTTGGATCCGTGGGCAACACGAATCTGAACTTGCCGTTGACAAACTGTTTCAGACAATCATAGGACGCCTCAATGTTAAAGTCCACGGTGAGCAGAAGCGGTATGTTGGGATTGCAGGGCTAGTCGCTAACTGATCTGTGTAGGAAAGTATTAGATGACAGAGAAACATCTCGATGTAGTTGAGTGGTACCTATGGATGAATATAGACTGACAGTAGAATGAATTCGAATTGGTTGGGCAACTGAATTTTAACTAGTACATCTTCGCCTACATGAACATCATGAACGTGAACTTCTCGTTTGTATAGTAAACTTGTATAAGATACGTAGCCCAGCATCGTAGGACGTCTTAGCGGGCACAGCGACTGCGTTATGCATTTCAACTTGGTGGCTGCGATGAAACAAACGCACAACGTCTTGTATACCACTGTTTAGTGCGAAAGTGTGATTCTATTAACCTTTGTTCTTCAGCCGTCACTCATTGTCCGCTACCGATTTTCATTAAGATCGCTGAGAACTGAACGTCGCATAAGTTGAACGAGAACGGGGTTTTGAATAAAACTGCGAAGCCCCTTGTATATCGGGCTTGCGTTGACCAGCGGCAAGTGTTTGAAATCCTAACTTAGAATGACGAGTAACGCGCCGATTGCGTATGTGTAATTGGCCGTTACTTCCTGTAGACGGGTGAAACATATTCGAGTTGATCATGCTAAATTCGGAATATTTGTAAGTTTTCATAACTCAAATCGTGTTGTTAGCTTGACTGCGTGAGTTTAAACGCCGAATACACCATGGTACCTCCCAAGTTTACTGCCGCCTTGCCGGCCACATACGCTCTAGAATCAACTCACGCTGTCCCTGTTGGTTAGGCGCATAATTTGACACCATTCCTCGCTACTCTCGACGTTGCTGCGTCTACGTACGGCCGGTATACAGGCGAATGTGAGCGGATCAAAGTCATCGATGTTGTCGGTGGCTGTGCCGTCGCTTAGTAGATTCTTCCATATTACTGTATTGGTACCTTCATCCAAATCCTTGTCGTCAGCGTCACCTATAATTAAATTCTCGCTGTTCCTGCGTGTCCTTCTCGTTTGTAGTGACGAACTGAGCCAAGCTCACACCGTGCAAGTCTTGTGGTCGCTCCTCGTATTTCTGAACGATCGACTTAGTCCATATGTCGGTGCTGTTTTCGCTCAGACTCTCTTTGTCCACAACGCTCTTCCTCTTATGAGAGGTGTGTCGCTCGTGCGGTTGCACAGTGCAAACGCAATACACTATTCGACTGCACATGCTCATCAGCATTCTCAGCAAATACCAAGCCGCTTCTTGCGCAGACATCTCTACCGTGTTTAGCATCTAAACACTGACTTTCGTAAGTAATTTGCTGTAGTCGCACTCCGGGTGTTCCTTATGCATTTCAGAAGTTCGCAGTGTAGATTACTTATGCTTCTGTTGCTGTTTGAACTTTTCCGTGAATGTCTGCTGTATGGTTTTTAGAAGAGCACGCTCGGTCTTTTGATCGTGGCGCATAGTGATTCAGATGTCTCTCGTAATTCAAGCAGTTGCTTTTGAAGAATGCGTCTACGCTCTTGTTCTCTAAAGCCGAGCACTGTTCTTCCCCTGTAACTGCAGCAGCGCACGACGTTGGTCAGTGCTAGCCATCGGTATGAGTATTCGGGTTTCTTTCATTGGAGAGAATGATATGTTGAAACGAACAATGTCTCACCGCGCTTGGTGCACGTGAACGTGTGGCGATTTATTTGATTAGTAATCTTGTCTCATATGTAATCGTCGCTCACTGAACACAAGTCTGTTAGTAAGTTGATTGCTTGTGGCATGTTCTCGCCGACTGGCTCGCGAGGATTGTTCTCAAGCCACAGTAGTATATGTGCGTGTGGGCTTCCTCTGTGCTAAAACTCAATTGAGGCACCAGAATTGAGAATAATGTAAATGCAAAAAGGTATTTGTTTAATAAGTACAGTAATAGATGTAATCAGGTAATCTCTCACACCACGTGGCAAAATCAGACTATGTGTAAATTTTATTAATTGTATAACAAACTGAATAATTATATAATCAAAATTGAATTATGTTAACCCACAGGGGTAAAGTTTATAATATGAAATTTAACAAAACTAAATGTTTTCAAGATAAGGCCCAGGTGGCCATATAACCGTTGCAAGGTGTGTAAAACTATCATTTTAAGTAGCCCTACAGCTGTGTTAATATTATATATGGGTTTTGGTGCGTGTGAGGGTTCTGTGGGAATTAGTTTTGAGAACTTATCGCTGATAATATGTTGTATGAGAGGGTCCTCCGCGGAAGACGGGGAACAGCTCCATCCTGAACCATTAACATCTAGACTCTCTCTCTCAACTTTATCTGCCGGAGGAGAATAGCGAGGACGAACCACACACCCTATCATGTAGACCAGGAGATCACCACTTCACACTGTAGCGTGACAGAAAATCCACTACATTTTAAGTCATGTGAAATCATAAAGTTTAATTACACCAACAAATGTTATAATAATATTGAATGACATTTAAATAAATCAGAGGAATGAACCACAATAAATAAAAATCCTCATTACTTAATATATAAAAACCACTGTTAAAAGAAACCAAAGAAAGTATTGAAGCAACTCATCAACTCATTGTATAATATCAGTAAGTTACCCAGGAAGCTCGGAGCAGTAAACCAGTTATATAAGACCATATCAATGAAAAAAGAGACTCAATTAAAGAGTGGTGAATACCAAAATACCCCAAAAACAAGAAGAGGGAAGAATAAAGTTTGTGAACAGGAAGAAAACAATACCCTGAAACCTATATAGAAGAATAAAGCCACAGTGAATAAATTAAACGTTCCAAACATAACCTCAGTCGTGATAACACCAAGTAAAGGTACACCAAGGGGTTTACCCAAGAATGAGGAAGGAAGAACAGAAGAGTGAAGACTAGACGAGGGACAAGAATGAAGACTAGAAGAGGGACAAGAATGAATACCAGAAGGAAGATACGAAGAAGGACAAGAAGGAAGACAGGAGGAGAGGAAGAAATAGTATGAAAGAAACACCGTAGTAAAACCTATTATTATATAAACTACTATCAATCCCAAACCCACAAAAACTATGCAAAAGAAAGTATAACATACCCAAAATCTTATAAAATGTAATTATTGAGAAAACTAAAGTGCTGTATAGCGTTATAAGAAGTGCACCGGCTAAAGCTATTGTGTAATAAAGAAAATAAACTAGTCTTAACGGTCCATGATTACTAAAGGTCTGGTCTGAGATAATAAGACTCAAAATATCAGAACCAACAGTGAAAGTGAATTTGTGTAAGTGTTGTTTTAAAAAAAAAAAAAAAAATGCAATAAACTTAAAGTTGGTGATATTATAACTTAGTAGTATGCTATATCATAACTTTGAAATCTAATAATAAACAGCATAATAAAATAATAAAATGGAAGGTTTCCAGTATTTTATTATTTTAATGTAAATCTTTATTTACAAGACATTTGTAAAAAATGATAATAAATAGAGTATGGGAGTTAATGTTTACTGATGTAGGGGATCACAATAATAATGGTTTAAACCAGAAAGGACTGGTACTAATATAGTATGAATAAGTGTAACATGTTTAAATAGACTGTTATTTCACAGTCCTAAAATCAATGTGTTAAATAAATGTATTTGTAAGGTTTATTAGAAAATAAGATTTATGTTATGTGTTTTAAAAAGAATTATGTTTGATAAATAATAACCTACATACCAGTAATAATGTTCTAATAGGTATGCTATGTTAGCTCAAAAATAGTTAAAAGATATATGTTCAAACCATATCTGCAATATGTTCAATTGTGCAGATTGCTAAACCATGTTCATAATTATTTATTTTAATAACTGTAGTGTTAATTAACTACTACACAACACAATAAGTTATAAATCATGTTATTTTCATATAATTGTAATTATGTAAAGTCAGAGGAGGAATTAAGTTTAAATTATTTGAGAAAGAAAGAAATATAAAATTCTAAAATCTAGGCCATTTGGTGAAATCAGAGAACCAATATAAAATAGTATAATTCACTTATAAATTCTGTAAACTACCAAGATTTATATAAGATAACACAATTAACCACTACTAGGAATGATCCTATGAATTAAAATGATAATAAGGAAATATACCTTAACATTTTGTAAATTGTCAAAATATATAAATTAATTAATTTTAAAGAGCAATGTCAAATTTACAGATTAACACGAAAAACCAGTTCAAAGGTGTAATTTATATGTATTTAAGGAAAGGAAGAGGAATATGACTAATTAAAGTTTATTATAATAGTATTAATAATATTTAAAATGGAGGAATTTTATATAAAGACGGAAATCCAATTTTGAGCCTATATTTCCAAAATGTGAACAAAATTTGTTAATTTCCACAAAATGTCCACAGATATGGACTATAATACATCAATTTAAAGGGAATGAGATGATTAAACCAATAATAAGGTTAATAATTCATAAAAGTAAGGAATAAAATAGATAAATTCCATATATAATGTAATATTTTCTAATGTGTATGGGAAGTCGAAATATGTTAACAATACTTTTTCAAGGATTAACTGGGCCAGATTTATGACCAAGTTAATTAGTCTTTTGTTGAATATCAAGCTGGACAGTTGTGTGAAGAACGTTTCTTTAAATCGAATTGAAAATGATACTAGTGTTTAGCCATTGAAATCAGTGAAACGAGAGTTAGGCGATTTAAACACTTTTTAAAGCTAAAGCTGTTAATACATTCACGACAATAGTGAAAACAAACACTTAACTACATAATACGAGTGATAGAAACAAGTAAAACACTATATCTCAACTGATATATTCTGCAATTCCTAACCAATAATTTGAGAACTTAACCGCAGAAGTTGAACACATAGAAAATAAACTAACTAACACCAGTTTACACAGAACACTTCGCCAAAATACACCAAACAGATTAACAGACATATTACACCAGTGCGGGGACATTTTAGACCTTGATGAAGGTAATTTTATAGTAATTTTCTGACACGACGCATATGCAGTAACCAAAACCAACTCGAGTAGCGGCCATCTTGAAAACGAAGTCGGCTAACCATATCGCAGTGACGTCAGTCTTCATTGGTTTGACAAAACATTTATTCAAATATTATATACTGAATTATTTAAAATACTATTGAATAGTAATTATTGTATGTATATTTTTAATTGTTAATGTTATACTTTCTCGTCACCCTTCTCTGACTATTAATTCTAATCGCTCAAAGAACCTGTCTTTTAATATAATATAACATAAAATTTTGTTCTGTATGACACAATCGATAATTCCCGAGACAGAGTCGATAATTGCTCTCCATCGATAAAATATCGATTATTAATTTAAAATTGTCAATAAATCTTTATATTTCCATTATTTTGTATCTGTACTTATTTCACAGGGTAATTTAAGGGTATTTATAAGGCTGAAGGACTTAAGTGAGAAGAATGTATTCTATTTTGAACAAGATATTGGACCAGTCAGAAAAGTCACTAATCGATTATTACCTGGAGTTAATCTATTTAACTCCAGACTTGGTGCAAATCTTCAAGAAGTGCTCGACGGTCAATAAATACCTACCTGTTATTAAAATTTTTACCAGAACCTTTTAAAAAACAGATTTATCTCTTATACATAGCTCTATCAACATAACCAAAATTATTTTATTATTTTAAAATTCTATTTTTATTGAATTTTCCGTTTAAATTTTATTCTTTTGTAACGACCGGCATACAGCGGTCTGGTGACCAAGTGGCTAGCCCAAACAGTGGGACTTATTTGATTACAGCCATATAACAGGGTCTTCTTACAACACCCATGGAAAAAATAAGGTGATATCAATCCATATTATATTTTTTACACCTTGTGATGTAACCCACTAGAACCAGTGGACATAGAGTCACTCTACAACAATGACTTTAAGTTTTAAACATTTTAATTGGGTCCCCGGTTAACGGGACAGAATAGTGCGTGGACTTGGGGGGGTTCCTTTGTACATTTTGTAAATCTGTTGTATAAATTGTGAGCCCAGGGGTTGACATGTATCTGTGGCTGCTCACCATTCAGACGTGTAAATTTCCTTCTTAGTTTTAGTATAAGGGTATTATTAGTGCTACTAATTCATTCAATCAACATGTAATCTCACTGGTTCAATTTAGTTTTCATTTTATATTTTAATTTCTCATTTTTAAATTCAGTTTGGATTATATAGGGATAGAAGTTTCTTTGGTAGTTAAGTCGGGTCACCAGTTTAATCCTGTATAGGTGCATTTTCATGCAGAGTTAAACATGCTGTTGGGACAGGTTGAGTTATGCATTATCTTGCCTAGGAACATGTCGGCCTTTGGGCCAAATTACTTTTAAAAAGTTATAAGGTTTATGACACGTTACTATTTTCAAGACTTAACAAAATTTATCAATATTTAAATTCTTTTAATTAATTATGATCACTGGGGTGTTCACTGTATTCTAATTATAATTACTCCAAGTCTAAGTGCTCAATGTGGCAGCACTTTCTAATAGTATCAGGCACTTTGCCAACTCTTGAATTTATTATGTCCTGGGGCCACTGGTGTTGTATACATAATCAGTTATACACATCCATATGTTATACACATTGTGCTGAGTCAAAAGATTCAGCGCGAGTTCAGTAATTTTATTGGCATTTTTGACGGTAAGGACAGTACAAAAGTTAAAGTAATAAGGAGTGCTGCTCTCTACCCGCGGATGGGAGAGGCTGCCGTTTTCGATTTTTCATTGTTTGATCGGTGTTTCCATCTGCTGAGTTTTTGCAGCAGTTTTAAACAGTGCTGCAGCCTGGTGAGATTTTCGTTACCCAGACGAGTACGGCGTTCCTTTTTTTTGTCTCAACATGGTAGCCTAACTCATGGGCTCGTGGAAAATTTCTTCGGTGGAGAGAAGTGTGAATATCTAGCATCTACATCTTATAGCTATGAGATAAGTTTCTTAACGACTGCGGTGAGTTTTGATTTCATTATATTAATTATATACTAAATTTTTAAAGGAGAAAACGTTTTTTTAGTAAGCTTGAGTAAGCGTGCCCACTTGTTGAATCATGCATGGTGAGAGACGTACTTGTTCGTAAAGTTTTTATAAACCAATAAAACTTGATTATTGGAGTGTCAGAATCTCGGCTTTAATACCTAAAGTACAATAACCACAATATATTTAATTTTGCACTTTCATTAACATCGATGTAACGAGATTCGGTTGAGCACTTAACCTGTTACACAATGTGTCGTCATTAAGTGGTATAAAGTTTTGCTACAATGACAGTAAAACTTTATACATATATAATTGGGAACTTACTCAGGCACGTTTTAAACGTAAATCATGTCTCATTCAAAGTAGTAGTATTCTCAGATTCTATGGAGTAAAAAACTATGTGTTTTAAATAAATTCTTCGCCACGTGGTAACCTCAATTTCACTCAAAGTAATAAGTTCATAAGATGTTACAGAGCCAAGATAAATTATTGTATTGCAGAAGCAACTCACATTCAGTGAGGTTCAAGTTATAAAGCGTTATAAAGAATCATTGTTAGAGAACTTTTTTAAGTAAGGCATGTTGGCCAAAATAATGTTACCAAGTTTTATTATGTACAACATAACTAGGTGTTGTTTTTATATATGATTTTGGAGGGTGTCCAAACAGTGGGGGCATTTGTGTGTGGTCTCTCACTAAAAATGTAATGTGTGAACAGGGTTCACCGAATAGAGACAAGTCCTGCTACACGACTGAAAGAATGACATCCTAAAAGCTCCACACTCGACACCGAAGAGAATAAGACCACAACAACATGCCAATCGTGAGATCGCCACGCTACAAATAAGAGATCATCCTTCTGGGCACATATAAGCAGGTGAAAAATATCCATTTATTATTCACACGTAGAATCAACATGGCACCAGTTATACATAATCATCAGTTTTACCGTTCAAGTATACATTCATTTGGATCCCCAACTGATGGGACAGTTTAGTGTGAACACTAAGAATTAATTGTAAAATTTCAATACATGTATAGTAAATTGTCAGTTCAGAGACTGACATGTCTACAACACAGCATCCAACTTAGATTTCCACTCATTTCTTTATAGAGCTTTCGCTACAGATTTAAAGTCAGTTTTGTTATTAGTAATTTTCTCAAGTTTAATTTACTAGGCATAAAAACATATATTTTCTCTTATTTTTAAAATCAGGTTATGTCATTTGTATAAAAAGATTACTGGGGAGGTAGGTGTTTTTTTTAATTAGTTTCAACCAAGCTGTGCCTGTCGAAACACTTTTCAACTTGTTTGTCGAAACAAGGTTGTTGAGACTGGTTATAAGTTGAAGAAACATGTCCATCTCTGACACACAAATGTATTTTTTTATATAAGGTGCTAATATGGTGCAATTTTTCTCTTTTCATTAATTGGCCCTATTTTAGTCTATATAAATTCTTTATATTAATCATGGTAACTGGGGGGCGTTAATTATTTTAAACAATTTTTATTTCTCACCTTAATTAAGTATTTTAGCACTTAGCCACTTAGGCACTTGGTTTTAAATTTTAATGTCCTGGGGACATTTGTATGCAATAGTTTATGATACACATGACGTGCAATTAACCCACACCATGGGGGTACATTTATAGAAATAAATCTTTAATCCTAATTGGGATTCCTATAAAGAAGAAGTTTAGAATTTATATACACCAGAAGGGTAATATAAAAAAAGGGCGTGGCAAGAGACCTTTATGTATTTGTATACTATTGTATATGTAATTTGTCTTGTGGAACATGTTATGTCTGTATATTTCTGTGTACATTTTGGGGGATATATATATATATATATATATATATATAAATACTAGGGGAATACCCGTGCTTCGCTACGGAGTTTCATGTTGTACGTAATGAAAATGTTAGTTTAATTAATAAAGTTCAATTAAAGTAGGTTTCTTAAAAATAAATAGCTGTTGCCCACGACTTCGTTCGCGTGGTCTTCAGTTTAATGCGATAATATATTTATAACAGAATCTATTCTATTGGGTTGCCATAGTAACCAAATCTAATAGTTTGGGGGACCCCCCAGAGGATCGTATCGAAAAAACACCTGTCCTATGTTGGTTCTCCCGTTGCGTAAAATATTTGTGCCAAGTTTGGTTGAAATCGGTCTAATAGTTTAGGAAGAGATGTGCAAGACCCCAAAGGACCCCCCAAAGGATTGTATCGAAAAAAACACTTGTCCTATGTTGGTTCAGTGGTTTAGGAGGAGCTGTGGAAGACCCCAAAGGACCCCATCGAAAAAACACCTATCCTATGTTGGTTCTCCCGTTGCGTAAAATATTTGTGCCAAGTTTGGTTGAAATCGGTCCAGTGGTTTAGGAGAAGATGTGGAAGACCCCAAAGGACCCCATCGAAAAAACACCTATCCTATGTTGGTTCTCCCTTTGCGTAAAATATTTGTGCCAAGTTTGGTTGAAATCGGTCCAGTGGTTTAGGAGAAGATGTGGAAGACCCCAAAGAACCCCCAAAAGGACCCCATCAAAAAAACACCTATCCTATGTTGGTTCTCCCTTTGCGTAAAATATTTGTGCCAAGTTTGGTTGAAATCGGTACAGTGGTTTAGGAGAAGATGTAGAAGACCCCAAAGAACCCCCAAAAGGACCCCATCGAAAAAACACCTATCCTATGTTGGTTCTCCCTTTGCGTAAAATATTTGTGCCAAGTTTGGTTGAAATCGGTACAGTGGTTTAGGAGAAGATGTGGAAGACCCCAAAGAACCCCCAAAAGGACCCCATCGAAAAAACACCTATCCTATGTTGGTTCTCCCTTTGCGTAAAATATTTGTGCCAAGTTTGGTTGAAATCGGTACAGTGGTTTAGGAGGAGATGTGGAAGACCCCAAAGAACCCCCCAAAGGACCCCATCGAAAAAACACCACTAATTCAGAAACCTTCGCGGGCGTGCGCACAACAACTCACCGAAGTTTCATTGCAATCCGATGAATGGTATAGGAACGCATACGGGACAAACAAAGAAACATTCATTTTTATATATAATTTCCTGGAACCCGATCGCAGCGCCACCTACCGGGTCCAATTGTGAATCTAAACCATCCAGAGACCCACTCAAACACACACACAAAATTTCATCAAAATCGGTCCAGCCGTCTAGGAGGAGTTCAGTGACATACACACGCACACACGAAATATATATATAAAGATTATGCATTGCTGTACTTTTGGTGGGATATAGGGATTTATTATTAGAATTTATATACACCAGTAGACGAGTATTCTATCTCAATAATCGTGGCTGATCATTTCTTTAAATTAATTATTTTATTTAACAAGTATAGTAAGTGTCACCTTTAAAGTTCATTCAAATTGGATGAGTAATTATTTTAATTATTAATAGTAACTGTGAATGAAATCATTTACCTTCATCAATTTATATACTGCATTTTAAAAGAAACATATGATATAAATTTTATATTTTAATAAATAGTTTAATGGGAGTTTTATTTTGAGGTTAATGATTATTTTAAATTTTCAATTCATTGATGGTGACATAGCAATTATTTTCGTGGAATCAGTTAATATTTTTCAGGTGGCCTTGTTGAGAGGGTATACTTCTTTAGTTAACCATTTAAAAGGGGAATTATAAATCACTGTTGTTTTTTTTGTTAATTTTATTATGAGATAGAATAATAAAATGGGATTGTTAATTATTTAATTCTTGAGTTTTTATTGCAAGTCCCGTCTTACTGGATCCAGCGCAATTTTTAGCTTCTCTAGGCCTTAGCCTAGTTTTAAATAACTTGTAGCCCCTCTTTACAAAAAGAAATATTCTTTTTGTTTTAACTACTCAAAATGAAGTAGGGGTTTCATTTGGTAGCAGAGCGTGGTTACGATTAGGGTCAACCCTTGGGTCCTAGTGTGTGACGGGGCTTGCAAACTTAGGAAATATTTTGGAATTTTCACAATGTTTAGTTCTTAAATAGAACTTAGAAAAATTTTAAAGGCCCTATATCCCAAGGTTGAAAATATTTTGTTAGTTTTAAGGTTTGAAACATATGTATATGTACTTGCCCGCCTTGCATAGTGAATAGTGCCACGTGGTGGGAAATGTTAGAAGGGGAAATCCCTGGGCAAGACTTATCGCAGTCGGTGCTTGGTTAGTTTGAGTTTACCTTGCCCATGTTTGGGGAGGTGTTGTTTTTGTGATTAGGCGGTATGGCCCGATCGGCAGTCGGTTTCTGCCGATAAATGGTAGCCGGAGGTAACCTAAGAAATGGTTAAAATAAATTTTCGTTGGTCGGTATTTTGTTTTTCGTGTTGTGTGTGTTGTGTGTGTGTCGCGTTCCTTTTGTCTGGTGTAATCGAGTGTGAGCTGTTCAGGTAGTGGGCTAGTTCTCGCATCGGTAGGTGGACCCGCAGTCTACTCTTTGGAAGTATAGTACGTGAGTTTTTCTTATTCCAATCTTTTTATTGTCATTATGTTTGTAGGTGTTAGGTATTTGTAGGGTGTTGTGTTTGTTGATAGTGTTTTGCGAATTGTGTAATTCTGGCGGCGCTATGCTTTCAGAAATTGTCTTCCCCCGACCACCGGGAGGAACAGAAATTGCCCCACCCTCTCACCCCAGTTCTCCAGAAATTTTCGGTGGTAGATGGATTTAAGGAGGACCAGCTGCTGGTTTTCTTGGACCTTGTCCTGCAGTTGGCCGCCTATCCGGGTATATCCGATGGGGAGGTCTTGTGCCTTATATACCCGTATTGCCAGGGTACGTTGGCACAGAAGGTCACCAACACTTGGCGTCGGGGCGGCACGGTCGACACTTTTCATGCGGAAGTGTTGGATTACTTCATGTATCCTCCACGACGTTCCCAGCTTAGGCTGGATTGGTTCTATCGTTATCAGGCCGATGGAGAGCCGTTGGGGGACTACGTGCTGGACATACGAAAAGCTGCCCGGGTATTAAGATTAGGGTTGACCGACACCGAAGTCCTAGACATAATTATAGGAGGACTGAATTCCCAAGACGGTTCCCGTTTGGGAAGGTTTGGGAATCGTCCAAATAATTTCGCGGAGATGGCCCGGTGTTGTGTTGCTTCAAATACGGTCCGACCAAAGGTCGCAGTAATTGTTCCGGTAAATCCATTTCTGCCCAAGGCGGGTCCAGAGCCGATAACATCATCATCGCCTACGCCGGAAGATGAGAAGTCACTTGATGGTGGAGCTTTACCATCGTCAGTAGAAGTTAATTTAGACATTGCACAGGGACCTGGACAGCTGGATTCCAGGTTGGCTAAGGTTGAAGAAGTTATAGTTGCTGAGAGTGGTGAAGAAGAGGAATCGAAGGAGGAGGCAGAAGAGTGGTCTGCACATGCTACGCAGGGGAGTATAAGTGTAAGTGTTAGGGAGGCTGCAAGTGTTTCTGATGTCGCGGATGGACTAGGGGATGTCCAGTCTGCAAGTGTGGTAGAAGTAGATGAGGTAGAAGTTGGGGAGAAACTGGGTGGCAGCGTTGTGGAGTTTGGGGGTGAGAATGATGTAGTGTGTGAAGATGTGCAGACGCTTTCTGTAAGTATTGTTGAGGATTCCGAGGAGTGGAAAGAAGTTCCAGGGGGACCAGGTGAGCAACTAGAAGATGAAGATGTGCAGTGTCGTGATGATGATTTGGATTATGTAGAGGAAGAAAAGGAAGAGGTGGAAGAAATAGAACCAGAAGCAATTGTAGAAGAGAAGAAGATAGAAGCAGAGGAGTTAGAGGTTGAGGATAATCCAAATCGGGGTAAACGTAGAAAGGTAAGTTACCTTGATTCTAATTTACATGAAATAAATCAGTACTGCTCAACACGAGATAGTTTCTCAGAGAGTGACGTCCACAAGGAACGGGTTCCTAAAGTTCGTTATAAAAGGGTGAGACAAAGCGGTTAACGGGTAGCGGGTAGATGTTCCCCACAATCCCAGTGGTGTCCATCTACTTCAGGGTTGCGCCCCTGCCTCCGCGAGCCTTGGTTTTCTCCACCTATCCTTCTTACCGGAGCGAACCATGTCCTTTACCTTAGTCCTAGCTGTTGAACTTTCAATGATCCTTGCCCTTATCATCTTCCCGATTTTCCTACCCCTCCCCTCAAAAAAAAAAAAAAAAAAAAAAAAAAAAAAAAAAAAAAAAAAAAAGGTAAAAACCAAAAAACAAATAAAATTTAGAAAGGAAAAAGCAAAAAAAATTAGAAAAGGAAAAAGAAAAAAAAAAAATATCCGAGAGGAGTCGGAGAGAAGTTAGTTGGAAGAGTTGTGACTACGTGGGTAGTGAGTTTAGTGTCGTTTCATTTTTCTTTGTTGTAGTTTGTCGTTAATATTTGTAGAGTCCTGGCCATGCCGCATTCCCTAGTTGCTTTCCGTGGTAGTTATTTTTGATTAAGTGTAGGTTGTTCGACGTGGTAGTATTGAAGTAGTATACCCCCTCGTTAGTTCTGCAGTAATGAAGACCAAGTGAAGGGATTGATGTTCGCGTGCCCTTTATGCGGTTTTCTCAGTCCGGCTAATAGGGGCCGTCCGCCCTAGTATAGGGATGTTTTTTTTAACGACCAGTTAGATATGTCAAGGATATGTGATGCCTTGTTTTAGCATATGGCTGGTCAGTCCATATGTGGACAGAAGTGTTATGGGCGCTCACATACCAAGGTATGAGTTACCTTGTTTTGGTCTTCGGGCGCGTGTGTGAGTGGCAGCAGGAGGAGTAGGTGGTGGTCACCAGAGAGTGTGACGTATTGGGGCGGTCCTGTGGGGTTGGTCGGGCGGAGAGGGTCGCATGAGGATGGTTGCATTGGCGTTGAGATTTCCAATCCAGTAAAAAAGGGGGGGGTTTGTTGTTGTCCTGAGTAGGTATCAAGTTGGGTCTCAGTCGGTGGGCAAGCCTCAGGAGGTCGGAAGATCAATACGTATGAATCTTTCTTTTCTCTTTTCCTAGCTCTCTCTCTTGTGCTGTATGTGGACTCTGATCAGGTCAGCATGCAGCACCCGCACACTTACATAATACATATCTTCTTTCGTCTCTTTCATTTTCCTTTTGGATTTCTGTTCTCCTGAGAGCAAGCTCAGCTGAGCCAACCCAACCACGACGTCCACCGGTATCTTTTGGGGAGAGGTACACTGCAGGGTACCCTCCTGGACTTTAACGTTGGGGCAACTATGTTGCCCTTTTGGGGTGAGGGTGTGCTGAGTCAAAAGATTCAGCGCGAGTTCAGTAATTTTATTGGCATTTTTGACGGTAAGGACAGTACAAAAGTTAAAGTAATAAGGAGTGCTGCTCTCTACCCGCGGATGGGAGAGGCTGCCGTTTTCGATTTTTCATTGTTTGATCGGTGTTTCCATCTGCTGAGTTTTTGCAGCAGTTTTAAACAGTGCTGCAGCCTGGTGAGATTTTCGTTACCCAAACGAGTACGGCGTTCCTTTTTTTTGTCTCAACATGGTAGCCTAACTCATGGGCTCGTGGAAAATTTCTTCGGTGGAGAGAAGTGTGAATATCTAGCATCTACATCTTATAGCTATGAGATAAGTTTTTTAACGACTGCGGTGAGTTTTGATTTCATTATATTAATTATATACTAAATTTTTAAAGGAGAAAACGTTTTTTTAGTAAGCTTGAGTAAGCGTGCCCACTTGTTGAATCATGCATGGTGAGAGACGTAATCGTTCGTAAAGTTTTTATAAACCAATAAAACTTGATTATTGGAGTGTCAGAATCTCGGCTTTAATACCTAAAGTACAATAACCACAATATATTTAATTTTGCACTATCATTAACACCGATGTAACGAGATTCGGTTGAGCACTTAACCTGTTACACAATGTGTCGTCATTAAGTGGTATAAAGTTTTGCTACAATGACAGTAAAACTTTATACATATATAATTGGGAACTTACTCAGGCACGTTTTAAACGTAAATCATGTCTCATTCAAAGTAGTAGTATTCTCAGATTCTATGGAGTAAAAAACTATGTGTTTTAAATAAATTCTTCGCCACGTGGTAACCTCAATTTCACTCAAAGTAATAAGTTCATAAGATGTTACAGAGCCAAGATAAATTATTGTATTGCAGAAGCAACTCACATTCAGTGAGGTTCAAGTTATAAAGCGTTATAAAGAATCATTGTTAGAGAACTTTTTTAAGTAAGGCATGTTGGCCAAAATAATGTTACCAAGTTTTATTATGTACAACATAACTAGGTGTTGTTTTTATATATGATTTTGGAGGGTGTCCAAACAGTGGGGGCATTTGTGTGTGGTCTCTCACTAAAAATGTAATGTGTGAACAGGGTTCACCGAATAGAGACAAGTCCTGCTACACGACTGAAAGAATGACATCCTAAAAGCTCCACACTCGACACCGAAGAGAATAAGACCACAACAACATGCCAATCATGAGATCGCCACGCTACAAATAAGAGATCATCCTTCTGGGCACATATAAGCAGGTGAAAAATATCCATTTATTATTCACACGTAGAATCAACATGGCACCAGTTATACATAATCATCAGTTTTACCGTTCAAGTATACATTCATTTGGATCCCCAACTGATGGGACAGTTTAGTGTGAACACTAAGAATTAATTGTAAAATTTCAATACATGTATAGTAAATTGTCAGTTCAGAGACTGACATGTCTACAACACAGCATCCAACTTAGATTTCCACTCATTTCTTTATAGAGCTTTCGCTACAGATTTAAAGTCAGTTTTGTTATTAGTAATTTTCTCAAGTTTAATTTACTAGGCATAAAAACATATATTTTCTCTTATTTTTAAAATCAGGTTATGTCATTTGTATAAAAAGATTACTGGGGAGGTAGGTGTTTTTTTTAATTAGTTTCAACCAAGCTGTGCCTGTCGAAACACTTTTCAACTTGTTTGTCGAAACAAGGTTGTTGAGACTGGTTATAAGTTGAAGAAACATGTCCGTCTCTGACACACAAATGTATTTTTTTATATAAGGTGCTAATATGGTGCAATTTTTCTCTTTTCATTAATTGGCCCTATTTTAGTCTATATAAATTCTTTATATTAATCATGGTAACTGGGGGGCGTTAATTATTTTAAACAATTTTTATTTCTCACCTTAATTAAGTATTTTAGCACTTAGCCACTTAGGCACTTGGTTTTAAATTTTAATGCCCTGGGGACATTTGTATGCAATAGTTTATGATACACATGACGTGCAATTAACCCACACCATGGGGGTACATTTATAGAAATAAATCTTTAATCCTAATTGGGATTCCTATAAAGAAGAAGTTTAGAATTTATATACACCAGAAGGGTAATATAAAAAAAGGGCGTGGCAAGAGACCTTTATGTATTTGTGTACTATTGTATATGTAATTTGTCTTGTGGAACATGTTATGTCTGTATATTTCTGTGTACATTTTGGGGGATATATATATATATATATAAATATTATGCATTGCTGTACTTTTGGTGGGATATAGGGATTTATTATTAGAATTTATATACACCAGTAGACGAGTATTCTATCTCAATAATCGTGGCTGATCATTTCTTTAAATTAATTATTTTATTTAACAAGTATAGTAAGTGTCACCTTTAAAGTTCATTCAAATTGGATGAGTAATTATTTTAATTATTAATAGTAACTGTGAATGAAATCATTTACCTTCATCAATTTATATACTGCATTTTAAAAGAAACATATGATATAAATTTTATATTTTAATAAATAGTTTAATGGGAGTTTTATTTTGAGGTTAATGATTATTTTAAATTTTCAATTCATTGATGGTGACATAGCAATTATTTTCGTGGAATCAGTTAATATTTTTCAGGTGGCCTTGTTGAGAGGGTATACTTCTTTAGTTAACCATTTAAAAGGGGAATTATAAATCACTGTTGTTATTTTGTTAATTTTATTATGAGATAGAATAATAAAATGGGATTGTTAATTATTTAATTCTTGAGTTTTTATTGCAAGTCCCGTCTTACTGGATCCAGCGCAATTTTTAGCTTCTCTAGGCCTTAGCCTAGTTTTAAATAACTTGTAGCCCCTCTTTACAAAAAGAAATATTCTTTTTGTTTTAACTACTCAAAATGAAGTAGGGGTTTCAACATATTAAGTATTAAAAACTAATATGGATATTGATCGATTGTTAATTATGTACCTCATGGCGTGGAAAAGGGTGTGGCAAGAGATAGATGTTATAATTGTCCTGTGTTGTGGAACATGTATATGTATTGTATATTCGTGTGTGTTTTGGGGGTTATATATGTATTGTACATTCGTGTGTATTTTTGGGGGGGGGGGGTTAGATATAGGGCTAAAAGAAAATATAAAACATAGGTTTTATATAAATTTATTTTCACGTACCATTTATACAAAGAGAATATAAAACATGGGTTTTATATAAAATTATTTTCACATAACATTTAAAAGGAGAATATAGATTTTATCTCTATTGATTTTCAATTAACCTTTTTTAAGGAGAATTAATTATTTTCAATTAACATTTTTAAGGAGAACAGAGAATCTAAATGTTATAGTCATTGATTTTGTAAGTAACAGTGTCGAAGGAGATAATGTTTTTAGTTATAATAAAAAGATTTTTTGGTCGTTAATTTTGTGAGTTTAATTGCAAGTCCCGTCTCACTGGATCCAGCGCATTTTTGGCTTCTCTAGGCTTCGGCCTAGTTTTAATTATCTTGTGGCCCCTGTTTAGAAAAAAAAAAAATTAAAAAAAACAAACAAACAATTTTTTGTTTACAAGTCAAAGTTAAAGAGGGGTTACAATATAAAGTAATCCAGTACTCGGATGCGTCCAAACGGATTGACCCGGGTATTGAAGACTACAGGATCTTCGTTCACCAAGTAACTACGTTTATTTTTTTTAAACGATTGCACGATGTTCTCTCTCGTCACGTCTATATCTTTGAATTAATTGTTAAAATTATTCAAGGTCCACAGCAAATTGAGCCATCGTATGTCATTTACGCTCATCTTTAAGAGTACCGTCGGCTAGCCCAGTTGTCGAAGCATCGCAAAGAGATCCCGCTTTCAGTCCTATCAGTATTCCACAGAGTTCCAGAGTTCGGAATTGATATCTGAAACGCCAGGAATTGATTTCCACACACTTCTCCAAGAAGTTACGATCCTCAATCATACTTCTAGTTGTGCCCTCGGTGTTGCGGACGCAGTGGAATATATTATTAACACCCTCTTTCACTATCAGGCGTAGCATCTTCATGGCCATATCAAGTATGTGCTGAGGTGTAACGCCGCGGCGATTGCTGCGGTCATAACTGGTTGCCGTAATGTACGGAGTCACCGACACATTGTCTTTGAACTGCCTGCCCACACCGTAGTAGATGGATAGAAACGTGAACTTCTCTGCATAGATGTCGTGAATTATGTTTAAAGAAAGCAAGCGTTCGCCAGGAGCGACGCCTAAACAGATTATTCACTCCTAAGCATCGTGTGTTGTCTGGCGTGCATTATCTCAGCGGTATGAGTGTTCAGCGGCTCGATGTATATGTTCACGTCGTCCGTTACAGCCACTTCACTGTCGGCCGTCGCCTCACCGAAACGGCACCTCTTCGAGGCCCCCGCTGGGCAACCTTGTGTTTTTGTACGGACATTCATGTCTTTACATAAGACGGCGGCTAAGTTTGTTACTCTCCTCGTGAGGAGAGTGCTACTGACCCGCTCGCTGACGTATCCGGCGGACGGAGAGTAGGGATTTTTCCTAGTTCTCGTCCCTGGTTTGGTTGCGGGTGGTGGGCAAACGGGAACTGGTATAGAGAATTGCTCCCAGTGATCGGTTTAGCTGGCTTGCCAACTCTCCTGACTTTATATATATATATATATATATATATATATATATATATGCGTCATAGTTTTAAAGTTATTAAGATTTGTCTAGTATACAAAAAATCGTATCATCGACTTTCGCATAATTTTATCCATGCGGGACCCGCGGCGTAAGGCGTTTACCTTCAAAATAATAGCAGTCTCGATTATAAACTGAACAGATACTACCTACAAGAAAGTATTTAATCCTTCTAAGTAAAGTTATAAAGCTTTCACGTCACTTAAACAGTACTGTATAAATAGGCATTAGCTGCAACTAGACTAGAAGTACTCTCAATGGCAGCACGACATAAGCGCTTACAAACGCCTCACGCTAAACTAGTTCAAACAATAGTAAGCAATAAAGTATCAGCAAGTAACAGAGTATAGCAAGGTAAAGCAGTAGGTACTATATACAATAAAACAAATATATTTAATATTAAATTATATAAAACAAACTAATGAATGTAAGCTGTTTTTAATAGCAAATTTTTACAAGACCCAGTAAAATACTTAAAAGAAGATGAATACATATGAGGTATTTTCTATAAAATATTAATATGGTTGGACTTAATACCACTGTAGAAAATAGTTTTATAAAAATTAACAAAGAGCAGATTCAAAGTAAAAATTAAATTTTAGCAGTATGGTTACCGAGTCACTAACCGCTTTTATCAATCATCTCGACCAAAAGCGTGATCTATTGCATTATCGTAATTCCCTACGTATTTTGATATATGTTTATCTTACATGGAGGTTGATATGCGCGTTCACTGTGAGGAAACTACAGTTCGGTACAAAGCTTGACAGAGGCATAGTCAATTTTGCGTCAGAATTGGTAGAAACCTTTCTAATAAAATGTAAAAGATGGTACTTACAGTTAGTTAATTAATTGAAAACTAAAAGATGACTTCATTTTTGGTAATGCTACAGTGGCTGTGAATTAATTAGGTGTGCCTAAGAACAGAAAAAGCACATTTTAGAAACTCAAAAAAAATATTAGGGTAAGTTGCCAGTAGTTCAACATTTTAAATTAACTAGTAAACACAATAACTAATCACTCAACCTTCAATGTAAAAAAAACTGTTGTTTTTGTTAGAATCGTAAGTTTTATGTTATATAATAATTTTTTATTCCAACCATAAATATTTTACGGACTGGAAACGAAGGCTACAAACTAAGCTAATATATCACTGTGACGCGACATTAAGCAGCAAAGAAACTAACCCAATGCAACAATTTATCAAAACCAGTGAAAAAACCGCCACACATGTTGACATGCTAACGCTCGTGATAAAAATTATTAATGTCGTATATCTAAGGTAGAAGTAAGACTATATTTTCTAAACATTTTTTTTAAATTTGTACTAATTACAATTCAAAGTCATTAATCTGCTGATACTTAAATAAACAAGAATTGTGAAAAATACCGTGTAGGTGCTGTGAGGAAGGTAATATGTTGTACAGTATCTTCTATACAATGTGTCCGATCGGAATATGTAACGGTTTCCATCATGTAAAATGTTACTGCAATGGACTACCATCAATTTATTTAGTCAAAGCATACACAAGGAGATGACACGCTAGTGTCAAGCTCATCCGTCTATGCATTCTCAGGCACTGTAGAATCGATTAAACGAGATTAACTTTTCCCAGTACGCCAACTCATGTCTTTGTGTATACATTTGTGCATGTCTATAACGGTTCATAGTTTTCAATTACTTCCAATTATTACAAAATACTTTTTTTCTTAGACGATAGAATAATAATGTATTATAACAAATATTGTGTGGGTCTCTATAACTGTTCTCCTTTATTTACGTTTTTTTTTTAGATGAAATATTAAGGATTAATTGTTTTGTTCCTTCTATGATAAAATGATTTTCGTAAATTAAATTCATGCAGAACATGTATATTAAGTCTATAAACGTGATAAATATGTAAAATAATAAAACATGATAGGAATTTAAATAATTAATATACAATTAACATGCTGTTTCTGACTTATTTTACATGTTTATACATACTTTTTACGTACCTTACACACAATTTTTACGTAAGACAATCTGTTTTTGAATCGTAAAATTAACATACTAAACATTCAAATTTTTATTTCTAATTCTTCTTCACTGATACATGTAGACACAGACGCATATAGCTGCCCTTGACCTGTACAGAAACTGTCATCCAACCATATCCGCCCTGAGCAAAGAAGATGTTTATCCTCAACTCCTTCAGATCACTCAGGACACTGTCTCTCCACCAACTACTAGACCGTCCTGTAGGTTGTATTCTACCACCAGAACACTTGTACAGTTTTTTGACTGTCCTGCTGTCTTCCATTCTCAGAACATGACGGAGTTATTTCAGTCTTTGTGTTTAAATGAAGGAGGTAATGCTGAGATCTTTATATGCTGCAAATATTCTCTATATTTTCTTTATGCCGCCCTATCCCATTTTTACAAATTGGATCTGCAATCGTTCTATGCAGCTTAGTTTCAAATCTGTCCAGCAGCTGCATAGCCGACCTATTAGGGGATAAGTTTCACCACCATAAGCCACGACTGGTCTGATTAAGGTCTTATACTACCTGAACTTCTACTACTTGATTGGTTACTACATTACCTCTCAAGATTTTATCCAAGGTAAATTATGTTCAGTTCCCGGCTGAAATTCTTCTCCTTATTTCCTCCTTCTTATCAACATGTTCACTGGCAGTAGAACCAAGGTATTGGAAACTGCTTCAAAACAGTAATCCACCAAACACGTAATGCTGATGGTGTTGGACATGTCTTTTCTTACTTGACACCGTTATTTTAGTCTTACTTTTGTTCACTCTACGTTCTATTTGCTTGCCCCTTCATATAGCTTTAAGCAAGTTTCTTTAACACAGAGCAAGGATCTACCTATAATTACATCAGCTGCATAAGCAAGTACCTGTGTAATTTTATTAAAGATAGTCCCACCTTGGTCCACTTCACAACCATCACTATAGCCTGGAGGGCAATATTGATCAGTAGAGGTACAAGCGGGTCACCCTGTCGTAGGCCAACTACAACACTTAATGCGTATGAGGTGCATCCACCACTTTTCACACTGTATCTGGACTCCATAAGCGTACATGTCAAAAGCCTTAAAAACTTATGCGGGATACCTAACCCTTCCATCATTTTATTTATAATTATTATAATTAAATGATTAAAATTGATGAATATAATCAGTATATTGAGATGTTTGTTTACTGTAAACACATGTATAAAATTTACTATTGAGATACCATTAGTACTTCAAATATGATTGCTTTTTGAAATCTACAATCAATGTGCAATTCATGTGTGTGTTAAGGTTACAAAAAATTCTTCAGATTAAATATGACGATTGAGCTTCTTAAAAACTTTGAATTACTCAATGTTCACATAATTGCCAAAAATGTCTACATAATTTTATAACATATCCAATCTGGAAAAAATAATTCAAAATTATATTTGTTGAGGAAAAAATTAAATACCTGTTTATCTAGTTCCATTGAGTAGCTAATTATTTTGTTTGTAAAGGACAAGATTGATGTAATAAAATAGATAAGAAAACTAAATGAATAAATGAAATAGATGAGCAAAGAAAAATAAACGCTGAAACCATCATCATGCAACGAGAGTTTACTTGAAAACTAAAGATATGAAAGTTGATATTTAGAAATTTGAAAACAATCTTTACTGTCTCCCGTAGACGTCATTATAATAAAGAATGTTTTATAATATAGGACATTCTGTTCATGAAAATAAGTAAAGGAAAACACGTCTAAGTAGTATTAGTAGTCATCTTCATTGACAGAAAAAAATTAATAATTGTGAATTTACGCACTTTTTAAGCTGTCGCGGTTAAGATAAAAATCATGGTTACTTAAATATTATAGTCATAAAATAGTAAACATTCCGATTCTAGTATCAAATAAACTAAGGACAATTAGCATAATATCGTCATCTTTAATGAAGGTGATTAATAACTATAAACGTGAAAAGAACTAGAGAATTCTGAAATATGCTTGACATTCTCTAAAGAGATTTTCGGCCAGTAATTTTTAAAAATGATAATTATCCACCAAGAACTGAACTTATTTCTAACAGAGTAAACGAACGAATGAATTGTTTTTTATTGTGGAAGACCTTATTTGAAGTCATAAAATGCAAAAATAAATTCAAGAGGGAATACTTCAAAAAAGTTTTTTCATCTCTGAGTTAGGCAGAAACTTTTCCAATATATAAGGACACATGCTTTTCCTGGATACGTTCTCGGTTTGCTAACACTGCGGTAGCATTCTCCGATAAACTTAAAAAGAAATTCACACGCCATCTAAATTTGCGAGGACTTACAAAATAGCGCCGCAATATTTGAAGAAGTAGCTAAGGATGCTTCAAAAATTTGAAACAGGAAGGTACTTGTTTCACATTAGCATTTTAAGATTGGCTCATACATAGGATGAATAAATTTTGATAATTTCGACACTCATGCACGTGTGTGTGTGTGTGTGTGTGTGTGTGTGTGTGTGTGTGTGTGTTCAAACACTTTTTGCTACAGTCTTTTTGGTACTATAAACAATATAGAAAATACAATCAAATATAAAATAAAAACTGAACAATTAAGAAGTGATAAAAATGAACAGCACATAAATATTAACAACAATAAAAAATGGGCCACATTCACATACATAAATAATAAGATGACAAAGCTAACAAAACTATTTAAAAACACAGACATTAAAATAACATACAAAACTAATAAAAATAATTTACAAAATCTAAATAACCCACACAACAAAGATAATACAACAACTAATGGTATATACAAAATTGAATGCCAAGATTGCAATAAATGTTACATAGGACAAACTAGAAAACAACTGAAACAAACGTTATTTTAAACACCTAAACGCATACAAAAAACCAGAACTATGTAAATCTAAGTTAGCCAGACATGCAATAAGCACAGGACATGAATTCCCAGATATAACCCACATGGCACTAATAAAACACATACCAGAAGAAGGCACGTATGAGACATATACCCGATAAACATATGGGAAAATTTACAAATATGCAAACACAAAACAAACAAATACCTGAAGAAATACAAATCAATACAAAACATTACACAATTTTCAAAGAACTCAACATCAGAAATACACAAAAAGCTAATACATACACCACAATCACACACAATCATATACCAGTTTATAATAGCAAAACCAACAGGACACCATAACAACAACCAACCAAAACATAAGTACTCCACAAGATTCAAAATTGAGAAAGCTGAGGTTGGGAACAATATGTTTCCCGAAATATGTGTCAAATAAAGGAATAACATCTTGAGGTAAAGTAATTAAAAATTTTAAATATTTATTATATATATAATTAATAAATTTTATACTGCACACTGCAAATAATTATATAATTATAATGTAAAATATAATTATAATTATGATTTTTTAAAACATTTTCATCTCATTTACAGCACAATACTTACTGTATATGATAACTGCATTCACAATGAAAAAGAAAACTTTATACTTTATTTAAAATAACACTTTAAAGTAGGCCTATAATTATAGTGTCTATTCCCCTGAAATGTACTTTATTTATTGTCACTTATAAACGCTTTCATACGATGAAACGAAAACGTTAAAATACTGTTTGCCTAAAGAATTAAAATAGAGAAAGATAAATATTTTCTATGTAAGTTGAAGGTCTGTGCAAATTGTTTCTTGTAAATGCCAGTAACCGCTGGTGAACCTGTTAATCATGTAACAGAACAACTTCACAGAACAACATGGCCGGCATTCACGGTACAAAACCTAGACTTAACCCGACGCAGCTTGTTTAACTTCTTACTACACACTAAGATTGGCGCGAAAATCGTTTATCAACATCCTATCTTCCTGAAAATAAATACAGCATATCAGCACAATGTGTATGTGTACTTAATTTTATAATTACTGTAGTAGTGAAATAATTTTATGCAGTACTGATCTGCATTACATGGATTTTAAGAAAAAGTGTATTAGTCATGAAAAAAAAAAATATAAATTGCTACGGTAAGGAAATAGATAGTACCGCATTGCTGCTTGACAACGTGACGTTCTGCAGATTTGTTTGCGCGGCAGAATAAATTCGTGTAAAATTCTTGGTCACGAGGGATGCTTCTCCAGACGTTACTTGAGTATTCGACAGACATTCAGGTCCCCTACGAGGATGTCACTGCAACGCAAGGTGGGCGGATTATAAATACTGGATTTCGAAGCGGCCATTTCAATTTATATTTGTCAATTTTACAAGTGCGCCTCAGAATAGTGTGGCGTTTTAGTGCGAACTGATAGTTGGGTTAATTAGTGCAAAACAGTAATGCGGTTACATTTATTGTTGTTTGTCGGGCAGACTTAACTTGAATTATTGTATTATTGTATCAGAGTGCCTTTCTCGATTTCTAACTGTTGTTTGTGTCTAATTAAAAACGTCAATTAGTGAATTCATTGGTCTCAGTTATTCTATTTCCACTGTAAAACAGGACGATCTGTGAGACTGCTGTAAGCATTTACTACTCAAGCGCAGTCAGTTAACATAATTGCTTTTATTTACAGTTGTCATAACGATGGATTAAAATAAAAATGTATAAACGGATAAATGTATAAATAAAAGACTACACTGAGTACAAGTAAGTACTGATTTTTTATTCCAATAAAACTCTTTAATCTGAAAGTGTCTGCTGACAAAGTGACACAGCTAGATTTAAATAATTCTAACTCAATTAGAAAAAGTTAAATAATTTTTAATTTAGTAACAATTCTAACACCAATAATATAATTAAACCTACTGTCTACATCAGTATGTCACTAAATAGTATGTCTTAATACTAGCAATTAGCGTAAGTAGTGAGAAAGCGGGAGATACTACACAGGTGGTGAGACACGAGCTCAGCAACCCAAGATATTATACAACGTTGCTGTCAACATTTATCGCTGCCTTCCTCACAACCACTATAGATATTCTCGTCATCATGCATATATGTAGTTTCGTGATAATTATACATTTCAGTGTACAACAAGATAATACAAACCACCGTTAGTCAGACAATGTGGCATACGTTAGCTGATTTTTTACACTTTATACTACTAGCCTTCGATTAGTCCTATCTGTTAAATAATACATTTTCAGTTCGTTTGATCTTATTTGTCAAGTGACTCAAGTGATGCTTTTTGGTCCTAAATCTGTAAAGTTTTTGGGAGTTTTTCTCCATATCTTCCGTTTTTGTGCCTTTCATTTTATTGCCTCATAAAATTATAGTTTAGTTGTGTACTTTTCGATGCTTATATTGGATTTTTCTATTACTGTAAATCAAATTAAGTATGTTTGATTTTTGTTAAAAAATACTTTTAACGAAAGAGTTTTCCGCTATTAATCTACTATACGGATTAACGAATAATACCTAGAGACGGTTTAACGATTTGCTAAGAAGTCTAACAAACAGAGCAAATCTGGTAACAAATGTTACACTTAAAAGTTGCCAACAAGATATACGCGGTATGACCTAACAGTATCAGACCATTTGTGGTATTATTATAACCGGTTTTGCAACTGCGTTGTAACTCAGTAGCGAATCAAACGGTACCTTTGTCCCATGCGTGTACATTCATTCGTTAATGTACTGGGCTGTTTACTTAGTTGTGAGACTCTGTTGTGTATGCATGTTTTCCGTGACTGTCGTATTTCATACTATTCTACTACACTGACAACACGGGCCTCATGTTGCGGGGCCATAGCCATAAACTCACGACCCGTCTCCAGTTATGAACTGGGTCACTGTTAGCGGTACTTATCGAACAAATCTTTTGCAACTTCAGCAAGGATTTTTTCTACTCTTGCGACAGCAGCCATGGCACGAATTTTGCAGCAGAACGTTTAATTCCAAGTTCTTCAGTAAAAAACTCCGAAACACAAGTTAGTGACATTCCAAGACCTTTTTTCTAACACTCTCACTGTCAGCTGCTGATCTTCGTTTATTGCAGCGCACACCCTTCCAGTTCTTCGGATGTTCAGCTTGTTAAAGACTTTCCAGAATCTGGATCACCTTAAACAGGTTTTCTGCAATCTTTGAAGCGTTTGTACCATAATGTTATGAGTGTATTACTTATTGAGTCCTCTTCAAAATTTTTCTTAATGTATATGAAATGTTAAGAAGTTTAAGGACGAATGTTCAAGTTTAATATAAATTAGCGAATTTAGTCATTGCACTTTATGAATATGAAAGTCACAGACGACAAGTGTTTACACAGTCTCACAGCTAACTCAATAGTCAAAAGGATCAATGTCCACGCATGCTTCAGAAGTCCCATACCAGCGATAAAATGCAGTTGCACAAGCGGTTACTGTAATATTCAAAATGGTCGGCAACTTTTCGGTCAGACTTCGTAATTCTACTTAGTATTATTTTACATCACTTCACTCTAAACAAGAACAATATTTATCTTCATAAGAGATATTACGCTCCATCCTTTTTAGAAGAGACGAGACAGATATTTACGAAGTGTGTCAGAAATATATAGTAAGGTGCTGACGAATACAAAATTAATTCATTAGCGTGGATTTGTTCTTACAAAAAAAAAAAAAAAAAAAAAAATGGGTGAATGAGAGACGCCAAGAAAACATCACTTCCATACTTTTATTTAATTCACTGTCTTATTTATTTTTTCTCCTCCTCTACACTTTCACCATTCTTCGTTTTCGGTAAAGTTTTTATTTTTCTCTATTTCTCTCCCTGTACTTTTGTCTTGTTCTTTTCTTCATTCTTCCAGGGAATTATATTTTATTATTTTATTTTCATTTCCCCGTATCGTTTAGTATTACCTTTTCTTGACTTATTTCTTGATCGGTTTGCATTCATGTCTTTCCTTGTTATTCGCACCATATTCATTTCTAAATATAAAATAAAGACAATTATTGGAACGATTACGAAATCGGGACATTTCATGTTGCAAACTCATAGTTGAACAATCCAAAACGTAACGTATTATAATTACAGTGAGTTTTCACTCACGTGAAACAAATTGTCGCAAAACCTCTAATACAAAAAAGTATTTTATTTTTAGTTTTTTATTTCTTTATGACTATTTATGTGCATGTGTACAGATAGATAGATGTATTTACAACAAACGATATGATGTTTGTTGAACACACACACGCACACACACACAATAATAATTAACTCTTCGAGTTTCTTGCAGGATTCTGATATTATCACACTGTAATTAGTTCTGCAAGTAGATTTCATTAACCTGTGAGTAGATTAATCGTTTTAATTAACCTGACCCTTGTTAAATTGACTGCATCAGTATCTTAACAGATTTCAGTTGAATTAATTAATCAGTTAAATTAATTCATAATTTTGTCAATGGGAATTTCAATAGTATAAATCACATAGGAACAGTCCGTAGAGGGAAGAACTTGTCAGATCCAAAATAACAATCAATCTAAAACATAATTAAGCCTACAGGAAATACGTATGGAGGTAGGCAAGGTATTCAGCTAGATAAAAACTGTCACATGATTACAAAGATTTCTGGAGTACAGACTAAGAAAAAAGTAAAGATACTAGAGTGATAGAAGCGCGACGCGTTTGAGTACTGCTGAACAGTGACTGGATTAAATTACAGTAAGAGAATTTAGTAATTACGTATTAAACTTTTTCAAAGTTCAAGTAATATTCCATGTACTAATGTGTGGAGTATATTTTGTTATTCAAGTATTAGTTTCAGTTTTACCATTCCTATTTGCCAAGTAGCGTTGTGTTCAAAAAGGCGAAGCCCACAAATAAACGTATTATTCAAATCACATGAATACTTCGATTTATATAAAGCATTAGAAAGCCGGTTTAATGATAAATCTACAGCACATTGATAAAAATTACATAATCTACATCTAAATTGTTTAATTCTTTACATTTAAATAACTTTTATCAACCTGCAACTATGTTTGCAGTTTTATATTTTATAAAACTACTAAGACATACGGGTAAAAATACTAAAATATGTTTATTTTCTTTCAGTGAATTTTGTTTCTGTAAGAATTCTACTTCGAGGTGTCACTTCATTCACCGAGACTTCATTCAAGAGTAAAGAATAAAGAATAAATTAATTATAAATTCTTTTCATTTTTTCTTACACTGGCTGTACTGGCAATAGGACACGAAACCTCAACCATAAACTGCACATGGTGTGTGTGTGTGTGTGTGTGTGTGTGTGTGTGTGTTTTGAGGGCTGTTTTCATTGAATAAATTACAACACAATTCAAGTCACAATGGTGATCGACACTATTAGTGACTTCTCTAAATTTACTTGAAATTTAAACTACTTTAAATAATATTTTGAACAAAATTCGAATAGGAGATACTCACATACTCGAATTTAATTACGGACATAAATTAAATATTCCAATAATCATTAATCTTTACCATTAAAAAAGTTAACTCACCTATAAATTAGATTATTTCCTTTAAATGTATTTAAAAGTGATTATCTTATGAATCAAGTTAAATAAATATTTTTATTTTTATTTCATTACGTGACACGTGGCGAATTCTTCGGGCGTCATCCTATATAGTCCTTTCCCCCTCAAAAACGCCGATCACTTCCGCTGCTGGAAATTCAGGACTTCTACAGAAACGCTGTATGGCTTATTTTGGTTGCAGAAGTCGGCACACACACAAATCCATCCAAAAATCACAAACGGCCTTAAGTGGCAGCTGCATGCACCTGCTTTCTTTGAACATCCCAAAGAAACTGTACGTTATAAAAAGGCGATATCAGTCACATATATTCATTTTTATTAGGTACTTAAAATTCAAATTATTGGAAAAATACAGAAATATTTTACTTCCGTCTCAAAACCACAAGACTTGCAAACCCTATTTCAGATTCTAGCAAATTCTATTTGACAGCGTTTTTGTTAAATGAAACATATTTATTCTCTAAAATGCCCATGAGTTAACATAATTGTTATTAACGGCTACTGTAAATAACATTTAGTAATCTACAGTGTTACTTAAAGTAATAAGCCTTATATGACTGGACACTGTAGGCCTAATTTTGAAATGCTTCCATCAAACGCATTGTACATTTATTGATTACCACAATGGTCTTAACTATGTCTCTTAATTATACATTTAATTTCTAGTCGCTAATACTGTACTATATAATTTGTACTGTACTGTATAAATAATTTTGTCTTATTCCTTTAGATTGGTGTAACTGGTTGGACGCTTAGGGGACTCGTACCTCCCATGTTAGTTCTTAGCTACCCATTCAGTTCTAGGAGCGGTTTTAGATTTACTCTAAATGAAGTTAACATACTTCACTCTCTTGGTGTGGCTAGTCCGTAATAGTGACTCCTAAAGGATACAACGCAATCAAGGGATGTTAAAGAAGAACAAAGATCCAAAAAGAACCAAAGCAGTTAAGATGTGTGTGTGTATTTATATACCCCAAATATTATACCTGATGATGAAGCTAGACACCTTTGTGTATCACATTTTTATTGAATTTTCTGTAGCAAGTAGTTTTTGAAAATAGTTTCAATTAATGAAGAACAACTAAAGATTTGTTTAATATTAACTCACTGAAGATTTCCTTATTACATCTTCTCGCAAAATATTAATTGCCATTGGCATCTACAGACAGGATATTTTCTGACAGTAAATTTAAATTTATTTTAATTACAAAATTTCATAAAACTGAATGTTTGGTGTACAGTGCAGTCCCAAATTGACAACTTATTGTTAAACAATTCCAAAAGAACGACAGAAGTAGTCAATCATTTTTCTACTCATCTGAAAAATTACTCTCGCCTAATTTCCATCTTTGTTAAGATAGGTTACCAAAATAGTAGGCTTATAACTGTTTTGGTGGCCTCACGAATATTCACGGATGTGAATTTATTTCATCAAATAAGCGCAGTAAGATTTTCTTTCTGCTTGCTCTATTTCTACGCCCTATTAATTCTTCACTTTTACTACGGCTTGTTCTTCATAACGAATTGTGAATGCTGTACCTTAAAGCGCATTAACTGTAGCCTAACTCATTAGTCGACGTCTACACATTGCTCATTTATTCTTATATAAATCAATCACTGAAAAACTCTACATTCTTACCTACTGGGTACCAATTTTGCCAAACTTAATGTACTTTTCACACATGGAAAGCGATTTGCATTAACACTAAATTCAAAACGCTTTACAATAATTTTAATTTGTTTTTGACTATTTTTTCCATTAAAACTTAATTTTTCGTTTCTTCATTTAAAGACGGATGCATTATTTACATATAGGATATATACGTTAAATGAGTTATGCACCAGTTTATTTTACATTATTTGCAAACAACGTTTTTGTATACAGAAACTCAAAAATTATTTCGAAATAAGTTGACTCACAACCATATGCCGAATAAATCCTGAAATTCTTTCATATTGTTTTTCTAGAACCACAAATTACTGTAACTAAGCAAAAATATTGTAACAGCAATATGGCCCAGAGATTTCCTAATCCGATGTGGGGCTGGCGCTGTTCCGCGGCTGTCCGGGAACGTGTTTATGTGTTCCCGAATTCTGTTGAACCAGTGTAAGTCTTGGGGCTAGCCGTATTGCAACGTAGGTCTTTTGCTCTGCGTTACTACTCCTAGGCGGGATTTACTAATCCCCAATCGGGTGTCTCTCCAGTTGATATGGGTTGAATTCTTTCTAGCTTCTTATGAGCGGGGGCTGCCGGTGAAATAAAATAGCCGGGGTGAACCAAAATTAGCAATGGGCAGACAGGGTTCAGCAGCAGTAGAGAAGGCGGCCGATCGAGGGGTTGTGTGCCCCGAAATCAATGCACCTGGTCCTCCTTTAGGTTGGGGATTGTGCGACGTGTTTAAATATGTCATGGGACATATTTATTTCATCAATAAAAAATGATGTCCATGGCCATCGAATGATTGCCTATAAAGTGTTAAGGCACTTCAATAGTACTGGAAGAGATAGGTCATATTTAAATATCATAACAGAAAATCAAATCAAAAAAAAGTTTGAGCATTATACTAAACTTTTGTTCTAAACAAAAAAGAAAGTAGTAAACTATAGTTATGATAATACAAAACTTTTAAAAAAATTATGAATATTTAAATTATTCTGTGTAAGTTATTAAAAAATGGTAAGCAGAGGAAATGATTTTTTGGACACCCTGAGCAAAACGTAGTAACTTTATTTACATTTCTTTTTTCTTGAGGCACTTTCCCTTCTCGTACACCTTTTTCGTAATATACTTTACAGCGTGTCATCACATCCCCTGCCTAAATGACACAAAAATGATAAAAAAACATTTTGGCCCAGGTGGCGGAATAGGCTAAATAGGACGGCAGAGAACGTATTAAAACAATTGTAATTGTCATTGTCATTATAACTGTCATTAATATGTCAAGGGAAAGGTTGTAATTAAAAAATAATGGTAATGCATAAAAATATCACAAATAATAACAAGTTACTTTCGTTGTAAAATATTGGTTTAGATTGAGTCCTATACATTGCAGTCGAGTACTGTTAAAGGTCATTTATAAATTGCTTCTAAGAACTCTAAACGATTTTGTTAAATTTAATGTGTTCTTGTCAAGCTCCCATCATGTCTGCTTAACACTATAAGAAGGTAACCTCCACGCAGCTTACTAGGGAATTAGATCCTAGTATATCTGCAACATACATATTATATTTTCAAATTTTTAAAGCTACACATGGACATTATTAAATTTTATAATAAGCAATGTAATGTATTATATAGCCGATTTTGTTTTTTGTATATTGACTTCCTTCTTGCATTTTTATGTCACTGCCTATTATGGAATATAAATTAATTTTTAAATGTCAATAAAAGACCTACGGATGATGAAAAATGATTTACAGTACTGTCTAACATTATATATGATCTATCATTATGATGAGGTTTATTTTGTTTGATATACATAATTGGAAATATGTGTTATGTATATATGTACACCTAACTTTAATATTTACTGAAAAATACCTTATTGGTAATACTGGATGAAATGTGGCACATATGCGAACACACTTCAATTCTCTAATGGCTACGTTTATAAAAGCACAAACACGAACTTCATACGTTGTTTAATTATCATGTGAAATGAACTTTTCTGCGAAACTATTGTGTTACGAGACAATAGGACGCATTTAAATATCACATTAACATTGTAGTTCAATTGCATGACTCACGTCGCCCATTTGTTCTGTAAAAACAATGACTGTAATTTACTATTGTAACAAATGGTAGCCCTATACAATGGTATACTCACCGTCCCACTCACAGCATACACAAATCGTGTGGGTTGACTGAGTATATTTTATTTTGTATGCTTGCTTCTGAGCTACTAGGATGGTGCCTGATTTAAATAATTTGCTAGTATGTTGTAAGTAAAAATAAAAACAAAATAATCGAAATATTTATATTGTACTTCTGCCTCTTTAAGAGAATGCATTTAATTTAAATGCAAAACACAATTCTTGTAAGCTATTCTTAGCTTAGCTTATTGTATACAAATAGTGTAATTATTTCATAGTTTATGACACTGTGTCAGTGGTCTACATTATTTAGTTCATATTTCAATGCTGCTTAGAGTATTTTGATTCAACGAGGATCACGAACATCACGTGTATAACCAAGCATTAATAATGTATTTTTATTTAACAAATATTACAGTTAATAAGGCGATAACGTTTAGAAAATGCGATACTGATAGAATTTCTGTATCTCTTAGATATACAGTACGAAGGTGTAGGTTATTGTACAAAATTATTGTGTGAAATATAATATACATAAATATGATACTGGTAAAGTAAGCAAAGTAAAAATAAAGGAAAAATAACAGCCTTACACAAATTATCAGTTAAATTGGCTATACATAATACAATACAAATAAGTTATGTTCCTGCAGGCAGTTACAAATTGTACCTAAAAAAAGAATTTAATTCACAGATGGTTGAGCAAGAACCATCGGTTTAATTATTTAGTCGTACATTTAAAAAATATTACCTTTGAATGGTCAACTTCACATTTGCGCAAATGAACACCAGAAATGCAACCTATCGAGGTTCTGTAGTTACAGTAAATTCTGCTGCCTACCAACCTATCTACCTATCATGGTATATATAGTCCTTCAGTAGCACAACCTCTGTCAATTTTGTTAATACAACCTCACTGTTACATTGAAGTACACTAGTAATTAATGTCTTTAGCGCGACTCCTGAAGTATCCAAACATTATCGATTGTTGCAGCATGTAATTCAGTCGTTAATAACGTATTTATAGAGCAGTCAATATAAAGTACTTCTATTTTGAGATTGAATTTACTCATGTTAGCAGCAAAGAAACATGACAACAATTTAATTTTTTCTCTTTTGCACTTCTTAAAACATTAAGTAATTAACAGTAAGAAGAAAATGAAATTCAAAACAATGGTTGTTATCACATTAATTAATTGAAATAGCATTAGTGTAAATAACAAGAATAAATTAAACTGAATAAATCCTACAATAATTTTCAATGTAGAATATTTTTATAAAGTCTAGTAATAAAATGAAATCAGGAATATCCATTATGTTTGGTGTACGGTAATATTAATGATTTACAACACAGAAATTCCTAAGAAATGCACGTTGTCAGTCTTTTATCATCTGAATGTATTCTATATTTCTGTTCATTAGCCTATACTAATTTAAAAAAGGCCAAAAGGAAATGTATATAAAGTGACTTTATTTGACTAATGTAACAAAACGTTAGGCGATTCCTGTTAACAATTCCTGGTAAGCAATATAGCCTACAAACGAGTGTAATCATCCTCACATTACAATTAATGCGAGTATACCGTTGTCACCATTTGCATAACATTGCTCTGTTGTCCATTTGTACTGTTTAATTGCCAAAATATTCCCACACTTATTTTGTACTTTTGTTTAATTTGCACATTTGTTTATGTTGTCAATTTTAATGTCACTGTGATTGAAATTGCAAGTGTGTGCTCTATTTACCGTCTTTGTAGATAATATGTCAACTTAACGTTTATTAATAAGACGGTAAACGTGTTTACTTATTTCAGACAATCTTTGATTTCGTATCTATATAAGATGTATTTCTGTAGTGTTCTATAGCGATGTATTTGTGTCGCATAGAATAAGTAGTCGATATATACTGTACTGAAATGAAGTGGATTTATTCATGATGATTTTCTTTTATAACAGTCTACTGAGTTTTTAATGCAGATTATATAAATAATTAATCTGTCTCTGTTGACCTTTGTAAGACAACTAAAAATTTATTTCTGTACAATGAAAGAACTGTCTTGACAGTTGCTTCTGGCCTCCTCTTGTCTTAACATTTTCTGATCCTTTCTGATCCAACACTCACTTGTGTACAATAAGACGATTAGTATAGGGTCTTGTCGTCATCACACTACCTAGCAACATCATCGCGTAAATTGTGAGCTTCACATAACGCGTTTTGAATAACAATTTCATCGTAGTCTGTAAATTTACCTTTAGGTTTGGATTTTTAATTTATCCTCTTCAAAAATTATTTACTTTAAATCGGTTTTCTTTCTGATGTCTCTACTTTTTAAGTTTTTCAAATGCAAATTGCAAAGTATCCATACAGTTTAACTTTGTTTAATATTGTTACTTTATTAACAAATGTTACTAACAAACCTCTTTTATAAATTTTACTGTGCCATTTTATTAAATTATTTATTATATATACTTCGACATATTATCTGTTGCAAAGAAAGCGTTATTCCCATCTCTGCTAATAATAATTCTGGTGTTTTTTTTAATAAGCTGAATTGAATTCAGAATTGTGGTCATATTCTCACGTTATTTCTGACCTCTGACTACCCTTAAAAATGTAGGCTTCTGACTATCCTTTTCTGACCAACGAGCTGCCGGGTGGTCATTTTTCAAGATTCTTTATTCAATTATAAAGTCCAATTGACTTTACATGTTGTGTCAACAGGCCTTAACACGAAACTACCTACTAAAATGGTATAATAATAACATTTAGAAGACAAAATGATCATAAACTTAAAATTCTTGCTTACGTAGTCTTCCTATCTGTTTGTCTGTCTATCTATCGGACTATCCGTCTATATGCCTCTCTAGAACCCACAAACTGCACATTAGAGCTATCCGAAGTCATTAGATTATATTTTTATATTTTACTTTTATGTTTAGTTTTCAACACAGTATCAACTACGTAACTCTAGATACGTTTTAGTAAGTTATTTGTTTCTGTAAATTAGCCTATAAGTAAAGTATGTATATATTCGGTATCACTTATACTCCATGACATATTTTCGCCTACCACTACAAAGCGTCCGTCATTATCTCAGACTAAGTTTATAAAGCAGATAAAATAAGAGTTGTTATCCTAATTTAAAAATTACTAGAAATGATTCACAGCAAAAAGATAGTACAAAGTGTAGAGGAAAGTAGGCCTATCAACTTGTACGAGATTATAATGGACTACATTCATAGGGAAAAAATATACTACAAACGAGAAGACATTTATATAACGTTTCTTAACAATCCGGAAGAGAAACAGATGCATTTAATGTGTTTTATGCAGTCGTTAGAAGTTGCAGTAAAAACCATAAATATTAAAATTAAATGACGGACTGTTACGATCACAGAAACAATAAAAGGAGCGACGTTTCGTCCACGCAAACAGTCTGCAGCCGTCTTCTGGCTAACTATAAACTAGTACATAATAATATAAGTGATTAATAATACTCTGTCAATAAATGTATAAAAACAAACAAATGCTCAGACAACGTGTGATAAAAAGACTAAATAATACGAACAAACAAATTAAAATGGTTTTTATACTAATTTGAATGTTCATCACTTCTTTGTTCACTATTTAATAATTATTAGTATTGTTGGTACTTTCACTGTGAACTTGAATATTATTATTCAGAGGTAATAAAAGACAAGTAGAAAAATTACACAAATACATCAACACGATACACCCCAAACTCAAATTTACCATAGACATAGAAAAAGACAAATGCATAAACTTTCTAGACTTAACTATCACCAAAACAAACAATACACACACATATAAAATCTACAGAAAACCAACCACAACTGACATGGTCATCCACAATACATCAAATCAGCCAGCACAACATAAACAGGCAGCCTTCAACCATATGCTTCAAAGACTCACTGAAATACCAATGAATAAACAAGACTAAAAAGATGAACTTGAATAGCCCTACAAAATGGCTACAACCAGGATTTAATAAACAAATTACATAGTCAGATCCAAAACAAAAACAACAAACCACAAAATAAAAACAATACACAACAAAACAAATACATCACACTCACATGCTACAACTCTAACACACACAGAATCGCCAACACTTTCAGAAAATACAACTACAAAATATCATACAGAACCAACAACATCATCAAAAGGTACCTCAACGGCACAAACAAAAACACTGACATATACAACAAAATAGGAGTTTATAAATTAACATGCAATGATTGCGACAAATTCTACATAGGCCAGACAGGAAAATCTTTTTCATCCAGATTTTATGAACACACCAAAACAATCACCAATAATAACATACAATCCACATTTGCCACACATATCCAGACAGAAAACCACAGTTACACCAATATAAAAAACAACCTTAAAATTTTACACTTCCTACCCAAAAGTCGTAAACTTAACACTACAGAATAATTTGAAATATACAAACACAACATAACACAACCCAGCCACATACTTAATGACCATTTACAATTCAAATGGAACACACTATTTGACACAGTAATAAACAGTACCACAACAATTCAAACTCCAGCGCCAATCCCCTCCACCTCCACCCACACACAACCTGTAACTAAAACCGTTATACATAAAATTACCGACAGTTTGCACATTCCGTATCCAAACTCACTGAAGAAGGAGCACACCACTCCGAAACGACGTAAGAGTAAATACAACAAGTAAGTTCACAGTGAAATTACCAACAATACTAATAATTATTAAAATGGTTTACGAGAAAAACACGCAACACACACAAAGCAACACGGAGAAAATGGACATGAACTATTGTACACCACCAAGGAGTTGCAGTGTTTTGTTGACTCTATGTTAAAAGTCTTTTATCATTAATTGTCTTGCCATTTGTTTTTTTATCCTTGATACAGTATTATTTACAATTGTTCTTAACAGCATTTTTTTTTAATAAATTTAAAGGTAAAAGCAAAAATGATGTATTATATGTTGTATTTGAATAGTTAACAATGACAAGTAGATTTAATTTTTAAATATTACATTGTCTTTATTTAACATTGCAATGGTCTTATTACTTAACAGCTAATTCTAAAGATCCATGTAAATTTTTTAAATTGTTTGTACTAAATCATTTGAACTATATGTCATTTGTTAGTACTAAGTTCACATAGATGAACCAAGTTAAAGTATAAAATTCCATAGCATAGATCGCAGTGTTGTCACGGTGTTGTTGTATTGCGTTTGATTAATGCGATGGCAATGGTTATGTTAATGTTGGATAACTTATAAATTTAACAACGTTCGTTTTTACTTGGGTCTATATATACAATTTATCCTAGTATTTCCCAAAGGCAATTGTCAGTTACTTGAACTGTCGACTTTTACTACTGTAAAACTTTGTTATGTTCAACTTGAACAGATGATTACCAGCCTTCAAATTTTAAAACCCATCATCAAAAACACTTACTCTCTCTACTTATTTTTCATAGATAATTTATTCATCTTTCCCTTCTTATGGAGCATAAACACCTATTATAATAATTTATCCTCGTTCATACTTAAGCTTCAGGGTTATTATTCTTTCACACACAAAATCATAGTCTTTAACCTTTCTTTCCCATTTTGTTATCCATTATGTAAGTAAACAATTTTTAATAAATTATATTCCATCGTTATACAAATAAACAACGATGACCTGAAATTCTTTTATTTTTATCTTTTTTAATGAAGAAATTTGTGTTAGTGGTTTAAATCACAATCAGAATGATCACAGTTGCACACCACTATGTAAAAATTATCCCAATTAGCGCTTTCAAGCTTCACAGCCCATCGTCAGATTGGAATAGACACAAAATAAGTGGAAACAACCCCTTCACCCCTCTCCACCACCATGCTCACACACAACAAGCTATAATATAAATGACCCTTCCCCACCCACTAAACCCTGTCCCACCATCTGTAGAGTTACATATTTTTTCTAGCAAATTCCTTGTGTTTCAGTGTTTTGTGTGTGTGTGTGTGTGTGTGTGTGCATCCTTTTAAACTACCCACTTCCTCTCCACACACGTGGGTCAGTCAACACCCTTATTTTAAAACATCCAAATAGTACTATGCAAGGAAATAGAATGACAAAGGAAATACAATGGTACTACTGAGAAAGGACGAATACATAAAGAAAACGGAAGAATTTATAAGGGAAGGACCATACGAGGAAATAAAGTATGATTATACAAGTAAGTACCAGTCAAGGATAAAACAAATGATGAAACAGATAACATTTATAGAAGAAAATAAGAAAAAGTATTTATTGGAAAGTAATCCAACAGCACCAACTTTTAAAAGTCAGGTTAAGATACATAAAGAAGGAAAACCAATTAGACCGATTGTGTCTTTTATTAATGCACCTATTTATAAATTATCAAAGGAAGTTAGCAGAGTACTGAAAGAGAAATATGAATTTGGGACAAAATACAACATAGAGAATAATGTAAAATTGATAGAAAAATTAGAAAATGTTAGGATTAATGTAAATACAAAATTGATATCACTGGATGTTAAGGACATGTTTACCAATATCACAGTAAATAAAGTTATTAAGTTAATAAACGATAATAATATGGGAGAATACAGGTATAAAAAGCAGTTGATGAAAGTAATTAAAGAATGTGTAAATCAGAACTATTTTAGGTTTAATAACAAGTTTTATATACAGAAAAAAGGTTTACCTATGGGGTCTTCATTATCCCCTATTCTTGCTGAAATATACATGAATGATTTTGAAAAGCAATTAATAACTTCCACTAAGTATAAAAACAATATAAAATTATGGTCTAGATACGTTGATGATGTATTAGTAATTTGGGAAGGAAGCATAGAAGAAGTGCATGAGTTTATAAATGAGGTAAATAGTAAGGATAAAAACTTACAATTTAAAGAAGAGATAGGAGGTAAGAAAATAAATTACTTAGATTTAAACATAGAAATTAAAGATAATGAGAAACTACAGTTTGGGATATTTAGGAAAGAGTCGTATTCTGATATAATTATACCAAGAGAGTCTTACCACCCATATAGATATAAAATGGCGGCAATCAATTCATTTTGTTACAGAGCTCAGAAGTGTTTAAAAGAGACCGAGTCAAAAGATAGGGAGTTAAGAACGATAAAGGGAATTGTAAGGAATAATAATTATAACACCAACATAGTGGATAAAGTTATGAAAAGGGTTAACATACAAAAAGATAAAATAGAACCGGAACAAAAGAATTATGCAGGGTCATTGACATACATAGGTTCACATACTAGAAAAATTATAAAATGTTTTAATAAATATGGAGTAGATATAGCTATTAAAAAATGTGAAACGGTATTTGATAAGATAAGGAATAAGAATATAGAAAAAATTCCAGTATTACAGAAAAGCGGAATTTATAAATTAAAATGTAAAGACTGCAACAAGGTGTACCTAGGAGAGACAGGACGGAAATTAGTATGCAGGTTGTCTGACCACAAACGTGGAGAAGGTAATAGAACAACCAATTCGTTATATGCAAGACATTTCATAGAAGACAACCATAAGTTTGTTAATCCTTTGGAAGAATACGAAATTGTAAAAGTAGTGAATAACACAGTTGAAAGGAAGCTTAGAGAGGAGTTAGAAATATTGAAAGAGAGAGAAAAAGGGTTAGACAATTTAATTAATATTAAAATTAAATTTGATAATGAAGAAATATTTTATAACATGATTAAGAAGTAAATGATAGAGGACAGATAGATAATATTAAGAATTATTTTGCATAGTACTATTTGGATGTTTTAAAATAAGGGTGTTGACTGACCCACGTGTGTGGAGAGGAAGTGGGTAGTTTAAAAGGATGCACACACACACACACACACACACACAAAACACTGAAACACAAGGAATTTGCTAGAAAAAATATGTAACTCTACAGATGGTGGGACAGGGTTTAGGGGGTGGGGAAGGGTCATTTATATTATAGCTTGTTGTGTGTGAGCATGGTGGTGGAGAGGGGTGAAGGGGTTGTTTCCACTTATTTTGTGTCTATTCCAATCTGACGATGGGCTGTGAAGCTTGAAAGCGCTAATTGGGATAATTTTTACATAGTGGTGTGCAACTGTGATCATTCTGATTTTTATCTTTTTATTGTAAAATAAAAACTATGAATCACTGAAACTGTAATTTAGCTGTTCATTGTTAGACCTACGTACTATGAACTATTTTAACTGAAATTTTCCAAACTGAATGAAAGTTAGGTAAATAGCAACGTGTGAAAGAAGAAAACAGATTTAAAATATTGTCTATCATTAACATATACGTCCGAGACGGATCACTTTTAAAGGCACGTTTTTACGTTGTGGTTAGTGCTGCTGGCGCTTTCCATTGCACATTCTAAACAAGAGGAATATAAGTGAATTACCTAATGTAAATTAAACTGTAATTTAGCTGTTCATTGTTAGACCTACGTACTATGAACTATTTTAACTGAAATTTTCCAAACTGAATGAAAGTTAGGTAAATAGCAACGTGTGAAAGAAGAAAACAGATTTAAAATATTGTCTATCATTAACATATACGTCCGAGACGGATCACTTTTAAAGGCACGTTTTTACGTTGTGGTTAGTGCTGCTGGCGCTTTCCATTGCACATTCTAAACAAGAGGAATATAAGTGAATTACCTAATGTAAATTATTGAATACCTAACATTTCGTTCAATTCATTAATTTTTTATTCATTTTATTAGTTTTTTACCTAACAGTTTTATTAGTTTCTATATTCAAATCGAATTAGTTTTATTACCTGTTGATTCATTTAAGCATGGTTTCCAGTGAAACTTACGTCAAGTGAATTGAAATTATAAAAATACAATACAGCTACTTGCAGAAGAAACAATATTTGAAAATATATTATATTAAATATTATCGAATGTAAATGATTGTACTAATCATGTATACATGATTGTATAGGTTTAATTTGTTGTACAGTACATCTGTCGTTAGTTTGAATCTACAAAACATACATAACGTGAATCACAACTGTAACGTAAAGAGTCACATTAACTTTGTAATTCATTAACAGACTCACGTGACAAGTTAGTTTTAAATAAAATCAATGACCGTAATGTACAACTGTATCAAATGGCCAGTAGCCTACATCCGAATCCCACTCACGGCACAGACAACTCGTGTGTGATCATTGAATGGGGCATGACAAGTAGCTAAAGCCAAGTACATTGTGTTATACGCTGCTTGCGAGATGGTACATTGACGGCTTCTCGAAATGATTTCTCAAAAGTGTGGTAAGTAAAAACAAATTCAAAGGATCTAAAATATATAAACTACATTTCCTACACCATTAATATAATGCATTTAATAACGGGATTACCAATTTGTATAAGATGTCGTTAGCTTCTATATTCTATACAAATAGTCTATTCGATAGTGTATTACACTGTGTCAGCGGTTTCAATACTGAGATCATCTTTCCATTCAACGAGTATCACGAACATTTCATTAATAATGAAGCAATTAAAGTTTTAATCAAATTTTATCATTACCCGTGCCACCTGAATTTAAATATTATTCACCACACCTCATGTGTGTTGTGACACCACTCAGCCATCACTGTGTGGAGAATATTATCAAAAGTTAGGCATTAAATAACTCCGATTACATTAAAAAGTTGTAGTGTACACATACAGAAAATCTCACACGTACACAATGGTGTATTTTTGTACACCGCTGGTTAATTATTCGTGTTTTATAAACTGTAGACCTATAGATTTTCTTGTCACTAGCTTTCTTCGTCAACATATTGTAACGTCACAGAACGTTCCATAAGGGAATTTAATTGCAAAGTAAATTATCATAAGAGGAAAGTGAGATGAACAGTATCGAACCCAAGTAATTCAAAAAATTTTGTAATATTGTCCGATAATTAATATCATTAACATGAAAAAACGACCAAGACTATGACCAAGACTCAAACCCCATATATTGTTTAAGTGAAGAACAGTGTAAAACTGATAATGTACTATAAGAGAAACAGATAATCTCAGAAATGACCAAAATGAGGCCATTACATATTAAGAAATGTAACTCTGAATAGGGTATAAAAAATTATTTTTTGTGAATTAATGGACAAGATCTATTATTATACTTTATAATATAAATAAAATAAATATATTTATATATAATATAAATAAAATATAATTAAAATAAATAAAATAAGTTTGCAGGAGGGAAATAATACCCGTTTTGAAACTATAGAGGAGCGAACCGTAGAGACGAAACAAGATGTTAGAACTCTCGATAATAAGGTAAGGCAAAACCAGGAAGAAATCATGCAGGAAGTAGGAGAAATCCGGGAAGACGTTAGCGAGGGAATACAAAGAACGTATGACATAGCTAATAGACTGGACGAGCAGATAAAAACGAATAGAAACAATATACAGGAAATAGATCAGAGGGAGAAAAACCTGCAGGAGAGATTAGAAGCGCTGAGGGACACACTGATATTGAATACCCATACGTGTCATAGCGAAAATAGGGAGGTAATTAACTTCCAAAATTATCGCCGGAATCCTATGGAATTTTTGGAGAGGATGGAAGAGTTCATCGAAAGGAATAGGGAAACAAGATGGGATAGAGTAAGGGAAATGTTAGACGAAACATTCCGAAATACGAGGGATAATTGGTGGATAGCGGTACGACCCGAAATAACAAACTTGAACGAATTCAAACGCCAATTCAAAGAAAAATATTGGTCAGAAACAGCACAAAAAAAGTGAGAATGAACATATTTTACGGGAAATACGACGCGTCTAAGGGACAATCCCCAACATCATATTTCCTGGGAAAGATATGTTTGGCACGAAAATTAATACCGCCAATCCCGGAAGAATGTTTGGTGAGGCAGTTAGCTGGACACTATAGCTACAGTATTAAAGATGCCCAATTATACCAGCAACTTAGTAAAATTACGGACCTAGCTAAGCTATTAGAGAACTGTGAGTCTGCGGGAAAATTTCAAGACTACCAACCCCCCAGTCGAAAGGTAGACTATTATAATAGTAACAACCGGCCAAATCGGAATGGAAGTGGAAATGGTAATAATTTTAACCCGAATAACCAGAACAATAGCACCCCACTAAATAGCCGCAATAATAATAATCAAGGTCCAAATAACCGTAACAATCCGGGGCCAAATCGAAGTAATTACCCCGAAAATATTTACCATCAACAGCTATCAGGGAAATAATTATCGGGGCAACAATTATAGAGGGAATAATTATAGTCAGGGAAATAATTATCGGAACGGAGGTAATCAAGGGGGAGGTGATAGAAGGAATCAGGAGTACAGACCCCAGGTAAACTATACGATGCCTAATAGTCAACGACCATACCAACACAATTTACCGACTTACGTGTATTACCCACAGCAGACGCAAGGTAACCAAAGTAATACAACAAATAGCCGACCTATTAGTGGTAACCCAGAGGTTAGACAGGAACCACAAACAAGTCAGCAACCCAATGTTCCGGGAGACCGGGCAAATGAGACAGTTGCTCATTTAAACTAGACGCGGCAATGAAAAAGGAAGACAGCCCTTCACTGATCCAATATTATGGGGTAACTGGACGAAAAAATAGACATGACGAAGACCGATCAATGACATTGAGAACAAATAATTATCATAGAGATATTAGGGAGGAATTGTTAGAAGAGAGGGATAATATAGTTGAAAATCATAATAAAGGGAATAATGGGATAGTACAAATTAATGCAGATATAAATGGTATAGATGCAACATTACTAATTGATACAGGATCAAACGTATCGTTAATAGACAGTGTGGAGTTAGAAAGAATTAAACAGAATAGTAATCTACCCATACCCACTTTGCCTATAAATAACATCATACTAGTCGGAGCGACGGGAAGGCAGAATAAATCTATAAAGAAACAGGTGTCGTTAGAGATGACCAGTAATGGTGTAACGTTGCCAATAGGACTATTAGTAGCGAACAATTTACCCATGAACATTCTAATAGGCTGTGATATACTTAGGCCATATAAAGCGATAATAAATTTAGACAGTAAGGTAACGTTAAAGACGAAAGAGGGAATTTAGACCAATAAGTTAATTGATACCCAAGGGAATAGTACAAGTAACGCACATTATCAAGCCAATGTAAGTCATTATTATTGTGCCGATCGACCACTAAATATGCCCTTATATCAGGAGGATAACCCAGAATTATGGTTGTAGAAATTGGAAGAAATAAGGGAATTCCAAAGGACGAAAGCAAGTGGTCAGATTAGCGAAGCACAGGCCGAACGATTGATTACTGTGTATAATAATTACCGACATATCTTTTCAAATGCTCCAGGCAAAGTCAAAAATTATCAATGCACCATTAAATTTAAAACCCCTGTAGAATTTAACAAAAAATCATATCCGATTGCTTACTCACTAAAAAATGAAGTTAGGGAGGCACTGAACAGGATGATAGAGGACGACATAATTGAATATAGTCATTCGCCCTATACTAGCCCAATCATAGCTGTGCCGAAAAAGAATGGACAGGTGCGTATATGTCTCGATGCTAGGGAGATTAACAAGATGATTGTTAACGACCGCACATCCCCTGGGGAGATAGAAGAAATACTAAAAAAGTTTCACGGGACAAGGTATATAAGTTCATGGGATACAGTATGCGGCTACTGGCAGGTAGAACTCCACCCAGATAGTAGGAAATATATGGCATTCATATTTGAAGGCAGAAACTATCAGTTTAAACGATTACCTTTTGGTTTGATAAATTCAGTGGCGGTATTTGTAAAAATAATAAACAGTTATTGGGACAGGAAGTGCTGAAATTTACGACAGTATACGTCGACGACTTACTGGTAACTTCAGCTAATTGGGATGACCATTGCAATAGGGTTGAACAGGTGTTAGAGAAGCTATCCGAGAATAATATTACCCTCAAATTAGATAAGTCCCAGTTTATTGCAAACGAGGTAAAATTTTTAGGTTTTAATCTAACCGAGCAAGGGATTACTCCATCCAAAGAGAAAGTAGAGGCAATATAGAAGTTCCCCACCCCAAAAAACAGGAAACAGCTTCAATCATTTTTAGGAATCTGTAACTATTACAGGAAGTTTCGGTCTAATTATTCAGAACTAACTGCCAGGTTTCAAAAGCAGTTACCAGCTAAAGACAAATGGACTTGGGGACCAGAGCAAAATGGAGTGCTCAATCTAATAAAGGAGAAATTTTTAGAAGCAGTTATGTTACATCACCCCGACTTTACGAAGCCATTTTATCTAAATTGCGATGCCAGTAATATAAGTTTAGGTGCAGCCTTATATCAGGAAGATCAGGATGGAAACCATTTAGTGATTAGCTTCGCCAGCCGCGTGCTGAACAGTTGCGAACGAAACTACAATACCACTGATAAAGAGTTATTGAGTGTAGTTTTCGCATGCGGTAAATTTCGAACGTATATATTAGGATACCCCATCACGGTTAGGAGTGATCACAAATCAATCTCGTTTTTAAAACATTGTAAGTTAAATCATGGAAGGCTGACGAGATGGGTTTTGGCCCTACAGGAATATAATATCACGTGGGAATATATACCAGGCAAGCAAACATAGCAGCCGACGTCCTATCCCGCATTAATTTACAAAACCAGACATTTGACGGCGAAAAAGAACAAATAGCGAAGGTATATCATATTATTAAAAGCAGGGAGGATTTGAAAAATATTTTAAGAGATTTGAAGGCACAACAAGAGGCTGACCCAAAATTAGGAAATATTAGGGAAATGGTACTGGAAGGCGATGAAGTAATAAATAAATATTACTGTATACACGACGATACTTTGTTTATAAGGAATACCCCACACCAAGAGAATTGGAAGTTAGTAATTCCACCAGGGATAGAGAGGCCACTAATTATTGATTATCACGATAGATACGGACACATGGGTGCCCTCAAGGTAAGGAAAGCGTTGGAAGAACAGGTATACATCAAAGAGATTAATAGAAAAGTGCAACAGGCGATACAGTCATGCGATATTTGTCAGAAGGTAAAATGTAATAACGAGAGAAAGGAAGGGGTCATGATACCCATAACATCCACCGGAAAATTTGAAAAGGTATTTCTCGATATCTGTGGACTATTTCCACGCAGCGGTGGAAGGCACAGGTATAAATTCATCGTAATTATTTTTGACCATTTCAGCAAATATACTAAGCTTTATCCGATAACTAGGGCTACGACAAAGAAAATTATAGAAATTATAATAGAACGGTATATAATGGAGGTAGGCAGTCCATATTCTATAATTACAGACCACGGTAACCAGTTTAAAGGGAAATTATGGAAGGAAAATCTTATAGAACACGGAATAAAGACGTATAAGACATCCGTCTATCACCCAAATCCAGCCGAGAGAGTGTTGAGGGAAGTAGGACGGTTGTTGAGGACCTACTGCCATGATGAACAGAAGAGATGGCACGAATACTTAGCGTCAACAGAGGACTTTCTCAATTTATCCTATCATAATACAATAGAGGAGTCACCGTATACAGTTATGTTCGAAAGACCCCCACCCCGGGAAATAAAGGAGATTATTAGTTTTACCAACGAACCTGAATACCAATTTGAAGGAACCAAATTGTATAATAGAGTATTAGAAAAAACGGATCAAAAACGGAAGAAATGTATTTAATCCCAACCAAAGGCTATTAAGTATAAGGTAGGAGAAAAGGTATTAGTCCGGAATAGAGAATTGCCCAGTACTATACAAGGCATAACAAAAAAATTATTACTTTTATATACAGGACCTTTTACAATTACGAAAGATAAAGAAAACAATACATACGAGGTAACAGACACTGTCAATAACAAAATAAAGGGTACATATAATCAAGCGTCGTTGAGAAGGTACCATGAATAAAAATACAAGTCAACGTATATTTACCAACTTACCCGTATTTAGAAAAGGAGAGAATATTATTAATAAATAAAAATACGAGAAGGACACCTTCCACCAAAGGCAAAAATATATATATAAAATAATAATTTATTTCCAATCGCCAAGTCAACGTATATTTACCAACTTACCCGTACTTAGAAAAGGAGAGAAGATTATTAATAAATAAAAATACGAGAAGGACACCTTCCACCAAAGGCAAAAATATATATATAAAATATAAATTTATTTCCAATAGCCAAGTCAACGTATATTTACCAACTTACCCGTACTTAGAGAAGGAGAGAAGGAAAGAAGGAAAAGACATAATTTAATTAAATAAATTATTGAACAATCAAATAACAATTGATATTACTAAGGAGGAGAAATACTGTCATGTAATTGAAACTAAAAGGAAATGATAATTGAAAAAGAAAAAAAAAGAAAACAGTGTGTTACAGAAGGAGGTAATGATGAATTTATAAATATAGCTATTGACATCGAATGATTTTAAAAGTAATTTTACCTGCGGAGAACAGTATATTAATATAATTGAGAAATAATCAGAAGAAATTAAGAAAGAGAATTTATGTGTAGGAGCCTATGACCTTTGAATATTATATTTTTTTATTATTATTATTTGTTGCGAAAGTGCAATTATAAGTACGTCTTATATATTTTCTGGACAGAGATGTGTTTCCTCTGATTTCAGTGGTTATAGTTAGGGAACGGCGGAGATTGGATTGCCCTCTGACTCCGAACCCGCTATAAAAGTTAGGGAATTGTTAGGGAGTTATATCAAAGATTAAATAATTAACTACAAGGTAAAGAAAAGCAAAAGGAGATATGGTAAACATTGAGACATGGATAATGAGATGGATTAATATATTAAAGGAGTAGTACAGGAATCTAATTATAAGATAAAAGAATGAAATATAAGGAAGCTAATAAAAGGTTAATATAGAAATGATAATTTCATCAAAACTGAAGAAATGTTTTTCCCAAATTATCAATTTTAACGGGGAGGCATATGTAACGTCACAGAACGTTCCATAAAGGAATTTAATTGCAAAGTAAATTATCATAAGAGGAAAGTGAGATGAACAGTATCGAACCCAAGTAATCCAAAAAATGTTGTAATATTGTCCGATAATTAATATCATTAACATGAAAAAACGACCAACACTATGACCAAGACTCAAACCCCATATATTGTTTAAGTGAAGAACAGTGTAAAACTGATAATTTACTATAAGAGAAACAGATAATCTCAGAAATGACCAAAATGAGGTCATTACATATTAAGAAATGTAACTCTGAATAGGGTATAAAAAACTATTTATTGTGAATTAATGGACAAGATCTATTATTATACTTTATAATATAAATAAAATAAATGTATTAAATGATTTGAATACATCATTAAAAAGGATGTAAGTTAAAATAAAAAATATATAAAAGTTATGACAAAAAACCAAGGTTTTGGAGTTGAGACCAATCACTCAGATTTTATGTGAAAATTAATTATTATGGAATTAATATAAAAACGATATGTAAATGTCAATTAGGCAAAGACAAACAAATTATTTTAAATAGAGAAAGCTGTAAATTGATTAGAAGTCAATTAAAATAATCAAAAACAGTGTTAAACTGAAAACATGTGATGAACATATAACATTGTAATATTTATGAATTTAATGTTATCAAAATACAAAATTGTATTCTAAAGTTGAAACACAATATGAAGTAACTATACTTATATATATGACCACCTAAAGCACTTTAACAGTCAAGTTGTGAAACTATTTACCTATACCATACCAGGCTGAGCCCAAAAAACAATCACAAAAATAGTCATATTTGACAGAATAATTGTATAATATTAGAAAAAATAAAGGAAAAAGGTACAATCCTATAAGGTACAGTGGAAACATACTTGCTCAATTGAAGACAAACTTAATTCATAGAGAATTTTTAAATATAAAAGTGAAAATTGTTACACCAAGAAAATAACTCATCTGAGCAAAACAGTGAGATGCTAAGTAATATTACAATAAAAATAAAATGTATTAGGATAAACCAGGTATTCCCAAAGATAAACAATATAACAAACTCTAAGTGAATACCCAAAAAATCCCATATATAATACCGAAAAAGACAAATTATTATAAAAATCTAGTGACAAAAATCTAGGCCATATGTAATGCCTACACAAGAATGAACTTATTTATATGTTATATGTTTTAATATTTGCTCATTTTGTTATGTAAAGATAATTATGTTATGTATTAATGTTATAGCAAGAACCAAGCAACTTCATAACATTTTATTAATTAGAAAATTAGAATTTTGTGCAAACACTACAAGGTAGGAATTGTATTTTATGTTAATTTATTAGGTTTAATTTGTTCAAACCCAATCGTGAATGGTATCATTTTATTCAGTTGGAAGCAGAGAATCCATAAATAATAATGGCATGCAGATTGTAAGTAGTTCTGTAAAATTGTTTGACAAATACCAGAATAATTTCAGTAATATCCTTTAGTATGAAGAATAAGAAGTTTTTGTTCTAAAGCTTCTACGGAAGTCGAATTTGTTCTATGATGTTCTATTTGCATATTCTCGAACGTTCCAGAAGAAAATTTTACTCAAAAATACTGGAAGTCCATGTTTAAAAATTAAAACAATGACCCTTACAGAGTATAAAAGGAGGACGAAATTTGCCTCAAAAAACACTTTATGCTTTCAATCCACAAGAGATATATCACCTACGAATCCGATCATCTCGTCCAAGGCGAAGTCGAAGAACAAGAATTCAACCCGAGAACACAGAAAGGCTTTTTCCCGTACATGACAAAAGACTGACTTAACCTATATAAGGAGTATATCGCTAAGCGCTAACGTGTTGTTGAATAGAGCAGCAACACGCCATATTTAATAGAAACGCACACAGCCAGATATCCAGCGGCCCTGAAAAGGACCGATTTTAATAGAGAAAATCAATTTTGCTGGTATTTGCTAAGATAAACCGACTTTGACAAAATTCCCAAACAATTTACTGACACGAGCCTTCTACATTGAGTTTGGAAGTAGCGCTGAGACGGCAGAATAGAGAAACCACGCAGACAGCTGTTCGCCGCCGCCAGAATTCAAAGCATAGAAACAGTACGAAATTTATTTCAATTGTGCGGAGTTTTAAAACCATAATTTGACTTATAAATAGTTACCAGTGCGTGAGGAACGTAAACACGAAGAGGCGCAAGATTGGAATCGTCCCCAAGAACAGTGTCCAGTGAAGGAAATACTTACCCACCGGAACGTGAGTTGTTCAAAAGTTAAAATCATTTTTACCTGGTATCCTTGTCACACAGTTGTACTACACATGTCAAACACCTTCAACCCACACAATTTTTGTAAAGCATCCCACTGATTTGTCTTGATAGTTCAAAGGAGACACGTCCTGAGTATAAAGTTTTTTCATACATTAAATTCATGCTATTCAACTGAGCAATAAAATTTTTATCAGCCGATGATTAATAAAAAACTTGTCAATAACTTTTTTGTAACTCTGCAATTTTGTTTAATTTGAGTTAGTTAGTCCTTCAGACGATTTTTATGAAAAGAAAAATCATTAAACATACGTTATTTACAATTCAAACTGTCTTGTTCACATTTTTTTATATAATTAATTTAACAACTAAAAAATCAATTTAATAATAATAATAATTTCTTGTAACAAATATCCAAGTGGCGCCCACATACACATATTAGCATAAGTTGTGTTTGCAGGACAACATCGTCGCAGAGAAACCAGCAATTAGTAAGTATTAAAAGTGCGCGGAGTGTAACACCCGACATCACAAAACAACACACAATATCTGTTTGATATAATATATATCTATATATATATATATTTAAAGTTTTCATGTACGCTTTAATAGACGAGGGCAACACCTGGATTGGTCCCTTAAATATTCAGTGACTGTATATTAGTTTAATTTCAATAACGAAGAAATACCGTGTCACTTCGTGTATACTTTTTAATATGAAATGTTATTGTAACGAATCAATTCCTGCATATCAGACAGCTAGACTTCGTCCGAACCTTAGTAGCTAACCTCGCCTTAGGCGCAACAGGATACAGATCTCAAGGAAGCTGTAATTGCAATGTTGTAATGCCTATCGACAGCGATTGGCAGCACAAATTGGGCTACAGATTAGTACGCTTGTCATTTGATCCCTCATAACAAATCGCGCTGACAAACTAAGGGAAACTAAGGTCATATCTGTCTGTGGCACTAAGACAAATGTCAAACTGTCATGTGGCTATAATAGTGTAGAAGGTAATAACTCAATTTGCCAAAGGCCAATGTTTGTTTCACATAACACTCTCACATTTATCCTGCTATTTTTGATATGTTCTTTACGCCGATTTACTTACGAGTGACTGTATTGACATTGTTTTACAACACAATTTAATTTAAAATGTGGACTGTCATATTGTTATATTTGCAACAAAAGTTTATGTATTAGAATTAAATTGCTAGATAGTTTCTTCTAACTAGTTGCAATGAATTAAAATAAAAAAGAAAATGCATTTATTTACTTAAGAAAACAAGTCTGGATAATTACACAGAATTAGTAATAAAACAGAAATATTTACAGTTTAAAGTTCTGAACAAGTTAAAAATTGTTAACTAAATGGTTATTTACACTAATCAAAGGAAGGGAAGCAACTGAAAACTGTTCCGTATTTTAATTTCTCTAGTCCTTTTATTATTTCTTTAATTCTAGTTTTTTTTCTCTGGCTTGTTCTAGTTTTGTGTCTTTCATAGAATTGGGAAAGAAAATGTCCAGTAAGAGTAAGAAAACTATGTTATTGTAAATATGTTTGTTTTAATAAAGTCTCTGGTGTATTCAAATAAAATTGATGAACTGTTATTAACATGTTCAGGTTTGAAGGTATCTTAAAATTTTCTATTTCAATAGTGCAAACGTAAGCAGACGTTGTTGAATGCCTTCTGTGATTTATAATTTTTTCAGTTATAAAATTTTCAATTCGTGTCTAAATTTTATTGACTTACTTTGACATAATAAATACGAGTTAATTAATAAATCAAGTGACTGTAAATGGTCCTGAAATTAACACAGTGAAAGCACAAAGGAAAACTTTGTTCTAATCTATAATTAAAAGCAGCATAATAAATGTTTGAAATTTTAATTAGCGTCGTTTTAGTTAATGTATTAAAAATATTGTGCAAACTGTCTTGTAAGTCTTCAATAAATCTGAGACAACAATGTCGACTGTGCCTTAAGCTTTGCCGACAAAATCAGCTTAATAATTACTTGAGAACTAACAGTGAAATAAACAATAAGACTCCAAAAATACCTAATATTTGCTGTTATATTAAGAGTAAAGTACTTAATACTATTGGCAATAATACGTCTATTTTTTTAAATAAACTGGAATGTAAATTTAAGTAACTGTTTAAGTAAATAAGTAACTTTTTTTTAAGTTTTTTAAGTTTCATACAGTTAAAGAAACCTCTGAAATGTTGAATACAGTTTTGGCTTCGCAGAAATCGACATATTACACAAATGAATCAAAGTAGACAATTTTCACGATTTACAATATATTAAAATTTATACAATTTACACAAACTTTGATGTCTCTGTAATAATATCGATTCATCATTCGTTGCCGATGGTATTATGTAGTTAAAGGTCTCTTTCATGGCGTTTTCGTTAATCTCATTCAGTGTGTTGCCATAAGCAAAAGTGGTCCTTGTCTCGTGTCCTGGAAAAGCCTCTAGTCCAGAGTATTTCAAGGTGTTCCCTATGTAATACCAGCTAACATGCTTTTAAAATAGATGTTTCTCTTTCGTGTCTGACCCAATATGCAATGGTAATATTAGGTAGAATTGACATGACTAGGCCAGTCCGAACACGCTTTTTTCCTTCCTGTGGTGTAGGCTACTTGGTGTTTAGTTTAGTGTTTTGCTGTAAACTGAAGTAGATATAGCGAGTTTAGGTTTTCTTCATACATTAATAGTTTGAGCCGTTACAGAAGTCGTTTTTCTGAAAGATTATGCATACTTCCAACAAATAATAAATGAAATTAAGTGAAATGACTTGGTTATTAAGAACTTGAGCCTGGTTGGAAATCTTTAATACCACAGAGATGCTTTCATGAGATCTAACCAATTAAATTTGTATACGTATATAAATTCCTACATACTGCCTAAATATAATAGTAATATTTCGCAGACATTGACTAATTTGTATGTGTATTTTTGTGATGCAAAATAATGTCTTGAATAGTGTGATAGATTTCCAGTTTTAGAATACTTACTTATATAAATATTAAGAACTTCATTTTCATCATAATAGCAAATATAAACTATTTATTAAATCATAAGTATTTATTTCATTGCTACTTTTTGGTTATTATTTGTTCATTATGAATTAAATATTATTTAAATAAATTATTTTAGTAGGGCTTTACGAGAAAACGTTTTATCAATGATTACATGAGTCCCGGAAGCTTTTTCAATATTTCAGTTATTTTTAATTTAACTTTAGGTTTCAACAAACGATATATGACTCTATTTTCTCCATACTCGCCTTACAAACAAATCATATCATATTTCTTCCAGTTCTCCAAATATTACTTTTAACAAATTTAACCCGATGTCGAATTAAAATATAGTCATAACTGTTTACTAGAGTAGGCCAAAAAAGTTTTTATTTTATTCTCTATACCGCGGAAAACGTGCCCCTACAACACATAAGTAATATAATAAGGAAATAAAAAATCGGTTAATGTTTACCGGTTGCACATCACCCCCCGAAAATTATTAAAACTGATTTGTTTTAATAATTAATTGTAATTAAACAAATTTAGATAACGAAAGACTAGCACAAGGAAGATAAATAAATTACTTACTTACTTACTTACTTACTTACTTATCCAACGCCCGTCTTTGGTGCTTCCACCATTCGACGTCGAGCCTCCCATTAGCGATTGATTGTGTCATCGTTCGGGTAAGTCAGCGATTGGCACGTCCGCAGGTGGTCGCCGTCCATCCTGCCAAGACCACAGAGAGGGCATGTTTCATCAGCAGCAAGACCGATACGGTAGAGATGCGCTTGGAGGTAGTCATGTCCAGTAGCAAGACGAAATCGTGCTACTGCCTCAGCTCTCTCAAGATGCTTTGGAATCGTTCCCGCTGTAGCAAGGCTTTCCCACTTTTTGCCAATAATAAATAAATTAAAAAATCGTAAATAATTAAAATTTTTTGGTAGCGATTACGCCTGAAAACACATTAAAATTGAAAATTTTACATTTTGACATAAAATAGTTAATGATAGATGTTACAAACTATGGCATTATGACAATAGTCTTTTACTGATACTTGCTATTTTAAACTCCGATTTGCGCAAGAAAGGTAAAACGATGGGTCGTGAAAAACGCGTCGTTCTGATGAACCTCGACTTGGCACCAACGACTTTTTGTGACGCTTCGGTCATCAGCTTCACACACCGCTCTACTGCTTGAGTCTGACATGGAAACTTGTAGAAATTCCATTCAGCTGCTGTTCCTGATTTTATTACAGATGAAATCTCCTCATCGCTTACTCTTCACTGAAAAGGTGGAGGCGAAATATTACAGGTACTCAAGTCTATCATTTCGGTGTAGTGAGTAGCCGCAAAATTTAGTTTTGGTGTCACAAAACTCCTAATTGACTTTCCCTTAGGATCTTTGTTTATCGCCTTCATTATTCTTCTGAGCCCTAATGCTCTCATATGCTTTCTTTCATCTACAATCATACTCAAATGCAAAGTGTTGGGGTGAGTAAAAAATGAGTACATTCAGCCACAGAATCTACTACTTGAAGTAAATTTTCAGGTAGGGACCTTGATGATTCTATAGCTAAAACACATGCTTAGGGCCACCTGTAAAGTAGTTGCTTTTTTGATGTTAAACCAGACAGGCATGTAAAACTTTAAGATGAAATAAACTAATAGCTTATGGTTGTCTGAACGATTTATCACTTTTACGTACAATCTGTGAACTCTGTTTGCAGTAGTTAACCATCTTGAGTGTGAAAGAGAGGCGGGAAACACTCAAGATGAAACACAAACAGACAATCCTTCTGGACACTTACCTGCTTTTACTTCAGTACTAATATCAAACATGTATTATTGATCTTTACTTAGCATTTTCGGGTCAATTTTAGGAATCACGAACTGAATGCTATCAAAATTTACCACTCGGAAGTTTTTTTATAGCTGCCTGCCAATTGGACCAGAAAGGGAATTAGGGCCTGTAGTGTCACCATCAAGAGTTTGAAATAAATGTTTGAATGGCAATTCATTGAAATGCAAAAGACCCCCTAATTCCCCCTAATGCAGTGGTGTTTTTACATGTAGTTCAAGCAAACGAATAACACCATTTTTCCAGCCTGTGTTAATTACGGTACCGTCACACCCAATTACGTCAAGTTCGCCAAGAGCAAGTGTCGACAAGTACAAAATAATTTACTAACAATATCACTAGCAGATCCCGAAGAGGACGAAAGGTGAACAATGTACTTTACGTGGACCAGCTGTACTACCGAGACGCCTGAAGAGCGGGGGGTCTGAATGATAACGCGTGCTTGTGTTGGTGCGGTATTACTGGTTCTGTAAACATTGTTTAGTATATTTTGCATAATGGCAATATGAAATTAGATATACCGTGTGAGAGCCAGCGTTAAACGTATTTTAAATGTGTAGTAGTACTGTGACACGTGCAGTGGAATAGCACACGTCACCACATTCCTTGTTCGGTTGCAAAGCTTAACTGCTGATAATACACAGAGCCTCATTCTTGAATAAAGGAATAGTGTTCTTCTTTTTCGGTTCTGCGAAAAAGTTTCAAATGAAGCATATTAATCACGAGATTTTCATCTTTTCTGCCGCCAAAGTAGAGTCCCTGTAGCTGTTTATTTCTAGTTTCACTTTGTAATTCTGTGTGGTTACGTTTTTCAGTCTTCTAAGAATGTTTTTATTGACGCTGCTTTCATGATCCATCATGGTGCATTCGCGCAAATTGGAGTTAAAAAAGCAAGTACCAAAAGAATTTGTGAAAGACTATTGACATAATGCCGTAGCTTGTAACAATTATCTAACTATTTTATGTCAAAATGTAAAATTTGCAATCTTAATATTAAAAAAGTGTTTTTAAGGCGCAATGCATGATCATTAAATGTTGAAATTTACAATTTTTTAATTTATTTATCTTCCTTGTACTATTATTTATTTATATAAAGCTGTAGCATTTGACTTACTTAGAACATTTTTTTTTAAATTACGATAATTTGTTAAAATTTATCGGTTTTTATGATTTTCGGGGTGCAATGTGTGTGCGGAAGATATTAACTGATTTTTCATTTCTTTTGTTTTTATTTTACTTATCTGTCCTAGGAGCACGTTTTCCATAGTATAGTAAATCGAAAAAGGAATTTGGGCCCACCCTACTGTTTACTAATTGTCATTACTGAATTTGACACCCGAAGTTACAGTTTCTCTTTAAACATCATAAAGTTTTGATAGCAAAATCAATACACTGTTAGTCTTAATTCTCTCTCAAAGAAATACGTTTTAATGAGTGATTTAAAAATAATGAATCTGTGTAACTAAACATTCTTTCTTAATTCTGAAACTTGGTAAATGCCTAGAATAAAGAAAAATGTAATGAAATATAACTTAATAATTTTAGTCCTTTTATTTTTTAAAGGCATGTGTTATTAAAATTACTTAATAATATTAACAGACGTGCACAATTATTCTTTGAAACTTTGATAAACGGCCAATAATGTTCCCTGTATTTTGTCGTAATGGAACATAGGACAGTTTAAACACAAAATTTGAACTGATCCTACAAAAACCGACCTACAATATTCCTACATGCTGATTGACACTGACCTTGTACACAAAATTTAAAGCATAATCAATGAGTTTTGTGTACCGTTTTCACAGCGATTTCAGAATCACAATGACGTCTTGAAAAGTCAAAACCTTTATCTAGTTACCATAATAGTTCAATACTTGCCAGACACAGAGAAACCAATAATCATACTATGCAGGGACAATATTCCCACACAAACTCGTTTCAGAAGACATAATATCGCCGTTATATCTAAAGTTGATAGCAACATAGGAACAACATTGTGTTTAAACACATAAATATATAGAAATTTGCTCGTCTGAAATTGGAATGTGATGATTGTAAAAAAAAAACTGTATTTTTCAGACCACCATTCCGATATTACTCGGATAAATAAAAAAATCAGAAAAGAATTAGTCGATAACAAATCTACTTATATCAGCCGATCATCATAATAATAATTATCCCAGCTTTCTGGATAAGTGTAACCATCGAGCTACTTATAAGTAAAACCGTGATAGGTACATTAAAATAATTAAATATATTGCTACAATACATATTTTTGTATATTTATCCAAAGCAGTTTTTTGTGAATAATTAGTGTCAAAATAATACAACGAATATTTTTAAATATTTTGTGCGTGTGCAGGCGGTAGCCTGTCGTAAGTGTACACCTGCCCCGATAGTGTAAATTCATCGTTTGTGTCTCTGTGTGTGTACGCCAGTGCCGACATGAATGGTACTACGGGGGAGAGATACACATGAATTGTGTTGGTTTTGTCATTAAATCAGGTATTGACATAATTGAAATAAATTAATAAATATGTTTTTACCTGTTAATAAAGAACTATCACAATTCTAAAAATAGCATTAGATTAAGGACACTTAAACGCCTATGGTGATGGAAAATTATTTCAGAAAATTGCAATAATAATGACGTCATATTAATTAATGTTAATTACTACCATAATTAACTAGTAATTAACGAGTGTGTTACATGTAAATGACGAGTGAAAAATTACGAAGACAATGCAACCACTCGCCTAACGGTAAACATTACGTGATAGCGAAAACGGACTAAAAAGTGATCAGTTAAAAAAGGGACGCTACACTCAAATTGACAAAAGTTAACATGTCAAAACAATATCTAACCTGTGAGTTTGCCGTCTACTACAAATACCTCCAGCAAATTTGGACGAGGTCAGACTCAAGATATTTTCACACGACGTCACTCTGACCGTCTATTGATTAACGTGAAATCATCATCATCATCATCATCAACAGGCTATAGAGTACCGAGGACACATCAACATTATCATCTTTGTCATTGTCATCATTTAAGAGGTGCACACGCAACGGTAACTTCGACAACACGCAGGTGACAAATGAAGAATTATATTTTTGTGCAAAGAACTCGTAAATAACAGAATATGAGATAGTAAAGACTTAAAGATTTAATGTAAATATTCAGAGTAAAAGACGTAATTGTAAACTGGTGTTAAAAATAACAATTTTCTTTTGTTCAATTTTACAAATTGGGTGTGTATATGTTATATGTTATGTTATGTATATGTTAAAAATCATATATATTCTTAACGTAAATGTTACTTTTATTAAAATAATAAAAACGACCATTAAATTTTTATTTAGTAAAGTTTATATTATGTTTATAAATGACTTGTTTAATGATGATTCAACGTCAAACACCCAAACAATATAAAAGAATTATATAATTTGTTCATCACATATGTTTAGATATTTAAGATTATATATTATTAATTTATGCTGAATAGCAAAATTATGTTGTGTTTTGTGAGTGTAAACTTATAAAAGATAATATTTTCAATTTTCTAATTTCTAAATTTAATAATTAAGTCATTGCTTTGGAATATTTAATGAGCCGTTGGTTGAATCTTTTACTAAGTTTTAATTAATTATTTCATGTCATCAACATCTCACCCCTCTTTTACAAATATACGTTTATTGTGCAACCACATATACTTAACGCAACGAACATATAAAAATCCTACGACCTAGCCGGAGTTTAATACTTTAGAGTTGCGTTGGGTACATGGACAAAAGTGTATTCGTTTTTCAAGAACTTGTAACGTTGCATAATATACAATGCTTATACGGATTTAATACGGTTTTAAATCACTGTCATCTTTTTACAGATACAGTGTTGTTCAAATGTAACGTAATTACGCAATATTGATACCAAATTAACCACACACAAGAGGACTATCGAAAACGGACACAGTGAACCATGAACCATGACGCTTGGATCATAATGTCGCCTTTGATCTTAATAATTACGTTTTGTGTTGTAGGGTTGGTTGGTGTTTTATGATTTGAAATGCCAATGAAGTTATACCAAGTGCTAGTTAAAAATTCAGCGTTTTTTTTATTTAGCTGATGCGAGAGAGGCAAGTATATACGTGTCTATTTAACTCATACAACTTCCTATGAATTATTTTGAATACCATTTAAACTCCATACACAAAATCTGACATAACACTATATTGTTCTCTTTCGACGAGGCATTTTGTTTAATACATCATCTTACAACGGTATTAAGAATTACAACAAACTATTAACAACGAGTGTACTCTGTAAAACAGGTATTAAAACTGTTACTGAAAAGGCATGTTACGTAAGAACAAGAGCCTTCACCATATATATGGTTTTCATTAAATTAAAACAAATTATTACGTACATTTTATTACATAATTTAATTACTTTATTGCACCACTGAAGTAAAGTATAAAGTACAATTACAGCATACTGCTACAAACTTCATAAGCACATACACCAGATTATATACAGCTTATACACAGCTGGTAGATTATTTGTGCAATTCCACCTTTGAGGGCTGTACGTTTATTTCTTTTAAACGCTCAGTATAGTAGCTATTAGTTACTTGTTAAACGTCTTCCATTTTGTCGCCTGTAACCACGACGGGAGTGTCGACACGGACAAAACATACTAACTTTACTTAGAAATAACGATATAATGTGAATTACGTTTCAAATTTTTGTTTTCTTTATTTCATTCTCTCACACAAAATGTGGATTTGAAATTCTCTTTTAACTTTTTTTCAACTGTGCATAATAACTACATTAAACCCTTCTACAGAGAGAGCAACTCAATATTGTAACAACGTATCAGTAGGAGACGTTATTTAAGGATTTTGTAGTCCTTATGATAGAGGCAAACCAGATTAAAACACGAAAACATGAGTGGAATACTTGAAAGATTTATAAAATCTTGTATATGCATCTCTTTTAATTCAACATTTCTTCCTTGCAAACATGTTGTACAGTTACAATAACTAACAACAAACAATGAACTACTACTTTTCTTTCTTAATTTGGAGTTGCAAACAAAAAACAATGATTATTCCTTCGACGAATTAATCACTAGTCAATAATTGTGAACCATATAGATCTAATCACTTCCTCCTCCTAACATTGTTCATTCTATAGTGACAAATCCTTTCTCGAATATACTATATTCGATATATATTATAATATACGATATATAACATATATTATATGTTTGTCTCAGTTTCATTTTCACTATGGGAACAACTTTTATCATTATTAAAAACCGTCCTTCTGTCCTCGACACCGCCTCTTCTTTGATTACAAATTTCTCTTCCTACTTCACTTTCAACATCTGACAGAGCCTTTCTTCAGTGTTTTTCTTTTGTACTCCCTCTTCTGTAGATAACATGTATTTAATTAACACAACTGTTTTTATTTAAATACTTTCAATAAAGTACTTGTTTGATTATCTTTAACACCACAACAGACATTTAGTCGATCTAATCATAACAATCAATACTACTTTCATTGAATAAATGTCCTCATAGGCCTAACATACTGTTACGATGGTCACACCGACCATCGTGTTGCTCAGTGGAAACAGAATAACTGACACCAATGAATTCACTAATTACAAACTTTACAAACAAAGGTGCTCTTATATAGTAATTCAAGTTAAATCTTTTCAACACTCAACAATAATTGTCACCTTATTACAGTTTGCACTAATAACACAATAATTATTTTTCTACTAAAACGCAACAATAATCCTGAACCGTACTTGAAATATTGCCAGGTGTAGCTGAACTGGCATTTGAATTCCAGTCGTAGGCACTCAGAGATGCGGTACTCTTTATTTTCTCAGCGTAGAAATATACTTAGGTTACTATGTTGTACTGGTTCGTACATCTTTAGTCATACAAAACGAAAGAAAATTAAAATTTTAACGTATCACATTCATTTAATAGTATCTTTTGTAAATTCTAAGCACGTCTCTTTAAATAATTAAATTTCAGAACGTAATAATAGTATCTACTAATTTCTTAACGATTATAGAACAGTATATTATAATTACAACAATTCCATAATTTATCAGTATCAGATTACCTAACAGTCTCAACAATTCCTTTTATAATTTGTAGTAGTAGCCTATCGTTAAGTCCTAACCAAATTTATTACATTCGAATAGTAATATTAATATTTGTATGTAATCCGTCTGCATTATTTAAACTTTGACAAATTTTATTATTGCCTACAACAGGGCGCACTCTTTGTAAAATTTCCTGTCATTAAAAGTACTAAGTTCAGTAATTCGCACTAAACACTCTCACATTATAAAGTTGATTAGTAGTTTTTATTCACCTATAATGGTAAACATGTAAATGTTTTAAATCAATGTGTGATAGTTGGGACTATACGTGACGCAGCTTATTATAATTGGGATAATAATTATTTCACATATTAGTTCGTATATTATAAGAAATAAGAGTGTATAGTGTCACATTATCTACAGTACTTCAACGAGAACCGTTAATCAAAGTATAATAAAGCTTTATAAACACAATGTTAAGCTGTTGTAACATTTTATAGGATTAAGTACATCGATGAGATTTGTAACAACCGAAAGTGAATAAGCGCAAATATTCCGTTCCCAGAGGTCGCTAATGAAATATGCTTCAAAGAATAAGCAAGTTCCGCCAAGAGCTTTTTGTTTTCTATTGTAAGTGGAAAAACTTTTGTTCTTTGCTTTCGATCGCCACTGTTCTCACATGTCAAGTGATTCATACAAGTAGAAACAACTACCCTTCTCTGTGTCCTATATGTAACTTTTGTTTCCTCCACCCTTGTATAGTATACTTTCTATTATTATTTATCAAACTTTTTCTTGGAAATGAATGTAGGTAAAGGAGTGTGTATTAGTGGTGGATATACTAATCAATTTCAAACAGGCTGAGCAAAAGTAGTAAGAAAAGTATTACGTATGACTGCATACGTGATAAATGCTTTACTTGCATAAATGACAACAGTGAGATAACAGTAACAACCTACGAGATAAAAACATAATTGAAAAGATAGAAAGAGTTCTGTTTAATCAAATTGTGCACAGGGTAGAAATTAGTTCAGCAGAAATATAAATTATAAGTGAGTAACTGATGAGACCCAGAAATCCCAAGCACATTAATGAAGATGCAGATGCTAAGTACCAGAAGAAAGGGAAGACCAAGAAACTTCTGGCAGGACAACGTTGACGAAACGCTGATACTTTTCTGGGAGTTAAGAAATTAAGCGGCCGCAGAATACCGAGTCCGTTGGAAGGGCTACAGCAAGAGAGAGGACTGAAATTGAGGGCAGGGTACAAAGAATAGCAAGAATAATTACAGTGCAGAAATGGTCACTGGAAACCAAAGACACACGGACAATGAAAGTCATCAAGAATTTGGACTACTTAATAAATAAAATCATTAGTCGATTGAATTCTACTTAACCCAGTTTCTTACAGGACACAGACAATTTTAGTCTTATCTTCACAATACAAGTAGGGCTGCTAAACCAAATTTTCTCACATTATGGATATGTGGAAGAAGATGTGGACTATATATTTTTTCTGTGTAATAAATGTCTTCTGGAGACATCACGCAGAAAGCACTGAGGAATCCGTTACACAGGAAAATATTGTCGAAAAGATGCAGGAAAGCTGGAAAACTAGATTGAAATGGCATGTCACATCTACTTCCTACGAATGAAGAAACAAACTGAGACCGCCGCAGCGCTTCAGTACTAACTTTACTAAAAGAACGTGAAGGCAAGTAAACAGCAACGCCGTGAAGCATTGTGTCAACTTGCTGTCACAGTAATTTCTAAGAAAAAGGAGTTAGTATTTTAGTGGATGCAAGTCCCACACAACGGAAAACACCATGTTTCTTGATTGTGCGTTGGCATATCCACATTCCTCGAAATAAAATAGTATTATTATATTTTTATTATTATTAATAATATTAACTGAATGACTATAGTAGATTATGATTTGGATTTTACAGACTATGAAAACACTTCTGGTATTTATCGACTTCAGTTTCCTTCAATTAGATAAAACACGATACTAATCTAATATAATCTAATTAAACTGTAATATAATGAAGTAATTTATTGTTGTAGGTCCTAGGTACTACGTAAAATATACTCTTCAAACTCTTAATGAACATTACTGTCTAAGAATCGGCTGTGTACAGATTACAAAAACTATGAAGAAAAAGTCTACGTTTACCGTACAACTGCTACGAAAGTTAGCACTTTTATTTATTCACCTTACTATCTTCATATATGAATAGAGGAACTCGTTTTCACACTAGATTTTGTTGCACATTATTCTACAGACACTCAACGAAATTTAGCAGGAGGTGATTAGAAAAGAAAATTAAATTTAATCAAATATAAAATTCTATTATAAATATGTTTCAAACCTTCAAATGTCAAGAAAATCTATAAGAGTGATTAAGAAGTCCTAGATACGAACACAATGATCTTAATAGTTTACATTTAATTTATAAGAATATAAATTAATAATTTATAAAACTTCCCTAAATACAATTTTGCAACAACTTTTCTTACAATAAAAACATCATGTAGCATAAAACATAAAACACAGTAGTTTTCAAAAACCTGTATCCTTGCAGTCTCAATAAAACAGTGCATGTCTAGTCCCAATAAACATATGTACTTTGCTGGCGCTACCACTTTTATTAGGTTCCGTTCCGTAAATAAAGAGAATAGGGAACTAAATTATACAAATAATATAATTGATACTTACGTGTATACAAAGTTATGTACTTATTAACAAAGGTACGTCTTTCAGATACTGTCAGATCGAAGCTGACATTTATTATATGTTATTTTATTATCCCGGCCTTATGTTTTAAAAATGCAAAATCAATTTGATTAACGTTAGAGAGATCCATGAGCAAAACTATTACACACGTGATGGTAAAAAAATTTAATTTCTGGTTTCCTGCCCCTGTCGACACACACTAGTATCATGTACAAATATTGTATTTATATGAGATATTGTAACGATGAAACCCTCTCGAAAAGCGAGAACGTCCTTTCACCCGTTTCTCCGCTAGCCGAGCAGGGGTAGCGTCTCATTCAAGGCCGTACTCAAGTAGTTTTGAGACTGTTTGGAGAGCATTTGAAATACGCATTATGGTAGCAAGCTGCAGTAAGGATGGAAAGTAATTCTGGAACACTGCGCTTCCTATATAATTAACAGCGCCTGGCTTTTTCAGTTCAGTTACAGTGGGCGATTTCGTAGTGCGGATTGAGTCATTAGTAAAAAGTGATTATTGTGTTATAAGTAGTGCAGAACTCTTAATAGTTGACAATATTGAGGAGTGTGTGTAATTTGACTTGCAGTATTAATCATTAGCTGAGTTGTTAAATACGGCATATTTATGTAAAAGCATGCGCGGACGTTGCTACATCTGTGGCAAACGTAAACGTTCCAATAATAAAATGTCAAGAGAGAATTAGTTGGCAATACGGAAGGTTACTTGATCTGCCTCTGTTTATGGTTTCTCTTCATAATAAAACGTAATATATCTCACCCGTATCATGACTACTACCTGCTTTGTTACCATGACGCACTGGCAAACTTAAAAGAACTAATTAAACATTATTACTAATTTATTTATCAATATTCTTACAATCAACAAAATATATACACTTTTATGATATACACTTTTTATTGAATACACTATATTATAGTACAATATACATTAATTGTCATTACACATATTCCACAATCTTTGCAACTCATGTCTACGATCAACCATTGATGGACTTCTATTAATTTTTAGCAGTCTATCAAAATTAAACGCTGGTTTTAATAAAAATCCTTCTAATGTTTTCACTCTTGGAAGAGCAACATACGTTATTCATTGTCTTCTAAATTAACAATTTCCTCATCTAATGTAATCCCTTGCGATCTATGTATACTAACATCATATGCTAACATTAACGGAAATTGTTTGCGAGTACAAGAAATTTCATTTTTCTTGAATGATGCCACTGCTGGTACAATAGGTATTGAATTCTCGTACTGAACTGGTCCTGTATATTTTTCGAAAGATACAAGTATACATATTGGCATGTGATCGTTATAATTTTCTCATTCAACTGCCGGGTCATAAATAATATCAGTTACTGTCCCAACTGAACCGTTGGCTAGTCTTTTAGACCCAAAGATTTCTTCTAAGGATAACTCGAGCACCTTTACATAAACGTAATTGGGCAAATAATCCCTGAGCATCGTCAGATTTTGCTAGAGAGGCTTCTGGGCAATTATGGATTGCATTGATTAGAGCCACGGGTTGTTTATTGCTTTCTAGTTTTCATAATTAAAGCTTTCGATTTCAGCATTTTGCAACATTAGACACTATCATTGAAATTGTCCCCCAATATTGTTTACATAAAATCTTATAGATAAGAGTTGATAATCTTATTCAGTGATTGTTCCATTTGCGACTCTATTTAAAGTCTCTCTGAAATTTTTTTGATTATCACCTTGCTGTCTCATAATCTCCGTTAAAAAGAAAACTGTTTATACTGTTTGTACTGTTTATATAAAAGATTCGATTAAATGGTCTAACATTATTACCAATATTGTAAAGACTCCTGTCACAAACCGGTGGAAGTTTGGAACAATCACCGACTAAATACACGCAAAGGCCACCAAAAGGAATAGCTGAAGGACTCTGCTTTGCTTGTTTGAGTCGCATATCCACTTTGAAAAACAAATTCAAACAGAACATACTGGCTTCATCAGTAATAATGAACCTCACATTTTTTAATTCTTCTTCAAAAGCAATTTTGGATTCACCTTCTAAATCTTTGAAAGTTCCTTCCTTTCTCTTTGAAGTATTTATTCTTAGAGCTAAATGAATAGTTTGTCGAGCAATATTGTTAGCTGCCACACCAGTAGGAGCCATTAAAAGAGTTGCATCGCAGCCAAAATACGAATTAATTCTCCTAACCATTTCATTAATTACACAGCTTTTACCAGTTCCAGCTTTTCCCTGAATAATTGCAACTCTTCGATTGCAATCATCATAGTCATTTAGCTGATATTCTAAGAAATATAATATCTTATTTTGTTGGTCGTTGATAACAACATTGTATGATTCATGAGAATCATACTGATTCCCAAATGTGTCTCGATTTCTTTCGATGAAAGAAGTTTTATTCTTTATATCTGGGTATCTGTAATAGGCTGCTTCCCAATTATGAAGTAAATCGATATCACGATTACCTAGACCAACATGAGTTGGTAGTGCATTAGGCATTACTGCTGCTATAGACATCCAGTTTGTATCGTCAAAAATATCAAACTCGTTATTATTATCCTGATCAATTTCAGTTTCTTCTGTAATTAAAACATCTGTAATTGTTCGTGAAGCTGTCCAAAATTTTGTCGGGTATAAGCCATGAACCATGTTTCATCTGTACTTTTCAAGTCTTCTTCATTACGCCAATGCTCATGTAAAATCAACTTTTGTTTACAATATAATTCAGTATTGACTGCATTGTTCTTGTTGTTTACTTTAGGAAAAACTTGTATAATTCTTTCTTTTCTGTTTGTGCTAATTGAATTATTTCTTCCCTTAGAAATTTTTTTAGCAAAACCGAATAATGTTATTTCTTCCATATCTAGTGGTCTACTACTATAAAACTTAATGAATGAATTAATGTCATTTTCACTATTCGTTCCATTAATTGCAGCATAGTCTTCTATTGTTATGAGAAGTATTCTAAAAGTTCTGGTACATTGATACAATGGAATTCCATGGAGTAAATGACATGTTCCGCAAGCCCCGATGTCTCTTTCTCCGATCACTCTTATCATCAAACTTGTATATGCTCGATGAGATACTCCATCCGGCGCTATCGATTCAACAATTTTTTGAAACACTTCCGTCAAATTTTTCGAAGCAGGTTCTGACTTTGAAGCATATTTGGATACATATTGTAACGTAACAAAATTGTAGTTACATGTAAATAATATCCAATACGTTGAATAAGAGTATACCACGAACATGTCTGAGCCAAAATGAGAAAAAATACCTAAAGTATTAAAGCCAAGTGTGTATCCACATACAAATAATGTCGAAGCAAGGCAACGCAGGAGAAGGAAGAACTATAATGAAAGCAGCATCAATGTGATGAGAAGAGGAGAGTATATAAAAAGCCAAACAAATACGTTAGCAACAAAGACCCAATAGATTATACAAGTGAGGGAACTACATATAATATAAATATGAAAATAGATCACTACACATAATATAAATATGACAGTAGATCATACAAGTAAGGGAGCAACAAATAAAATAAATGTGACCAATATACATAAGAAGAAGAAGAAACCTGAAAACTAGAAGAGGAGATGTGCATATTATGAAGAAGAAGAGAAATGTATAATAAATCATGAAGAATATTTAACAAGGACAAGACAATAACATTCCCAGTGTAGGGAATGCAATACGACCAGGAAGATAATAAGGCATGTGTAAGGAATGCCAGACTAGTGAATTATAATACCCTCCAACAAGGAAGAACATAATGAAGAAAAGATAACCAAGAATCAAGTGTTGACAACTTAATAAGTAGCCACAAACAATGATAGTGAGTGTCTTATATGAGTGCATCGATTCATAGTAAAATAACACAACCCCAAGTAAACACCACAGACATAAAAGTGTAGTGTTTATGTAAAAGGAAGATAAAAAGTCTTAACAAGTAAAAATAGTGAATCCCAAATAAACAACACAAACATTTAGTGTATGATTTATGAACCAAGATGATGACAAAATACAAACATAGTAAGACCACGAATATACTGAGATTAAAGGGAGAAATAATTGCTCAATAACAACTGAAACTGAATACAAAATCCTTAATAATGTATATGTGTTTAAGTATCAAAAGAATAGAGAGTAAAAAACCAATATGTAGTGTAATAATTAATGTATTGTAAATGAGACAATCTGCTATAGAGGGACAAGACAAGTTACCCAAACCAAAATATAAGCACATAACATGTACAATTATAACAAGTAAGAATTAAGTAATAATGTATGAACAAATAGTATAAAATTTGTATAAAATAGTGAGAATATTGTAATATACAATAGTAATAACATATCATAACAAAGTTATAATAATTAAGCAGAATGATGAACAGATTAGGATGTGTATTGTTGTCAAATCAGTAAGAGACACATAACCTCAACTGAGCAGGATCTACAACATAAAACCACATGTAATAATTAGAAAAATGCAATCAAAAGTAATTGTTCAAATCAACAACCAAAATAGGATAAATGAGTAACATAATGAACCCAATATGAGTAGAGAAACACATTTATACAATCTATATTATTTAAACAAACTATAGCCAGAGTAACAAATCACAAGATGACCATCAAAGTTAGACAAATTACTCACTTAAACTTGATAAAAGGAAGGAAAATAGGATAAAGGGAAGGAAGGAATATTCAATACCTCTACGAGAACCCCTAACAAACACTAAATACATAAATATATATGTAAACAATAATAAACAAATATACATGACCCTTGGGACTAGATGTAAAGAGCAAACTTACTGAAATTTATGAATGTTAGACACAACAAAAAAGTGTTATACACTACAGACAAACAATGTACAAGGTCTAGGTACACATTAATGGATTAAAACACATCCATTAAGTACAATTAATGATAAACTATGTATATAAAAATAACAAAATGATGATATGATATGTTAAAGCCATCTAATATAAATATATGAAAAGCAATAAGTGGAAACAAAGCTGCACTAAAGGTGTAAAAATATTAAGGTACAACCTAACACCTAAGAAATGTGTTAATTTAAAAAAATGTAGTAGAAATAAGGAATACAAATGTAAGGACATGTAGGGATTATACGTCCAAAGAGCATTTGACAAAAAGTGTAAATATTTTAGTATCTAGAAATAATTGTAAAGAGAAATGGACTCTAAACAGTTAGAATAAGCATTAGAATTAGAATATAGCATAATAAAGTGAAAAGGACTTAATTGTGATTAAGAACCACGAAAAGTGAATTATCAAAAGTGACATAGGTTAAATTTGGACGGATTTATAGCTTGTTTAAACTCTAATTAATGAGCCAAGCGTCCACAAGATGATGATACCATTCACGTCTTAATTCGTAAAATATTAAGAAAGATATAAACAATTGAAAGTTTGTTTCAATTCCAGAAAGAATTGAACGCGTCATAGCATACTCTTGAACCCAAAGACCGATGCTAAGAAATACAATTTTTGACTTTATTAAGGCATATGGGGTCGAGATTATCAATTTCTCAACCAGTAGGAAGAGCTGATTTCAGGAGACGCCGACAGCAACTTCGGAAGAAAGCATTAATAGTTCTTGGACCATCAAAGCGGACGGAACGTATGTTAGTCGGTGACCAGATTTTAAAATAGTGCGCGTTCCCCCCAGTACAAACAAGTATTCTAACCTAACCAGAGTGCATAACCATTACGTGTAAAAGTGCAACGGGTGATGTGATAAAATAATAACCATCGCCAGTGTATAATAAAGGCGGTGATGAGTAGGAAACTAAGGAAGTACTTATTATTATTATTATTAATTATTATTATTATTATTATTTTATTATTTTCTAATGCAAAACTAATGTTTACCAACAAAGTTTCCTCGTTGGTACTACTTTAGCCAAGTACAATCGTACATGGTTAAACTAGTTTATAAAAAGTTAATTAACCAGTATTTAAATAAAAGTTCTCAATCTTATTAACTTAAATAAGATATTATTAATTTTTAGAAGGAAATGACGAATAAAGATAACATTACAATGAATATCCATGTAAACAATATAGAATATAGATGCTAACTTGATTACTATTAATACGAAAACAGATCATTTATCGAAAATTAACAGAGAACAGTCAGTACAGTTAATGAACAAAATACTTATCAGTAATAAATATTATGTATAGTTTTAAGATTTTAAATGCCATCAATTGAATATTTTATTAAAACACTTTGAATAATAGGCAGTCTAACCTATATGGTACGAAGGTTTAATAACCATACTGAGTCATGTTTTAACTTTATAATCACTTGAATATACTCAGTTAATAAGAATTTATGAATTCATTATAATACATTTCATTATTAATACTTATTCAAATAATATTATTTTGACACACAGCATTTGTAATCTTGTCAAACACATAACTATCTAACTGGTAATTTGATACCAGTGGTACCATAATACGATAATTTCCAATATCGTAATTAAACTTGTTTCCTTGAATTTTGAATACTCTCTATTAAGTAATATTGTTATATTTCAGCATTTTTGTACCTTGTATCATGTTAACTAAAAGAACACACGAATTTTGGTAATTGTAAACCAAACTAGATTAACAGTTATGCGATATACGATAATCAGTATTACCAGCCCTGAGCAGTAAGATTGTCAATACCTATTTCAATTGTTTTTGATGATTATTAATTGTTTAAAAGGATACTAATTTCAAGAAAACTTATTGTTAATAAAATAATAATTTTCTTATATTGAATCAGTTTCTTTATTTCAAAGTAGGCGAAAGGAAAAATTATTTACAGAGCAATTATTTTTAAAGTGGCAGTACGACAATAGAGCGGCCAATATTAGAATTTTAAAGCAGTATCGAATATACAGAATCATCTTATTTATTGTACATAGAAAACTACACCTGTGACATAATATAAACTGTGTTGTGACATTTCAGTGTATTACAGGGCCTATTTTGGAAGACTGACAACAATCACCATTGGTAAGTGAAACGGTAAATCTACCAGTGCTTCAAGAGAATTTTAACATTTTTTTAACAAACATTCTGAACTTTATTTTGAACAAACCTCATTATAAATTAAACTTAATTAAAACAAATTAAACACAAGTTAAACATTTTTAAAATCACTACAAAGTTTTATTGCAACGTGACGAACCCATCGCGGGGCATGATTGATTGAAGATAACAACATTAAAAGAAACAAAACATAAAAGTTTTATTACAATATTCAACCACTTGGTATAAGGAGGTGACTGTACTAAAATCAGTATTTGCTCTCCATGTTTGTGCGATGACAGGATTATACTGATTCAGGAGCTCATCATTCCTTATTGGTATATATATATTGTAAAACAATCGATTGTGGGGGGTCCTTCTTGTTTCAGCCCCACGTTGGAGTCGTCAATTTGTAAAACAACCCGTTCGTCGGTGTTAAGCGAAGATGATGATGCCCTTGTTGTGAGCGTCAATTTGTAAAGAACTTGGTTTATGGGTGTAATTAGTTATATGAGACTCCCGTGTATCAACGTCAAGCAACACGTTGAAGGTGGCAATCTGTAACAATTAAAATGTTCTTACCTCTTTTTAATCAATATGTTATTAATGAATATATCTATTAGGTTGTTACAGATGAAACCTCCTGAAAATATATTATTAGGTAAATATAGTTATGATTATGTTCTTTTAACTTATAATCGTACTACGATATAGGTTTAACTCAGTATTCAATAGTTGGGCAATATTAAATATATATATCGAGTATTGACTGAATGTATTGAGTATTCTTGTCAACCCTAGTCCCTCGATATTAGAGAAATCTATTCAAATTTGGTACTGAAAACACGCTAGTTCGGCAATCTCCCGTTCCACCAGCTGTTGACAATTAGCACTGTTATTTGTAATAAGCTTGATTCTAGGTTAGCCGTTCATCGGGTTTTAATCAACCTTTTATTGTAAATTATTCCACCCACAACATATAGTACCTATTCTGTAATAACATAAAACAATATCTCATACAATAAAGATCCTTTATTAATTTTATACGTTATTTCACAGTAACCGTTATCTCAAAAATAATAATATTATCGAATCGATTATACAAAGATATATCGATTGTCAATTGATCAAGTTCCTTTGACTTATACAAATTAAATATAACAATAAAAATTTCTTATCCCAGGATTCGTAAGATTCTTTTAACCATTAGTAAGGCCAGGTAAAATGCAAAATTAAGGTTACTCAAGTATTACATAAGTTTATTAACTCTAAATATATTGAATTTAAAAATAAGTTGTTTTTTACCGAGTCGACGGAACTCAGACTGGCAGTGGACGTCTGTAAACAGTTGAAGATGATCGTCTTAAATCACGTTCATCCAGTAAAAAGTGTTCTGGCCCTTAATAAAATTGATGTTGGAGTATACAGGGAAGCTCTCAGGAACTCTTCTGACTGCCGTTCTTCTCTTATGCTGTTGATAGTTGCCAGTCACGTTGGAATGAAAATAGGATTCTACCTTTTCTTGAAGGCAATGGTTAACTCAACAAAACGAGGTCTTCGTATGTCTTCTCAATAATTCCGTTAGTTTCGGCCTTTACTTTTCTCAACTAGTCTTCTGATTGCATGGGAAATCGGTTTAATACCGAATCCAGCGGAATTATTCTGGTGAATGAAGTGAGGAGTTTTCAACTCTTTTAAAGGTATTCAGTTCTAATTTGGAAGTCTAATTGGTTTTATTACTCATCAGTAGTATTACAGAATTAGGTTTCAAATAGGGTTTTTTAATTTAGATTCATATTTTCTGAATATTATTATTCATTCTTTTAAATGTGTCTGCCCATCTCAACTCAATAGCTTGTAACAATCGGAACGAGTGATTCAATATCAACAACTCTTGTACATTTCAGTTGCCTTAACAACCACTTTTTCTGTCATTCGATGAAATTAGATATCCTAGAGCCAGAATTATAGAATATTACTACTCCTCTTCAATAAAATACTCCATGCTTGGAATAATACTAAATTACCTAAAATTCTCACCTAACCTTCCTTCTTAAACAGTATATGTTTTACTATAGTTTCATTGGACTGGACTTCTTAAAAAGGTATTAATTTCCTTTCACAAATATTAAATTTAGGCCTATAGGTTCTTACAACTGTTATAGTATTGTTTGGTTTTTTTAACTTAATTTTCTTTACCTGACCTACTGTACAATTAATTATTGGTTAATGGTTATTTACATTAATTTTAATTTCCTGGTTTTTACTTAATTACATTAATTAACTCTTCCTAGAACCCTTCATTAGTTTACAATATAATTATCAGAACTACTTGTCAAACCTTAAACACTGATTGCCCTCCTGGCCAAGTTTATAAACATTAATTAAAACAACTTCATTATTCAATTTTAGACAATACTTAAAACTTAGTATAATGCCTAACACAGGTAACTATACTTGATTGTCTAAAGACAAATTTAACATAAATACAAACATTATCACTGATTAAGTATTCCTATTAAACAACATTAGTTCACTCTTACCATACTCAAAACATAACATAAATATTCTGTGAACACTAACATGCTACAGTATAAAAACAAGTACAATTTATTACATTAACTAATAATTGGTATAGTATTTTATATCCAACGTTAATTATTGCATCTTTTGGCTTGAGGTACTTCTCAGATGCATTAATTACTGAGCAACCTTAATTCGGGGTATGGTCCTTGACCATAGTTAATTCAAATTTTTATGTAACGTTGGGGACCTCAACTCTGTTACGTTACATAACACCCCCCCTTCGAAAGAAGTTTATTTTGTCTTAACGAAGTTTAGTAAAAAAAATAAACTCATAATTCGTATCTAACCGATTGGTTCTCCTATTCATAATACTTTTTTATTTCGGACTGGTTGTATGTACCTTTCACCCTATTATTTGCGGGGTCCAATACCACGTAAGTATTGTTCTGATTGTCCTGGCTTATTATAAAAGGTCCAACATATAATAGCAACAATTTCTTTGCTATTCCTTCAAAACTGCTTGGTTGCTGACGATTTCTTATCAAAATTTTTTCTCCGTTGGTGTATTTACTAATTTTTTTCGGGTAGCATCCTGTTTTTTCCTTCTGGTTTCCATCATACTAAATATCTCTTCTCACAGCTGGTTTTAGGGATTGAGGTATAGGATATGATTTCCTGTATTTACTTTATTTCAGAATTCCTACTCCTTTATTTATGTATGAAATTATCCGTTGTATTACCATTATTTCTTCTTTCCTCCTTAAAATCAATTATTTCCCAAGTTTAAATCTTATTTCTATAATCATTCTTGTGACATTCTTTATTAAATATACATTTTGGATCTGGTTTTATTTATTTATCTATATTTATTCGTGAGTTTTCCCTCTAATATTTAATTTTCCTAAACCTCCCTAACATTATAACTGGAATCGAATCGGTGGTGCTCTATCGGCTTACCAAATACCGTCGTCCGTTACATACTTTCTGAGATCAGAGGAACATCATCTCTGCCCAGTTAAATGATTGCTGGAATATTCTACAGTCAATCTTCATTAATAAACCTCGCAAGGTAGTCATCATTAGACCTTCAATAAAATAATTAATAATAATAATACTCTAGGGATTATTCACTGTACTTTAACTCAGATCATATTATTTCTTCATATTAATTCTTCCTTCTATTATACACTTCTCCTCTCCAATACTTGGCTATTTTATTGACATTTATTAATTGGCTTTCTTACGGATAATTCTCAAATATTTGTTTTTTTTTCTTTATATTAGTTTAAAGTAATTTCTTCTGAATTATATAGTAAGGTGTTCTTACTTAGTTTTTGAATTTTGTTGTTTTATTGTTTCTTCATTATTTTCCTTGGATTTGCATGATCCTGTATCCATAAAATCCGTCCCTTTTCTTTATATTCTGTTTGGAATCTGTTTAACCGTGGTCCATTATTTCCTCTGTACTGATTGTTCGGATTTCTATAGTGTATAGAGTTATTTCTGTCCTTGTGACATATCTCATTATTATGCAGTTCTTGCATCTTGTCGCTATAAAATTGTCATTTATGTTCAAGTTCACCACCGCCTTTCGAACTGGTTCTTCTGTACTGTTTCTTAATTGTTCTAATGGTTCATACATAAATTCCATAAGTCCTCCATGCTCCTCGGTTAGTTTTGGCCTTTTTGGTCCTTCTAGTCCATCTGGGAATTCAAGTGTGGTTCGTTCAAAGTTTCTCACTTGCCTTACTTCTCTGTTTTCCGTAATTGGTATTTTATGTAGCTGAACCAATCCCCTTTTAATCATCTCCAATCCTTCCCGTGTATTTATTAATTTCTTTTTACGCGTTTGTCTTATTTTCAGTGTCTTTATTTCATTATGAACCTATTCTATTCTTCCGGTTATATTAATTGGTATCCCGTCAAATTTTTCTTGGGTCTTCGCTTGTAGGTTTCCTATTTGAGTAATTTTGGTCTCTACTTCCACTCTGAGTTGCATTATGGTTTCATCTGTCTTTTCCAGATCCACCTTAATTTCATTTATTTGCTGTCTCACTTCCTCTTCACAATCATCTACCCTTTTGTTAATAGTTTCATTGACATTTGCAACCCTTTCATTGATGACTTCCCTCAGCGCTCGATTTTGTTCATTTATAATTTGCCGTAATTCCTTATTACTATTTTCAATTTTCTCGTCAATTTGTTTGTGATTTTCTTGAATCTGCCTTAAGCTCTCATCGTTTCTGTCAAACCTTTCATTGATTTGGTTTAAACTTTCATTTATCAGCCGGTTATTCTCATCATTTTCTTCTTTATTTTTGTCAAACTTCTCATTCATCAGTTTGATTAAATTCTCACTCAAAATTTCGTTTTGTTTCTTTGAGTTTTCGTTAATATTGTCTATTTTGTTTTCTAGCCTTTCTGAATTCTCATTTATACCATCTATTTTTTCATTAATTTGTCTAAAATCGGCCTTCAATTGTTCATTATTTTCCTTTATGGTTTGCCTTAAATGTTCACTAGTTTTTTCCTTAATACTGTCTATTTTTTCATTAGTTTGTTTATTATCTTCTTTGATTTGTCTTAAACTCTCATTAGTTTCCTCCTTGGTTTGCTTTGAGTTTTCCTCCTGTTTTATGAAATTTTCATTATTGCTTTCCTTCATGCTATAAATTTTCTCCATCATTAGCCTCATCATTTCTTGCCAAGCTGGTTCGTTTCTGGCTTCCACTTTATCTGGTTGGTCCCCTTGGGCATCCTCTTTATTGTTTGTTTGTTGTTCTATTTCGGTGTCTATAACTACCTCTGCTTCTTCCCGTCTATCTTCTTCTATTTCTTGTTCCTTCTCCATCCTTTTAGTAACACCTCTCGTATGCATTCCTGTGCCTCTAATGGTTGCCTGCTCAAGTTAAGTAATAATTAATACGATTTTTTACTTAACAAAAGCCCACTCGTTGAGCGACAATTTGTAAAACAATCGATTGTGGGGGATCCTTCTTGTTTCAGCCCCACGTTGGAGTCGTCAATTTGTAAAACAACCCGTTCATCGGTGTTAAGCGAAGATGATGATGCCCTTGTTGTGAGCGTCAATTTGTAAAGAACTTGGTTTATGGGTGTAATTAGTTATATGAGACTCCCGTGTATCAACGTCAAGCAACACGTTGAAGGTGGCAATTTGTAACAATTAAAATGTTCTTACCTCTTTTTAATCAATATGTTATTAATGAATATATCTATTAGGTTGTTACAGATGAAACCTTCTGAAAATATATTATTAGGTAAATATAGTTATGATTATGTTCTTTTAACTTATAATCGTACTACGATATAGGTTTAACTTAGTATTCAATAGTTGGGCAATATTAACTATATATATCGAGTATTGACTGAATGTATTGAGTATTCTTGTCAACCCTAGTCCCTCGATATTAGAGAATTCTATTCAAATTTGGTACTGAAAACACGCTAGTTCGGCAATCTCCCGTTCCACCAGCTGTTGACAATTAGCACTGTTATTTGTAATAAGCTTGATTCTAGGTTAGCCGTTCATCGGGTTTTAATCAACCTTTTATTGTAAATTATTCCACCCACAATTATAGTACCTATTCTGTAATAACATAAAACAATATCTCATACAATAAAGATCCTTTATTAATTTTATACGTTATTTCACAGTAACCGTTATCTCAAAAATAATAATATTATCGAATCGATTATACAAAGATATATCGATTGTCAATTGATCAAGTTCCTTTGACTTATACAAATTAAATATAACAATAAAAATTTCTTATCCCAGGATTCGTAAGATTCTTTTAACCATTAGTAAGGCCAGGTAAAATGCAAAATTAAGGTTACTCAAGTATTACATAAGTTTATTAACTCTAAATATATTGAATTTAAAAATAAGTTGTTTTTTACCGAGTCGACGGAACTCAGACTGGCAGTGGACGTCTGTAAACAGTTGAAGATGATCGTCTTAAATCACGTTCATCCAGTAAAAAGTGTTCTGGCCCTTAATAAAATTGATGTTGGAGTATACAGGGAAGCTCTCAGGAACTCTTCTGACTGCCGTTCTTCTCTTATGCTGTTGATAGTTGCCAGTCACGTTGGAATGAAAATAGGATTCTACCTTTTCTTGAAGGCAATGGTTAACTCAACAAAACGAGGTCTTCGTATGTCTTCTCAATAATTCCGTTAGTTTCGGCCTTTACTTTTCTCAACTAGTCTTCTGATTGCATGGGAAATCGGTTTAATACCGAATCCAGCGGAATTATTCTGGTGAATGAAGTGAGGAGTTTTCAACTCTTTTAAAGGTATTCAGATCTAATTTGGAAGTCTAATTGGTTTTATTACTCATCAGTAGTATTATAGAATTATGTTTCAAATAGGGTTTTTTAATTTAGATTCATATTTTCTGAATATTATTATTCATTCTTTTAAATGTGTCTGCCCATCTCAACTCAATAGCTTGTAACAATCGGAACGAATGATTCAATATCAACAACTCTTGTACATTTCAGTTGCCTTAACAACCACTTTTTCTGTCATTCGATGAAATTAGATATCCTAGAGCCAGAATTATAGAATATTACTACTCCTCTTCAATAAAATACTCCATGCTTGGAATAATACTAAATTACCTAAAATTCTCACCTAACCTTCCTTCTTAAACAGTATATGTTTTACTATAGTTCATTGGACTGGACTTCTTAAAAAGGTATTAATTTCCTTTCACAAATATTAAATTTAGGCCTATAGGTTCTTACAACTGTTATAGTATTGTTTGGTTTTTTTAACTTAATTTTCTTTACCTGACCTACTGTACAATTAATTATTGGTTAATGGTTATTTACATTAATTTTAATTTCCTGGTTTTTACTTTATTACATTAATTAACTCTTCCTAGAACCCTTCATTAGTTTACAATATAATTATCAGAACTACTTGTCAAACCTTAAACACTGATTGCTCTCCTGGCCAAGTTTATAAACATTAATTAAAACAACTTCATTATTCAATTTTAGACAATACTTAAAACTTAGTATAATGCCTAGCACAGGTAACTATACTTGATTGTCTAAAGACAAATTTAACATAAATACAAACATTATCACTGATTAAGTATTCCTATTAAACAACATTAGTTCACTCTTACCATACTCAAAACATAACATAAATATTCTGTGAACACTAACATGCTACAGTATAAAAACAAGTACAATTTATTATGTTAACTAATAATTGGTATAGTATTTTATATCCAACGTTAATTATTGCATCTTTTGACTTGAGGTACTTCTCAGATGCATTAATTACTGAGCAAACTTAATTCGGGGTATGGTCCTTGACCATAGTTAATTCAATTTTTTATGTAACGTTGGGGACCTCAACTCTGTTACGTTACATAACACCCCCCCTTCGAAAGAAGTTTGTTTTGTCTTAACGAAGTTTAGTAAAAAAAGTAAACTCATAATTCGTATCTAACCGATTGGTTCTCCTATTCATAATACTTTTTTATTTCGGACTGGTTGTATGTACCTTTCAATCTATTATTTGCGGGGTCCAATACCACGTAAGTATTGTTCTGATTGTCCTGGCTTATTATAAAAGGTACAACATATAATAGCAACAATTTCTTTGCTATTCCTTCGAAACTGCTTGGTTGCTGACGATTTCTTATCAAAATTTTTTCTCCGTTGGTGTATTTACTAATTTTTTTCGGGTAGCATCCTGTTTTTTCCTTCTGGTTTCCATCATACTAAATATCTCTTCTCACAGCTGGTTTTAGGGATTGAGGTATAGGATATGATTTCCTGTATTTACTTTATTTCAGAATTCCTACTCCTTTATTTATGTATGAAATTATCCGTTGTATTACCATTATTTCTTCTTTCCTTCTTAAAATCAATTATTTCCCAAGTTTAAATCTTACTTCTATAATCATTCTTGTGACATTCTTTATTAAATATACATTTTGGATCTGGTTTTATTTATTTATCTATATTTATTCGTGAGTTTTCCCTCTAATATTTAATTTTCCTAAACCTCCCTAACATTATAACTGGAATCGAATCGGTGGTGCTCTATCGGCTTACCAAATACCGTCGTCCGTTACATACTTTCTGAGATCAGAGGAACATCATCTCTGCCCAGTTAAATGATTGCTGGAATATTCTACAGCCAATCTTCATTAATAAACCTCGCAAGGTAGTCATCATGTGACCTTCAATAAAATAATTAATAATAATAATACTCTAGGGATTATTCACTGTACTTTAACTCAGATCATATTATTTCTTCATATTAATTCTTCCTTCTATTATACACTTCTCCTCTCCAATACTTGGCTATTTTATTGACATTTATTAATTGGCTTTCTTACGGATTATTCTCAAATATTTGTTTTTTTTTCTTTATATTAGTTTAAAGTAATTACTTCTGAATTATATATTAAGGTGTTCTTACTTAGTTTTTGAATTTTGTTGTTTTATTGTTTCTTCATTGTTTTCCTTGGATTTGCTTGATCCTGTATCCATAAAATCCGTCCCTTTTCTTTATATTCTGTTTGGAATCTGTTTAACCGTGGTCCATTATTTCCTCTGTACTGATTGTTCGGATTTCTCTAGTGTATAGAGTTATTTCTGTCCTTGTGACATATCTCATTATTATGCAGTTCTTGCATCTTGTCGCTATAAAATTGTCATTTATGTTCAAGTTCACCACCGCCTTTCGAACTGGTTCTTCTGTACTGTTTCTTAATTGTTCTAATGGTTCATACATAAATTCCGTAAGTCCTCCATGCTCCTCGGTTAGTTTTGGCCTTTTTGGTCCTTCTAGTCCATCTGGGAATTCAAGTGTGGTTCGTTCAAAGTTTCTCACTTGCCTTACTTCTCTGTTTTCCGTAATTGGTATTTTATGTAGCTGAACCAATCCCCTTTTAATCATCTCCAATCCTTCCCGTGTATTTATTAATTTTTTTTATACGCGTTTGTCTTATTTTCATTGTTTTTATTTCATTATGAACCTATTCTATTCTTCCGGTTATATTAATTGGTATCCCGTCAAATTTTTCTTGGGTCTTCGCTTGTAGGTTTCCTATTTGAGTAATTTTGGTCTCTACTTCCACTCTGAGTTGCATTATGGTTTCATCTGTCCTTTCCAGATCCACCTTAATTTCATTTATTTGCTGTCTCACTTCCTCTTCACTATTATCTACCCTTTTGTTAATTGTTTCATTGACATTTGCAACCCTTTCATTGATGACTTCCCTCAGCGCTCGATTTTGTTCATTTATAATTTGCCGTAATTCCTTATTACTATTTTCAATTTTCTCGTCAATTTGTTTGTGATTTTCTTGAATCTGCCTTAAGCTCTCATCGTTTCTGTCAAACCTTTCATTGATTTGGTTTAAACTTTCATTTATCAGCCGGTTATTCTCATCATTTTCTTCTTTATTTTTGTCAAACTTCTCATTCATCAGTTTGATTAAATTCTCACTCAAAATTTCGTTTTGTTTCTTTGAGTTTTCGTTAATATTGTCTATTTTGTTTTCTAGCCTTTGTGAATTCTCATTTATACCATCTATTTTTTCATTAATTTGTCTAAAATCGGCCTTCAATTGTTCATTATTTTCCTTTATGGTTTGCCTTAAAAGTTCACTAGTTTCTTCCTTAATACTGTCTATTTTTTCATTAGTTTGTTTATTATCTTCTTTGATTTGTCTTAAACTCTCATTAGTTTCCTCCTTGGTTTGCTTTGAGTTTTCCTCCTGTTTTATGAAATTTTCATTATTGCTTTCCTTCATGCTATCAATTTTCTCCATCATTAGCCTCATCATTCCTTGCCAAGCTGGTTCGCTTCTGGCTTCCACTTTATCTGGTTGGTCCCCTTGGGCATCCTCTTTATTGTTTGTTTGTTGTTCCATTTCGGTGTCTATAACTACCTCTGCTTCTTCCCGTCTATCTTCTTCTGTTTCTTGTTCCTTCTCCATCCTTTTAGTAACACCTCTCGTATGCATTCCTGTGCCTCTAATGGTTGCCTGCTCAAGTTAAGTAATAATTAATACGATTTTTTACTTAACAAAAGCCCACTCGTTGAGCGCCAATTTGTAAAACAATCGATTGTGGGGGGTCCTTCTTGTTTCAGCCCCACGTTGGAGTCGTCAATTTGTAAAACAACCCGTTCGTCGGTGTTAAGCGAAGATGATGATGCCCTTGTTGTGAGCGTCAATTTGTAAAGAACTTGGTTTATGGGTGTAATTAGTTATATGAGACTCCCGTGTATCAACGTCAAGCAACACGTTGAAGGTGGCAATTTGTAACAATTAAAATGTTCTTACCTCTTTTTAATCAATATGTTATTAATGAATATATCTATTAGGTTGTTACAGATGAAACCTTCTGAAAATATATTATTAGGTAAATATAGTTATGATTATGTTCTTTTAACTTATAATCGTACTACGATATAGGTTTAACTTAGTATTCAATAGTTGGGCAATATTAACTATATATATCGAGTATTGACTGAATGTATTGAGTATTCTTGTCAACCCTAGTCCCTCGATATTAGAGAATTCTATTCAAATTTGGTACTGAAAACACGCTAGTTCGGCAATCTCCCGTTCCACCAGCTGTTGACAATTAGCACTGTTATTTGTAATAAGCTTGATTCTAGGTTAGCCGTTCATCGGGTTTTAATCAACCTTTTATTGTAAATTATTCCACCCACAATTATAGTACCTATTCTGTAATAACATAAAACAATATCTCATACAATAAAGATCCTTTATTAATTTTATACGTTATTTCACAGTAACCGTTATCTCAAAAATAATAATATTATCGAATCGATTATACAAAGATATATCGATTGTCAATTGATCAAGTTCCTTTGACTTATACAAATTAAATATAACAATAAAAATTTCTTATCCCAGGATTCGTAAGATTCTTTTAACCATTAGTAAGGCCAGGTAAAATGCAAAATTAAGGTTACTCAAGTATTACATAAGTTTATTAACTCTAAATATATTGAATTTAAAAATAAGTTGTTTTTTACCGAGTCGACGGAACTCAGACTGGCAGTGGACGTCTGTAAACAGTTGAAGATGATCGTCTTAAATCACGTTCATCCAGTAAAAAGTGTTCTGGCCCTTAATAAAATTGATGTTGGAGTATACAGGGAAGCTCTCGGGAACTCTTCTGACTGCCGTTCTTCTCTTATGCTGTTGATAGTTGCCAGTCACGTTGGAATGAAAATAGGATTCTACCTTTTCTTGAAGGCAATGGTTAACTCAACAAAACGAGGTCTTCGTATGTCTTCTCAATAATTCCGTTAGTTTCGGCCTTTACTTTTCTCAACTAGTCTTCTGATTGCATGGGAAATCGGTTTAATACCGAATCCAGCGGAATTATTCTGGTGAATGAAGTGAGGAGTTTTCAACTCTTTTAAAGGTATTCAGATCTAATTTGGAAGTCTAATTGGTTTTATTACTCATCAGTAGTATTATAGAATTAGGTTTCAAATAGGGTTTTTTAATTTAGATTCATATTTTCTGAATATTATTATTCATTCTTTTAAATGTGTCTGCCCATCTCAACTCAATAGCTTGTAACAATCGGAACGAATGATTCAATATCAACAACTCTTGTACATTTCAGTTGCCTTAACAACCACTTTTTCTGTCATTTGATGAAATTAGATATCCTAGAGCCAGAATTATAGAATATTACTACTCCTCTTCAATAAAATACTCCATGCTTGGAATAATACTAAATTACTTAAAATTCTCACCTAACCTTCCTTCTTAAACAGTATATGTTTTACTATAGTTCATTGGACTGGACTTCTTAAAAAGGTATTAATTTCCTTTCACAAATATTAAATTTAGGCCTATAGGTTCTTACAACTGTTATAGTATTGTTTGGTTTTTTTAACTTAATTTTCTTTACCTGACCTACTGTACAATTAATTATTGGTTAATGGTTATTTACATTAATTTTAATTTCCTGGTTTTTACTTTATTACATTAATTAACTCGTCCTAGAACCCTTCATTAGTTTACAATATAATTATCAGAACTACTTGTCAAACCTTAAACACTGATTGCTCTCCTGGCCAAGTTTATAAACATTAATTAAAACAACTTCATTATTCAATTTTAGACAATACTTAAAACTTAGTATAATGCCTAGCACAGGTAACTATACTTGATTGTCTAAAGACAAATTTAACATAAATACAAACATTATCACTGATTAAGTATTCCTATTAAACAACATTAGTTCACTCTTACCATACTCAAAACATAACATAAATATTCTGTGAACACTAACATGCTACAGTATAAAAACAAGTACAATTTATTATGTTAACTAATAATTGGTATAGTATTTTATATCCAACGTTAATTATTGCATCTTTTGACTTGAGGTACTTCTCAGATGCATTAATTACTGAGCAAACTTAATTCGGGGTATGGTCCTTGACCATAGTTAATTCAATTTTTTATGTAACGTTGGGGACCTCAACTCTGTTACGTTACATAACACCCCCCCTTCGAAAGAAGTTTGTTTTGTCTTAACGAAGTTTAGTAAAAAAAGTAAACTCATAATTCGTATCTAACCGATTGGTTCTCCTATTCATAATACTTTTTTATTTCGGACTGGTTGTATGTACCTTTCAATCTATTATTTGCGGGGTCCAATACCACGTAAGTATTGTTCTGATTGTCCTGGCTTATTATAAAAGGTCCAACATATAATAGCAACAATTTCTTTGCTATTCCTTCGAAACTGCTTGGTTGCTGACGATTTCTTATCAAAATTTTTTCTCGGTTGGTGTATTTACTAATGTTTTTTCGGGTAGCATCCTGTTTTTTCCTTCTGGTTTCCATCATACTAAATATCTCTTCTCACAGCTGGTTTTAGGGATTGAGGTATAGGATATGATTTCCTGTATTTACTTTATTTCAGAATTCCTACTCCTTTATTTATGTATGAAATTATCCGTTGTATTACCATTATTTCTTCTTTCCTTCTTAAAATCAATTATTTCCCAAGTTTAAATCTTACTTCTATAATCATTCTTGTGACAGTCTTTATTAAATATACATTTTGGATCTATTTTTATTTATTTATCTATATTTATTCGTGAGTTTTTCCTCTAATATTTAATTTTCCTAAACCTCCCTAACATTATAACTGGAATCGAATCGGTGGTGCTCTATCGGCTTACCAAATACCGTCGTCCGTTACATACTTTCTGAGATCAGAGGAACATCATCTCTGCCCAGTTAAATGATTGCTGGAATATTCTACAGTCAATCTTCATTAATAAACCTCGCAAGGTAGTCATCATGTGACCTTCAATAAAATAATTAATAATAATAATACTCTAGGGATTATTCACTGTACTTTAACTCAGATCATATTATTTCTTCATATTAATTCTTCCTTCTATTATACACTTCTCCTCTCCAATACTTGGCTATTTTATTGACATTTATTAATTGGCTTTCTTACGGATAATTCTCAAATATTTGTTTTTTCTTTATATTAGTTTAAAGTAATTACTTCTGAATTATATAGTAAGGTGTTCTTACTTAGTTTTTGAATTTTGTTGTTTTATTGTTTCTTCATTATTTTCCTTGGATTTGCTTGATCCTGTATCCATAAAATCCGTCCCTTTTCTTTATATTCTGTTTGGAATCTGTTTAACCGTGGTCCATTATTTCCTCTGTACTGATTGTTCGGATTTCTCTAGTGTATAGAGTTATTTCTGTCCTTGTGACATATCTCATTATTATGCAGTTCTTGCATCTTGTCGCTATAAAATTGTCATTTATGTTCAAGTTCACCACCGCCTTTCGAACTGGTTCTTCTGTACTGTTTCTTAATTGTTCTAATGGTTCATACATAAATTCCGTAAGTCCTCCATGCTCCTCGGTTAGTTTTGACCTTTTTGGTCCTTCTAGTCCATCTGGGAATTCAAGTGTGGTTCGTTTAAAGTTTCTCACTTGCCTTACTTCTCTGTTTTCCGTAATTGGTATTTTATGTAGCTGAACCAATCCCCTTTTAATCATCTCCAATCCTTCCCGTGTATTTATTAATTTTTTTTATACGCGTTTGTCTTATTTTCATTGTTTTTATTTCATTATGAACCTATTCTATTCTTCCGGTTATATTAATTGGTATCCCGTCAAATTTTTCTTGGGTCTTCGCTTGTAGGTTTCCTATTTGAGTAATTTTGGTCTCTACTTCCACTCTGAGTTGCATTATGGTTTCATCTGTCCTTTCCAGATCCACCTTAATTTCATTTATTTGCTGTCTCACTTCCTCTTCACTATTATCTACCCTTTTGTTAATTGTTTCATTGACATTTGCAAC